>CM055895.1:60702745-61382497 GCA_029582155.1 Panopea generosa
CTGGTCGTCCATCGTCGTCCACCGTCGTCAATCTTCCATCGTTTCTTTAAATGACTACTTCTCTTAAACCTATATTCATAAAAATGTCCTTTTGTTGCAATTATCCAATACGGTCACTGTTACTAAAGACACAGTTCAGTGTTTTTCGTCTCGGCAAACTATTAAAGTTAACCCAACAGGGACGCGAAGTTACATTTGGGATATTTAATGTTTTTATATATGTATGTTGATGTAAAAAAGAAAGCCACTCTGCAACGACTTAACCAATTTTAATTAATTTTTATCACAGTGTTCATTTGAATGAGCGCTTTCAACATGGTCACCCTTATAACCAATATTCCTTCTGAAAACCAGTATTTAATGCTGAGCAAATTCAACAATGTTGCTTTGTGTTTTTTGCACAAGGTGGCCAACACTGGGGCACGAATTGTATATTACATAATACAGAGAAATGCAGAAAAAAACATTTTGAAACTGATTTTAACTTAAATTAATATATTTCGAGATATTTGTTTGAATCTAATATATGCCAATGAACAAAAAAATATTTAGCAATGCTGATCTAAGTACACTTACATAGTACACTTACATAATCAAGTCAAACGTTCTCAATTTTATGTTTTCATATTCAAATTTCTTTTTTCTAACGTGTTGCCAGAACTAAAATACCTAACTAAAGACCAGTCAGGACTGACGAGAACATCCAAATAAGAAGTTGGTCTAAATTAGTTTAGTTTAAACTGTTTTATTTTCACTTCCATGCTCAAACAAGTTATTACTATTTATACAAATCACGCTAGAATTGTTTCTGCGTCAAACCAGTACTAAGCATATGTTGAAAAAGTGTCTTGCTCAAGGACACCGCACATAGCCGTGGTTTCGATGTTCTACCGCGTAGAACATAGCGATATCATTTTCCCACAGAGTTCCTATGTAAAACTCAAAATTCCCTTTTGTGGTCCCACTAAACCCTAGTCCCTTGAATTGTACAAATACTTACGTATGGGGATGATTTGTATCACACATGAACTAACCGGTTGCTGTGACAATTTCTCAATTCTATCAAATTGTCAGACTTATTACACATAGCTTTTACTAATCTCATATTCATATGTGTACAATGAATGATAACAACACATTATATAAACAATTACACGTTATTGTTTATTTATTCTCATGATAGTACATAAAAATAAAACATGCTTTATAATTAGCTGATTAGAAAAAAGTAGAATTTTGGAAAACGTTGCTTTATTTTTTTAAGGGCATGTTCATTTAATATAGAGTAAACAATCGGAAATATTTTACGATCACTTCGAGCCTATGTCATTGTCATTAGTGTGGTAATCATTTAATCCATGGCGCGGTCGAAGAAAAGATATTCTCCAGTCATACAGTTCCTGTATACTTCCATTGCTGTCGACTCTTCAATCAAACCTACAGAATAAATGGCATAAATCTGAGTAAAACCGCAGTCTTTTCGCAGTTAAATGGAACATCATTTCAAATTCGTATAGACGTTCGATTATATTCTTTTTCATTGAACATGTTATATCCAATGGCAAACCTATATTAAACATGTTAGATATATATATATTAAATGCATTTTTCACCGAGATATGCGGAAAAAAATATTATTATATATTGCCCATTTTCAATTCAATCTGGAGTTTAGTTTTATATTTTCCTCATTCATTGTTACACAGATTTTGTTTTTAGTTGTGAACAAATGTACATAAATGATACTAGATCTATATGATTACATTAATAAACACATAAATGATATAAGAAATGTAAATATTGACATAGCGAGACATTAACATTTTAGTTATATATATTGTGCAGGAGCGTATAAAATAATAATTCAATGTGTTTGGTATGCAAAAAAAAACCCCACAGTCATTCATGGCTTTTTCTGTTCGGATAGAAAATTCCGTCCCGAGGGATAACTATTTTGACGGTCGAATTCCCGTGAAAACAGTTATCCCAAGGGATGGACTTTTCTATCCGAACCTCAAACCTATGTATGATTCTTATAATCTTTACAATCATTAACGTTGTCTGACTACCTACGCGACATAAATAACCGACTATGTCTATACTATCATTAACGTAAGCTGACTACCTACGCGACATAAATAACCGACCATGTCTATACTATCATTAACGTTAGCTGACTACCTACGCGACATAAATAACCGACTATGTCTATACTATCATTAACGTTAGCTGACTACCTACGCGACATAAAAAACGACTTTATTTATATTGTCATTAACGTTATATGGTGTACCTACACGACATAAATAACTGACTTTATTTATACTATCATTAACGTTGTCTGGTGTACTTACGCGATATAAATTACCGACTTTATCTATACTATCATTAACATTGTCTGGTGTACCTACACGACATAAATAACTGACTTTATTTATACTATCATTAGCGTTGTCTGGTTTACCTACGCGACATAAATAACCGACATTATTTATACTATCATTAACGTTGTTATGTGGTGTATCTACACGACATAAATAACCGACTTTATTTATACTATCAATAAAGTTGTTATGTGGTGTACCTACACGACATAAATAACCGACTTCATTTATACTATCATTAACATTGTTATGTGGTGTACCTACGCGGCATAAATACTCTATTTAATTTATACTATCATTAAAGTTATATGGTGTACCTCCGCGATATAAATTATCGACAATATCTATACTATAATTAACGTTATATGTGTACCTACGCGACATAAATAATTGTATATATCTATACTATTATTAACGTTGTTATGTTGTGTACTTACACGGCATAAATAACCGACTTTATTTATACTATCATTAACGTTATATGGTGTACCTTCGCGACATAAATAACCAAATTTATTGATACTATCATTTACGTTATACGATGTACCTTTGCGACATAAATAATCGATAATATCTATACTATAATTAACGTTATATGTGTACCTACGCGACATAAATAATCGACTTTATCTATACTATCATTAACGTTGTTATGTGGTGTACCTACACGACATAAATAACCGACTTTATTTATACTATCAATAACGTTGTTATGTGGTGTACCTACACGACATAAATAACCGACTTTATTTATACTATCATTAACATTGTTATGTGGTGTACCTACGCGGCATAAATACTCTACTTTATTTATACTATCATTAAAGTTATATGGTGTACCTTCGCGATATAAATTATCGACAATATCTATACTATAATTAACGTTATGTGGTGTACCTACGCGACATAAATAATTGTATATATCTATACTATTATTAACGTTGTTATGTTGTGTACTTACACGGCATAAATAACCGACTTTATTTATACTATCATTAACGTTATATGGTGTACCTTCGCGACATAAATAACCAAATTTATTTATACTATCATTTACGTTATACGATGTAACTTTGCGACATAAATAATCGATTATATCTATACTATAATTAACGTTATATGTGTACCTACGCTACATAAATAATCGAATATATCTATACTATTATTAACTTTGTCTGACGTACCTACGCGACATAAATAACCAACTTTATTATACTATCATAAATGTTATATGATGTACCTACACGACATAAATAACATAATTCATTTATACTATCATTAACGTTATATGGTGTACCTACACGGCATAAATAACCGACTTTATTTATACTATCATTAATGTTGTATGGTGAACCTACCCGACATAAATAACAGACTTTATATACACGTTATATGTTGTACATACACGACATAAATAACATACTTTATTTATACTATCATTAGCGTAACACGACATCAATAGGCGACTTTAAATATGCTATCATTTATGTTATATGGTGTACCTAAATGACATAATTAACCGACTTTATTTATACTATCATTAACGTTATATGATGTACCTACGCGACATTAATAACCTATTTCATTTATACTATCGTTAACGTTATTTGGTGAACCTACGTGATATCAATTACCGACTTTATTTATACTGTCATTAACGTTGTCTGGTGTACCTACACGACATAAATAATCGACCTTATTTATACTATCATTAACGTTATGTGGTGTACCTACGCGACATAAATAACCTACTATATTTATACTATCACTAACGTTATGTGGTGTACCTATACGACATAAATAACCGACTTTATCTATACTATTGTGAACATAAATATTTACCTCTGGCATACCAATCGTCCACCATTTTGTCCAGCGTTTCATATCCGGCATATACAGGGTCAAAGTTACCACTGACCCACTTTGTGTATACGCCGAAGTCATGCTGTTAATTTAAAACCATAGCAAATTAAACAAACATCTCTAAAGTAATGTCACAAGTCCAGTTTAATCTGCAAAACCTTATATATGGCTACAAGTTTCTGAATGTTTCAATGCCATATGCATAAACTTATATTTGGATGACCGTAATACAGTTATCGAAGGTGCGATGGCTTCAATGGCATTGGACACGTTTTATACTACGCAGGTAGCACATTCACTGGTATCATTAGAGACTGAATGTGTTGATCCACTGTACCCATGAGAATAAATAATTAAATAAATAAATGATTAAATAAATAAACAAATAAAGCAATAAATAAATGAATGAATGAATGAATGAATGAATGAATGAATGAATGAATGAATGAATGAATGAATGAATAAATAAATCAATCAATCAATCAATCAATCAATCAATCTAAAAATAACGATATTTCAATTAAAATATGAAATAATTCAGTTTCTTTTTAAAATATTTAGGTTTAATATAAAATTTCTACAAACTAGCCGTTACTTTCTATAATCCCTCACGGATCCATGGCTACCATTTGATACAGGATGCATATAATCGTATGGTTTAATATTAACTAACTCACTTGTATATTCTGTTATCCATTAACGATCCTGGGCCACAGTTTGAGGCAGGGAATCATGGCTATAACCGTATGATTAAAATATCTACTAACTTACCTGTATATTCTGTTATTCATTAACGATCCTGAGCTACACTTTGAGGCAGGCATTCATGGCTATAACCGTAAGATTTAAATATATACTACCTTCATGTTAATTCTGTAATTCATTACCGATCCTGGGCTACACTTTGCGGCAGGGAATCATGGCTATAATCGCATGATTCAAATATCTACTAATTTACATGTATATTCTGTAATTCATTAACGATCATTGGCTACACTTTGAGGCAAGGCATTATGGCTATAATCGTATGGTTTCAATATCTACTAACTTACATGTGTATTTTGTAATTCATTACCGATCTTGGGCTACACTCTGAGGCAGGGAATCATGGCTATTATCGTATGATTTAAATATCTACTAACTTACATGTTTATTCTGTAATTCATTAACGATCCTGGGCTACACTTTAATTGAGGCAGGGAATCATAGCTAATATCGTATGATTCAAATATCTACCAACTTACCTGTATATTCTGTAATCCATTAACGATCCTGGGCTACACTTTGCAGCAGGGAATCATAGCTATAATCGTATGCTATAAATATCTACTAACTTAAATGTATATTCTGTAATTCATTAACGATCCTGGGCTACACTCTGCGGTAGGGAATCATAGCTATAATCGTATGATTTAAATATCTACTAACTTACATGTTTATTCTGTAATTCATTCACGATCCTGGGCTACACTCTGCGGAAGGGAATCATAGTTATAATCGTATGATTTAAATATCTACTAACTTTAATGTATATTCTGTAATTCATTAACGATCCTGGGCTACACTTTGCAGCAGGGAATCATAGCTATAATCGTATGATTTAAATACCTACTAACTTACATGTTTATTCTGTAATTTATTAACGATCCTGGGCTACACTTTGCAGCAGGGAATCATAGCTATAATCGAATGATTTAAATATCTACTAACTTACATGTTTATTCTGTAATTCATTAACGATCCAGGGCTACACTCTGCGGTAGGGAATAATGGCTGTTATCGTATGCTTTAAATATCTACTAACTTACATGTTTATTCTGTAATTCACTAACGATCCTGGGCTACACTCTGTGTCAGGGAAATATGGTTTTAATCGTATGGTTTAAATATCTACTACTTTACATGTATATTATGTAATTCATTATCGATCCTGGGCTACACTTTGGGGCGAGAAATCACGGCTATAGTCGTATGATTTCAATATCTACTAACTTACATGTTTATTCTGTTATTCATAAACGATCCTGGTCTTCACTCTGCGGCAGGGAATTGTGGCTATAATCGTATAGTTTAAATATCTACTAACTTACCTGTACATTCTGTAATTCATTACCGATCCTGGGCTACACTCTGTGGCAGGAAATTATGGCTATAATTGAATGGTTTAAATATATACTAACTTTCCTCTATATTTTGTAATTCATTAACGATCCTGGGATACACTTTGAGGCACGGAATTATGGCTATAATCGTATGTTTTGATTATCTACTAACTTACCTGTATATTCTCTTATTTATCAACGATCTTGGGCTACACTTTGAAGCACGGAATAATGACTGTAATCGTATGGTTTGAATATCTACTAACTTACCTGTATGTTATGTAATGCATTAACGATCCTGGGCGTCACTTTGCGACAGGCAATCATGGCTATAATCGTATGATTTAAATATCTACTATCTTTCATGTTTATTCTGTTATTCATTAACGATCCTAGGCTACACTTTGCAGCAGGGAAGTATGGCTGTAATTGTAAGGTTAAAATATATATTAACTAACCTTACATTTTGTAATTCTTTACCAATCCATGTCCACAATTTGAGGCAGGGAACCATGACTATAATCGTATGGTTTAAATATCTTCTAACTAACCGTTACATTTTGTAATTCTTTACCGATCCATGGCCACAACTTGAGGCAGGGAATCATGGCTATAATTGTATAAACAGGATCCTTGTTTATAGCCACATCGAACTTGTAATCGATGTAAGCTTGGCACGCACTACCAAGTTTCACACCTGACGAGTCAGCCAATTGCCAGTCCTTGTACATGTCAGTGGCATACCTGTAATTAAGTCTTAAACGTGTGCTAAACGTTCTCTTGAGTTGAAAAATAGCATAGCATAACAGCATGCCAGAAGTAAATATATCACAATAATTTTGCTATTTTGTACTGTGACCTTGTGGCACTGAAACCAATAGAGGATGAACCAAATTGTTTGCTCCAACATCACTCCGTAATGTTTTCCAAATTAGGTGCCAGGAAAGTAAATTTTTTCGTAAACGTACATGTTGGTAATAAAATGATTATATATATATATATATATATATATATAGAGAGAGAGAGAGAGAGAGAGAGAGAGAGAGAGAGAGAGAGAGTTACATAACCTGACTAGATGAACTTATATATCCTATATACATATGTACAATGTATAGGAATAATATAAAATTGAAGAACCAATCAACATAGACTAATATTGCATGTTCATATGCCCGGACTAAACACAAAATCTTACAAAATACTTCACAAAACTTCTAAGCTTACATATATGAACTATACAATTCTGGATTTATCTGAAAAGACCTTCTAACAGAAATTAGGTTGTCTTTCGCTGAATGACTTTTCAGTGCTCGCTGACTGATCACAGTGTCAAATTGTCACATGGCCATAAAGTATATCAATATCAAAAGATGTTGAGGATGATAGTAACATTGTACTAGTAATTTGAGATAATTACTGTAAACTGAGATTTTATTAAAGAGTGTAATATTTATTTTATTATATAGAAAGAAAATGTTCTGCTATAATATAGTAATATTGTTAATAAAGTGTAATTTTATTTTGCACAATACATCATTCCTATAATAGGAAAAAAAAAACATATATCTATATCAGCTTTTAACATTTTAAATAGTGTTGCCTACTGTCTGGAGCTGATAAAATATTACGGACGTAATAGTATATTATTAAAACACTGTTACAAGCTTGAGCGGTTAACAGCTATTTAAAGTGAAATCCATTGAGGTTTTGGAAGCAGTCCATTGTCTTACGTGAAGCATAATACTGTAAACTGCTTACCCCATGAACTTAATAGCTTTTCCGATTAGTATCTCCTTGAAATCGACGCTAGATGCGTTCTTTGATGCAATCATTAATATTTCCGATTGCTTTTCTAAGTAAACAGCATCCTGCACTACGTATGCTCCTGTAAACAGATTGAATGTATTATTTAAATTTATCTTCCTTGTACGTCATAACATTTTTTTTATATATCCTCAACTTATATAGCTTTCCAATACGAAACTCTTTGTGTTTGATTCCATGAATCTTAGCCACATTATGTGAGGCAATCATTAATATTTTCGATTGCTTTTTTAAGTAAAAAGCGTCCTGCACTACGTGTACTCCTATAAATAAAGTGCGTTGTCTTTTATTTCTTGGTACTGATGAGCAATGACGGATTACCCTGAAACATGTTTTATATTGAATATTTATGTTTGGTGCCGAGATAATAACGGAATCCAAGCTACAACCAAACTTTTGTAAAACGCCAGTCTCATAAGTAAACGCCAGTATCACAGGTAAACGACATTCTCACAGTAAAACACCAGTCTCACATGTAAACATTAGACTCATAGGTAATCGCCTGTCTCATAGGTAAACACCATTCTCACATGCAAACACCAATCTTACTGGTAAACACAAGTATCACAGGTAAACACCAATTTCACAGGTAAACAATAGTCTCGTAAGTAAACACTAGTTTCACAGGTAAACGGTAATGACCTTGATTATTACAGTTATAAATTTATCAAATCATTTTTGTCTTGTCTTATTGTATGCAATATGATGAATTATTGAAAAGTTCAAAGTTTTCATATCGTTCTATGCAATGACGTTATTGTTTTTATATATAACTCGTACTTTTATTTCAAAATGTTCCATTATAAAAACATTATATTCATTTATTAAAAAATAATGTTTTAAATTGAAAGCAAACTTACTATAGTATCAAAACTGAACCAAAAAAGCTAAATGGATGTAAACAAATTATTATTTTAGCCAGGTATTATGCAATAATCATAATCCTACTTATATCGTAGTGATTAGGATTTGCAGTGTTGATCACCGCGAAAATGATCATACACAAGAGGGACTATTTTTATTCCTCGAATTTCAGTTGTTTATATATTAAATATAAGCAAGCAGATAAATAAAACAATAACAATATATTGTGGACATTGTTTTTACTAGGAAGGCATAAGGATCTTTATTAAAGATCTGCTATAGTGCTTTGAAGTACTTTGATTAAATAACTCCGTTCCATAATGGTTTATATACATAAGCAACCACAGAAGATTATTTTTTTATATCATTTATTCTGTTTTGGTAGTTTGCTGCGATCATAATATTAAGATCTACTGAAAAATATTCCTAATACCGAAAAATCATTAACCCAAGACAGCCTGTGGTGTTTGCAGAGCCTTTGATGATTATTTGTCATTGATCCAATCCATACTGCTTTAGTTTTGTCAACATTCATATTAAGGCCGGAAATATCAGCATAAAATGTTAAAACATTTAGAGCGTTTTGTAATGATTTTTTGTCCTATCGAGGATTAGAGAAGTATCGTTAGCATATTGAGAGATTAAAAATCATTTTCCCCTATTTGTATTCCTTTTATATCAGGATTACCTCGAAGCAGAACAACAAGAATCTCCGCGCACAATATAAAAAAAAATATGGTGATAAACGGTCACCCCCTTTTCAAGAAGAACCATTCTGACCGTTTACAATTACACAGGATTCTATGTAAGAGTTAAATAGTTTAACCCATTGTTTGAAGGACTAACCAAAATTAAAGAAATCAAGGACTTTAAATAGAAAGTCCCAGTTAACAGAATCAAAGGCTTTTTCTAAATCGATTAAGAATAGCATTCTTGGTATTTGTCTTTTTTCTACATAAAACATGGTCAAATAATAGTTGAATATTTTCTCCGATTTATCTACCAGATAAAATACCTGTTTAATCTTCATTTATAATTAAAGGTAAAAAACGTTTCAATCTGTTTGCTATACAGACTGATGCTAATGTATATGTTATGTTTAAAAGTGAAATCGATCGCCAGTTCTTTAAGAATGTTTCGTCTTTATTTCCTTTTGGAATGCATGTAATGACTCTTTGTCGTTGTGAAATAGACAATTCGCCTTTTTCAACAGCTTCATTTACAGAGCGTAAAACAAATTGAACTATATCTATCCAAAATAATTTGAACATTCAACAGTAAAGGCATCGAAACCTGGACTGTTATTGTTAGACATATTTTTAAGAGTTATAAACGTTTCATCATTTGTAATGGGTCCTTCAAGTAGAAGTTTAGATTGTTCATCAAGTTTAGGTATATTTTCGATAAAAAGCCTTTGTTTAGTTAATATATCTTGTTGTGTAGTAATAACAGTTCCATTGTTTATATAAAGTCTGTCCATTGTTTTTGATAAAAAAAAAATTATTTTCTAAATTACAAAAATATTTAATCAATTTTTCCCTTCAGTAATATATTAAACTTTTGATCTTATCTTTTTCCCTTCCATTTTCTTTTGTCTTATAGTATTGTTATCTTGAAGTTGTTCTTTCTCTAATTTTTGCTATTTCTTCCTAGAGTCTTAGTTCCCTCGTATCTTCCCTTCTTTTAATAAAAGATGAATAAGATATAGTTTGCCCTCGTATTTCGAAAAGAAGTACTTCTAAAAATAGCTGATCACTTATGGTTAAATGTAAGTATTTATTTAGTATATCATTTATATGGTTTTGTGTTGTATTGTTATGAATATTAGTGTTGATATATTGCAACTTTATTTTCTCTATTATTACTTTAATTTCATTTATATATATTATATCTTTTAGAGAGAATTATTCATTTTCCAGTATGATTTTCCTTTCATAAATTTTCCAAATTCCAATATTAGAAGAATTAGTAAATGGTCTGTTCTGTAGCCAGGTTTTATTTTAACTTCATTTAGATCTGTTATTAATGAATTTGAGCTTTAAAAAAATATAATTTTGACTTTTTATATGTATTCTTTTTGAACCATGTATATTCCCTATTCTTCTAGTTTTGGTCACGCCAACAGTCTACTAAATCGCATTCCTGTATTAAGTCAATAACTACATTTCGTGCATTAGTGTTATTTATATTAACATACTCAAAACAATCAAGGTTAGGGTTTAAACCCAAATTAAAATCACCACCTATAATGAATGGGTCATCTTTTTATAAAATTAAGTCCTTAATATGTGTATAAAAGAGAGGCTCATCTTTATTAGGGCCATAGATATTAACAAGAAATATTTTCTTATCAGAAATGGTTGTTTCTAAGATTGGTTTATTTCCATGAGTGTCTGTTTCTTTTGAATTTATTTTCAATTCAAAGTTATTGTTAAAAAGTATTGCTACTCCCTTAGATTGATTTGAAAAGTTACTAAAATAGCATTTATATTCGCACTGAATTTTAATAAAATTTATTTCCTTATCAGTAAAATGAGTATTTTGTAGGAAGTAGACAGAATATTTTTTTTCTTTTGAAGGAAATCAAATGTATCTTTTCGTTTGGCTTTATCTCCTAGACCCTGTATATTCATCGATACAAAGGTTACTTTATTTGTCATATTTACATTATAATTGGATTACGATAGTTGAGGAGATCCATGCTGTTCTGTCCCGACTATAATCTAAGAATCTATCTATCTGAAAAATGCCCAGAAAAAAATGACAGTATAAGAGAGAAAAAAACTCCATACCCCATCAAATGCTCAATGTCATATTTTTGTACAAAGCTTATTGTGAGTTCATTTTTCTAACTTTTCAACAACAGCACATATAAATAGTGAATTATTTTGATAAAGAAAGAGCTATCATAACACAATTATTGTCACAATCATCCCAATCAGAAAAAAAACATGAAGTTCTATTGTCAATTTATACAAAAATATTACACATGTGAAGTACAGGGGCAATAACTCTGCATGGAATTAGTGTTAACTTCATTCACCTCTAAACATTTGATGTTGATAGTATAGAATTGTATAAGCTACTCACATGAAAACTATTGAAGTATGTCAACAAGAGTTGCAACACGGTACACACAGAATTTTGCTTAGTGCAAGGACAAAAAAAAACATTACATCAATTTTGTTAACTATATCTCCTCTTAGTGTTTATAACGTAAGTAAAATATCGGTTCGGTCTCTTGAAAAGTGTTGGAAAGTTCCAAAGAAGTTTAGTGTGCTTAATATACTTTTTTCTAAATAAAGTGATAACATCTGTGTATAGAATTGAGTCAGTATCATCACACATATCAAAACCAAGTGTTGATCATGTATGAAAAGTTATAAATCAATCACTTGATATTTTTTACCATAGTTTTCTGCTAGAGAAGATTAAGTTCACGGGCAACAACTCTGCATAATAATAACAACTCTGCGTCTCAAAATGTGCGCTGTGTAAATCTATATTTACTGAACATATATGTTATGTTTCAAATAGATCGCCAATAAAATGTGGGACTAGCTCGATCAATCTAGAGGCTTTGAACGACCAACCCGCTGACCTACCGACCAGCAGAGTGACTTCAATGTATGCTTATCCCATAGTTAAATGCAGCTGCACAAACCAAAGAGTATCTGCCCAAAACGAAGTCTATCTGCACAAAGTTTAGAAACCATTCTTGAGAATATTCTAATACTTGAAATGAATAATGAATTTTAAATTTTGAAAAACACACACTAATAAAATAATATTTTGAAACCAAAATATGCAAGCAGTTAGGGACACCCAATACCTTGTTAACACCTCTTACACTATCGGTCATAGTGGACTAGACGTCTAAATCCAAGAACAGAACTGTTGGTGAATGGACCCTCAGTTATTGGCAAATGATTTATAAGTATAATGTGTGTTATACTTTGTGGACCATCTTAGAAACGTACTTACGAGCTATTGCCTAAAAATCAATGCATGAATTAAGTTTTTGTTTCTATAAAAAGGTATTTTCGGGGCGTGTAATTGGAGCTTACGTGACTAAGTTTTTTGCAGCATGTAGCTCTTCTGACTCGCATTGATTTAATTGGCGAAAAGAACCTACCTCTTGAATTTTTTTTTTTTTTTTTTTTTTTTTGAATGGGGTTTAACGCCATTTTCAACACATTTCAGGTTATATATGGCATATCCAGTTTTACTGGTGGAGGAAGACCTCAGACTGAGTAGAACCACCGTCCTTCCGCAAGTAACTGGAAACTTTCTCACATAAAGTTTTTGGAGCGAGCGGGACTCGAACCTACGACCATAGCGGTGAGAGGTAAGTGATCTTGAGACGGCGCCTTAGACCACTCGGCCACGGAGGACCCATCTCTACCTCTTGAATACACCATAACGTTCAATGTTATGCAAAAACAAGAACAGAACATATATATTTGAAAGGTTACATGATAACATCGTATTAAACATAATCGATATACAACACAGTAGGGTATTATTAGCGAAAAGTTTGTTTTTGCTAAAATAACTCGCTAATTTATAGTTTCAGCTAAATTGTGCTTATGAAATGTACTGAAAACATCCGGAAATGGACAAGTTTTAGCTTAGTAAGATCTGTGTCTATTATAATTATACTGAAAACAGAAACATATAAACATAAGGATTGACAACAATTGTAAACTAGTTCAGAGAAATAAACCCCAAATTTCGGTAAAAATAAAAACAATATGACAACTAGAAGAAGCTACATTCAAAGCACACGGCGATCAAAGTACACAGTTATCAAATCACAGCGATCAAAGCACACAACGATCAAAGCACACAGCGATCAAAGCTTACAACGATCAAAGCACACAGCGATCAAAGCACACGTCAATCAAAGCAAACAGCGATCAAAGTACACAGCGATCAAAGCACACAACGATCAAAGCACACAACTATCAAAGCACACAATGATCAAAGCACACGGCGATCAAAGCACACAGCTATCAAAGAACACAGCGATCAAAGCACACAGCTATCAAAGCCCACAGTGATCAAAGCACACATCTATCAAAGCCCACAGCGAGTAAAGTACACAGCTATCAAATCACAAGGTGATCAAAGTACACAGCTACCAAAGCCCAAAGCGAACAAAGCACACAGCGATCAAAGCACACAGCTATCAAAATACACAGCTATCAAAGCCCACAGCGATCAAAGCACACAGCGATAAAAACACACAGCTATAAAAGCCCACAGCGATCAAAGCACACAGTTAACAAAGCCCACAGCGATCAAAACAAACATAATCAAGATACAGTAAAATATAACAAGTAATACACCAATCAGTAATGGCAACAGGTGTCGCCAGCTTTGAACGATTAGTAACAACATTAACAAAATGTTTATGTAGACTATAAGAATAAAACAGCATAAAAATAAAAAAATAAACATAAAAAAAGAAACATAATAAAGCACAAAATACAAAAATGTACCATTACATTAATATATGTTGGTTTTTTTTCGCCTCAGGAGCCAACTGTTCTTAAGATACAGTTTTTCTCAATTATAAGCAGAGTATTATGCCGCCAGAAGTATTTTTATGTAAATAATGAACATGTAAAATGACGTATGTTTTTTTCTGTTCCCGGATTTCAACGTGACTTTATTGATAGTGATATAATGTAGATTACTATTACAAACCAAACTTAGTCGGAGGAAGCGTTCCGTTGCGAAGACCTTGTATGAAGGGAGTATCCAGCGCCTTGGAGGCTATGTCTAATGATCCAGCCCACAATCTCTGAGATATGTTTGTTGTTTTCTTGATAGTTTTGACATTCCCTGTGGATGGTGAGGGGTCAGCTACCACAGTAATGTCTGCTCTGCTAAACCAACGGTCCTGCTGGCCAACGGTACCTGTGTGAAATGCAATAAATTATGTATATAGTAGGTGATAGGAACGCTTAAAATATGTTAATGATAAATATTTAAATGACGTTACAAATCAGATTCCAATTCAGATTTGAAAACATTGAAATTGCATTTCAAAGACTAGAAATATTTGTTTATGTAATAAAGATATACCATGTTCAAAAACCATCCTATTGCACTGAAGGATTACATTTTACAAACATGTCAAGAATAAAACACATCTTTTCAAGTTACCTGCAATAACGATCGCCAGGCCAATCCATTGCCCTAATGTTAAAGACATCATTTTGTTATTCGTTGTTATGATAGTGTCGAGGTGGCGCTATTTTAATACATATATTTATATTTATGCAGAAGGCTTGCCTTTTGTACCAATGTCTGGCTCTGAAAAAAACACACACATTAAAACTGTACAAGTTGACAATGGAATGTGGTTCAATAAGACATATTTTTCGCTCGTATATTTAAACTTGTGTATTTTAAACAACAAACAAATGACTTGTTGTCCGATGAAAATAAAATGTGCTTTATAGCGGTATATTAGTCAGTTAGACATCAATGATAAAAATACATTAGAGTTTTATTATACAGTGGGAACATTTTCCATAATTATATTTTCCAATCAAACAGAGGAAAGCGTTATGGAATATTAAATATTTTCCGTTCGAAGTAGAACTATTTGGCAGGAACGATTCATGGCGAGTTACCGCCAACACAGCTATTTCAAGGGACGGGATTTTCTATCCGAATGAAAAAAAGGTCATTATTGGTTGTTTGTTTTTTTTAAACCATACATATTTAATTGGTTTTAACGATCATGTGTCTTACCACAATCGCTTTGATGACGTCACGTATAATTTACGTCACATCGCTGTAAAACATTATACGTTTGGAACAATTTAGTAATGGTTTCCTTTAATGGCAATTTGATATGACATAAGGTGGAACATGTTTTGAAGGAGAAAGTTTCACTGACACCGCTAGCAACAAGTGTCTCTTATTATAATTATAACATTTGTTACAGTTATTACATTTCTTACAATTATTACATTTCTTACAGTTATTGCATTTATTATAACTGTTACAATTGTTACAGATATTACACGTGTTACAGTTATTTCATTTGTGACAGTTATAACATTTGTTACATTCATTACATTGTGACAGTTATTACATTTGTTACAGTTATTACATTTGTTACAGTTATTTCATTTGTGACAGTAATTACATTTGTAACAGTTATTATATTTGTTAAGATTATTACATTTGTTACAGTTATTTCATTTGTTACAGTTATTACATTTGTTACAGTTATTACATTTGTGACAGTTATTATATTTGTTAAGATTATTTCATTTGTTACAGTTATTATATTTGTTACAGTTATTACATTTTTAAAATTATAACATTTGTGACAGTTATTACATTTGTTACAGTTATAACATTTGTTACAGTTATTTCATTTGTGACAGTTATTACATTTGTGACAGTTATTACATTTGTTAAGATTATTACATTTGTTACAGTTATTATATTTGTTACAGTTATTACATTTGTTAAAATTATTACATTTGTGACAGTTACTACATTTGTTACAGCTATTACTTATGTTTAAATTATTACCTTTGTGACAGTTATTACATTTGTTACAGTAATTACATTTGTTAAAATTATTACATATGTGACAGTTATTACATTTGTTACAATTATTACATTTCTTACGGTTATTGCATTTATTACAATTATTACATATATTACATGTGTTACAGTTATTATATTTGTTACAATTATAACATCTGTTACAGTTTTTGTATTTTTTACAGTTATTAATTTATTTCAGTTATTACATTTGTGACAATTATTACATTTGTTCACATGTATTAAGACGGAACACACATAATATGATTAGTTTTATATCTTGTTACAAATATTTTCTTCCTATAACTGGTTTTAAGTATTTTAAATTAAATATAAAACATAAAAAGCTACCAGCTAATGTGGTAACCATGTTGCAGTTAATGTGGTAGCCATGTTGCAGATAATGTGGTAGCCATGTTGCATTTAATGTGGTAGCCATGTAGCAGCTAATGTGGTAGACATGTTGCAGCTAATGTGTTAGCCATATTGCAGTTGATGTGGTAGCTATGTTGCAGTTAATGTGGTAGCCGTGTTGCAGATAATGTGGTAGCCATGTTGCATTTAATGTGGTAGCCATGTAGCAGCTAATGTGGTAACCATATTGCAGCTAATGTGTTAGCCATATTGCAGTTGATGTGGTAGCTATGTTGCAGTTAATGTGGTAGCCGTGTTGCAGTTAATGTGGTAGCTATGTTGCCGCTAATGTGGTAGTTATGTTGCAGTTAATGTGGTAGCTATGTTGCAGTTAATGTGGTAGCCATGTAGCAGCTAATGTGGTAGTTATGTTGCAGTTGATGTGGTAGCCATGTTGCAGTTAATGTGGTAGCCATGTTGTTACTACGGTGGTAGCCATTATGTAAGAAAAGGTAGCGTCTTCTATGTTTGGCAGCTTTATTTTTCTGAACACGCACTTCTATCAGTAACAAGGTTTATTGTTTCGTCAATTTCTTAATGCTATGCTATAGTAGGGGCCTACTTAATCCTTATAAGTCTGCATAGGAAATATAAACATGGAGGAATGGAAGTTGGCGATAGTTAGAACTGAATTTTTAACAGAAATTTGGTTTTGGACCACTTACTTTTTGGACATCTATTTTTAGAAAAACAAATAGTTTTGATATTTCTTCCATTCTGTATTTAACTTCAATACAGTTTGGAGTGCATTAGAGTACATGTAACATTCAATATAATCAGTTCATTTAAACTGACTGGTATGTTGACCCTTTTTCCAACAAAAAGAAACATTGCCTGTATAACCAATGTGAACGTTTTGTCCAAAAGAAATTTTATAATGATAAAGCGCATACAAAGCCAAAATTAATTGGAAATGAAATTAGATTGACTTACCTTGCCACGTAGACAATACCAGGTGTTGCTCATACACTGGACGGTTTATTCTTAACGTGAGTGTATAATGTGCACAAATAGATATTTACTGTTGCGTAACAGTGTTGTTTTTAAGAATGCATTTAAACAGGATACGTTAAATGACAGCTGTATACGCCAAATTGTAAATAACCTAATTAAGTCAAACTATAAATCTCTAAATAGCTGCTTAAGTTGAAATAAACATGGCAGGTTAAGTATTCCGTACGCTGTTTAAGATATGTGCTTTTTTTAAATTTGAGTTTCAGTTATAGTTTCATCTTTAGCAAGGACTTGTATAGAGAAGGATAGGAAACATGCATATTCTAACTAAATATTAATAAAATTATGGAAAAATAACCTTAAATCCATTATGATAGGTTGACCATGCAAAAATTATCTTGAATAAAAAAAAAACATTGCAGTTTGAAGTAAATGATAATATCCCGCAGGCTGACATAAACAAGCTTGTGCTCTCAATGCGACGTCGCTGTCAAGCAGTCATCGTCGCACGCGGCGGCCACACACGCTACTGATAACCCGATTTTGAAATCCATCCCTTCCTGTTTTAAATTCAAATCAAGTAATAAAATTGATACTTTCTGTCAAATTTAGCTATTTCAGTAGATTGATAAGACCTAATTATACAACGAACAGAAGATTTCAGTTAAATTTAGTTAAATGTTAACAAAATATTCACATTCAAACTAAGCGAAAGTTTCTTTTTTTGGTTCAGTATACATTAAGGAGGAACAAATTATTTCGAAATCAGAAGGATATTTGGTATATAATGAAACTAGAAGTAATTTCTAATATGATTATGTATTTTTTCCTGCGGTAAATATAACATACATTATATGTGACGCCGTAAACATGGCCATGTCCGACCGTTTTGACGTCCCAATTTATAGCAGCAAAATCGCGTATTTTTCGACCTCAGTTGAGTTATACCTATAGTACATAATCGAAACATATATCACCACGTACACATTTGACGGTTGTTTGGATTTACAAATGCAAAAATTACAACGAACGCCAAGTTCTGAAAATACTAGAGAAAAACGGGAACTAATTTTTTCTCGACTTTTTCCACAAAAAAAACGGCTTTAAATCAAATTTACAACAAAACAAACCGAGCGATTTTTGCATAATAAGTATATGATTTTATACAATATATTACAATTATTGTGAGATTTTTAGAAAAATTGACCAACTAAATTTTTTATATTATTCAATTAGTTAACCCTACCCTACGTCGAAATAACGCTTTAAGGCAAACGTCAATGTCGGTATAGCACATTAAATGTACGGTTTGTGATAATTAAAATAAAACCGGAGATGCAATATATAACCTTATAAATGTGTTGAAAATGGCATTAAACCTCATTCTACAAACACTAGTAGTTTGTGCACACTAGTTATATCTACTGTGCACTACTGTTTCGTGGCATATTATTTTGAGCCAGTCGACAAACGTTCCTCATAAATGCCTCATACTAGATCGTGATCAACATCATCGCAAAATAAAGCAAAATATCATCATCATCATCATTATCATCATTGTTTTCATCATCATCATGGTTATCATCATTTGCTTAGACATTCTTAACATACCTTGTTGTGTTTTTTTATTCTACATAAAAGTCAAATTGGATCTAATACTACGTCTTTCCTTCAACCAACCATAATTTAATTTACTCATATTTTTATTCTCTACGAAATATCACCAGTATTATGTAAAATTGAGTTAGGTGAAAACCTGCGTTTTCAATGATGTGTTAATAGACGACAGCCATTTGCACGCTTTTGACTTTTTTGTCCGCTTGGTGCGTTTTGCTCGCAACGCTTTTTATCCAAAATAGAAATACGTCGACTTTTCTCTCGACAGAAGTCTTCATTGTCCTTATTTTTATGCAGACAAAAGGCGTCATGTTGACAAAATTTAACGTATTTCAATTTTTTCTGCGGACAAAATGCGTCAACGGCCAAAAATCAGACACTGACCATTTATCTTCGAACACTTCACTGTAAATCTAAAATATTAGTTAAATTACAAAATGGTATTATTTTAAAGGGACACATTGAAATTTGAACACATTTTCACTTAAAGCAATTTCTAAAATAACTAAAATGATATATCCGTTTCTGGTTAGTGCCTAAAATAAAATAGTGTAGACCACGTATGCTTGTCTTTTCCTATTTTACTCTCGAGGTACTAGTAATGTTCAGATCCACATTTTGTTAGGTATAATGCAGTGTCTGTGTTACAGAAATGATTTAGATGAAAAATATAACAATAAGAAAATAATGTTTTTGATAATTTTTAATTTGGGAAAAAATAGGGTCGGCAGTACAGATTAAGGACGGTCCAAAAATAGCGTTTGTACACAGAAAACGTGATCAAACCTCACGGCTGCGTTCAGTTCGGTTAAACTAACATATTTTCCTGGACACTGGCTAAACCTCATATAAGCACGCAGTATGCGATAATTTAAGGAAACCAGGCATTAAACGTATTTGCTGTTTAACGATGCTGAACACAGCTCTCAATAGGACTTTACAAGTATTGTCTAATTGTGAATAAATACGATTAGGGCGTTCTATCTTTTTTGGAATAGCCGGTATAAAAGGTTCAAAGTCTTAAAAATTGATGGACACCTCTGTTCTGGATATTTACTTTTTTGAAGTGTATATTTCTTTATTCTATGTAATAATGATATATTGTTTTATGATCACAATCTGTATTACTCTTATCAAGTAAATGTAAAAGCAAATTACTTCTATGTGACATATAGTGAAAAACTAACTTTGCACACCTCAGTAAAAACTATTAAAAAATGCGGTACACTATTAAACCTTTATGTCCCGCGCACTGATTCCTTGATCTCAACCATTTACTGCAATATACCTTTAATGTTTCCCTTATTATTAGCATCATTATTATAATTACTACTATTATTACTATCAATATCACTATCACTTGTATTATTATTATTATTATTATTAAAGACAATTTGGTCCGAAACATGTGTGTCTTCTGACAGAGATTGAGACCTTTAAGAGAAACGAATGTGGAGCAAAAAGACGATGTAGGTCTCTATGGTGAAGTAAGAAATGAATTCGACTTTCATATAGTTCTGATACGTGAATCAGTTTATATAAGTAACACGTTTTATATTAGAATCATATGTGGATTTCTTCTTTTCGTCCTCATGTAGTGTTAATTACATTACGTATCAATAGTACTTTTATTAAATTAAGAATGACTATTTTTTTTAACTACAGGTTGACTCTTCATATCGGCGACCAGGCGCCTACGCACCGACTTATGACAAAGCGGCCTTAAGTTTTTGTAAAATATTGTTTTCTATATAAATTTCGCTATAAGTTATAATCTAGTTCACCCATTGGTGGTTTGAAGCACACTTGTATTATGTTACCTATTATGTTTTGTGAATGACAAATAAGCCTTATTTTTTCTTTTCTTTACACAGAAATGTAGATACATAAACCAAATATCGTCATGCTGTAGAGTCAATATTTAAGTTAAATGTGACATTATCAATATTTAAGTTAAATGCGACATTATCAATATTTAAGTTAAATGTGACATTATCAATATTTTAGTTAAATGTGACATTATCGATATTCAAGTTAAATACGACATTATCAATATTTAAGTTACATGCGACATTATCAATATTTAAGTTAAATGCGACATTATCAATATTCAACTTAAATATGACATTATCAATATTTAAGTTAAATGCGACATTATCAATATTTAAGTTAAATGCGACATTATCATCAATTTTTAAGTTAAATGCGACATTATCAATATTTAAGTAAAATGCGACATTGTCAATTTTTAAGTTAAATGCGATATTATCACTATTTAAGTTAAATACGTGACTTTAAATATAAAGTTAAATAGTTGTCCTCCCTCAACGTGACTTTAAATATAAAGTTTAATAGTGGGCGTCACTTAACGTCACCTTAAATATAAAATCAAATAGTGGTCGTCACTAAACGTCACCTTAAATATAAAGTTAAATAGTTTGTCCTTCCTCAACGTGACTTTAAATATAAAGTTACATAGTGGGCCTCCCTCAACGTGACTTTAAATATAAAGTTAAATAGTGGGCCTCCATCAACGTGACTTTAAATATAAAGTTAAATAGTGGGCCTCCATCAACGTGACTTTAAATATAAAGTTAAATAGTGGGCCTCCCTCAACGTGACTTTAAATATAAAGTTAAATAGTGGGCCTCCATCAACGTGACTTTAAATATAAATTTAAATAGTGGGCCTCCCTCAACGTGACTTTAAATATAAAGTTAAATAGTGGGCCTCCATCAACGTGACTTTAAATATAAAGTTAAATAGTGGGCCTCCCTCAACGTCACTTTCAATATAGATTTAAAAAGTGGGCCTCCCTCATTGCGACTTTAGATATAAAGTTGAATAGTGGTCCTCCCTCAACGTGACTTTAAATATTAAGTTACATAGTGGGCCTCCCTCAATGTGACTTTAAATATAAAGTTAAATAGTGGTACTCCCTCAACGTGACTTTAAATTGTAGTTAAATAGTGGGCCTCCCTCAACGTGACTTTAAAATAGGATGACGTAGTTTCTCAATAGCGTATTGGATTTATATCGACATGGCTAAATACTTTACCTGTTTTACACATTATTTCGATTATGTAATGACTATACATGTATATAGATTTACTGTTTTCATGCGCGATATATTTCATTCATTTAATTTAACCATAATCGTGTAATGACGTCACATCATCCTGGATTTTTGGAAAACGTACTTTCGTTATTAAAGCTGAGTCAGTATATTGAACATTTTATATTTTGATAAAAAGTGATCATTATACCAATATGAATATGAAAGAGTTTTGATAAATTGCAAGACGATTACAAGGAATATACATTTGTCAACCCTTAAACTAGAACTATCTCACACGTAATGGGAGAACAAGTTTAATTTAAAACTTAAATCAACGGAACTTGTTTAAGGAATAGCCTTTATGGTTTGTTTTAATAATAGTTAAGGCATACCTGGAGTGGTCAGGTATCCCGCTCCGTGTATTCGGTATTGGCCATATGTGAGAGCGACAGACCATTGATCCGCCGACAGGCCGCGTGGCGTTGTTTGTCCAAGTTAATACAATGTAGTGTTTACTCAGATATCGTTAGCTTGTCTAAGGAAAATGGCGGCCCTGGAAACTACTGATTGGATTATAAACTTATTTGATTGACAGCTCGTGTCAGGTCAATTGCACCGCCGACTTGGAAATAAACAATTTACAACAGCAGGAATCGAAGAACGTGAGGAAGTGTCATCATATTGGTCCCTCTGACCAGAAAACGTGTTACAAAATTACCAACCGCATCCATACATGTCATATCGTATGTTTCAATTGTTATGATATCGGCTGAAGAAGCGAAATAAAAAACGTTAAGACAACAGCAACATTCATTTGAAAATGATGAAATGGCTGATAACAAAACAAAGCGAAAGACAACCAAAGAGTTGGTTGAAAAATGTTTCGGTATTAGGAAAATTACAGAATTGGTACAACATCTTCGACATCTAGGTGATGATACAAGACGTGTAATTAATGAAAGGACACAATCAGACACTCGGCAGTATGTTAAAGCAGCGATTGTTATCTACAAAGAAATAGAAACCGAAGACTATTCGTTTTTACTTAAAGCTCATAAAAAGTTAAACAGATATCGTCAAAAAGGAGAACCCAATTTAAAAGACAACTATTTGCTCTACGATAGAATTGTACTAGTATTTAATAATCCAACTACTGGGACGCATGGTGAAGCAAGACTGTTTGACAGCGTCGGTACCATTCGTAAATCTATGTGTGGAATAACAAATGATGAAGCATGTAGTATAAGAAAAGATGATAGCTGTGAGTTTCTAAAAACCCTCAAACATCAGTTTTACGATAGATTTGGAAATGAGAGCCATATAATAGTTCTAGTTTCGCACTTAATTCCATGCACAGTGCCTGGGTACATGTGTTCGAGATTATTAAATGAATATACCAACGAGAAAAAAGAGAATATAATTCTTTCATACAACGTGACTTATGAAAAAACAAACACTAGCCAGGTACTGTAATATGTCAACGCGGGCAATGGCCAATTTATCTACCTTGTGCATCCGGATTCAGTACAAAGGTTTGCTTTCGAACAAACTGATCGTTTGCCTGAAGTCAAATCAAAAGGCTATCTGAAGATGTGTGAAAAGTAATAACTATAATAGACCATTCTTAATATTGTCGCATTAATATGCATATATGCATCAGAACGAGGCTAGAACCACATCATATCTTCCAGCAACACTAGCGTCCATAGACAAAACATGGCTTCCTCGGATAGTAATTCAGATATAAGGACAAGACAATAACCAGTCAAATTAGGTTAAGTGTTTAAATATTTATTATGTAAAACTTAACAATATGTTGATGAAATAGAATCCTGGCCACAGACATCAAAGCTTATGAAACCGTAATGACTTTGTTCTTTATCATTATACATTCTTGTAGGTAATGGTATGAATAGTCAACACACTGTTTCATTGACATTTGTGGTAAAGAATAAGAAGCCATTTGCACTCAAGCTTGTATTAAAGCTTACAGCGAGGACATTCTTGTCCAGAGACATATCGCTTGTTTATGTCTGGTCCTTTTGACACCTGGTTATTTTTATGCTGGGTTTCTAACATTTTACACTTATTAGATTCCACTGACATAAAGTGTGTGATCAATTTGAATTCATAACAATTATCATATTATTCAAATTATTGGTATTAGACATTAATTAAAAATATTAATATAACGAAATTCATGCAACAGTAACATGTCTATCAATGAAGGATTTATGCTCCTTCGTCAGTTAAATATGAATACTAACTAATTGACTGTAATATCTTGCTGTGTATATATAAGTTTTAATTTATCCTCACGCTTTGAACGGAGTCATTTTAGTGAGCTGGATAAGATGATTATTAAAAAAATAAAAGATGATTATATATGTAGTTGATGATTATGATGATGACCAATGATTATTTACTTGAAGTTTAAGTATTTATTTATTTTTATTTTTTACTGACTAGTAGTTTAGGTGATTATTTTAATTACTAATATTTATGCAGATATTATATAGGGCGTACTTCAATGATTAAAAATTGACGACTAATTATTAAGAAATTTATTTATTTTTCTCTATCTTGTGCAGCCAAGTGATAAGTTAAACAGTTTTTCTGTGTAGATTAATACTACTATGGTAATTACTATAAGTAATACCTATATGTTAGGCCAGACACTTTCGCTAATAGCGCAAATAAATTAGCAGATGGTATCAAAAGTATCTGTCTCAACCTGAACCTTCAACAGAAATGATTTCTATTGACTGTATATCTGTGCACACTAATTGTGCTCAGTTGCTATGGTAAAATTTTAATTGTTAAACAATATTGTTAGCAACCACCAATACCACATACCAACAGTAATTGTCAATATAAGACTATCAACAAACTAGAATATGCTGTAAAACAATATTATTATTGTTGCTGGTATTGTAGGTGTGGCTTAAATTGATTGTAGCTGCACAGGTATCCTATATTTAAATGAACTGTGTTTAGTATATTAGTCTATTTTAGTTAATAGTCTTGCATAGCTCTATATTGAATGCCCATGATACTAATAACATCGTTTGACATTCCCTATAACCATTATATGGTAGTGTTTACTGTTAATGGTGAACCATATAACCCTGTACATGAGTACATTGTTATTTATATACATTAAATTGTATATTCGTATTGTACACGTAAAATGTAATAAAAAATCTTCTTAAAGTGTACATTTATCTTAATTTATAATATATCGAAAGGTACCGTTCTAAAATAGATTGAGCTACGCAAGTAGATGGTTTATTTAATAATCTATAGTATTTATTAAAAAGTGTTCATCAGCCTTGCAATATTTTATTAGTACAACACATTATTAAAATGTAATATCTTGCTAAAAAAATGCCAAATTGCTAATGATAGAGGTACCATTTTTCATTGGTTGATATTGGTCACGTGTTATATGATCACTAAAATTAGAAAAAGAAATATAATACTTCGTCTTTATTGGTTTATTGTTATGACAGGCTCAGATGATACATTTTTGAAAGCCATATTTTGATTGACTGATCAATAATATGACATCCTAACTGACATATTTCTCAATTATTCCACTGAAATAGAAAGACTACACGTTACATCAATAAAAACTGAATAAGCACCACATATTGAATATAACACAACTGTCTGCTTTAGGCAGTATTATAATAATACAATCATCTTCCACATTGAAGAATCATGCTGCAGTCTCATGGCACGATACTTAACCAAGTCGCATGATTTAATATTCAACCTAGCCACATGGCATGACGGTAAACCCAGTGACATGACACGACACTGAATCCAGTCACATGGCACGATAGTGAACCCAGTCACATGACATGATACTGAACCAAGTCACATGGCATGATAGTGAATCCAGTCACATGACATGTTACTGAACCCAGTCATGACATTGTATTCAACCTAGCCACATGGCATGACAGTAAACCCAGTCACATGGCACAATACTGAACCCAGTCACATGACACGATATTGAACCCAGTCACATGGCATAATACTGAACAAAGTCACATGACATGATACTGAACCAAGTGACATGGCACCATACTTAACCCAGTCACATGATTTAATATTCAACCTAGTCACAAAGTACAACAGTAAACACAGTAACATGGCAAGATACTGAACCCAGTCACACGGCACTATAGTGAACCCAGTCACATGACATGATACTGAACCCAGTCACATGACTTAATATTCAACACAGTCACATGGCATGATACTGAACCCAGTCATATGACATGATAATGAACCCAGTCACATGGCAGGATACTGAACCCAGTCATATGACACGATATTGAAACCAGTCACATGGCACGATAGTGAACCAAGTCATCTGATATGATACTGAACCAAGTCATGACATAATATTCAATCCATTCATATGGCAAAACAGTAAAACCAGTCACATGGCACGATACTGAACCCAGTCACATGGTACAATACTGAACCCAGTCACATGGCATGATACTAAACCAAGTCACATGACATGATACTGAGCCCAGTCACATGACAGTAAACCCAGTCACATTGCATGATAGTGAACCCAGTCACATGACATGTCACTAAAATCAGTCACATGACAATACTGAATCCCACTACATGACATGAAACTAAACCAAGTTACAACATTATAATTATTTAACACAGTCACATGGTACGCTATTAAACCCAGTCACATGACTCTATATTCAACTTTGCCACATGGCATGACAATTAACCCAGTGACATGGCACAATACTGAACCAAGTCACATGGCACAATACTGAACCCAGTCACATGGCACAATACTAAACAAAGTCACATGACTTAATATTCAACCCAATCACATGACACAACAGTAAACACAGTCAAACGGCATGATACTGAACCCAGACACATGACACAATACTGAACCCAGTCACATGACACGATTCTCAACCCAGTCACATGGCATGTTACTCAACCCAGTCACATGGCATGATATTTAACTCAGTCACATGGCATGATACTGAACAGTCACATTGCATGGTACATAATCCAGTCACATAATATAATATTCAACCAAGTCACACAATATGATAGTCAACCTAGTCATGTAGCATGGTACTCAATTCAGTCATATGATATGATAATCAACCTAGTCATGTAGCATGGTACTCAATCCAGTCATATGATATGATAGTCAACCTAGTCATGTAGCATGGTACTCAATCCAGTCATATGATATGATAGTCAACTTAGTCATGTAGCATGGTACTCAATCCAGTCATATGATATGATAGTCAACCTAGCCATGTAGCATGGTACTCAATCCAGTCATATGATATGATAGTCAACCTAGTCATGTAGCATGGTACTCAATCCAGTCATATGATATGACAGTCAACTTAGTCATGTACCATGGTACTCAATCCAGTCATATGATATGACAGTCAACTTAGTCATGCAGCATGGTACTCAATCCAGTCATATGATATGGCAGTCAACTTAGTCATGCAGCATGGTACTCAATCCAGTCATATGATATGACAGTCAACCTAGTCATGTACCATGGACTTTTGGGTACTCAATCCAGTCATATGATATGACAGTCAACTCAGTCATGCACCATGGTACTCAATCCAATCATATGATATGACAGTCAACTTAGTCATGTACCATGGTACTCAATCCAATCATATGATATGACAGTCAACTTAGTCATGCAGCATGGTACTCAATCCAGTCATATGATATGACAGTCAACTTAGTCATACAGCATGGTACTCAATCCAGTCATATGATATGATAGTCAACCTAGTCATGTAGCATGGTACTCAATCCAGTCATATGATATGATAGTCAACCTGGTCATGTAGCATGGTACTCAATCCAGTCATATGATATGATAGTCAACCTAGTCATGTAACATGGTACTCAATCCAGTCATATGATATGAGAGTCAACCTAGTCACATGATGATACTTAACCATCCTAGTCACATGACATAATACTCAACCCAGTGACATAGCACAGTACTCAACCCAGTCACATAGCATGGTACCCAATCCAGTCACATGACATAATACTCAACCCAGTCACATAGCACGGTAATCAACACAGTCATATAGCATTGTTCTCAATCCAGTCACATGACATAATACTCAACCCAGTCACATAGCATAATACTCAACCCTGTCACATAGCATGGTACTCAATCCAGTCACATGACATAATAGTCAACCCAGTCACAAAGCACAGTACTCAACCCAGTCACATAGCATGGTACTCAACCCAATCTCATGACATAATACTCAATCCAGTCACATAGCATGGTACTCAATCTAGTCACATGACATAATACTCAATCCAGTCATATAGCATGGTACTCAAAACAGTCACATAGCCTGGTACTCAACCCAGTCACATTGCATGATACTCAAACCAGTCAAATGATACATACTAATGTTTTACAGGCAGACAAAACCTTGAACTATACTTGTAATGCTGAATGTCTCGCTAGAAACCTACTTGTACAATTTTTCTTGACTGTAGCTTGACCTGATCCAGAATAAAAACCACAACCTCAATTTAAAATATATATTTTGTTTGACCATGTTTGCGAGCAACCCAACAATTTTCTCCACATGGGAAATGGGGCCTCTACAACCCTGAAACCTTTCAAACAGAAGCTCATCAGTTACATCTTCATCTGTTACACATAGCAAATTATTTTTGCCAATAAAAAGATATATTGTTCATGCATTTTTGAAACCATTAACTTATAAATTTTAATCGCCCAGTGCTGCGAAGAAAACATGGATTTTGACTTAAACCTCTTTCTGGAAATGTCTTTCTTCCCACATGTGAGGTCTGGTAAAATTGCAACACATTGTTCTTGTCAATAAAGTCCCTAAATCCACATTTCACCAACTTAGAGGCCATCTCTTCTGACAAAACTGACCCAAATGTGTGTAAATTCAAAATAAACCATAATTCTACTACTGCAGTCAAATATAAAGAACGTGTGCCTATCAACTGCAGTGCTTCTGATCTCATCAAACAGATATCTTGATCTGGGTCATACAAAAGTATCAGCATCTGGTCCTTGGAACACCCTATTGATGGTATTAAACAGTTCTTTAATTTCATCTTGGTCTGCTGGGCAAAACCATTGGTTAGAGCTTGGCTTGCTAGCTGTGAACAAAACCCATAGTCATATATACATGATTTTCGTTTTTCTTTAAAAGTACAAAAAGTATCCAATTTTTCATCATGCTTTCTCCACTTTGTCTTCATATAATCTTCACTATTGTCTTCTTCAGTATCATCATCATTATCTTCCTCATCTGAGCTTGTCGAGGTTGATTCAGAGAAAGTTTGTATATGAACAGATGTCTGTTTCACCAATAAATCTGGAAAACCGTGCCATACATATGGGTGTCCTGAAAAAACATGATAATGTCTTTTTCATATCTTATCTACGGTAACAGTATTATTAAAATATGTTTGATATCAAAGATGTCAACAAGAATGAATCTAGACCAGAATATTTTGAAGTACAAAGCATCAAATCCACTGTTTATAATCAATAATAACAAATGTTGGATACATGTACTGGTGCCACATATGCTCCCCAAACAATTGTTTAATTAAAGCCTTAAGGTAGTAGCTTCATTGTTTGTAAGAGCCTTAACTTTGTGGAATAAAACCAAAATACAAGTACAATATATATGTCTATCTCCACCTGGCATCCAAACAAGTTTCATAAAATTCCATGCATATGCTGTAAAACTATAGCATGGACAAACAATTTAATCAAAAACAAGAATCAAAGGGCATTGACTCTGTAAAAAATTATTGAACCGAAACATAAAGACAATATGCACATATCCACTAAGTAGTGATGCATCCCTGCAAGTTTCATAATTTTTTTACCAGAGGTTGTAGAGAAATAGTGCAGACAACCTTTTTGGAATACACATCTCTATGAAGTGGCAACTATATGCATCCCTGAAAAATTCATGAAAGGCATTATAAAAACAGTAGTTTTAAGCTTGTTTTGTAAACACTACAGTACCTTTTGATTTCATCTGACCATGACCAAACTTGGTCTGAATGTTTAAAATGTATTTGAAAGATTAGATGTGTCCTTGAATTGGCCCGACTGGACTAGAAGCTCACTCTGGTCAAAAAGTTCTAGGTAAATTTGTCTGTAACTTGCAGAAGATCAATGGATCTAGTGATTTGATTATGATATATGTCTGAGGATACCCTCCACCATTCTAATAGGATGACATTAATGGTATATTTTATTAAAGTCCTATAAAAATATTAAAATAGCTACCGGTACAACAGAATGGGATGAATTGTATATCGGTATATCTATTTCAATGAGCAATGGCAAAAAGATGGAGGAAAATAAAATTATAGTATGTGCTAAGTTTATGATATTAAATTACCTATCCCAGTGTCTCCAATTTTCAGACTGCTCCCACAAGAACAAGGGCACATCTTTAGTTGTCTTTTTATGCTTCTGTGTACAGTAACTTCCCTATTTGGAACCAACTTTGAAAACAAGTGGGTTGCAAGCACAGCACAAACTTCAGCTTCGGTAGAATCGTTTTCCAATAGAACAGTAAGCAAACTCTGTTCATGTGTTTTGTAATCTGTAACAGAAGGAAAATACATAATCCTGAACCATTCAGCAGGGTGACAGGGTGACAAACTCACATGAATCTTACCTGAAAAGAACTCTCAAAAAATGGATCAGGCTCCATGTAAGACTTTGGCACATAACATTCTCAGTTACATGGATTTTGACCAAAGTGCAGATACAGCAAGCCTATGAGTGCTATCTCCAGCCTTTACAGTCTTTCAGATAATAGAATATATTTATCAGATAATCAATCAACCGTATCAACATAGACCAAAGTGTCATGGTATCATTGACACTTACATATCCAGAAATACCAGTTGATCAAAATGTTTGGAAAAAGTACATCTGGATGAATAACAATATTACGGGTAGCATTTATTTTCAGAGGTATCTGCATTTTGTTTGGTCAAAATCTCATGAATATTAAGAAAATTATCATGGAAATTTTACCGCAAGCATATTTTATATTAAGAAAATCAGTCATATATTACATGGGATCGCCAGTCCTTCTCAATTTTACGTTTAAACTCTCATTTTTAAAGTGAGAATACTGAGTCACATATACATTTTTTTAATAAAAAAAAATAACAGAAAAAGAATCTGCATTTATATAACCAACAACAATATGGATGACTGTACATGCCATGCTTTCTGTGAATTGCTTATTGCTTGGTATTGCATTTTGCTAATGCTTCTTGCCAATTCTTTTTTATAGTTTTGATAAAAAAAAAGCTTTTCTGATGAATCCAACAGGATTAAAAATAATTAAAAGAATGTACATCAAACATATTTTATGCAATGTTGTGCACCTAACACACTTCGCTGAAAGGAGATCAGTGCACCATGCTTTAAGCTTTTTGCTTTTTGCTCATTATTTTTGTTAATTTTTTATTTTAATTGAACAACTTTCAACAAATGTAAAATGGATGACAATTGAACCCTTTGTACAGTGCAGTATTTTATTATAAATAATTATATAATGTGGCACACCATTTATAAGAAAATGTGAAAAGCAATTAAGAACTAGCAAAAAGAAAATGTTGCCACATCGAGTAATATTCAATGCCCCCTATTTAGCAATATCAGTAAACAGTAAAACTAAAAATTTTGCAATAAACATTATGCCAAGTTTGACAGTTAAAATTTTCTTATATAGCGAGGGGAAATCGATATAATGGCTGCCAAATTTTAAACAATTCAATGGTCATAACTTCAGTTAATGTGGGTACTGGGTTGTTTTTTTAAAACTTTGATGGGATCTTTTTCAATAAACAATGTGACCAAGTTGGATGAATGTTAGATTTAAAACAAAACTGTCAACAGGGCCAAATACCAACTACTGTGTAAATTTGGTGGAGAGCAAATGAAAATTATGGTACTCATCAACTGATTTAACCAGTTCAAGACCTTGTCAGAGATATCAAGGTTATATAACTACTGTGTAAGTTTGGTGTGAATCAAATTAAGATGCACCTGCTCGAGTATACACAAGGTATACAAATAGTTCATGTTTTAATGTTAAAGGGCAATAACTCTGACATTATCAAATTTTGCCAGTTCAAGAATTTGTTGAGATTATATGATTAGTTTTGAAATATGCTGGTGCTGGACAACAGGCGACTGAGCACAAGGGCTGTAACTCCGCCATAAGTCGATGGAGCTAAATATGATGGTTATAAATAGACTTCATACTTTATCATTATGATATTTATTTTTAGAATGGAGATTTTGATTTGTGCCATGTTTGGTGTAGAGTATTTAATAATCATTCATTTTTTAATCATTAGATGCTTTATATTAATTTTTAAAATCATTTTTATTGTTTAGACATTGATAGCGATTTTTCCTGGTATTTTTACTGTCTTTAAGGAATGCCAAAGTTACCTTCCATGTAGTCCAAGAGACATTTCAAGGCTAAATCTTGAAGTTCAGTTGTTACTGATGGTGGAGGGTTGTAATGTATTGGTCTGTCAATACGTATTCCGCAATGTTTGTCAGGCTTCAGAATACTGAATGCTTGAGAAAGAAGAACTAACAAACTTGCTGCTGTTGTTTTTTCATCGTACACACTGTAAGCATACAATGTTTCTGAAAACTGGGGTACGAACACATAAGACCTTGTGAACGGAAATGGTTCGTTTCCATTGCAGGATTTTAAACTGTAACTAAAATATAATGTGTTTAGTCTTTCAAATAAATAATGCAATGCTTGCAGACATTTATCACTTAAATTACTTCTGTCTTCCCTTGAAGATTCTGCCATTTTTGTTACTGTTTACCTTTTATGTCTATATGTACGGCAACTGTGCTTGGGTATTTAAAAGCAACTATCGGCATGGTAGTCGTGTTGATAAAAAAGTTTTAAGCGGTCTTAATATATCGTTTTACCCTCAGGATTTTGCAACATAATTTTCTACTGTATGGATATAGATACAAAATGTTATTTATAGTCGATATTTTACTACACTCAACTTCAAAAGAAACCTTACACTTTTTTTGTTTCGCTTGAATGTCAGAGATTAATAAAGGCAAATAAATTATTTTTTACATATATAAAGACCATTTCATTTTCAATAAAATGTAAAAGATTAACAAAGGTGCTTTTTATAGCGTTTTGACTTTTTTGATCTCAAGAGAGACAACCCAATTACTCCAATTTCACAGTCAATATCGCGTGTAGCCACCGCGGGCTGCTATGCATTTACGTATCGTTTGCGCATGGAATGGATTATCGCTCTCACTTTGTGTTGTGGTTTCACTCTTGCGTTAAGGCTTGCTGGAGTTGTAAGACGTTCTGTGGTGGTGGACATCACGTCCCAATTCACTCCAAATGTTCTCTATTGGATTAAAATCCGGCGAATTAGAGGGCAAGTCCAAAACGTTTATCTTCTGTGCCTGTAATGATTGACAGTCACTCAGGCTAAATGAGGACGCGCATTGTCCCGCTGCAACGTGCCTCTCGGAAGGTGACGTCTCGTAACCGGAACTGGTTCAAGTACGCCTTAGCATTAATGTTGCCTTGCAAAATGACTAGATCTGTTTTGTTAAACTCCCCAGTAATTCCGCCCCAAACATGCACAGATGCTCCACCCCAACCTGTTTACTTCACTGATACAACACTGTGCGTATCTCTCCCCTTGACGTCTCCAAACACTTTCGCGACCATCTGCCCTAGTGACATTGAACTTTGATTCATCGGTAAAACAAAGTTGCTCTCCACTGACGTCGATTCCTACGAAGGTGTCGCTGACACCAAGCAAATCTATTCTACCTGTGCCGATGTGTCAATGGTTCCAACATAGGGACGTCTGGCATGAACCCATACGCTATAAGTCGACAGCGTGCTGTATGTGATGACACAGCTCGTCTGCAAAAGTAACATATCAGGAATTATTATGTCAAGACCGAATGGCTAACGTTTCTGGCTGCTAATCAGCGGGTGGCAGAGTAGGTAGAACCCCAGGATGCGGCCTCCAAGCGTTAATAATATGGAGTAAAAACCTTGCTCCACAATCGATGTAAAATAAATAAGTTTGTACTCACTTGGTCGTATCTGTTATCAATTAAGATACACGTAGAGTGCGTACATACATGTACCGTTACTAAATTACTGGTTACAAAATTAGAGCGTTGGTGGTATTTAACACTTAATATATTTCAAATTGCTTGTTGAAAACATGTTACCCATGATAACTAATGAAATGTCTTGCTGTATTAGACGCAGGCTTGAATCGGTCGCGAAGATGGGTTGTCCTGATATGCGCGTTCTGCCTTGGGGTCAAAACCTTGGGTGTTCCGCTCCTGGGTCGATCATTCACAGACCATGTCGCTGCATCCAAGTCACGCACAGTCATGAGTGAACAACAGAAATGTCAATCAACCGCTACCATCGTCATGCCAGCGCACGGCACCCTAACTGTTCAGTCTGAGCGTTGATTGTTACTCAGACCACCCATATGTTAGTTGTTGCTGGTTAACTTGTCATGTGATTTTTTTTATACTGAATATGTGTTGTAACATAAGTGAGTGCAAAATATTTTCACGTGCAATTTATGATAGGCCGACAGCAGACGAATCGTTCGTTGCGTGCGTGCACGGACACACAATCCCAATCATAAGACAGTTGATAATTCAGCATAAACATATTTTTTTCAATGACATTGGATATAAAATGATACCGATATTTAGGAAATAAAATTGTATGGTTTCTTTTGGAGTTGAGTGTATATAAAATGCAGCACTGTTCAAAATGTTACTCACTGTAATCTCTGCACTGACGAGCTGCAGACCTGGAAACTGGAAGATACCACGTTAACAAAGAATATTTTACGACCTTTGTGACCCTCATTAGACAAGCACCATACTCGCCAGGAAATTATGTATCTCCAAGAAATCTAATATACGTGCTTCATACACGCTTGATATATTAGTGCAAAACATTAAAAAAATTTATCGAAATGAGATTTCGACACCCATAGATAATTACTTCTCCATCTTTCCACACAAAAGTTATATTCCTGTGTCATAACGATGTGTAGTTAAATGATTTTGTTTAAGTTTTCAACTCGTGATATCGGAAATTTTAATTCAGGAGATTTTTTAACATTAATATTTAATGGTTAACATTTTTACCGGCATTAATTTTGTACCAAAAACTATAAACTTCAGACAAAGATTCAAAGAGTTATTAAAGGAATACTAAAGGTGCCACCTGAAAGTGTAGTCACGTAGATCCGCAAAACCGGAGACGGATTTTTGTGATTAAGTCATTGGTTTCGTATTACATGTTACATGTTACACTTATGGACACATGGAACAAGTTGTTACAAACGATTACTATGTAACAAATATAAGACTGTGTTTAAGTGGTCCAGTAGTAGAACACCGGACCCTGGATCAGAGGGCGGTCCACCACCGACATATGTGGTTTCCTTGAAAAGTATATGCTAAGTAGGTTTACTGGTTCTACACAGAAAGACTGAGAGTGATTTTTTTGTAATGATTTTGTTGTTAGAAAAAAATACATCTTTAGAAACAATCTTCATTAGCAGTGAATAATTAAATGTTTAACATAACAGTTAGACCGGAAATTGCCAGACACATATAAACAGAGATAGATAACTGCAGGCACTTTGGTGTTGTTGTTTTTAATCTTGGAAACACAACTCCTCCTGAACCAACTAACATATATTTGTTATTTTGGTATCAGAAGAAAGGGCTTGATTGTAACTTTGGATGGTAAACTTTTCTTTTTTAAATTTAATGAAATGAATAATTTATATGCTTACAGTTTTTTTTGTGTGATAATTTTTCTCATTTTTAGCGTATTTCTAAAGTAGGGAATTAAGAAAAACTTCTTTCCTTATTATGAAATTTTCCCCACCGATGTAGAAATTCTTCATCTTTCTACGCAATATTTCTCTTTCTATGATGTGTTGTTAAAATGTATTTGTTTAATCAAGAACACAACCTTTTCAGTTTATGTTAAAAAATAAATGGTTCGTAAATATTTCACTTTGAACATTTTCCGTTATTAACCCGTAATAATTAAAATTCAGACGAAAAACATCAATAATTGGAAATAGCCATCAGTGTTATCAGCTTTACTTTGGTGCTAAAATCATTAAATTCAAAGAAAAATCCAATAGTTATTGAAGAATTTTAACAGAGTACACATATCATATTGATATTAGCCGGCTAGTCTCTGTCACTGGATCACTGTTTCTACCAAGGACACCAGTAAGTCCATGTTTCTACCAACACCTTTTTGGCTCTTGGTAGATACAATTTCAACGGCATGCATTTTAAATTAGGTATCAGGATATCAATCTTTATATGGTAAATATCAATTGAGAAAATATGTCAAGTAAAAATAATATTAAAGCGAAACCTTGTTTTTAATTATTATTTTTCTTCAAATAATGTACAGGACCCACTCTGGAGCATTAGCAACATCAATGCAATTTTAGTGTTGCCAAAACTGAAAACATTTGGATATTTTGCAATAACTTCATTGGCATAAAATATTGTAATAAAACTTTCAGCATTTCTTAACATATATTGAATCAATCAGTGATTTAATAAAAAGAAAAGAATGTCTCTGGGATTTTTTTTGTAATATAATCTGTCTTGTTAATTATTACGGCAATGTGAGTTTTACGAAGTAACCGGTTTGGGATTTCCCCTTTTCGCTTTTTTATTTCCCATTACGTCATGTCACGTGATTTGAAGTGACACTTTGTTATGGTTCATGTTGAACTTAAAACGAAACTTCGGTAAGAGACGAATGAAATACCACCAAACGTACATAACAATCATAGTGCTCATTTTGCATTTATGGACAAGTTATAATCATGCGCAAATTCATGATTGAAATGGGTAGGTGATAAGCCTGAACCTGCGGCAGTTCGAACTTCGACTTGGCCGTGTTGTCCACGACAGCATCGTCATGACCCCAAGAGCGTGTATAATTTAATGTTTAAATAAATAAACTCGTGTTAATTAAGTATATTTTAAATAACACATGTTTGTACATTAGATGTAATTTCGAAATAGGTTGTGATGGTCTAGTTAGCACGCTTGTTCCCAGACCCAGAGATCCCACTTCGATTTCCCATGGGGTTTTGTCTAGGCTTTTCAAATGCACACTCACAGTGCCTTATTCTAGAAATTTATCCCTAATATGCCTAATGCCAGAATATACATATTACACTGAATGCCTGCCTAATAAGAATATCTCCGACATGCACAAAGCTCCAACTAAATATGTTAATTGTTTATATTGCGTACAAGCAACTGTTCTAGCTATCTACTGATGCTGCAACACCATCTCACAAGGATTATGTACAGGCACAACATGCACAGGTTTACATGCATTTGAAAAACTGATGAACACAGAAGTTCAGTGGGATTTTTTACGTGCACTGGGTATGACTCCATGCACACAGGACTGACTGCTTTAAATCCTCTCTGAAGGATTTGCATGCTTTCGCAGGGGTACAGAGCAAGTTGTCCCAAAGATAAGCTCTCTGACATTTTGAGACAACTCGTCCCATATTTAAAACAACTCGTCCCATCAAAAGACATGTCCCAAACAATGTTATTGTGTCCTCCAATAGTAATTTTGAATAAAACATGGATGATACCATATGTCATGTTAATTATAGCCGTTTGTCAAAAAGTTTTAATTACACTGATTAGGTGATATCAATTAAAGTTATTAAGATTCTCATCAAACTTTAATTGGTATTAATCTGACTGATTGATAACTTTAAGCAAAGAAAGGGAACTTGCAGCTCTACCTGATGATGGTTTATATATGTTTTGTTCAAGTCTCATCATAATATACAAATCGTAATCACATATATAGCACCAGCTACCTATGAACAAAGTAATTAAGTCATCAGTTGTGTGTTATATCTCTCAAATTAATCCAGTCAATGGTGTTATAAAGGATAATACTATTTACAGGTGTAAGAATCGATTGAGACGACTTGTCTTTTGACGGGACGAGTTGTCTCGAAACCTGGGACAGGTTGTCTAAAAATGTGGGACGAGTTGTCTTTGGGACAAGTTGTCCATAATTCTTTCACAATACCTTGCCCAACTGAGGCACTGTGGGAGTGTTTTGAAAACCCCAGACGAAACCTCTCCGGGAATTGATCCGGGACCAATCATACCATGTGTCTGCGGCATGATACTCCAGTGTGACAGCGCTTAGAATACTTTCTCAAGTAGAAACCGTTGCGATATGACTGAAAATTGTTGAAAGCGATGCTAAACGCCATACAGCAACAACAACAACTATCCAGGCCCGATTAGCTCAGTCATTAGCGTGTCTGATTGTCAATCCAGGGGTCGTGAGTTTGAATCCCTGCTCGACCACAATCTCCGTATGTTTGATATATGACATGGCGGGGATGGGGTGTGCTTGGGTACTAGCTAACATTTCAGGATCCAAGGAAACAGTGGTTAGGTTAACTGATCGTCTGTTAGCCCTTGATGGCATAAAATGAGGCTAAGTATTCAATAATCAGTCTACCCATTTTACCCGTATTTACCCAGTTTATATAGAAATATTGTTTAAGCTTGTTTATCATGACATGTATTATGACCTTTACAGACAGACAAGTGTAACTATCGAGAGATGAACAAAATACTCAATAGCTTGAGTGAAACTTGAACATATTTTATTCACCATCTGTTGTACACAAGCAACACCATCTGCTGGTACATGTTCAAACAGGCGTAATTTGACCTAATGATGACCCAACAAGTAAAGAAAGGATCGTGGATTGAGGAGCGCATGCTGGGCTCGGGAGGATTTGGTGCTGTACATTTATGGAAGAATGAGGTTTGTCTAGAAAACAACATTAGGTTTACCTTTTGAGTGAGCTATTTCCTTTTCAAATACTAGTAAGTTGATGTGCCCTTGTTCATATATGAAAATGCAAATACTGTTACATGTACGGACCAATTATAATTATAATGAGTATTTTTGGGTAGGTCTGTTATCGTTGATATTATATTATGTGGAATAAGTTTTGTATGTAACATACTACATATGTTTTTAAGGGTAAGCTGGTATTTTAACTGTTAAACATTTTTGCCAATCATTTCTTCATATTTTTGTTAAGAAAACAAAAGTTGTAATACAACCAATTGTAGATCAGCTTATACTTGAAAAATGACGATGTATGAACAAAATTGTATATTGGAAACATAAATTAATATTTGATTTGTGACTACAAATTTTGTTATTAATATTTTGAAAGTAAATTGGAGCATTCTAATCAATATCAGGAGACAAATGACAGAATTGCGTTGAAACGATGTCGTCTACAGAATGAGATGACAGCGAAACACAAACAGCGCTGGCAGCTGGAGGTACAAATAATGCAACGGCTAAACCATGAAAATGTGATCGCTGCCCGCATTGTTCCTGAGCCATTGGATGTGAGACCTGATGAACTACCATTGTTGGCCATGGAGTACTGCTCTGGCGGTGACCTTAGACGGGTAAGATAGACGTTTTTTAGCATACAAATGGGAAATAGCAACAGTTGCTGCTCAAGACAATTGGCTGCTCAAAAGAGGTGGCCATTTACCCAGTATACAGGTTTGATTGTATTAGGTTTTTGTTTGTTTTTAGCTTTATTGGCCAAAGGTACAGAGGTAAACAATAGCCACATCTTGAAACTAAAGTTCATTTATGGAACAGCAAAAGTCATGCCTCTTGTATACTACCTATTGCTTCATGACATCAACATTTTTGATAATTGATCACAATTCTTAAAGAAGGCGCTGATTGACTTTATCTAAAATTCTGCCCGAAGCTCAAAATGACGTTTCATGGGAATGCTTCATGGGAAAATGAATGACAAAATTGTATATAGATTGAATGAAGGAGTCAAGAATGTATATATAACTACTGATACATGTATTTTCAGATTCTGAATCAGCCCCAGAATTGTATGGGTCTGAAGGAGTTCAGTATTCGTTGTCTGGTCCAGGACGTAGCCGCTGCTGTGGACTACCTTCACAGTAAACGTATCATACACAGGGACCTAAAACCGGAAAATATTGTTCTGAAAACTGTCGAAGACAAGGTAAGAGATGTTCATCGCTCATATTTGATATTATTCACAATGTCTGGGATTTGCTTGATAGTTTACCAGTGCTAAACAGACCTTATCTCTACAAGTCAGTGGCTACTTCCCCACATATTCAGAGGTGGATGATTGATGGCTGTAGAACAACGTGTTACTATTGCGGCCTTGAATGCTTTTTTATAAGAAAATAACATTGTAGGCAATAACAAATATAACATTAGATATACAAGTAAAGTAATTCCTGTGATATACCTACAGTTCTTTTCATGTCTGGGACTTGATTTGCCATGAGTTTTAGAAGTGTAACAATACATCAAACTATCAATAGATTGCAATAGGAAGTGTCCTGATTATATGCATCAATAGCAAAAACTACAAACAAATAACTGTTAACAATTATTCAACCAACTATCATATTTTTGAAAGTCCGTTAAAAAATCCTTTAATTTTTAAAAGATCAACTTTCCTTAGCTGAGGCACTATGAAATCTGGCTGTGACACTTGCCTATAAGATATAACCAAATTCAAACAAGACTGCATTGTTGTCAGTTTTTTTAATACTTTATTTATTACGTAAGAAGAATACATTTCTTAAAGGGATTATATTGGCATTTTACCATCAATTCCCTGTCCTAAATACACATGCCCAGCATGAAGATACACTTATAACTTAGAGATATACGCGTCTAAAGTGTCTGATTGAATAACCTCTTTATTACAAACATCGGGTTTCTGAAACCACATTTTTGTTTTTATTTACATTCGTCATTTTCAACGAACATACTTTTGCTTTTGGGTTTCCGATCAATCATTGGATAACATCGTGAAGACGTTCCCGATCTCGTTTTCGAGGCTTTGTTCGGGAAATTTACAGAGTTCAATGTGAACATTGTGCTATGCTTTATTGTGGGACGTATTAAAGTTTTGGCCAATATTCAATTTCTGTTAATTTGATAATTTTCAAGTAAATAAAGGTTATACGTCAATACATAAGCATTATTTTGCGCACATTGCATACAGGAAAAGTTTGGATTAACAGCGTGTTTGTATTACTTGCCAATATACTCCCTTTAAATAACAGTATGCTTAAATACAGTAACACAGTAGTATGTTGTATCTTACATGTATTTTGTCTTTACAATATACATGCACCGATTAGGGCTGTAAATAACTAAAGAAATTGCAATAGTGACCTGAAATATCAGTAGTATCACAGTAGTACATCCAGTGATACCATTAGTATGGTAGCAGGGCTCAGTCAGAATTCGGTAATGAGTGACATAAATCCAGGGGTCGTGAGTTTGAATCTCCACTTGGCCACAGTCTCAATGATGATTGATTTAGGACATTGTATCTAATTGTCAGTTACTTGCGGAGATGGGATGTGCTTTAGTACTGGTTTACCTTCCAGGATCCCAGGAAACAGTGGTTAAGCTTAACTGATCATCTTAAATGCTGCTAAACATTAAAACACACTGAAAATAGTATTGCAATATTCAAAAGTATCATCAATATGAGTTTTTATTAAGAGGCATCACCTATAAGTCGGACATTTTAAATAAAATATTTAACACTGAATATTTAAATGCTGTTATATAAATAAAGCTATTTTATGAACTTTTTGATCAGAAACATGTGTTCTTTTCTGCTTCTGTAATGCATGTTTTACAGTCGGAATGTGAAGTGTTGTTGTTGTCGATTAAATCACATCCCGCTCTAAATTATTTGTTTCAGACTGTGTACAAGGTGATTGATCTGGGTTACGCCAAGGAGTTGGACCAGGGGAGCGTGTGTACGTCATTTGTCGGTACTTTACAATATCTGGTATGTTCATAGATGTATCTAACGTGTGTACGTCGTTTGTTGGTATTTTACAATATCTGGTATGTTCATACATGTATCTAATGTGTGTACGTCGTTTGTCGGTACTTTACAATATCTGATATATTTATACATGTATCTAGTGTGTGTACGTCGTTTGTCGGTACTTTACAATATCTGGTATGTTCATACATGTATCTAGAGTGTGTATGTCGTTTGTCGGTACTTTACAATATCTGGTAGGTTCATACATGTATCTAACGTGTGTACGTTGTTGGTCGGTACTTTACAATATCTGGTAGGTTCATACATGTATTTAACATGTGTACATCGTTTGTTGGTAATTAACAATATCTGGTATGTTCATACATGTATCTAATGTGTGTACGTCATTTGTTGAATATATAACTCTCTATCAACATGAGAAAATAATTTAATTTTTGTTTAATAAACATTATATTTTGACTAGTCTATCCCAGCATAACACACTTAAAATGCATTTACCAAATTGTGCCATCATTCAGGGTCCACTGAAACAGATGAATTAGCTCATAATTCATTGTTATGTAACATTCATGTAACATTCCCTGGCAGAAAAAATCTAGGACCATTGATGCAATCTAATTTTTAACGCTTTATATGATATAACTGTATGGCATTCAGTGTTTGTTTGCAGAATAGTACCACAGATGCAACTACACATATATGTCTCACAACACAGTTGAGTTTTGTTCTTTGTTCTATATATAGCCAGACCGGATTAGCTCAGTCGGTTACGCGTCTGACTATCAATCCAGGGGTTGTGAGTTCGAATCCCCCGCCTGGCAACAGTCTCCATGATGATTGATATACGACATTGTGTCTCATTATCATTTGTCTCTCACCACTGATTCAAGTGGGAAAGTTATCAGTTACTTGCGGAGATGGGGTGTGCTCGAGTACTGGTTAATCCCAGGAAACAGTGGTTAGGTTAACTGATCGTCTGTTAGCCCTCGATGGCATAAAAATTACGCTAAATATTCAATCAATCAATCAATCAATCAATTGTTCTATATATAATCTATGAGGTCTAGGATTTCCACGGTAATAAATGTTACGCATAAATTTTGTTTAACTCTTTACTTCATATAGACACCTTTGGACACCTCTCATATAGAAGGCTTTTGAATTATTGGGTGAATTATGTTTATACTAACTGACAGAGTGGAAAACCAGTAACAAGCAATCTGAACTCTTCCTGCACTGTTTTCAAAGGCCTGTGATTGGTGTGGGAAGACGTGTATCTATGGAGTAAAGGGTTAAAGTATTTTTTTTCATAGCAGGAATGAATCGGCACATAAAATATAAGGCATTTGGAAAAAAAATCAAATTAACATAGGACTTTTTTTAAGTGAAAAAATCATGTTAATGTGGAAAAAAAGGGGGCGCAACTGTGTAGTGAGACCCATATGAATGTCTGTAGAACTGTCAGTCTTATACCAGTTTTAATTCAGAAGATGGGCACAAATTCCAGCTCCTTAATATAAGAATTTTGTCTTTGGGAACAAATACATGTATTGAAGGTTTCAACATTATTACGTTACTTTCAGGCTCCCGAGTTATTTGCCAGTCAGAAGTATACATGTACAGTAGATTATTGGTCGTTTGGGACAGTTGTGTTTGAATGCATATCCGGGTACCGGCCATTCCTTCCTAACAGTCCACCTGTTCAGTGGTAAGTTTGAGAAAATGCTGCTAGTACATGGACATTATTTAACTGGGTTCTTTCACAGGTTTGACTGTGTATATATAATTTCAAACTTACAAAGTTTGGCCCCAGCAAAAACATCTGATTGTACAGCATATGTCACCTTCATGTTATGTATGTACATGTATCTGTGTCCTCAAGGGCTTTTAAAGCCCTTTGGATTATCTGAATGAACATTTTAAGTTGTCATGTAATTACATTTAATTATTCAAAAGTGTTTGGTGTTTATTTGATAAACATAGTTTTTGCTGAGGTGTAACACAGCCACTTCTACTTTCATTTCTTGTTTACATTAGTGCTTAAAATAACTCATTAACATTTATCACGTCTTCCCTGATCACATGACCACCAGAATCTCATTGGATCTGGCATGCCATCTAATTATCATTCTAATGTGTTTGCCATCTTTGCTGTTTACAAACATTCTCATTCTCCATAAATGTTATATGTACATTTACTAGTTTCTGCATGTTTCATATATATACATAAAACATATTAAAGAGCACAGTTTTTTTTTCTATTTGATTATTCTAGGCATAAAGAAGTTTGTAGAAAATCACCAGAGGACATCTGTGTTAAAATTGATGATCATGGAGAAATCAAGCATTTCAAGTCAATCCCCTCAACTAACAGACTAAGCAGGTCAGTTAGTGATGCCTGATTGTATCAAAGAATGATATAGAGAAGGAAAGGCAACTAATTGAGATTTTGTGAATGCTCGCGTTTTCACGCAAAATCTTGCAATATCTCATTTTCTATTATCTTGACTTCAGTTCATCTTATGAACACAAATCAAAATTCTTACATTACAGATTAAATTTCTCATCAAAACAATACCATTCCCGACAATTTGTGTTTAAATTTGTTGAAGTACTTCTGATTACAAATTGTTTATACTGCAGCTAAAAAACAACAAAATTGTGAGAAATTTTACTTCAAACCATAATATCTTTAATTCAAGATCATTTTGCATGATTAAAACATTTAAGGTTATCTACAACTTACATTTTACATACAGGAAAGGAGTTGCCTGTGAATTCTGAATGATTAATTTGCCAAGTAATTAATCCTTCTTGTGCTATTTTATCAACATTTTGTCAGGAGATGCAACTATCCTTTCCTTCTATATAAGTCCTTGATTTTATTAATCTGATTTTGACACACATGATTATTTGGGAAGCTAGTTTATGACCATAAACTTTAATAAGGTCATGGTAAGGTAATGTCACAGATAAGGACAGGGATAAGCTTGAACATGTTGATTGTAACGTCTGCTCATTATAAACAACAATGGGCAGTGTATAGAGTGTTGACCATTGAGGCTAGAAGTTGCAGATTCAATCTCAAGCTCAGCCCGATGGTCTCTCCAACAACAACATCCTGTACTGGTTCTACCAAAGAAGTGGACTTGGAAGTGGTTCATATAAATTCTGAGGTTACTTCTCACTAAAGCTAAAAAGAATAACTATAAATTAAACAGATCTTTTTTCTTTGTTCTGATTAACTCTGTCAGTTATGCATATTGACTGTCAGCCCAGAGGTGTTGAGTTCCAGTCCCTGTCCGGCCAAAGTCTCTGTAATGATTTGCCATGGACTTTGTACTACAGTCATGAATCTTCCACTTCTGAATATGTGGGGAAGCAGGTGATCATTTACAAGGTGTGTCTGGTTCCGGTTAACTGCCTCTCGGAATAATGATCAGCTTCACTGACTGTCGTTGTTTCTTGTTACCACCAGAAAACACTTTGTGTAAATGAGAATAATTTTACTTTCCTTAAACAGGTCTATGGTAACATACTTAGAAAGTTGGTTACGTATGATGCTTCGCTGGGATCCAAAGGCACGCGGCGGAGGCTTGTCTAAAGAAAACAGGCCTACATGTTTTTCCTTACTTGACAATATACTCAACATGAAGGTAAATGTTTTGTATTACCATGTGCATGTGTTACTGCTCACCATGACCCATATAAAAATTATGTGATATGTATTGTTTGATATCGTGTATTGTTAACAGTATCTCTCATACAAGAATTGATAGAACTCAGTTATTGTGCATGAACTTAATATTACATTTTCAATAAACCCAGGTACCATCCACAACAATTTGTGAGCAACTCACAACACAACTGATAATGACTAACCAGTGAAAACTGGGGTACAGCCAAAACATTTTGTAAACAACTCAAAACATGAGTGACACTGATTAACCAATCAATACCGGGGTACCTACCAAAACAATTTGGAAGCAACTGATTCTAAAAAGTTTCATCTGTCTACATTTGAAGCAGTTTTAAATGACTCATATAACATGCACATTAATATTTTTCAGCTAATATGGATTAACAACTGATAATAATAGTATCTTTCTCTGGCCTTGATAATCTTAAATATCATTTAATTGGTTATTTCAGATAATCTATGTGCTACACGTGGCGGCCAATAATCTGTTGACATATCCAGTTCTGGACACACACACAATGCTAGATCTACAAAAGCGTATTGCTGAGGAAACGCATATTCCAGTTGAAAACCAAGACATCATGCTTGCCAATGGCATGACGCCAGACTTGACTGAGCTTGCCTCTCAGTGCTGGCTTGAACCGGTATGTTTTATAACAAGTCTCAGCTACCATATTTAAGCTGCAAGATGGCTCTGGGGCTGGTTTTATATAAAACAAATACACATGGATCTGCCTGCATATATATCTTCATCTGGCTTTTAGGAGTTGATTAATGGTATATTCTTAGCACACTTAAACATAACTGACAGGTACAGAAAACAGCTGTGATACAAAATTACCACTCTTAAAATTGAAATGTATTTTGTGACATTTCAAATGAGTGACATGATTTCATTTTGATTTGATTCGATCTGTCATACTGGTTAACACTGTAGAATTTGTTTCATCTTAGAAAGAGTCCGAATGAAGATGACTGAGCTTGCCTCTCAGTGCTGGCTTGAACCGGTATGTTTTATAACAAGTCTCAGCTACCATATTTAAGCTGCAAGATGGCTCTGGGGCTGGTTTTATATAAAACAAATACACATGGATCTGCCTGCATATATATCTTCATCTGGCTTTTAGGAGTTGATTAATGGTATATTCTTAGCACACTTAAACATAACTGACAGGTACAGAAAACAGCTGTGATACAAAATTACCACTCTTAAAATTGAAATGTATTTTGTGACATTTCAAATGAGTGACATGATTTCATTTTGATTTGATTCGATCTGTCATACTGGTTAACACTGTAGAATTTGTTTCATCTTAGAAAGAGTCCGAATGAAGATGACTGAGCTTGCCTCTCAGTGCTGGCTTGAACCGGTATGTTTTATAACAAGTCTCAGCTACCATATTTAAGCTGCAAGATGGCTCTGGGGCTGGTTTTATATAAAACAAATACACATGGATCTGCCTGCATATATATCTTCATCTGGCTTTTAGGAGTTGATTAATGGTATATTCTTAGCACACTTAAACATAACTGACAGGTACAGAAAACAGCTGTGATACAAAATTACCACTCTTAAAATTGAAATGTATTTTGTGACATTTCAAATGAGTGACATGATTTCATTTTGATTTGATTCGATCTGTCATACTGGTTAACACTGTAGAATTTGTTTCATCTTAGAAAGAGTCCGAATGAAGATGTGAAGGTCATCAAGCAGTATTTAAGTGGCATTCAATTTAGAATAGGGATTTCGTTTCAAGTTTACCAATCCAATTAAAACATTGTTTTTATCATGTTTTGATAGATTTGATATACCAAACCATTTGGTTTTTACTTATTTATGGTAATGAGATGCTTTTTATCCATTTTAAAAATAATTTTACTTTTTTAAGACATCCATATCGTTTTGTCCTTTATCGTTAAAATCCAATCAATAGTAAGCTTATTTATTGAAATTTATTCTTGTTCATCCACATGCGGATGTAATCTGGTAAAGTGTATTCATGTACATAAATTATGACGTGTGTTTTTAAGTAATTAATGCTATTTGTTATTTATGAGATATGAACGTACATGTAACATGTGCAAAGTAAATGAACAAGGGAATGGCAGTATCTAATGTTGAGGGAACTTTGGCCAGACCCTTAGTTTAACCCTTTACTCCATAGATATGCATTTTCCCACACCAATCACAGAAGGCCTTTGAAAACAGTGCAGGAAAAGTTCAGATTGCTCGTGACAAACAATCTGAACATGAACACTTTCTGTACTGTTTTCCACTCTGTAAGTTAGTATTAACATAATTCACCCAATAATTCAAAAGCCTTTATTATTAGGTGTCCAAAGGCGTCTATATGAAGTAAAGTGTTAAACAGTATTTTATTAAAAAATGTACATCATTTTAATACATATAACATTACTCACAATAACAAGGGAACATACTGAAAGGGACACATAAGTAAGTCTATGACTTTTTTAGAATCTGTTTCCCATTGTTACATAACTTCTAAGTGAATAGTGACTTGACATTTGTCGATAACATATATTTTGACTTAAAAGGAATCAAGTAGATTATGTAATTCATTGTTATCATCATGATATAAGTTTGTGAATAGCTATTTCAAAATATATAATACTTGTTTTAGAGATTGAAAATAATAAAAGAAAAAGTGAGAGAGAGAGATGAGGAAATAGAGAAAGAGATATATTGATAAATAATTTATTTGTCACAGTTTTGACAAGACATATCGATAATCAGACCCTTTTGCCTGTGATTGTATATGATTTATATGCATAATATACAATAAATAATGTTAAATGTGTTCATATGGCAATTAAATATGTTTAACTAGTAAAGGAACAGTGAAGGACTTTTCGTAGCTTTGTTAGTTACAAGTACATGTAAGTTGATATCTCATGAATACAAGTAAAGTTCATTTCTTTAATGCACTCAGTTAACAGTACTATGTTGTGTTTCACCTATAATAATTTTACAAATATGTGTAAAATTGGTGAATAGAACGGCAAATGTTATGCCTTTCTATTCACTAGGCATCGCTTCATGACGTCTAAAATTGTAAATAATTGTGACACTTTTTACATTGTAATCAATCCCAAATCTCAAACAAAATTTATTTTATCCAAAACTATGCACAAAGCTAAAAATGAAAGTTCATGGGTATGCATTCATGGAAAAATTAACACTAAAATTGTATTTATTTATAGATTCATTGAAGGAGTTATGCCACAAATACAAATATTATGTACCCATATCTGAAATTTTGTTATCAGTGTTAATAAGAATGTTATTAGGCAATGGGAAATGAGAAATTTCTGTATTTTCATAAGAAATAGACTAAATATTATAGTATATGTGTGTAGAAAAATAGGCTTCATTTTGCCAATATTTTGATATGACAGAAAGATTGTTAACAGCAAAGTTCACTAATACAATATAAGGAGGATCTTACACAAGTATTTATTTATAATTGAACTTATTAAACAAAAATTAATACCTCACATAATATCATTTCTGCCAGTAACTTTACTTTAAAATTTGATAACAAATGGACACGAATGTAAGATTCTTTTTACCACATCACTCAGTAGGAAAGTAGCTTGACATTTTGGATATGGCAGGTGAGTTCCATGTTTACAGAATCTGTAGTCATATTTAATACACTAGATTAATATAAAAAAATATGATACATGCTCCTGCACTGGTAAGTCATGTGATCAAATGCTTTATTTGATAATTTTCAGTCTGAGCAAACATACTTTGTGTTCTTATTCCGTCATTGTGCCGGGGCTGAAGAAGAAATCATAAACAAAAAAGCTAAAACACTTCCGTTGTCAGTACAAGCCATAGTGCGGGATCAGAATGCCATGATCCCATTTTCAGTAAGTTACCTGTAGTTTAAACTGCCAGGTAATCTAGTTTAAACTTATTTATTTTATATCAGTTTGTAATAAAACAAGTTCTTACAACTTCAAATCTGCAGATCACACTGAAGTGTTACTGGGTAGAACCAATGTATATACACATATAAGTGAAGTGTTACTGGGTAGAACCAATATATATACACATGTAAGTGAAGTGTTACTGGGTAGAACCAATATATAAACACATGTAAGTGAAGTGTTACTGGGTAGAACCAATATATATACACATGTAAGTGAAGTGTTACTGGGTAGAACCAATATATATATATACATATAAGTGAAGTGAAGTGTTACTGGGTAGAACCAATATAAATACACATGTAAGTGAAGTGTTACTGGGTAGAACCAATATATATATACACATGTAAGTGAAGTGTTACTGGGTAGAACCAATATATATACACAAGTAAGTGAAGTGTTACTGGGTAGAACCAATATATATACACATGTAAGTGAAGTGTTACTGGGTAGAACCAATATAAATACACATATAAGTGAAGTGTTACTGGGTAGAACCAATACATATACACATATAAGTGAGGTGTTACTGGGTAGAACCAATGTATATACACATGTAAGTGAAGTGTTACTGGGTAGAACCAATATATATACACATGTAAGTGAAGTGTTACTGGGTAGAACCAATATATATATATACATATAAGTGAAGTGAAGTGTTACTGGGTAGAACCAATATAAATACACATGTAAGTGAAGTGTTACTGGGTAGAACCAATATATATATACACATGTAAGTGAAGTGTTACTGGGTAGAACCAATATATATACACAAGTAAGTGAAGTGTTACTGGGTAGAACCAATATATATATACACATGTAAGTGAAGTGTTACTGGGTAGAACCAATATATATACACAAGTAAGTGAAGTGTTACTGGGTAGAACCAATATATATACACATGTAAGTGAAGTGTTACTGGGTAGAACCAATATAAATACACATATAAGTGAAGTGTTACTGGGTAGAACCAATATATATATACACATGTAAGTGAAGTGTTACTGGGTAGAACCAATATATATACACATGTAAGTGAAGTGTTACTGGGTAGAACCAATATAAATACACATGTAAGTGAAGTGTTACTGGGTAGAACCAATATATATACACATGTAAGTGAAGTGTTACTGGGTAGAACCAATATATATACACATGTAAGTGAAGTGTTACTGGGTAGAACCAATATATATACACATGTAAGTGAAGTGTTACTGGGTAGAACCAATATATATACACATGTAAGTGAAGTGTTACTGGGTAGAACCAATATAAATACACATGTAAGTGAAGTGTTACTGGGTAGAACCAATATATATACACATGTAAGTGAAGTGTTACTGGGTAGAACCAATATATATACACATGTAAGTGAAGTGTTACTGGGTAGAACCAATATAAATACACATGTAAGTGAAGTGTTACTGGGTAGAACCAATATATAAACACATGTAAGTGAAGTGTTACTGGGTAGAACCAATATATATACACATGTAAGTGAAGTGTTACTGGGTAGAACCAATATATATATATACATATAAGTGAAGTGAAGTGTTACTGGGTAGAACCAATATAAATACACATGTAAGTGAAGTGTTACTGGGTAGAACCAATATATATACACATATAAGTGAAGTGTTACTGGGTAGAACCAATATATATACACATGTAAGTGAAGTGTTACTGGGTAGAACCAATGTATATACACATGTAAGTGAAGTGTTACTGGGTAGAACCAATATATATACACATATAAGTGAAGTGTTACTGGGTAGAACCAATATATATACACATGTAAGTGAAGTGTTACTGGGTAGAACCAATATAAATACACATGTAAGTGAAGTGTTACTGGGTAGAACCAATATATATACACATGTAAGTGAAGTGTTACTGGGTAGAACCAATATATATACACATGTAAGTGAAGTGTTACTGGGTAGAACCAATGTATATACACATATAAGTGAAGTGTTACTGGGTAGAACCAATATAAATACACATGTAAGTGAAGTGTTACTGGGTAGAACCAATATATATACACAAGTAAGTGAAGTGTTACTGGGTAGAACCAATATATATACACACGTAAGTGAAGTGTTACTGGGTAGAACCAATGTATATACACATATAAGTGAAGTGTTACTGGGTAAAACCAATATATATATACACATGTAAGTGAAGTGTTACTGGGTAGAACCAATATATATACACATGTAAGTGAAGTGTTACTGGGTAGAACCAATATAAATACACATGTAAGTGAAGTGTTACTGGGTAGAACCAATATATATACACATGTAAGTGAAGTGTTACTGGGTAGAACCAATATAAATACACATGTAAGTGAAGTGTTACTGGGTAGAACCAATATATATACACATGTAAGTGAAGTGTTACTGGGTAGAACCAATATATATACACATGTAAGTGAAGTGTTACTGGGTAGAACCAATGCATATACACATATAAGTGAAGTGTTACTGGGTAGAACCAATATATATATACACATGTAAGTGAAGTGTTACTGGGTAGAACCAATATATAAACACATGTAAGTGAAGTGTTACTGGGTAGAACCAATATATATACACATGTAAGTGAAGTGTTACTGGGTAAAACCAATATATAAACACATGTAAGTGAAGTGTTACTGGGTAGAACCAATATATATATATATACACATGTAAGTGAAGTGTTACTGGGTAGAACCAATGTATATACACATATAAGTGAAGTGAAGTGTTACTGGGTAGAACCAATATAATATACACATGTAAGTGAAGTGTTACTGGGTAGAACCAATATATATACACATGTAAGTGAAGTGTTACTGGGTAGAACCAATGTATATACACATGTAAGTGAAGTGTTACTGGGTAGAACCAATATATATACACATGTAAGTGAAGTGTTACTGGGTAGAACCAATATACATGTATATATACATGTAAGTCAAGTGTTACTGGGTAGAACCAATATATATATATACACATATAAGTGAAGTGTTACTGGGTAGAACCAATATATAAACACATGTAAGTGAAGTGTTACTGGGTAGAACCAATATATATACACATGTAAGTCAAGTGTTACTGGGTAGAACCAATATATATACACATGTAAGTCAAGTGTTACTGGGTAAAACCAATATATAAACACATGTAAGTGAAGTGTTACTGGGTAGAACCAATATATATATATATACACATGTAAGTGAAGTGTTATTGGGTAAAACCAATATATATATACACATGTAAGTCAAGTGTTACTGGGTAAAACCAATATATAAACACATGTAAGTGAAGTGTTACTGGGTAGAACCAATATATATACACATGTAAGTCAAGTGTTACTGGGTAGAACCAATATATATACACATGTAAGTGAAGTGTTACTGGGTAGAACCAATATATATATACACATGTAAGTGAAGTGTTACTGGGTAGAACCAATGTATATACACATATAAGTGAAGTGTTACTGGGTAGAACCAATATAAATACACATGTAAGTGAAGTGTTACTGGGTAGAACCAATATATATACACATGTAAGTGAAGTGTTACTGGGTAGAACCAATATATATACACATGTAAGTGAAGTGTTACTGGGTAGAACCAATATATATATACACATGTAAGTGAAGTGTTACTGGGTAGAACCAAAGTATATACACATGTAAGTGAAGTGTTACTGGGTAAAACCAATATATAAACACATGTAAGTGAAGTGTTACTGGGTAGAACCAATATATAAACACATGTAAGTGAAGTGTTACTGGGTAGAACCAATATATATACACATGTAAGCCAAGTGTTACTGGGTAGAACCAATATATATATACACATGTAAGTCAAGTGTTACTGGGTAAAACCAATATATAAACACATGTAAGTGAAGTGTTACTGGGTAGAACCAATATATATATACACATGTAAGTGAAGTGTTACTGGGTAGAACCAATGTATATACACATATAAGTGAAGTGAAGTGTTACTGGGTAGAACCAATATATATACACATGTAAGTGAAGTGTTACTGGGTAGAACCAATATATATACACATGTAAGTGAAGTGTTACTGGGTAGAACCAATATATATATACACATGTAAGTGAAGTGTTACTGGGTAGAACCAAAGTATATACACATGTAAGTGAAGTGTTACTGGGTAGAACCAATATATATACACATGTAAGTGAAGTGTTACTGGGTAGAACCAATATATAAACACATGTAAGTGAAGTGTTACTGGGTAGAACCAATATATATACACATGTAAGTGAAGTGTTACTGGGTAAAACCAATGTATATACACTTGTAAGTGAAGTGTTACTGGGTAGAACCAATATATATATACACATGTAAGTGAAGTGTTACTGGGTAGAACCAATATATATACACATGTAAGTGAAGTGTTACTGGGTAGAACCAATGTATATACACATATAAGTGAAGTGTTACTGGGTAGAACCAATGTATATACACATATAAGTGAAGTGTTACTGGGTAGAACCAATGTATATACACATGTAAGTGAAGTGTTACTGGGTAGAACCAATGTATATACACATATAAGTGAAGTGTTACTGGGTAGAACCAATGTATATACACATATAAGTGAAGTGTTACTGGGTAGAACCAATGTATATACACATGTAAGTGAAGTGTTACTGGGTAGAACCAATATATATATACACATGTAAGTGAAGTGTTACTGGGTAGAACCAATATATATATACACATGTAAGTGAAGTGTTACTGGGTAGAACCAATGTATATACACATATAAGTGAAGTGTTACTGGGTAGAACCAATATATATACACATGTAAGTGAAGTGTTACTGGGTAGAACCAATGTATATACACATATAAGTGAAGTGTTACTGGGTAGAACCAATATATATACACATGTAAGTGAAGTGTTACTGGGTAGAACCAATATATATACACATATAAGTGAAGTGTTACTGGGTAGAACCAATATATATACACATGTAAGTGAAGTGTTACTGGGTAGAACCAATATATATACACATATAAGTGAAGTGTTACTGGGTAGAACCAATATATAAACACATGTAAGTGAAGTGTTACTAGGTAGAACCAATATATATATACACATGTAAGTGAAGTGTTACTGGGTAGAACCAATATATATACACATGTAAGTGAAGTGTTACTGGGTAGAACCAATATATATACAGATGTAAGTGAAGTGTTACTGGGTAGAACCAATGTATATACACATATAAGTGAAATGAAGTGTTACTGGGTAGAACTAATATATATACACATGTAAGTGAAGTGTTACTGGGTAGAACCAATATATATACAGATGTAAGTGAAGTGTTACTGGGTAGAACCAATGTATATACACATATAAGTGAAATGAAGTGTTACTGGGTAGAACTAATATATATACACATGTAAGTGAAGTGTTACTGGGTAGAACTAATATATATACACATGTAAGTGAAGTGTTACTAGGTAGAACCAATATATATATACACATGTAAGTGAAGTGTTACTGGGTAGAACCAATATATATATACACATGTAAGTGAAGTGTTACTGGGTAGAACCAATATATATACACATATAAGTGAAGTGTTACTGGGTAGAACCAATATATATACAGATGTAAGTGAAGTGTTACTGGGTAGAACCAATGTATATACACATATAAGTGAAATGAAGTGTTACTGGGTAGAACTAATATATATACACATGTAAGTGAAGTGTTACTGGGTAGAACCAATATATATACACATGTAAGTGAAGTGTTACTGGGTAGAACCAATATATATACACATTTAAGTATATGCAAATCAAGTGTCTTGCTCAATGACACCACATGTAACCATGACTGGTCATCAAATCCACATCGCTCAGTTTTTGGATACAAGATACAAGAGACTTTAAGAGGGGTTCTTAATAGCTGAGTGGTGTAAAGTGCTGTCTCAAAAATATTTTCCTTTCACAGCTATGGTTGTAGGTTCGAGTCCCTCTCGCTCCAAAAACATTAAGTAAGTTTGCCAGTTACTTGTGGAAGGACAGTGGTTCTACTTGGGTTCATTCTGAGGTCTTCCTCCACCAATAAAATGGATATGCCATATATAACCTGAAATATGTTGAAAATGGTGTTAAAAACCCTTTTCTAATATTAACAATATACACTAAACATATTACATGCATATACAAATGATGTAATATATATTTAATGATTCTATTGTTTTATAAATAGGAACAAAAGAAGGCTTGGGCAGAGTCTGTGTTCTACTGTGAGGAGCAGTTCAATGAATTCCACCGACTAATACTTAGTCAGAGAGCTATAATGTAAGTATAATGTCCAGCTCTGAAAGTTGTAGATCATTTGTATCTGTTGTATTTTTTGTCAAAAATTAATAATTCCAATTTCACTTTCACATGCCATTGAGCCAGAATTTTATTTTCATTCCTAGTTGTTACGATTTCCTAAGCATTTACTATGCAGGAGATAGCATTTACTATGCAGGAGATAGCATTTACTATGCAGGAGATAGAGTTTACTATACAGGAGATAAATTTTACTATACAGGAGATAGTGTTTACCATGCAGGAGATAGAATTTACTATGTAGGAGATAGCATTTACTATGCAGGAGACAGAGTTTACTATGCAGGAGATAGTGTTTACCATGCAGGAGAGTATTTACTATGCAGGAGATAGAGTTTACTATGCAGGAGATAGAGTTTACTATGCAGGAGATAGTGTTTACCATGCAAGTCAGTATTTACTATGCAGGAGATAGAGTTTACTATGCAGGAGATAGTGTTTACCATGCAGGAGATAGTGTTTACTCTGCAGGAGATAGCATTTACTTTGCAGGAGATAGAGTGTACTATGCAGGAGATAGTGTTTACCATGCAGGAGAGTATTTACTATGCAGGAGATAGAGTTTACTATGTAGGAGATAGCATTTACTATGCAGGAGATAGTGTTTACCATGCAGGAGATAGCATTTACTATGCAGGAGATAATGTTTACCATGCAGGAGATAGCATTTACTATGCAGGAGATAATGTTTACTATGCAGGAGATAGCATTTACTATGCAGGAGATAGAGTTTACTATGCAGGAGATAGTGTTTACCATGCAGGAGATTACATAAACTATGCAGGAGATAGCATTTACTATGCAGGAGATAGCATTTACTATGCAGGAGATAGAGTTTACTATACAGGAGATAGAGTTTACTATGCAGGAGATAGTGTTTACCATGCAGGAGATAGTGTTAACTATGTAGGAGATAGCATTTACTATGCAGGAGACAGAGTTTATTATGCAGGAGATAGTGTTTATCATGCAGGAGAGTATTTACTATGCAGGAGATAGAGTTTACTATGCAGGAGATAGAGTTTACTATGCAGGAGATAGTGTTTACCATGCAGGAGATAGCATTTACTATGCAGGAGATAGCATTTACTATGCAGGAGAAAGTGTTTACTTGGTAGGAAATAGTGTTTACCATGCAGGAGATAGTGTTTACTATGCAGGAGATAGTGTTTACCATTCAGGAGATAGTGTTTAATATGCAGGAGATAGTGTTTACTATGCAGGAGATAGTGTTTACCATGCAGGAGATAGCATTTACTATGCAGGAAATAGCATTTACCATGCAGGAGATAGAGTTTACTATGCAGGAGATAGTGTTTACTATGCAGGAGATAGCGTTTACCATGCAGGAGATAGAGTTTACTATGCAGGAGATAGTGTTTACTATGCAGGAGATAGTGTTTACCATGCAGGAGATAGCATTTACTATGCAGGAGATAGTGTTTACTATGCAGGAGATAGTGCTTACCATGCAGGATATAGTGTTTACCAAGATAGTGTTTACCATGCAGGAGATAGTGTTTACTATGCAGGAGATAGCATTTACTACGCAGGAGATAGTGTTTACCATGCAGGAGATAATGTTTACCACGCAGGAGATAATGTTTACTATGTAGGGAAAAGTGTTTACTATGCAGGAGATAGTGTTTACTATGCAGGAAATAGTGTTTACTATGCAGTAGATAGTGTTTACTATGCAGGAGATAGTGTTTACAATGCAGGAGATAGCATTTACTATGCAGGAAATAGTGTTTACTATGCAGTAGATAGTGTTTACTATGCAGGAGATAGTGTTTACCATGCAGGAGATAGTGATTACCATGCAGGAGATAGTGTTTACTATGCAGGAGATAGTGTTTACCATTCAGGATATAGTGTTTAATATGCAGGAGATAGCAGTTACCATGCAGGAGATAGAGTTTACTATGCAGGAGATAGCATTTACCATGCAGGAGATAGCATTTACCATGCAGGAGATAGCATTTACTATGCAGAAGATAGTGTTTACTATGCAGGAGATAGTGTTTACCATTCAGGAGATAGTGTTTACTATGCAGGAGATAGTGTTTACCATGCAGGAGATAGTGTTTACTATGCAGGAGTTAGTGTTTACTATGCAGGAGGTAGTGTTTACTATGCAGGAGATAGTGTTTACTATGCAAGAGTTAGTGTTCACTATGCAGGATATTGCATTTTCTATGCAGGAGGTAGTGTTTACCATGCAGGAGATAGTGTTTACTATGCAGGAGATAGTGTTTACCATGCAGGAGATAGCATTTACTATGCAGGAGGTAGTGTTTACTATGCAGGAGATAGTGTTTACTTTGCTGGAGATAGTTTTTACCATAGTGTTTACTATGCAGGAGATAGTGTTTACTTTGCAGGAGATAGTGCTTAAATTTTCATCCTTATACTTTAATTGAAGGGTGTCTCAAACTAAAACAGTATTTTTTTATCATCAGGATTGGAATCTGACATTCTATACACATACATAAAAACAAAACAAAAATGAATTTAATCCTATAATAAATTTCAAATACATGTAGTTAGTAGTATTTAAATAATTATTTTTTTGTTTTTTTAATGGAAATGAAATGTCACTTTTATGTCACATCTTTGTCCTGTCCGTCAATTATTCAGCTGACCTCATATTTATTAACAGGTTGAATTTGCTGAGGATAGACTCACAGTTTGTAAAGATAAAGAATCGCATGATCTCGGAAAATAGCCATCTTATGGCCAAAGTGAAATACTTCCTGGAAAGGTATGACAATTCTTGTAAACTTTCAGAACCACATTTCCACATGAAAGTGACAGGGTAAAAATGATTGAATTAAAGTTTGATACACAATGTTTGTAATCGAAATTCAATAGATTACATGAGGCAGTTTACATATTAAAGAAAATGAACGTAAGATTTCTTGCAACAAACAAATTGATAAAATTTGTAGTAGATTGGGTAATATAGACATATAATCAGAGATTTTTTTGCGTTTTTTTTTAAATGTGTTTTTTGCAGCGGTAAAAGACCTTGACCACTTTGCATTTTAAATTTTAGAAGCCCTGGTATAATTAATAATCAATTTACTATTTATAGACATCAATATTAAAACTGTCTTTGGAAGACTTTGCTGCAAATTAATTTGTATTTAACCCAACTGCCATGTCTTGAGATATTATATTTGTATTTAACCCAACTGCCATGTCTTGAGATATTATATTTGTATTTAATCCAACTGCCATGTCTTGAGATATTATATTTGTATTTAACCCAACTGCCATGTCTTGAGATGTTATATTTGACACAAATGATACATGTAGTCTTGGCATGTACTTTAATCCTTAACTTCATATTAACGCCTTTGGACACCTCTAATATTGAAAGCATTAATTCACCACATATCAGCAATGGGTGAATTATGTTTATATTAACTGACAGAATAGAATAAAGGGCAGGAAGTGTTCAGATTACTTGTTACGAGCAATCTGAACTCTTCCTGCATTGTTTTCAAAGGCTTTCTGTGATTGGTGCGGGAAAACGCGTATCTATGAAGTAAAGGGTTAAGCAAATGATTATCCCGCAGTTATATTTCTTGAGATATTAATTTTGATAGCTGGTCATGGGATATATTCAACAATGTTAACATAGAGGTATTTATGTTTTTCAGTTTGGAGCATGACATGATGTTTTATACTGAGCAAGTGCAAAATGGTGGTGTCAGTAAGTTTTCTTGGAAGTCTTTAAATCAATATAATTTCTTTCTTAAAATTCTATGGCAGTTTCAAGAGGTGAAATTTGACCCTGTCCCTGAAGCTTATCTTTTTTTCCCCTCAAAAATTCAAAAATCTTTCTTTTTCCAAAGTACAAGGGTTGTAGCTCTGATATTTTGTATGTAGTATCGTCTCATTATTTTCTCTCAGATTTGTTTAAGTCATGACCCAAGGGTCAAAATTGGCCCTGCCATGGGACCTTATTATTTCTTAGATTTTAAGCCTTCAATTAAAAATGATTGAAAGGGAGGACGAGTAACTTTTATGAGAAATTTCAAGCCCGGTACACCCCTCATACCCACATGTAATAGGAATGGAATTTGGTTCGTCATTTCAAGATTGTAGATTATTTGTTACTATGTAAAGCATCTCATGTGGAGATGAAATCTATCCAGACCTTATGTAGTCCAAATGTGGCTAATATGCCTAACCAAGGTCCATTTATTTCCATTGAGCTGAATATTGGATCTGTGTTTTAGTGCTCCAGATAAGCTTTTCTTACTCCTCAGATGCGTATATGCAATGATTATTTCAAAATGTAAAGTGTAAAAATGATCAGTTTAACATAATTGCTATTTAAATAAACCAATCAACACAAAACTGTCTGTATTTTACCTCTAACATCGATGCTTTAAACTTCTATGCTTGAATACAACTAAATAGTGCTTATCTGGAGCACTGTGTGTTCGATTTCTTCTTTCGAAATATAAAACATCTTATTGGATTTCTTTGTATTTATTCACAGGCTCAGAGAGGATGTATACTAAATGGCTAAAGATGAAGGAAGAGGTTGAAAACTTCAGGCACATTGTAAGAACTTTGTGTGTTTTTTTTTTTTTTGCTAACTCACATTCACATGACTTTGAAGAATTAGGATGGAGTTATAATGATTATAATTTACTCAGGTTGATTTTGTTAAAAGATTCCAAGAATGCTGGCTGTATGTAGACAATTATTACTGTTTACCCACGAATAACTCCCCCCCCCCCCCCCCCCCACACACACACACACAAACACTCTTTGTAACCTAAACATCACCCATTTTTATGCAAAATAAAATGACAACACTCTAGAAGCTGGTCAATATAAATAGAGAGATTTCAGTCATATTTACACATTTTAAAGTTTGTAGTATGGACCCAGCTCTCCTGATTGGGTCCATTAGATAGCAATGTTGGGAAAGCCCTATTTGAGCACGTTGATTGGTCAGTTGCTTCAATTTAAAGTTTGAATGACGTCACAGTAGTATCACTGTGAATTGTGGGACAGGCATAGAATTCCCTGCTTTTTCATTTTGGGGTTAATATACCTGATTCTGAAGATATCAGGTTCTGGGATAGACTATTTTAAAGTTGAAAAAATGCCTGATTACCGATTGTATGTTTTATGGCATTCTATGAACACTTTGTAAAAATGTCAAATTTTGATATCTTGGACCCAACTAAAATGCTTCGCTCTTAGAAAACACTGTTCAAACAGTGTTCAAACACCCTTCATAAATGTCATAGGTCGGCATACTTAGAATTGCGTGTAACTGGATATACCACCGGTATAATCACCACAAGCTATGTATTACTATTATGTTAGTTAACGCTGAAGAATGCCAACGTCAACAGTTTTAATTTCACTTTTTTTCTGTTTAATCACAGAAACATAACTGACTTACAAAATATTTTAAACAGGAGAAAAAGGTCACTGAACTTGAACATCAGATCATTGTTGTACAGACGAAAATTGTCGAGATGCAGAAGAGTCCATTTGCAAGAACAAAACAAGATGACACGCTGGAGGATTTGTAAGTTGCTGATATTATATCAGGTTATTAAAAGACATACCTATACACTGTTCATTCAGAGTAGAGCGTGTGGATCAGTGGCAGATTATCAGACCCAGGATCAGAGGGTCGTGGGTACAATCCTCCACCACAGGAGGGAAGTCCTAGATACATATACATGAACCACCTTTCTAATATATATAAGCGGCAAACTTTCACATTCAATTTTTTGAATAAGCTACATTTGAACCAATGACCTTAGCAGTGAGAGGTAAATTATCTTGAGACATCATCTTGGACCACTTAGCCGTGGGGGCACCCAAGAGGCAGAAATACATAATTGTTTACAATTTTAATTCTGCAACACATATGTAGTCAAACTTGTCTTAAGCAACCGGTCAAGGGAAGGAGCAAATGTGGCCTTTTAAGACAGATTGTTGCTTAATACTGATTAAATTGCCCAGAAAGCCTAGAAATGGGAGATATTGAATGTTGCTACTTAAGATAAGTGGCTGCTGAGGAAAGACACAAAGACCATGTGATAAGACTGCTGTTGTGTTGCAAGAAGGCAAACTATGACCATCAGATGCTCTAGTAGACTCAGATCTGCCTACAAGTAATTATACCACCAGATACAAAGTTAACGGGGGCTATATAGGAGTCGCGCTCAACCTTCATACATCCGTCCGTCTATGGACAATTTTTGTGATCGCCATTTCTCAGCAACCATTAGACGGAATTCAATGAAACTTCACAAGGGTGACTGGTACCAAGTCTTGTTGTGCATATTATCGGCATGTTTGGCGAGAATAATTTTTGAATGAGTTATATCCCTTTGAATTTTTCATACATTTTTCTTGAAGTCACTATTTCTTGGCAACCATTGGCTGGAATTCAATGACACTTCACAAAAGTGATTAGTACTAAGATAAGTTGTGCAAATCATCAGCATGTTCTGCTCTGTTAATTTTTTCAGTGAGTTATTGCCCTTTGTGTGTTGCATTTCTCGACAACCACTGGCCGGAATTCAATGAAACCTCACAAGAGTGATTGGTACCAAGCCTAGTTAAACACCCAGAAGCACATCCCGGCTATATGAGGGTCAAACACCTATATCTGTTACTCTAATTGGTTCACTGTGTCAAAGCGGGCAGCAAAAGGGGGTATTCATCACCTATCAGTGATATTTCTAGTTTTCCATATGTTTAAGGTCTATACATCCTTCAGTCAGATTTTATTAGCACAACTTTTTTAAATATCAAAACCTTGAGGAAAAATTGAGTAGTATTAGGTTTAATGTTTATTTTAAAGGGACCAACACAAAAGAGATACAGATATTTGATAGTTTACTGTTTATTACTAAATGTGATTTGTATGTAAATAAAACGTAAACAACTTAATTATTTGGCAAAAGGAGGGTGCTTTCCCATAGCCTATCACAGCAAGCTGGCGATTCATGTTGAGGCAACCATGACCAGGCAGTGAGGCTTGCTCTCACTGAGGGAGGCAGATACAAAGATCTGCGTCGGTTACAGTGAACTGTGGATATGACGCAAGTGTGTCTGCAGGCAATTACAGTGAACTGCAACAGTTACAGTGAACTGCGGTCTGACACGAGGGTGTGTCTGCAGGCAGTTACAGTGAACTGTGACAGTTACAGTGAACTGTGGGTATGACGCAAGGGTGCGTCTGCAGGCAGTTACAGTGAACTGTGGGTATGACACAAGCATGTATCTGCAGGCAATTACAGTGAACTGCGACAGTTACAGTGAACTGCGGTCTGACATGAGGGTGCGTTGGCGGTCATGGTTGAAGTTGTACTGACTATGTATGTATAACCTGAGCCAGTACTAGACACAAATGAAGTGGGAGGTTCAACATGATCGAATGACAAAACCGAAGATAAGAGCCAACAGGACAAGTGTGTTCAGAATAGTTAAAATGCAGTATGACCTCAGAATAAGCATGGTACACACTACGGTATAGCGTCAGCTCCAATCTCCGATTTCTTTGGGTGCGCATATATAACAAGCATTATATAGTGGCCCAAGTGATGAACTGTGGTAATTTGCTCAAGTAAACCTGGTGGTTGTGGTGGGGTGGATGGTGGTTAGCGTATACACAGAGATGTTGCACAAAGCGTTATCCAAGATAAAGTGCTTGACCCATGCTGCAAAGGGATGTGCAATATCAGAAGGGATGCAGGCACCTGATTGGCCTTGGTTAGTTCTAAGACAAAATCCTAGACAAACTTCCAGACAGACACTAAGACTGCTGCAAATTGTCTGCATGTGAAATTGCTTGACCCACGCTGCAGAGGGGTGTGCGTTATCAGAAGGAGGCTAGGGATGCAGGCACCTGATTGGCCTTGGTCAGTTCTCAGACAAAATCCTAGACAAACTTCCAGACAGACACTAAGGCTGCTGCAAATTGTCTGCATGTGAAATTGCTTGACCCACGCTGCAGAGGGGTGTGCGTTATCGGAAGGAGGCTAGGGATGCAGGCACCTGATTGGCCTTGGTCAGTTCTCAGACAAAATCCTAGACTAAATCCCAGACAGACACTTAGGCTGCTGCAAATTGTCTGCATGTGAAATTGCTTGACCCACGCTGCAGAGGGGTGTGCGTTATCAGAAGGAGGCTAGGGATACAGGCACCTGATTGGCCTTGGTCAGTTCTCAGACAAAATCCCAGACAAAATCCCAGACAGACACATAGGCTGCTGCAAATTGTCTGCATGTGAAATTGCTTGACCCACGCTGCAGAGGGGTGTGCGTTATCAGAATGAGGCTAGGAATGCAGGCACCTGATTGGCCTTGGTCAGTTCTCAGACAAAATCCTAGACAAAATCCCAGACCGACACTTAGGCTGCTACAAATTGTCCGTATGCGGCTGTTGAAAAACAGACATCAGATACGCCCTAGTTAGTACACGGGTTGTATTACAGATGCTTACATTTGTTGGATCCTTCAAAACATGGTTGAACATAATTTAACCTGTACTTAAGGAAAGAATTTTATTTGGTGAACTTACATGTTATATGTGGAAAGTAAATGAGCTCCAATGGGGTTCACATTAACTTAGCTTGTTGCAAGTATGTTTAAGTTCATATCTTAATTACATTCATCAAATAAAGGGTGGTAGTGTAATGGATAGAGTGTTTGCTACTCAGGCCAGAAGTTGGTGGTTCAATTCCCAGCTCCACCCGAAGCTTCTCAAAAAACAAGTTTCAGTAAAAGTCATCCATCTTGTACAAAATACATTGTGTTGATTTTGTTGTGCATTTCTAGCATTCTATCTTGGAAACAGCTTTTATAGCAAAATAATGCCCAAAGCTAAACAATGATGTACCTTAAAAGGAGATGAACAAGGATATAGGTTCAGATAAAGACTTGTGTCACATGTGTGCTAAATGAGTAATTGAACCTCATCAATTAATAATTATGTTTTTTCAGAGCAAAACAAGCCAGAAATGCCTACCAGGACTTCAGACAAACTGCTAAAGGTATGCTCATTCATATGGTATTTAATTTCATAACTGAACTTGTAGATGAATTTTATTTCCTATATTCCTGTTTTGATCAACATCCTGTTCATGCCCCCACCATTTATTGGGTGGGGGATATAGAGTTGCACTTACCTGTCCATCCATCCATACATCACACTTTTTTGTCAGCTCCACTCCTCTTCTTAACGAGTTTTCACCAAACTTGTTAGCAAGTGTCAGTATGAAATTCAATTTTACGTTTCTTCTCTAGTAGTTTTACTGTCACTAGTCTAAACTTGTTTCTACAATAAGGTTACAAGCACAGTGAGAGCACTCATGTTGGCAGTCACATTTCTACAATAAGGTAACAGACACAGTGAGAGCATTCATGTCGACAGTCACATTTCTACAATAAGGTTACAAACACAGTGAGAGCATTCATGTCGACAGTCACATTTCTACAATAAGGTTACAAACACAGTGAGAGCATTCATGTCGACAGTCACATTTCTACAATAAGGTTACAGGCACAGTGAGAGCACTCATGTTGGCAGTCACATTTCTACAATAAGGTTACAGGCACAGTGAGAGCACTCATGTTGGCAGTCACATTTCTACAATAAGGTTACAGGCACAGTGAGAGCACTCATGTTGGCAGTCACATTTCTACAATAAGGTTACAAGCACAGTGAGAGCACTCATGTTGGCAGTCGCATTTCTACAATAAGGTTACAAACACAGTGAGAGCATTCATGTTGGCAGTCACATTTCTACAATAAGGTTACAAACACAGTGAGAGCATTCATGTCGACAGTCACATTTCTACAATAAGGTTACAGGCACAGTGAGAGCATTCATGTGGGCAGTCACATTTCTATAATAAGGTTTCAGGCACAGTGAGAGCATTCATGTGGGCAGTCACATTTCTACAATAAGGTTACAGGCACAGTGAGAGCATTCATGTTGGCAGTCACATTTCTACAATAAGGTTACAAACACAGTGAGAGCATTCATGTCGACAGTCACATTTCTACAATAAGGTAACAGGCAAAGTGAGAGCACTCATGTTGGCAGTCGCATTTCTACAATAAGGTTACAAGCACAGTGAGAGCATTCATGTCAGCAGTCACATTTCTACAATAAGGTTACAGGCACAGTGAGAGCATTCATGTCGACAGTCACATTTCTACAATAAGGTTACAAACACAGTGAGAGCATTCATGTCGACAGTCACATTTCTACAATAAGGTTACAAACACAGTGAGAGCATTCATGTCGACAGTCACATTTCTACAACAAGGTTACAAACACAGTGAGAGCATTCATGTGGGCAGTCACATTTCTACAATAAGGTTACAGGCACAGTGAGAGCATTCATGTGGGCAGTCACATTTCTACAATAAGGTTACAGGCACAGTGAGAGCACTCATGTGGGCAGTCACATTTCTATAATAAGGTTACAGGCACAGTGAGAGCACTCATGTCGGCAGTCACATTTCTATAATAAGGTTACAGGCACAGTGAGAGCATTCATGTCGACAGTCACATTTCTACAATAATGTTACAGGCACAGTGAGAGCATTCATGTCGGCAGTCACATTTCTACAATAAGGTTACAGGCACGGTGAGAGCACTTATGTGGGCAGTCACATTTCTATAATAAGGTTACAGGCACAGTGAGAGCATTCGTGTGGGCAGTCACATTTCTACAATAAGGTTACAGGCACAGTGAGAGCATTCATGTCAGCAGTCACATTTCTACAATAAGGTTACAAGCACAGTGAGAGCACTCATGTGGGCAGTCACATTTCTATAATAAGGTTACAGGCACAGTGAGAGCATTCGTATTGGCAGTCACATTACTGCAATAAGGTTACAAACACAGTGAGAGCATTCATGTTGGCAGTCACATTTCTACAATAAGGTTACAGGCACAGTGAGAGCATTCATGTTGGCAGTTACATTTCTACAATAAGGTTACAAGCACAGTGAGAGCACTCATGTCAGCAGTCACCTTTCTACAATAAGGTTACAGGCACAGTGAGAGCACTCATGTGGGCAGTCACATTTCTACAATAAGGTTACAGGCACAGTGAGAGCATTCATGTGGGCAGTCACATTTCTACAATAAGGTTACAGGCACAGTGAGAGCATTCATGTCGACAGTCACATTTCTACAATAAGGTTACAGGCACAGTGAGAGCATTCATGTCGACAGTCACATTTCTACAATAAGGTTACAGGCACAGTGAGAGCATTCATGTTGGCAGTCACATTTCTACAATAAGGTTACAGGCACAGTGAGAGCATTCATGTGGGCAGTCACATTTCTACAATAAGGTTACAGGCACAGTGAGAGCATTCATGTGGGCAGTCACATTTCTACAATAAGGTTACAAACACAGTGAGAGCATTCATGTCGACAGTCACATTTCTACAACAATGTTACAGGCACAGTGAGATCATTCATGTTGGCAGTCACATTTCTACAATAAGGTTACAAGCACAGTGAGAGCATTCATGTTGACAGAACATTTCTACAATAAGGTTACATGCACAGTGAGAGCATTCATGTGGGTAATCACATTTCTACAATAAGGTTACAGGCACAGTGAGATTACTCATGTTGGCAGTCACATTTCTACAATAAGGTTACAGGCACATTGAGGGTACACATGTTGGCAGTCACATTTCTACAATAAGGTTAAAGGCACAGTGAGAGCACTCGTGGTGGCAGTCACATTTCTATAATAAGGTTACAGGCACTGTGAGAGCATTCATGTGGGCAGTCACATTTCTACAATAAGGTTACAGGCACAGTGAGAGCACTCATGTCGGCAGTCACATTTTACAATAAGGTTACAGCCACAGTGAGAGCACTCATGTTGGCAGTCACATTTCTACAATAAGGTTACAAACACAGTGAGAGCATTCATGTTGGCAGTCACATTTCTACAATAAGGTTACAGGCACAGTGAGAGCATTCATGTGGGCAGTCACATTTCTACAATAAGGTTACAGGCACAGTGAGAGCATTCATGTGGGCAGTCACATTTCTACAATAAGGTTACAGGCACAGTGAGAGCACTCATGTGGGCAGTCACATTTCTACAATAAGGTTACAGGCACAATGAGAGCACTCATGTTGGCAGTCACATTTCTACAATAAGGTTACAGGCACAGTGAGAGCACTCATGTGGGCAGTCACATTTCTACAATAAGGTAACAGGCACAGTAAGAGCACTCATGTTGGCAGTCACATTTCTACAATTAGGTTACAGGCACAGTGAGAGCACTCATGTTGGCAGTCACCTTTCTACAATAAGGTTACAGGCACAGTGAGAGCATTCATGTGGGCAGTCACATTTCTACAATAAGGTTACAAACACAGTGAGAGCATTCATGTCGACAGTCACATTTCTACAACAACGTTACAGGCACAATGAGATCATTCATGTTGGCAGTCACATTTCTACAATAAGGTTACAAGCACAGTGAGAGCATTCATGTTGACAGTCCATTTCTACAATAAGGTTACATGCACAGTGAGAGCATTCATGTGGGTAATCACATTTCTACAATAAGGTTACAGGCACAGTGAGATTACTCATGTTGACAGTCACATTTCTACAATAAGGTTACAGGCACAGTGAGAGTACACATGTTGGCAGTCACATTTCTACAATAAGGTTACAGGCACAGTGTGAGCACTCATGTGGGCAGTCACATTTCTACAATAAGGTTACAGGCACAGTGAGAGCACTCATGTGGGCAGTCACATTTCTACAATAAGGTAACAGGCACAGTAAGAGCACTCATGTTGGCAGTCACATTTCAACAATTAGGTTACAGGCACAGTGAGAGCACTCATGTTGGCAGTCACTTTTCTACAATAAGGTTACAGGCACAGTGAGAGCATTCATGTGGGCAGTCACATTTCTACAATAAGGTTACAAACACAGTGAGAGCATTCATGTCGACAGTCACATTTTTACAACAACGTTACAGGCACAGTGAGATCATTCATGTTGGCAGTCACATTTCTACAATAAGGTTACAAGCACAGTGAGAGCATTCATGTTGACAGAACATTTCTACAATAAGGTTACATGCACAGTGAGAGCATTCATGTGGGTAATCACATTTCTACAATAAGGTTACAGGCACAGTGAGATTACTCATGTTGGCAGTCACATTACAATAAGGTTACAGGCACAGTGAGAGTACACATGTTGGCAGTCACATTTCTACAATAAGGTTAAAGGCACAGTGAGAGCACTCATGGTGGCAGTCACATTTCTATAATAAGGTTACAGGCACTGTGAGAGCATTCATGTGGGCAGTCACATTTCTACAATAAGGTTACAGGCACAGTGAGAGCACTCATGTTGGCAGTCACATTTTACAATAAGGTTACAGCCACAGTGAGAGCATTCATGTTGGCAGTCACATTTCTACAATAAGGTTACAGGCACAGTGAGAGCATTCATGTGGGCAGTCACATTTCTACAATAAGGTTACAAACACAGTGAGAGCATTCATGTCGACAGTCACATTTCTACAACAATGTTACAGGCACAGTGAGATCATTCATGTTGGCAGTCACATTTCTACAATAAGGTTACAAGCACAGTGAGAGCATTCATGTTGACAGAACATTTCTACAATAAGGTTACATGCACAGTGAGAGCATTCATGTGGGTAATCACATTTCTACAATAAGGTTACAGGCACAGTGAGATTACTCATGTTGGCAGTCACATTTCTACAATAAGGTTACAGGCACAGTGAGAGCATTCATGTGGGCAGTCACATTTCTACAATAAGGTTACAGGCACAGTGAGAGCATTCATGTGGGCAGTCACATTTCTACAATAAGGTTACAGGCACAGTGAGAGCACTCATGTGGGCAGTCACATTTCTACAATAAGGTTACAGGCACAATGAGAGCACTCATGTTGGCAGTCACATTTCTACAATAAGGTTACAGGCACAGTGAGAGCACTCATGTGGGCAGTCACATTTCTACAATAAGGTAACAGGCACAGTAAGAGCACTCATGTTGGCAGTCACATTTCTACAATTAGGTTACAGGCACAGTGAGAGCACTCATGTTGGCAGTCACTTTTCTACAATAAGGTTACAGGCACAGTGAGAGCATTCATGTGGGCAGTCACATTTCTACAATAAGGTTACAAACACAGTGAGAGCATTCATGTCGACAGTCACATTTCTACAACAACGTTACAGGCACAATGAGATCATTCATGTTGGCAGTCACATTTCTACAATAAGGTTACAAGCACAGTGAGAGCATTCATGTTGACAGTCCATTTCTACAATAAGGTTACATGCACAGTGAGAGCATTCATGTGGGTAATCACATTTCTACAATAAGGTTACAGGCACAGTGAGATTACTCATGTTGACAGTCACATTTCTACAATAAGGTTACAGGCACAGTAAGAGCACTCATGTTGGCAGTCACATTTCTACAATTAGGTTACAGGCACAGTGAGAGCACTCATGTTGGCAGTCACTTTTCTACAATAAGGTTACAGGCACAGTGAGAGCATTCATGTGGGCAGTCACATTTCTACAATAAGGTTACAAACACAGTGAGAGCATTCATGTCGACAGTCACATTTTTACAACAACGTTACAGGCACAGTGAGATCATTCATGTTGGCAGTCACATTTCTACAATAAGGTTACAAGCACAGTGAGAGCATTCATGTTGACAGAACATTTCTACAATAAGGTTACATGCACAGTGAGAGCATTCATGTGGGTAATCACATTTCTACAATAAGGTTACAGGCACAGTGAGATTACTCATGTTGGCAGTCACATTTCTACAATAAGGTTACAGGCACAGTGAGAGTACACATGTTGGCAGTCACATTTCTACAATAAGGTTAAAGGCACAGTGAGAGCACTCATGGTGGCAGTCACATTTCTATAATAAGGTTACAGGCACTGTGAGAGCATTCATGTGGGCAGTCACATTTCTACAATAAGGTTACAGGCACAGTGAGAGCACTCATGTTGGCAGTCACATTTCTACAATAAGGTTACAGCCACAGTGAGAGCATTCATGTTGGCAGTCACATTTCTACAATAAGGTTACAGGCACAGTGAGAGCATTCATGTGGGCAGTCACATTTCTACAATAAGGTTACAGGCACAGTGAGAGCATTCATGTGGGCAGTCACATTTCTACAATAAGGTTACAGGCACAGTGAGAGCATTCATGTGGGCAGTCACATTTCTACAATAAGGTTACAGTCACAGTGAGAGCACTCATGTGGGCAGTCACATTTCTACAATAAGGTTACAGGCACAGTGAGAGCACTCATGTTGGCAGTCACATTTCTACAATAAGGTTACAGGCACAGTGAGAGCACTCATGTGGGCAGTGACATTTCTACAATAAGGTAACAGGCACAGTGAGAGCACTCATGTTGGCAGTCACATTTCTACAATAAGGTTACAGGCACAGTGAGAGCACTCATGTTGGCAGTCACATTTCTACAATAAGGTTACAGACACAGTGAGAGCACTCATGTGGGCAGTCACATTTCTACAATAAGGTAACAGGGACAGTGAGAGCACTCATGTTGGCAGTCACATTTCTACAATTAGGTTACAGGCACAGTGAGAGCACTCATGTTGGCAGTCACTTTTCTACAATAAGGTTACAGGCACAGTGAGAGCATTCATGTGGGCAGTCACATTTCTACAATAAGGTTACAAACACAGTGAGAGCATTCATGTCGACAGTCACATTTCTACAACAACGTTACAGGCACAGTGAGATCATTCATGTTGGCAGTCACATTTCTACAATAAGGTTACAAGCACAGTGAGAGCATTCATGTTGACAGAACATTTCTACAATAAGGTTACATGCACAGTGAGAGCATTCATGTGGGTAATCACATTTCTACAATAAGGTTACAGGCACAGTGAGATTACTCATGTTGGCAGTCACATTTCTACATTAAGGTTACAGGCACAGTGAGAGTACACATGTTGGCAGTCACATTTCTACAATAAGGTTAAAGGCACAGTGAGAGCACTCGTGGTGGCAGTCACATTTCTATAATAAGGTTACAGGCACTGTGAGAGCATTCATGTGGGCAGTCACATTTCTACAATAAGGTTACATGCACAGTGAGAGCACTCATGTCGGCAGTCACATTTTACAATAAGGTTACAGCCACAGTGAGAGCACTCATGTTGGCAGTCACATTTCTACAATAAGGTTACAGGCACACTGAGAGCATTCATGTGGGCAGTCACATTTCTACAATAAGGTTACAGGCACAGTGAGAGCATTCATGTGGGCAGTCACATTTCTACAATAAGGTTACATGCACAGTGAGAGCACTCATGTGGGCAGTCACATTTCTACAATAAGGTTACAGGCACAATGAGAGCACTCATGTTGGCAGTCACATTTCTACAATAAGGTTACAGGCACAGTGAGAGCACTCATGTGGGCAGTCACATTTCTACAATAAGGTAACAGGCACAGTAAGAGCACTCATGTTGCAGTCATATTTCTACAATTAGGTTACAGGCACAGTGAGAGCACTCATGTTGGCAGTCACTTTTCTACAATAAGGTTACAGGCACAGTGAGAGCATTCATGTGGGCAGTCACATTTCTACAATAAGGTTACAAACACAGTGAGAGCATTCATGTCGACAGTCACATTTCTACAATAAGGTTACAAGCACAGTGAGAGCATTCATGTTGACAGTCCATTTCTACAATAAGGTTACATGCACAGTGAGAGCATTCATGTGGGTAATCACATTTCTACAATAAGGTTACAGGCATAGTGAGATTACTCATGTTGGCAGTCACATTTCTACAATAAGGTTACAGGCACAGTGAGAGTACACATGTTGGCAGTCACATTTCTACAATAAGGTTACAGGCACAGTGGGAGCACTCATGTGGGCAGTCACATTTCTACAATAAGGTTACAGGCACAGTGAGAGCACTCATGTGGGCAGTCACCTTTCTACAATAAGGTAACAGGCACAGTAAGAGCACTCATGTTGGCAGTCACATTTCTACAATTAGGTTACAGGCACAGTGAGAGCACTCATGTTGGCAGTCACTTTTCTACAATAAGGTTACAGGCACAGTGAGAGCATTCATGTGGGCAGTCACATTTCTACAATAAGGTTACAAACACAGTGAGAGCATTCATGTCGACAGTCACATTTCTACAACAACGTTACAGGCACAGTGAGATCATTCATGTTGGCAGTCACATTTCTACAATAAGGTTACAAGCACAGTGAGAGCATTCATGTTGACAGAACATTTCTACAATAAGGTTACATGCACAGTGAGAGCATTCATGTGGGTAATCAAATTTCTACAATAAGGTTACAGGCACAGTGAGATTACTCATGTTGGCAGTCACATTTCTACAATAAGGTTACAGGCACAGTGAGAGTACACATGTTGGCAGTCACATTTCTACAATAAGGTTAAAGGCACAGTGAGAGCACTCGTGGTGGCAGTCACATTTCTATAATAAGGTTACAGGCACTGTGAGAGCATTCATGTGGGCTGTCACATTTCTACAATAAGGTTACAGGCACAGTGAGAGCACTCATGTCGGCAGTCACATTTTACAATAAGGTTACAGCCACAGTGAGAGCACTCATGTTGGCAGTCACATTTCTACAATAAGGTTACAGGCACAGTGAGAGCATTCATGTGGGCAGTCACATTTCTACAATAAGGTTACAGGCACAGTGAGATTACTCATGTTGGCAGTCACATTTCTACAATAAGGTTACAGGCACAGTGAGAGTACACATGTTGGCAGTCACATTTCTACAATAAGGTTACAGGCACAGTGAGAGCACTCATGTGGGCAGTCACATTTCTACAATAAGGTTACAGGCACAGTGAGAGCACTCATGTGGGCAGTCACATTTCTACAATAAGGTAACAGGCACAGTAAGAGCACTCATGTTGGCAGTCACATTTCTACAATTAGGTTACAGGCACAGTGAGAGCACTCATGTTGGCAGTCACTTTTCTACAATAAGGTTACAGGCACAGTGAGAGCATTCATGTGGGCAGTCACATTTCTATAATAAGGTTACAAACACAGTGAGAGCATTCATGTCGACAGTCACATTTCTACAACAACGTTACAGGCACAGTGAGATCATTCATGTTGGCAGTCACATTTCTACAATAAGGTTACAAGCACAGTGAGAGCATTCATGTTGACAGAACATTTCTACAATAAGGTTACATGCACAGTGAGAGCATTCATGTGGGTAATCAAATTTCTACAATAAGGTTACAGGCACAGTGAGATTACTCATGTTGGCAGTCACATTTCTACAATAAGGTTACAGGCACAGTGAGAGTACACATGTTGGCAGTCACATTTCTACAATAAGGTTAAAGGCACAGTGAGAGCACTCGTGGTGGCAGTCACATTTCTATAATAAGGTTACAGGCACTGTGAGAGCATTCATGTGGGCAGTCACATTTCTACAAAAAGGTTACAGGCACAGTGAGAGCACTCATGTCGGCAGTCAAATTTTACAATAAGGTTACAGCCACAGTGAGAGCACTCATGTTGGCAGTCACATTTCTACAATAAGGTTACAGGCACAGTGAGAGCATTCATGTGGGCAGTCACATTTCTACAATAAGGTTACAGGCACAGTGAGAGCATTCATGTGGGCAGTCACATTTCTACAATAAGGTTACAGGCACAGTGAGAGCACTCATGTGGGCAGTCACATTTCTACAATAAGGTTACAGGCACAATGAGAGCACTCATGTTGGCAGTCACATTTCTACAATAAGGTTACAGGCACAGTGAGAGCACTCATGTGGGCAGTCACATTTCTACAATAAGGTAACAGGCACAGTAAGAGCACTCATGTTGGCAGTCACATTTTTACAATTAGGTTACAGGCACAGTGAGAGCACTCATGTTGGCAGTCACTTTTCTACAATAACAGGCACAGTGAGAGCATTCATGTGGGCAGTCACATTTCTACAATAAGGTTACAAACACAGTGAGAGCATTCATGTCGACAGTCACATTTCTACAACAACGTTACAGGCACAGTGAGATCATTCATGTAAGCAGTCACATTTCTACAATAAGGTTACAAGCACAGTGAGAGCATTCATGTTGACAGTCCATTTCTACAATAAGGTAACATGCACAGTGAGAGCATTCATGTGGGTAATCACATTTCTACAATAAGGTTACAGGCACAGTGAGATTACTCATGTTGGCAGTCACATTTCTACAATAAGGTTACAGGCACAGTGAGAGTACACATGTTGGCAGTCACATTTCTACAATATGGTTAAAGGCACAGTGAGAGCACTCGTGGTGGCAGTCACATTTCTATAATAAGGTTACAGGCACAGTGAGAGCATTCATGTGGGCAGTCACATTTCTACAATAAGGTTACAGGCACAGTGAGAGCACTCATGTCGGCAGTCACATTTTACAATAAGGTTACAGCCACAGTGAGAGCACTCATGTTGGCAGTCACATTTCTACAATAAGGTTACAGGCACAGTGAGAGCACTCATGTTGGCAGCACATTTCTACAATAAGGTTACAGGCACAGTGAGATTACTCATATTGGCAGTCACATTTCTACAATAAGGTTACAGGCACAGTGAGAGCACTCATGTTGGCAGTCACATTTCTACAATAAGGTTACAAATACAGTAAGAGCACTCATGTGGGCAGTCACATTTCTACAATAAGGTAACAGGCACAGTGAGAGCACTCATGTCGGCAGTCACATTTCTACAATAAGGTTACAGGCACAGTGAGAGCACTCATGTTGGCAGTCACATTTCTACAATAAGGTTACAAACACAGTAAGAGCACTCATGTGGGCAGTCACATTTCTACAATAAGGTTACAGGCACAGTGAGAGCACTCATGTGGGCAGTCACATTTCTACAATAAGGTTACAGGCACAGTTAGAGCATTCATGTGGGCAGTCACATTTCTACAATAAGGTTACAAGCACAGTGAGAGCATTCATGTCGGCAGTCACATTTCTACCATTAGGTTACAAGCACAGTGAGAGCACTCATGTTGGCAGTCACATTTCTAGTTTAATACATGTAGTTCAATTCAATCAATATTTAGATTTTTATCAAAAACATGATTCCAGTGTTTCACATACACAATGGCAAGTGCTGGACACTATAGCTTATACAATGTACGAGCTGTGTCCAAAAAGTTATTAGGAGTTATTAGGATGATACATACATTGCTGGAGTCAGACATCTTTTCTCATTAAATAGGCAATAATTCATCAATTAATTATAAAATTGGATGATTTTATACATAATTACAAAAACTACCCAGCGTCCCTGGTCGCAGCGTCACCTTGACGTCATGGCGTAACTTTCAATACGTCTTAAAGTTTCTCAAAGTAATATACACCTTGTGTAATGATTTTCTCATGTCTGCTGACTTATTTACAAAATACTGAGTCACAAATATACTCGAATGCTTTACTACATGGTGGTCAGATCATGCTGTTCTTTGTGTCGATATCCTTTCATCAAGTGGTAAAATACTTAAAAAATCATGAGTGCAACATTAGTGATATCATGTCTCTCCACTAAGCTGTCTTTCGTAGTGGCCCATACATAAGGATATTGCTGATGCCACTTGTAGATAAGGGAACGGCATACTGACGGTTTCCCCTTGGTTGTTTGAATCATTTCCCTCGTCTTTCTGACATTTTTTCGAGTGAAACACATTTTTATGATCTTCTGCTGTTCCGTTGGGTGTTAAACAATACCGCAATTTTGCTTCAGATTTTTGCAGGTGTATTTATAAAAACTTGTGTTAAATATATTATTAACAAGGTTCTAGGTTCAACTTGCAAACAATGTTATTTAGTAAGGTACACAGTGCCAATACTGAATGCCTAAAGATGAGCTATGCAGATGGCCTGGACTCTATTAGGGATCTTGTAAGGGTACTATATTGAAATTTTAATAAAAACTTGTTTTGTAATGAATATAAAGTCATGTACATTATTTCTTTAAATAGTCTTTTTTAGTTCAGAAATAAAAGACTGGGATACAAATATTGTTAAAATTGTATTGTTCAGTTACTGTATTGAATTGTGGCTATGTATACAGATTTTTCTTTGTTCATATCACATTATCAAATTGAGACACTTTGTATATACATGTACTTTTATTGTCTCTGGCATATTTGATTTAGGGCTGATATTGCATTTTTCAACTTTCATTAAGATTCTTGACCTTCAATTCAGACCTTGACCTTTGAAGCGTTTATGTTCAGGAGAGGTTCTTGTTTGTGACGAATGGTCCTGTTAAAATATTTTATTATATACCCATCTTGTTGGTATGAAACTCCTACTAATTTGTCCCTTAAAATCTTATAATGGATTAAAAATAATTGATATTTACAATATTCTATCCCAGTCCTGATATTTCCTGAATCAGGTCTGTTCAACCCCAATTACAAGCAGGGAATTCCATGCCTGTCCCACAATTCATAGCCAATTAACGCTAACCACACTGCCACGTCATTCAACATTCCCTGAAGCAACTGACCAATCGACATGCTCTCAGCTCACTGTTACATATATGTAACACAACTGGAGGGTGTTGGGTCCATTCTACAGTCAATATTTACATTGACTGATAAAATTCTTTTAGTTAAGTGATGTGATTAAATATATTTTCTTTTTCACAATACATCTTTGCCAGTGACCATTACTGTAAGTCTCAGACAGCCACATGTCACACATACATGATAAACATGTGAACAAACCTGTTATATTCGATCACCTGCCCTTACAGGCCATTTCAGTTAAGCTTTATTGGAGCAGTTGCTTTAAACAAGGTTTTAATGCCTTGTCAATACTGTAATCAGATAATAGAGAAGCAATACGAGACCAGAAGCCAATGGTAGCAGTGGTTGTGAAATGTGTTGTGTGGAGAGATAAAAAGGTTCCAGATCTATACGCCCATCTGGGGTAAGTACCTTATATATCTGACATAACCTGTACACCCACCAGGGGTAAGTACCTTATATATCTGACCAGGCATGTAAGCCCATCTGGGGTAAGTATCTTATATATTTGACCAGTCCTTTAAGCCAATTCAGCAGTAAGGGCTTTATACATTTGACCAGGCATGTAAGCCCATTCAGGGGTAAGTACCTTATATACTTGACCAGGCCTGTAAGTCCATTCAGGGGTAGGTACCTTATATATTTGACCAGGCATGTAAGCTCACCTGGGGTAAATACCTTATATATTTGACAGATCTGTAAGCCCACCTGGGGTAAGTACCTTATATATTTGACCAGGCCTGTAAGCCCATTCAGCGGTAAGTACCTTATATATTTGACCAGGCCTGTAAGCCCATTTAGGGGTAAAAACCTTATATATTTGACCAGGCATGTAAGCCCATTCAGGGGTAAGTACCTTATATATTTGACCAGGCCTGTAAGTACCTTATATATTTGACCAGGTCTGTAAGCCCATTAAGGTGTAAGTACCTTATATATTTGACCAGGCCTGTAAGCCCATTCAGGGGTAAGGGCTTTATATATTTGACCAGGCCTGTAAGCCCATTCAGGGGTAAGCACTTTTTATATTTGATCTGGCATGTAAGCCCATTCAGGGGTAAGGGCTTTATATATTTGACCAGGCCTCTAAGCCCATTCAGGGGTAAGGGTTTTATATATTTGACCAGGCATGTAAGCCCATTCAGGGGTAAGTACCTTATATACTTGACCAGGCCTGTAAGTCCATTCAGGGGTAGGTACCTTATATATTTGACCAGGCATGTAAGCTCACCTGGGGTAAATACCTTATATATTTGACAGATCTGTAAGCCCACCTGGGGTAAGTACCTTATATATTTAACCTGGCATGTAAGCCCATTCAGGGGTAAGGGCTTTATATATTTGACTAGGCCTGTAAGCCCATTCAGGGGTGAGCACTTTATATATTTGACCTGGCATGTAAGCCCATTCAGGGGTAAGGGCTTTATATATTTGACCAGGCCTGTAAGCCCATTCAGGGGTAAGCACTTTATATATTTGACCTGGCATGTAAGCCCATTCAGGGGTAAGTGCTTTATATATTTGACCAGGCCTGTAAGCCCATTAAGGGGTAAGTACCTTATATATTTGACCAGGCCTGTAAGCCCATTAAGGGGTAAGTACCTTATATATTTGACCAGACCTGTAAGCCCACCTGGGGTAAGTACCTTATAATTTTGACCAGGCATGTAAGCCCATTCAGGGGTAAGTACCTTATATATTTGACCAGGCCTGTAAGCCCATTCAAGGGTAAGTACCTGATATATTTGACCAGGCATGTAAGCCCATTAAGGGGTAAGTACCTTATATATTTGACCAGGCCTGTAAGCCCATTCAAGGGTAAGTACCTTATATATTTGACCAGGCCTGTAAGCCCACCTGGGGTAAGTACCTGGTATATTTGACCAGGCATGTAAGCCCATTAAGGGGTAAGTACCTTATATATTTGACCAGGCCTGTAAGCCCATTCAAGGGTAAGTACCTTATATATTTGACCAGACCTGTAAGCCCACCTGGGGTAAGTACCTGGTATATTTGACCAGGCATGTAAGCCCATTAAGGGGTAAGTACCTTATATATTTGACCAGGCCTGTAAGCCCATTCAAGGGTAAGTACCTTATATATTTGACCAGGCCTGTAAGCCCACCTGGGGTAAGTACCTTATATATTTGACCAGGCCTGTAAGCCCACCTGGGGTAAGTACCTTATATATTTGACCAGGTCTGTAAGCCCATGCAGGGGTAAGCACTTTATATATCTGACCAGGCCTGTAAGCCCACCTGGGGTAAGTACCTTATATATTTGACCAGGCCTCTAAACCCATTTAAGGGTAAGTACCTTATATATTTGACCAGGCCTGTAAGCCCATTAAGGGGTAAGTACCTTATATATTTGACCAGGCCTGTAAGCCCACCTGGGGTAAGTACCTTATATATTTGACCAGGCCTGTAAGCCCATTCAAGGGTAAGTATCTTATATATTTGACCAGGCCTGTAAGCCCATTCAGGGCAAGGGCTTTATATATTTGACCAGGCCTGTGAGCCCACCTGGGTTTAAGTACCTTATATATTTGACCAAGCATGTAAGCCCATTCAGGGGTAAGTACCTTATATATTTGACCAGGCCTGTAAGCCCACCTGGGGTAAGTACCTTATATATTTGACCAGGCCTGTAAGCCCACCTGGGGTAAGTACCTTATATATTTGACCAGGTCTGTAAGCCCATGCAGGGGTAAGCACTTTATATATCTGACCAGGCCTGTAAGCCCACCTGGGGTAAGTACCTTATATATTTGACCAGGCCTCTAAACCCATTTAAGGGTAAGTACCTTATATATTTGACCAGGCCTGTAAGCCCACCTGGGGTAAGTACCTTATATATTTGACCAGGCCTGTAAGCCCACCTGGGGTAAGTACCTTATATATTTGACCAGGCCTGTAAGCCCATTCAAGGGTAAGTATCTTATATATTTGACCAGGCCTGTAAGCCCATTCAGGGCAAGGGCTTTATATATTTGACCAGGCCTGTAAGCCCATTCAGGGCAAGGGCTTTATATATTTGACCAGGCTTGTGAGCCCACCTGGGTTAAATACCTTATATATTTGACCAAGCATGTAAGCCCATTCAGGGGTAGGGGCTTTATATATTTGACCAGGCCCGTAAGCCCACCTGGGGTAAGTACCTTATATATTTGACCAGGCATCTAAGCCCATTCGGGGGTAAGGGTCCTAAGGTGTTTTGTCCCATTTCCCAAAGAACCGTATTTTTGCAGGATGGTTTGTCTTTGTGTAAAGCCGGGCCCGATTAGCTCAGTCGGTTACACATCTGACTATCAATCCGGGGGTTGTGAGTTTGAATCCCCGCCTGGCAACAGTCTCCGTGATGATTGATATACGACATTGTGTCCCAATATCATTCGTCTCTCACCACTGACTCAAGTGGGAAAGTTATCAGTTACTTGCGGAGATGGAGTGTGCTCGAGTACTGATTAATCCCAGGAAACAGTGGTTAGGTTAACTGATCGTTTGTTAGCCCTAGATGGCATAAAAATGACGCTAAATATTCAATCAATCAAGTCTTTGTGTAAGTAGATGACTCCTATTCATTTGGAGTTGATAGGTCTAAAGTCATAGTCACAGTGGCTATCTATAAAAAAATCAGTTTCCAGAGAATGATAATATCTGAATACCACTCTGTCATACTATCTTAAAACTTTGCAAGGTGGTTTGTCTTAGTAAGTACATAACCCATTTACATTTTGGGTTTTTAGGTCAAAGTCGCTATTACTATTTATAGAAAATCTGGTTTCTGTCTGATATCTCTGGAATTGGTTGGTCCCTAAGATTCCTTTGACCTATCTCCTAAAGAACCCAGTTACCTGACACCTTATCACATGTGGCAAGCATTTCAAACACTTCTTGTTATTTTGTTATCACAAAATCTTTCAGCACAAAGTTATGTTTTGTTCTATTTTCAGAAAAATAAGAGCTTGCAAAGCAGATATCAAAGAATTATATCCACAAGTGGAGCAATGTTTACAAGAAGTTATTAGCAGTTCAGAAAAGTTGATCAGCTTCCAGAAGAATAGGCAGAGTGGAGTCTGGAAACTGGTAGAAGTAGCTGTAAGGGACCGAGTTAATTGCCATAAACTAACCAATAATCTGCCATAAACTTACCATGATTAATCTGCCATAAACTTACCATGATTAATATGCCACTAAGTTATCATCAATAGCCCATAAACTAACCATTAATCCACCATAAACTTACCATTTATCTGCCAAAAACATACTTATTATCTGCCATAAACTCACCTTTAATCTGCCATTAACTTATCATTAATCTGCCATGAACTTACCTTTAATTTGCCATAAACTTACTTTTAATCTGCCATTAACTTACCATTAATCTGCCCTAAACTTACTTTTTATCTGCCATAAACTTACCATTAATCTGCAATAAACTTACCAATAATCTGCCATTATCTTACCATTAATTCGCCATAAACTTACCATTAATCTGCCATTAACTTACCATTAATCTGCCATTATCTTACCATTAATCTGCCATAGACTTACCATTAATCTGCCATTATCTTACCATTGCCTTGCTAATAAATTACCATTATATTACCATTAACTTACCATTTTCTTGCCATTGATTTACCTTTTGATTGAATTAGCTTTTTCTTGACTTACCAATTAACTTGCCATTGACTTGTTATTAGTCTCCTACCGGTCTGGATCGGACTATAAGTTTACCCTCAGTCTGGCTTCAATCAAGCGTTCGTCCAGAAATATTTCTCAAAAAGTGCCAAAGCTAGGATTATGAAACTTTGCATGTGGATAAAGGGCATAAGGAGATAATGCAGGTCATTATATTTATTCATCAGGATAAAAATTAGAGTTGCCTAAAATTACAGATACAAGCTGGATTCTGTGAAAAGTATCCAAGCTACTTTGCAAGTGGATAGAGAGAAATATGGAAATCATATAGATCTCTAAATTATTTTTTCAGTGGAAAAAAATTGTGGTTGCTATGGCAACAAAATTGGTAAAATTACAGATACAATTAGATCCTATAACAGAAACATTATCTAACCTATATTTGTGAAACTTTACATGTGGATAGAGAGCAATAAGAACATCATGTACATCATTTAATTATTTTTTCAGTCTATTCACATACCAAGTTCCACAAATTCCACCGCGCCGTGGTCTAGTGGTAGAGCGTCCGCCTCGCATGCAGAAGGTTGTGGGTTCAATCCCCAGCTGGGTCATACCAAAGACTTTAAAAATGGTACTAGAAGCTTCCTCGCTTGATGCTCAGCATTTAGAGGAGAGTTCTAGGTCTGGTCGGCCCGGTGTCAGTATAATGTGACTGGGTGGGGTATCATACTATGTGTCTGCGGCATGATACTCCAATGTGACAGCGCTCAGAATACTGTCTCAAGTAGACACCGTTGCGATATGAATGAAAAATTGTTGAAAGCAAAACTAAACACCATACAACAAACATACAAATCATTATTGCATACATTTGGAGTTATCGCAGCATCCAGATTTCCTGGATAGACAGACAGTCAAATTTATCAATTTTGTTGCCATAACAACTTTTTTTTTTATCATGGCACTACAAATCTTATGTCAGAAACAAGTCCGTGTACACTTACAAAGTCATACCTGTAAACTGGTAGGGGACTTATGTATTGCTTGCAATACTCCACTGTCTTGTTAAATTATTGTTAACTCTATTAACCATTGACTTACCATCGAATTTCTATTGACTTACCATTGACTTACCATTACTATTAGCTTACCATTAATAACCGTTGACTTATTCTTGACTAACCATACCATTGATATGCCATTGACCTACTATTGACTTACTATTGACTAACTATTGACTTACTGTTGACTTAATATTGACATACTATTGACTAGAGTCCTCCAAGACCGAGTGGTCTAAGGTGCCGTCTCAAGATCTCCTACCTCTCACTGCTAAGGTCGTAGGTTTGAGTCCCGCTCGGTCCAGAAACTTCATGTGAGAAAGTTTCAAGTTGCTTGCAGAAGGATGGTTGTTCTTCTCAGTCTGACTTCGTCCGAGGTCTTCCTCCACCATTAAAACTGGATATGCCATATATAACTTGAAATATGTTGAAAATAGCGTTATACCCCATTAAAAAACAAAAAAAACAAAACAAAAAACTATTAACTTACTGTTGACTAACTATTGACTTACTATTGACTAATTATTGACTAACTATTTACATACTATTGACTAACTATTGACTTACTATTGACTTACTGTTGACTTACTGTTGACTTACTATTGATTTACTATAAACTAACTGTTGACTAACTATTGACTAACTATTGATTTACTATTGACTAACTATTCATGAACTATTGACTAACTATTGACTTACTATTGACTTACTATTGACTAACTATTGACTTACTATTGACTTACTGTTGACTAACTGTTGACTTACAAATGACTTATTATAGACTAACTGTTGACTTACTATTGACTAACTATTGACATACTATTGACTTACTATTGACTTACTATTGACTTACTGTTGACTAACTGTTGACTTACAAATGACTTATTATAGACTAACTGTTGACTTACTATTGACTAACTATTGACATACTATTGACTTAACTATTCACTTATTATTGACTAATTATTGATTTTCTATTGACTTACTATTGACTAACTGTTGACTAACTATTGATTTACTATTGAATTACTATTGACTTACTATAGACTAACTGTTGACTTACTATTGATTTACTATTGACTAACTATTGACTTACTATTGATTTACTATTGACTAGCTATTGACTTACTATTGACTAACTGTTGACTTACTATTGAGTTACTATTGACTAACTATTGACTTACTATTTAATTAACTATTGACTTACTATTTACTAACTATTGACTTACTATAGACTAACTGTTGACTTACTATTGATTTACCTTTGACTTACTATAGACTAACTGTTGACTTACTGTTGACTTACTATAGACTAACTGTTGACTTACTATTGATTTACTATTGACTAACTATTGACTAACTAGACTCTTATGATGTTTTTTAAGTGATTCTGTACTAAACCAACAATAGCATAAAGAATAGTGTTGAACTTACATGTACATACATGTATCATGCGGTCCTTTAGTTCTACTGGACTTGCCATTAATTAGTAGAGTTACATTAGTGATTTATTATAGTTGTTCTGTTATTTGTTTTCTCATTATCACTAATAAATAAAATCTGAATGGTTTGGTATGTCCAACAAAACTTGACAAAATTGCTACATAAATTGGAGTGATAAATTTGAAACGAATCCCTATTCTAAAAATAGACAGTACTTTAATACTGCTTGAAAACCTTCACATCTTCATTAGGATTTTTTCTAAGATGTGAAACAGTGTTTACTACATGTAAACCTGTGTAACAGATCAAATTGAAATCAAATTGAAATCAAATTTTAAATTGAAATCACACGACTCATTTAATATGTCACAAAATATGTTGCCATTTTAAGCGGGAAATCTATATTAGTCTAACCTAGGCATAGCCTTAGTAATGAAATCCCTTTTAAAAATATTTTGGCATATTTAAATGGATATCCTTTTGGTAATACGGGGTCAGTGAGTATATGAAGGTATGATATATTGGAAAAAAATGTTTGGTCAAATTTTAGATTTTGAAAAATCCTGATATATTCTTTTTAATTCTACTTCCATCAGTAGTGCTTCTAAAGTTAATTATGATAACAGCATTTGTTGACCAAGAACACTTATTTTAGATCCAGCAAGGCAAGAAACAAAACCTTTCAAACCCGCCTCAGAATGATGAGCAAGACCACCTGGGTTTTTGTAGACAAGAGGCCACTCCCTCTGCATCAGGGAACAACAATAACACATCCAGCATCTTGCAATCAGTTCTAACCACTTCCTCTACTTTGGAGTCCTTGCAGGTAGTGGAGGATTCAAAAGTCACAACAAAACTGTGAGTAAAACTGTCATACATGTAATAGAAACAGTATTTGTCTACCTGACTGTACATTTCTTCTGATTATTTTGTATTAACAACATGGAAATGAAACCCACAACAGGCTAGAAAGCTACCTGAGAGGGAAATATGTATTTCTAAGATGCGTTTCTGAAAAAAAATCAGGGCTAAACTAACACAGCCCTATAATAGCCATGTTAGTGTGCTTGATTGTATATTTATAGTACCACAAATACCAGTATGGATAGCAAATGTTCCCCCTCCAGAAAAAGAAAAAATTGTCAGAGATATGGCACCAAGGACACTCTAGACGCAGCATGCTTCGTTTAGTTTATACTAATTTACTTAAGCTTGATTCAGAAGAAAGCCAAAAAACTGCTCTCAATTCTGCTTCCTGGTTAGAACCAGTACAATGTGTCATTGTAATACATGTACCAGTATTTTTAAAAAGGTCATTAAACGAGTTTATGTGAATGTCTGTGAATTGACCAGTGCATATGCGATAAGTAGGTCAGTTACATGTTGTATAATTATGAAGATTTTGTATGTTAGGTCAAACTTCTCAATTTGGAAAAGGTTATAAAACGAGTTTATGTGAATGGCTGTGAATTGACCAGTGTATATGCGATAAGTAGGTCAGTTACATGTTGTATATGAAGATTTTGTATGTTCGTTCAAATTTAGCAATTTGGGACTAGATCAGAAATACGGACTAAACTTTTTCTTTTGTGTATACATGTTGTGCTGTAGTGATTCTTGTTTAGGTGTCCATGCATACAGTGTCATTAAATCATAACTAAGCACCACAAGTTCAAGTTAACTGCTACTCTGGCATTCGACAAAGCAGACCTCCGATTGAATCTCCATATTCACGCATCATAGACAGAGCCAGGATTTTCAGTCTGGGTGTATTGGGAGCCCAACATTCCAAGCTGGGTTCGTATATATCAGTTTAACCATTACCTGGGAAATCTCCTTTATGTTACACATTTAGAACATCTGTTTTCCTGTTTCAGGTTTGAACAAGCCATGAGCAATATGATTGAGGAACATGAGGAGTATTCTTCTATGTTCACATCCTTCAACACAAACAATGACACCATCGATGACACCAACACCTGACATCCGCCGAGTCATTTCTAGCTGTTGTTTTACATGTATTTAAGAAATTCCAGTGTAGATGTATGCACCAGTGCACATCTATATGGTTGCTAATGTGGATAATACAGTCGTGTTCTGTATTCTAACTGAGCTGAGCAATATAAAAATTTATAAATAAAAAAAATTGTTATCTAACAGTCTGTGATGAATTATAGTGTTAATCTTGTTAATATGAAAAAGTCCAAAAATCAAGAATATGTTAGATTTAGTTAAGAGACTATTTTTTCATGAATCTAGTTGAAAATATTAATTTTAAATTAGGAAGCCATAGAATAACCATATTATAACGAGTTTCGCATTGTATTAGACCACGCTATACTGGGGCCTGAGTGTACTCAAAACACAAAAGACTAGCCATGTAATTAAGGAATTTACTAAGGGCAAAGTGCATTATAAGGTCATTGCAGATCATGAGAAACTTTTATCATGAGTATAAAAGTTGAAATAGCATATAATGATACACCTCCTTTTCAAGGTTTCCATGGTTATATTGACTCTTGGGAACTGAGGTTCTGCAGTTGGAGTAGGGATAATATAGTGTGGAATATAAATATCTTTCATGGCATTGGGTTAGGGTTAAAGATACACCTCCCTTTCAATGTGTCCATGGTTATATTGACTCTTGGGAACTGAGGTTCTGCAGTTGAAGTAGGGATACTATAGTGTGGAATATAAATATCTTTCATGGGCATTGGGTTAGGGTTAAAGATACACCTCCCTTTCAATGTGTCCATGGTTATATTGACTCTTGGGAACTGAGGTTCTGCAGTTGAAGTAGGGATACTATAGTGTGGAATATAAATATCTTTCATGGCATTGGGTTAGGGTTAAAGATATACCTCTCTTTCAATGTTTTAATGGTTATATTGACACTTGGGAACTGAGGTTCTGCAGTTGAGATAGGGATACTATAGTGTGGAATATAAATATCTTTAATGGGCATTGGGTTAGGGTTAAAGATATACCTCCCTTTCAATGTTTCCATGGTTATATTGACACTTGGGAACTGAGGTTCTGCAGTTGAGATAGGGATACTATAGTGTGGAATATAAATATCTTTAATGGGCATTGGGTTAGGGTTAAAGATATACCTCCCTTTCAATGTTTCCATGGTTATATTGACACTTGGGAACTGAGGTTCTGCAGTTGAAGAAGAGATACTATAGTGTGGAATATAAATATCTTTCATGGGCATTGGGTTAGGGTTAAAGATATACCTCCCTTTCAATGTTTCCATGGTTATATTGACACTTGGGAACTGAGGTTCTGCAGTTGAAGAAGAGATACTATAGTGTGGAATATAAATATCTTTCATGGGCATTGGGTTAAGGTTAAAGATATACCAACCCTTAGTTTCATTGTTCTTATAGATCGAGGCTCTCTGCTGAGTTTTGCTATTGAAAACAGAGATACCAAACGTTGGAATCTCATTAACTGGATTGTATACTCCTAGTGGATTCTTTTTATTGCATACAATCAAATCCTTATATTTTGTTTTTAACAATTGCATAATTTTCTTCTTGTAAGAATATAGCAGTCATACTAGCATGTGCATTTTTATACCACAGGAGTTTTATCTCTGCCTTAGCGTTGAGTAGAATGCTTGGACAATGTATGCAAGAAAAATGATTTTACATGGCATTTTGGGTTCGGAGAGAATTTCTGTCCTAAGGTAGTGCCACATTCCCACCAAACTTTTATTTTTCATACCATGCTTCATCCATTGTTCATTTGATGCCTGGGCTCATCGCTGTTAACCCTTTACTCCATAGATAACAATCACAGAAGGCCTTTGAAAACAGTGCAGAAAGAGTTCAGATTGCTCGTAATGAGCAATCTGAACACTTCCTACACTGTTTTCCACTCTGTCAGTTAATATATACATAATTCACTCAATTATTGAAAGGTATTCTATAAGAGGTGTCAAAAGGCGTCTATATAAGAGGTGTCAAAAGGCGTCTTTATAAGAGGTGTCCAATGGAGTCTATATGAAGTAAAGGGTTAAACATGTTTACTCTGTTTATAAACGCAAACCGTGACCAAATGAAGGAATGGAAATGGAAATCAGACTTCATCAGTGCTTTTCCTCCATTTCTCATTAATTCACGTGATTAAACACAAACTAACAGCTCTCAGAGGTGCTTGCTCTGTTTGCAAACATTTAAAATGAACATGTTGCTCAACTGACTTCTGTTATCAACAGTTTGCAAACAAATTAAACTTTTAAGTGAACTGAATGCTTCCCTAGTGTGATAATCTGAATTGATGTATGAATTTCATGAGCACATAATGTTTGACCAGCTTGCAAAGCAGTTCCAGATCTGTCGTTTGATTATGTCAATCTCTGCTCTGTTCATCCGTTTATTCAGCAACACTATGCATTTAAGTTAGTTGTTTACTGTTAATGGGAATGGTATAAACATCACACAATTGTTCACTGAGATGACCTGATAACTGCACAGGTTCAGTAACTCTCTCTAGATTTTGACCCTGTTGGACTTGAAAGTTGGTGTTAAAGCCAGTTTCTCCTTGACTGTCTCTTGATTGTAAAGTGTTATGGCCCTTGTTTGAATGAGACATTTGCATTATAGCCAGTGCTCTGATCCAATCGAGCCTTTGTTAGCAATCTCGTATTATTTGCTGGTCAGTCCTTCTTGAGTCAATTCTCAATGGCACTAAAAAATTTGAAATTCTTATCAGGTAAACAAGATTAACTTTCTGTATCTTGTTTTTTTGTGTAGAAAAAACACTTCGGAGCATCCTGCACACTCATTTCTGAACAACGTTCTAAGTTTGTTTTCTAGTAAAATATATTTAAATAGAGTCCAACCTGTGTAAGCAGTCACCTCTATTAAGAAAGCACTTGTGTTAAGCAGCCATATTTACTTTATCCTATTTCTATGTTTTCAGAGCAAATAATCTGTATTATACAACAACCTGTCTTAAAAGGCCACTTTCACTTCTTTTAAGCCCATGTGGTTCCGGCTAAGAATAGAATCACTGACGATCTCTGCAGAGGGGTAGGAATCCTCTGAATGGGTGACATGTTCATTTTATCATTTTTTGACATGTTCACTATTGTGGTTAAATTATCAACCCCTGTGTGGTTTCAGGGAGCCATATGAGTGATGACAAGAATAGGACCACTGTGGCTCATGCATGTCGTAAGAAGCGACAATTTGAGTAATACAATAGAATTTGCTGAAACTCTGCAGTTCTGCAGGTATCAAGGTTCTAGGTTCATTCTGCATATTCATTTGTTGGTGTATTTTTGTTTAAATCTGTATGTTAGTTTGCTGTTTTGTACATGTAGAGTGAACCTGGAATCTTCCTTCCTGTTGGCGTCAAATAACCTATAATGTGTTGGTACACCGTAAAACCCTATTCATTCATTCATGAACTTCTTTTGACAGGCTACTTAAGACAGGTTTATAAATATTGCATTTCTTTGTTTCATTCAACTGACAAGAATGTTGTGAAAGATTTATGTATTACATAAGAATTTTTATCAGCACAGTCAAATTCTAGCACAGTGTGTGATTTTGAATGATTCAAATTATTCGTAATATCACTGACTGGGGGAGTTCCTGCCTCAGTTGTTTCCATTAAATATTCAAATTTTTTAACATTTCAAATGTAGTTGATTAATTATTAATTTCAAATTATTACCATTTAAACAAATCCATAATCACGGTTTTAAAGGGACCAACACAAAAGAGATACAGATATATGACAGTTTACTGTACATTACTAAATGTGATTTGTATGTAATTAAAAAGTAAACAGCTTAACTATTTGGCAAAAGCTGGCAGCCTTCCCACAGCCCATCACAGCAAGTCGGCGATTCATGTTGAGGCAACCGTGACCAGGCAGTGAGGCTTGCTCTCACCAAGGGAGGCAGTTACAGTGAACTGCAGGCATTTGCAGTGAATTGTGGATATGACACAAGGGTGCATCTGCAGGCAGTTACAGTGAACTGCGACAGTTACAGTGAACTGTGGGTATGACGCAAGGGTGCGTCTGCAGGCAGTTACAGTGAACTGCAACAGTTACAGTGAACTGAGATTATGACGCAAGGGTGCGTCTGCAGGCAGTTACAGTGAACTGCGACAGTTACAGTGAAGGGTATGACACAAGGGTGTGTCTGCAGGCAGTTACAGTGAACTGCGACAGTTACAGTGAACTGTGGGTATGACGCAATGGTGCGTCTGCAGGCAGTTACAGTGAACTGCGACAGTTACAGTGAACTGAGGTTATGACACAAGGGTGCGTCTGCAGGCAGTTACAGTGAACTGTGACAGTTACAGTGAACTGTGGGTATGACACAAGGGTGCGTCTGCAGGCAATTACAGTGAACTGTGACAATAACAGTGAACTGCGGTCTGACATGAGGGTGCGTTGGCGGTCATGGTTGAAGTTGTACTGACTATGTATGTATGTATAACCTGAGCCATGACTAGACACAAATGAAGTGGGAGGTTCAACATGATCGAATGACAAAACCGAAGATAAGAGCCAACAGGACAAGTGTGTTCAGACTAGTTTAAATGCAGCATGACCTTGGAATAAGCATGATACACACTACCGTATAGCATCCGCTACAATCTACGATTTCTTTGGGGGCGCATACATAACAAGCATAATATAATGGCCCAAGTGATGAATATGGTAATTCCTCTTCAGGAAACCTTGTGGTGGTTGGGTGGATGGTGGTTAGCGTATACACAGAGATGTTGCACAGAGCGTTATCTAAGATGAAGTGCCTGACCCATACTGCAGAGGTGTTATCAGAACAAGGCTAGGGATGCAGGCTCCTGATTGGCCTTGGTCAGTTCTCAGACAAAATCCCTGACAGACGCTTAGGCTGCTGCAAATTGTCCGCATGCGGTTGTTGAAAAATAGACATCGGATACGCCCTAGTTAGTACACAGGCTGTAGTATTTGTTGGACCCTTCAAAACCCTCTACAAACCTGTCTTAAGCAGGCATCTCAACACCATGTTAGGCAGGTGCGACTATTTATTGCTTATTTAAATACTAGTATCATCTATGGTATATGAAGACAGGTTCCTGCTTAATTCAGGTTTATTTACATACTTGTAGACGGATCACGAAATAAAAATTTTAAAATAAAATATTGGTGACTGCATAATAGAGATAACCAGTAATACAGGTTTATGGTTCACACAGTCGCTGCCTATGCATGTCTGCCAGTATACTGCTGGGTCATGCGCTATTTCAGCAATTAAAAAAAAGACCAAATATACAATGAAATGTTACTGAACAAATATTATTTTGTGTAGTTATTGTGCTGGTTTAAGACTTCGGTCTATACAGTAGATGAGTTCAGATCTGTAACGCATCTTGAATTGTGTCTGTGATAGCTGTTTTAATGTGAAGGTGCCTTACAGTCTTGTATTCGTCCTGTAGAAATATATCGGTTCCCAGCTTTTATATTTTATTTGTACAGACTCAAATTCTTTACAAATTACTCTGATTCATTATTTGATATGACATTAAAATGTGCAAAACTTGAAATTCAATAATCCTCCCATGTAATATGTTATATACATATACTACCAATATCATTTTTAAAATGTTTGTGGAGAAAATCATTGTAAAAAGGTGGTTATTGGAAAAAAGGTGATTTGCACTATGGTGTGTTTTAAATGGTACCATTGCAAATAAAAGCTACATGTCATTTGATTATTGATTTTAAACTTAATTTTTGTGTTAATGTTGGTCAAGGGAGGTAACAAACCAGTGGGAAGTTTGTTAAGCATTGAATATTTTATTGTAAAGGTACACAGTACATTATTTTTAGGTTGTTTTGTAACCAATCAAATCATCATTGTATTTTTTTATTATGCCTTGCCTTTCTAAGAATGATGAAGAGTGATTAAGTGTTGCCAATTTCCTTTTGTCAGTTCGTTTATCTGTCCGTTCCTGCACCGACTCATTTTGATAGTCACATAAATAAAAAATAAATCCCAGGAGTTCAAATTCACTTTAATGCATCTTCAAATCAAGTTTAAGCCACTGATATGTAAGATCTGAGTGGAGAATGAAACGAATTTGAATTGGTTTTGTCCTTTGTCTGATTTCCAATCAATACTATTTATTAAGCTATCTACCATTGTCCTTTACTTCATATAGACACCTTTGAACACCTCTAATATAGAAGGCTATTGACTTATTAGGTGAATTATATTTATATTAACTGACAGAGTGGAAAACAGTGCAGGAAGTGTAACAAGCAATCTGAACTCTTCCTGCACTGTTTTCAAATGCCTTCTGTGATTGGTGCGGGAAAACATGTATCTATGGAGTAAAGGGTTAAGGTAATATTTAAAATAGAATTTAATGGATATGGTATCTCTTCTACAATAGTAAAATGGGGTCCTTCATGACCAAGTGGTCTAAGGTGCTATCTCAAGATCCTTTGCCCTTTTTTGTTTAGGTTTAGGGAACCACAGCGATGGTCTAGTGGTAAGGTGCCTGCCTCGCATGCGGAAGGTTGTGGGTTCAATTGCGTCATACCAAATACTTGATAAATAATAATAGAAGTTTCCTCACTTGATGCTCAGCATTTAGAGGATAGTTCTCAGTCTGGTCAGCCCAGTGTGTCAGTATAATGTGACTTGGTATGGTATTATACCATGTGCCTGCAGCATGTTACTCCAGTTACTCCATGTTACTTATGATACTGTCTCAAGTAGACATTGGTTGCAATGACTGAAAATTTGTTTTTATGGTATGAGCCAAACTTAGTTCAAACACATTATGAATTGTTGTAGTGTCCATAGGACACGGATTTCCCCCACTATACATGTATGCTAGTAAATTTTACCAAAAATTAAGGCGAAAACAAGGCCCTAATAGCTGTAAATTTTAACCGAGGTTAATAAATATCAAACTTGGCCTGTATTTTATAACTATACAACTACAGACAAAATATTAACTAAATACATAGACCCATTCAGAATGTTCAAAAGTTATTAATGGGAAACAAATGAATGGAAGTACACGGGTAACACTTACATTATTGATTTCCCTTCACCATTCTATGTCAAATTTTTGAGTTCTGAGTTTTTTTACTCGAGTGTTTAAAGTAATTTAGAGTCTATGCCTGTCATTATCTGCTCACCATACTGTCAAGATGAGACCATTCTGGCCTTATTATTTTTCCATTGGTAGTAGATACCATGCCATACAAGACAATGTTAAACCACATTATAAGTTTTTTTGACTTACTTTGTATTAAAGGGGCACACAACAATTTTGATAAATTTTCATTTAAAACTATTTCTGTAATTATCTACACAGTGCATAATTATATGAAGTTAGAATACCCCAAGTATGTAATCAAGCTTAATTCCATTTTTATTTTTTGCAAAGGGGAATAACTCCTATAAATGGTTAAAAGGCATCATACTTTGCATGTTAGTGGTTATCTATGACAAAACGTGTAGCAGATATTTTATTTTTATCACTTTTTTTCAATATCAAAGAAATCAAAATTGTATATTTTTAAGAAGTCAAACTAAAATTTTCAGTACTCGAGTGTCACCACTTGTTTTATGAAAAATGGTAATAATTTCTTAAATATGAAGTTTCCAATAGTTATACTTGAAGATTTAGTGTTCCCATGGTTGATGCTTGAAGTATATATAGCGAGTCGGATTTTATTTCAACATCTTCCTGTGTCCCTTTAACATAATTCTATCTTATATTGTAAATGTATTAGTACTCCGTATTTCTTTGAAGAAATGCTCATTAAAAGTGGGCTTCTTAATGCTAAGAAGTGAAAAATATTTATTGAAATATTCATTGATTTTACTGTATGTTTAGTTAAGATATATGTTTTATAAGATTATTAAAGTATTATAATACAGTTGTTCAGTTGTTTTTTTTTCATACTGCATAACTCAGTGGGTAATCAATAGAATACCATTTTTAAGACCGATGTAGCTTCCACCAAGAGAATGGAATGAATGATTAGGGTTTTACGGCGTACTAACACATTATAGGTTATTCGACGCCAACAGGAAGGAAGATTCCAGGTTCACTCTACATTTACAAAAACAACAAATCAACATACAGATTTAAAAAAAAATACACCAACAAGTGAATATGCAGAATGAACCTAGAACCATGATACCTGCAGAACTGCAGAGTTCCAGCAAAATATATCATATTACTCAAATTGTCGCTTCTTACGACATGCATGAGCCACAGTGGTTCTATTCTTGCCATCACTCATATGGCTCCCTGAAACCACACAGGGGTTGATAATTTAACCACAATAGTGAACATGACAAAAAATGATAAAATGAACATGACACCCATTTGGAGGATTCCTACATTTTTGCAGCCAAGAGAATGGGATCACTGTGCTATTTTTTGTAATGGCAGCCACAAAAAAAACAACAGATCTAATAGTGCCCCATCGAAGAAGTTTCAATAACTATAATTCAGTGGTTTCAAGAGAAGTTGTTTAAATAATCTATTAACCTAAACAAAATTCAAGGTTAGCTGTTCCGATTGCCCTTTGTCCGGCATCTGTCTGTTTAACATTTTGTTGTGTGTACACTAGCCCGCACATTTTTCATTGGGTCTTCACCGAACATAGTAGTTATACAATCATAATATCTTGTACAACTCAAGTTCTTGAACTTGTCAAGTTGGGTAATAAATGTCAGAGTTATGGCCCTTAAAAGAAAGACAAAAAGCATTATTTGACCTTGCATGCACTTCAGCACTTCTTTACCAAACTTACACAGTTGTTGTATAACCATACCATCTTGGACAAGTTTTTGAACTGGCCAAATCAGATAAAAATTTTGGAGGTTATAGCCCTTGAATTATAAAACATTATATTATTTTATGTTGTGTGAACTCTAGTGCATGCATTTTTCATTTGATATTCACCAAATTTACTCAGTACATTATAGTATAAGCATAGTCATTTTTATCTTGAACATGTTTTTGAAATGTTATAGTCTTTGAATTGTCAAAAATTGCATTATTTGCACATTTTCATTTGATCTTCACCAAACTTACTCAACAGATTTATATCTCAACATGTCTGAGGTATAATGGCCCTTGCATTATCAAAAATTGTGTTTGGCATCCTCTCCTCTATCACAGGTGAGCGATTTAGGGTCAATGAGACCCTCTTGTTTGTGATTACAACAGGGAGTCCACAGGGACAGCCTATTCAAACTTCTTTTCGATAAGCTACAAACTATAATTTGTATGATGAAGAAATAACAAAAAAACTTTATATAACATCATATATTTCTTTTTATTGAAATCAATTATCACTGGTAATTTTTCTATCACAAAATATTTATTGGCATATTTAACAAAAAGCAAGTTTATATATATATAGCAAACCACAAATAATTTTGATTTTTTATCTATACATTTCCTATTCCATTTTATTACTTCCTAAAAATGATCAGCAACAAATGTGTGTACCAGATGGCCGATACATGCATATTACAAACTTTGGGGTTTACACAATACAAAATGTTTTCATTATTTCTTGAATAACTTTAAATCTATAAATGGACAAATGTTCAGATGTTTGTGTATTGATTTTAGTCGTTATGCTGCTATTTCCTACAACATTACACTGAATTTACTTGGACAAACAATCTCAAGTAGCAAGTGGGTGGAGCAATAGTCTTTCTCACGTCAGGTCCATTATATTAAAATGGGCAGTGTTCGCTGCGTATTGTGAATATGGACGAAATGTTTCGAACTTTACTTGAGACGCTTAACATAAAAAATGTGAGACAATCTTAATATTTTATTAAATAATTAAAAAAATACATAAGCATTAATAAAATTATAATATAAGGTAAAACTAAGGAAATCATTCCTTAAACGACTATAACAATAATATTTAAAATACCCATAACAGCTTAAACAGCTGGTGGAAAGTTTATTTGTATGAAGATTTTGGCCTTTTTCAGAAGTATTTCATTTATCTAATGTTGGTCAGTACACATTATCACTGTTCCTAATATCCACTAGAACCACAACAGTATTGTAACTAACATAATTATGGAAACATTTCATAAAATGTGAAACATTACATAACATGTGAAACATTACATTAAATATATGAAACATTACATAGAATGTGAAACATTACTTGTTATAATTTACATTTGGCAAGACTAGGCTAAGTTTTAATAAAAAAAGATGGTTTGTACAGCAAAACAGGGTATAGGCGAAACATTTTTCTCTTCTATTTTAATTTTCTGATGAGTGAATGAATGAATAGGGTTTTATGGCGTACCAACACATTATAGGTTATTTGACGCCAACAGGAAGGAAGATTCCAGGTTCACTCTACATGTACAAAAACAACAAATTTACATACAGATTTAAACAAAAATGAACACCAACAAATATGCATATTGAACCTAGAACCTTGATACCTGCAGAACTGCAAAGTTTCAGCAAATTCTATCGTATTACTCAAATTGTCGCTACTTACAACATGCATGAGCCACTTTTCTGATGAGATATAAACTTGCGTGTACCATGTGCGCAATATGTACATTAACTTCTTTTTTGCATGCAAACTCGTGAGCGGTCAACCAATCAAGCTAATAACTGACATGGCCTCCTCTGAATAAAAAATTATCTGTGACCAACCAATTTGACAAATTAGAAAATTACTCAATACTGTTAAAGTAACTAAAACGTGAATGTAGCATGCAAGCTATATTATCCATATGTTTTATATCATGTATGGTAGACAAAAACATTGCTGAATAAACTTCATAATGTCTTTTGTCATGTCAATGCATTCATTTCTGTTGATAAACTGCCTGCCTGATAAACATTAGGTTGTAAAAAAGTTTGATGCTGATTTTCAATTTCATAGAAAAGACGATTTAGAAATATTGACATGATAAAGAAAATACCATGTTAGTGTCTTATATTATCAACTTCATCAGGTTCAGCATGAAAAAAACAAGGACGACGCCTTTTTCTGAGCCTCACCTGATAAAGATGATAATATCAGACACTAACATGGTAATCTTTATTTATTCATATAACTGCAATCAATGCCCAACATTTATCAATTATCAAGCAACATTGATTTCTTGTACACATAAGTATGAGTCAACTAATAGAACAGCAACATTTGTCCCTCTTGTACAACTTCATCATGTCAATTTCATATACCCCTGCATGGTCTAGTGGTAGAGCATCCGCCTCACATACAAAAAGTCGTTGGTTCAATCCCTGGCCGGGTCATACCACAGACTTGAAAAATGGTACTAGAAGTTTTCTTGCTTGGTACTCAGCATTTAGAGGAAAGTTCTAGCTCTGGTCGGCCTGGTGTCAGTATAATGTGTCTATGGCATTATATTCTGGTGTGGCTGCCCTTGGAGTATTGTCATAAGTACCGTAGTTATTGTTGCAAGATAGTTGAACATTTTTGAAAGCGACGCTTATCACCATACAAACAAACACATTGTTAATACTCTGCCGTAACATGTTAAAAACACTATTTCTATTGCAAAATATGTCCAAAGCTAAAATTAAACATTCAAAAATAGAATGTAATGGAAATTGAACAAAAAAAATATATTAGGTGCACCACACATGTAAATAATATTGCTTAATATGAAGTATAACATATATTTGAAGGAAAATGGAGATTAAACATTTAGTGTAATAAACAAAAGGCCCGTGGGCCTTAATGGTCACCTGATTATCCAAAAAACATTCATATAAGTCTATTCAGTCATAAGAAATAACTTTTTTTTGTCAATTCCTCTTATATTGATTTAGTAGGCCCCCAGGGCAAAACCATGAGACCCAGGGAGATGCAATTCACTATTTTTTATAAAGGACCCATATACATTGTATGTCCATAATAATGCTCACCATTTGTTTCCCAGTGCTTCCTCTATTGAGAAGAAGATTTTCAAAGTTTACCTTGAATTTGACTGTTTCCCCCCGCAAGGCCCCAGGGACGTGAGGACCATGCAATTCAAATTTTGATTAACCCTTAGGTACAAAAGCTGCATACAACATTTCATTATGATTGCAGTTTACATTTTTTTAGAAGAAGTCGAAAATGTCACTGCTTACGAATGCACGACGATGGACAAAATGCAATCGCACAAGGTCCCTTGAGACAAAGACTCAAGTGACCTAAAAACGTTTGAAACAAAAACAGTCTTGACTAGAGGTTTTTCCATATATAATCATTGTTGGGAGGTAAAATAAATAGAAAGTGAATTCACTTGTATCAATCTGTAAAGGTTGACACATGACTAACTTGGAAAGTATTTTACAAGGGTTCACACATCAAATCTTTACACATTTGAATGCATATTCATATAGGTAAATTAATGTCCAATGACACACTAGTTTTGAAAGCAAGATAAAAATATTTCTAATTGATCTTTCCTTATTCATGATTATAAAAAAAGTTGCAATAAATTTTACCTTAATTATATGTTTTTTCATTTCATAGAATAACTCCAAAGATGGTTACAATTAAGAAACATGCTCATTTCCCCATTAGTCCATTGCAATTTAAATATTTTTTTATTATTCTTGCCACACAAAGATATTTATTCCGATAATTGTCTGGAACACTCTTAGTACATGTAATATGTGTACATATTGCCTTGCGGCAAGAAAGACTTTATAGTTAAATATTGATATACTAACTTAAAATGGCTTCAAATGTAAGAAAATTGTATATTTTTGCTGTTTATGCAAGCTTTTTTATTAAGCGAAAAATGCAAACTTGAAAACCAAGTTTACATACATGTATTTCAAAAGAAATAAGTATGATTAAAATATGTAAAAAAACATCAAATTTTGCACAAAAAAAAATATTTAATTTTATTGCATTATACAGGGTCACTTTTATGGGTCATTAACCTTGTCCTTTGATACGCTAAATAGGATGCATTTAAACCATTTACTAGAGTTATACTCCATTTTCAAAATTGAAATTAAGGTACTTCAATTTATGTATGTTAGTACTAGGCACTTAAATCTTATGTATGTATCTTGTAAATTAATATAATTTCTAAGAGAAATATCAAAATTGTCATGTGTCTCAAATAAATGAATAACAAGAGTTGTCAGAAGACAACAAAGCTCGCCTCTGGGTGTCTAAGTCCAAAAAGGGCCATAACTGTGCCAAAATGCAATCCAGAGTTATGGTTCTTGTCTGTGTGTGTACCATTGATGATGGTGAACACACATGCGAAGTTCCATTCACATCCAATGTTGCATAGATATTTTAAACTTAAACACAAAAGTTTAACCTTGGTGTCTACAGACGACGACGCCGCCGCTGCCGACGACACCGGGGTCATGGCAATAGCTCTCCTTGGACTTTGTCCTGGCGAGCTAAAAAATGTAAAAATGTAAAATAAATACAATAAATAACAGAATGATGTATATAACAAATTTCAATATTTCACACTGGATCTAGAACTAGTTTTCACAGTCTGTGATGTTTAATTAAGAACATAAATTATGAAAAATTTGAACATACAACTAAGAAATTTGAGTTACAGCAATTTTTATTATCATTATTATGTGAAACACAGCTCTGGTCACAATAAATTATACACAAGCATCACTTTCTGAAACTAATATTTAAAGAAAGTATATCAGGAAAAAACATTATAAATGTCTTAAAAAATAAAATAATTATTAAAATGGATAAAAAACATCTCGTTATCATTAATATATATAATACAAATGGCTTGGAATGTCAAATCCACCAAAACATGACAAAATCGATATTTGAATTGGAGTTGTAAACTTGAAATGAAATACCCATTCTAAAAATAGACAGCAATTAATTAAGTACTGTTTGATGATCTTTGCATTGTCATTCAGGCTCTTTCCAAGATGAAACAATTTTAACTGCGTTGTTAACCTGTATAACGGATCAAATTGAAACAAAATTAAAACTATGTGACTCATTTGATACGTCACAAAATATGTTGCAATTCAAAGTGGGAAATCTATTTTAGTCTAACCTAGGTATGTAGCCCAAGTTAGGAAAGCCCTTTTCAATATAGTTTTTTGGCATGTTTAAATCGATATCCGTTGGGCAATATGGGGTCAGTGAGAATTGTACCGTGTATATAATGACATAATATATTTGGGGGGAAATAATTTTAGCAAATTTTAGAAGTTTGAAAAATCCTGACAAATTCCCTTTAAGAAAATATTAACATTTTTTATAAAACAAGTGGCATCAACTAGTGTTATTTCTGCATTATAGACAAAAATATTTGTTCATAACTACACAAAATAAAACTATTTTAAATTTATATGAATGAATGAATGATTGATGTTTTTATGGCACGTCGACACATAAATAGGTCATTTTGTGCGCGCAGTTTAAATTTATATAAATTTTTCTAAAAATAGAACAAAATCTCACTGCAGATAAGTAAAATGTTTTGGTTCTATTAGAATATTATTCATATAGATAATTCATGGTTTTTATTTTATCTGACAGTTCTTTTGGAATGTAATGCACTATTTTGCTGTTCAGTATGTGTTATAACTTCCTACAGCAACTGCTGCATAATCGGCACGGGAAACAAGACCCATTACAACATCCAACTTCTGGTTCCCGTGGCGGGATCTGAACTTGGGCAAAATTTATGAAAACTTGCTCAAGAGTTGTCTGACTTACTGAGTAGTCTTCAATTTTGAAAGTAACTTTAGCCCTTTCCATTGTTCCAAATACCTGGGCCCATTTCAACTCTGTATTTTTTATGTGATAATTCACCATTCCCTGGTGCACATCCTTGAGTGTAGACCCAGGAAATTTATCTTCTATAAATCTCATCAAGGGCTGGGGATCTGCCACGGCACCCTTGTTTAATGGGCTCACACGTGCGATAAGGGTGTATCCTTCACCAAATTTGTACTTCAGGTGTTGGGGACTTCCAAGACATTTGAACTGCCCATTCACCATAATGGCCAGTCTGGTACACAGCGCTTCACATTCTTCCATGCTATAAATATTCACATATTTTTGTATCGAGGTGAAATCATAGTATTAAGCATGAAACAATAATTAGTTTATTAAACTACTGAGAGAAGCAAGTTTTTTTAAATGAAAATTTTTACAAAATAAGAAAATAAATAAATCTCATCTTAATCCAATTTTTGCCAATACATGTACCTTAGGAATCATTTATATTATGTTTTCATTATTTTATATTCTCAGGCTTAACTGAGCTTTTGCATTTATACTAATTTTTTTAGCTTGATTATAAAGAAAACTCAGAGCTTATATGAACCTCTCTTAAGTCAGTTTCATGGGTAGAACCAGTAGAACTGGGTGTTAAATTTTGAAAGGTAGCTGAGTCAGCTTCATGGGTAGAACCAGTAGTACTGGGTGTTAAATTTTGAGAGGTAGTTGAGTCAGCTTCATGGGTAGAACCAGTAGTACTGGGTGTTAAATTTTGAGAGGTAGTTGAGTCAGCTCCATGGGTAGAACCAGTAGTACTGGGTGTTAAATTTTGAGAGGTAGTTGAGTCAGCTTCATGGGTAGAACCAGTAGAACTGGGTGTTAAATTTTGAGAGGTAGTTGAGTCAGCTTCATGGGTAGAACCAGTAGAACTGGGTGTTAAATTTTGAGAGGTAGTTGAGTCAGCTTCATGGGTAGAACCAGTAGAACTGGGTGTTAAATTTTGAGAGGTAGTTGAGTCAGCTCCATGGGTAGAACCAGTAGTACTGGGTGTTAAATTTTGAGAGGTAGTTGAGTCAGCTTCATGGGTAGAACCAGTAGAACTGGGTGTTAAATTTTGAGAGGTAGTTGAGTCAGCTCCATGGGTAGAACCAGTAGTACTGGGTGTTAAATTTTGAGAGGTAGTTGAGTCAGCTTCATGGGTAGAACCAGTAGAACTGGGTGTTAAATTTTGAGAGGTAGTTGAGTCAGCTCCATGGGTAGAACCAGTAGAACTGGGTGTTAAATTTTGAGAGGTAGTTGAGTCAGCTTCATGGGTAGAACCAGTAGTACTGGGTGTTAAATTTTGAGAGGTAGTTGAGTCAGCTTCATGGGTAGAACCAGTAGTACTGGGTGTTAAATTTTGAGAGGTAGTTGAGTCAGCTTCATGGGTAGAACCAGTAGAACTGGGTGTTAAATTTTGAGAGGTAGTTGAGTCAGCTCCATGGGTAGAACCAGTAGTACTGGGTGTTAAATTTTGAGAGGTAGTTGAGTCAGCTTCATGGGTAGAACCAGTAGAACTGGGTGTTAAATTTTGAGAGGTAGTTGAGTCAGTTTCATGGGTAGAACCAGTAGTACTGGGTGTAAAAGAGAGGTAGTTGAGTCAGCTTCATGGGTAGAACCAGTAGTACTGGGTGTTAAATTTTGAGAGGTAGTTGAGTCAGCTTCATGGGTAGAACCAGTAGTACTGGGTGTTAAATTTTGAGAGGTAGTTGAGTCATCTCCATGGGTAGAACCAGTAGTACTGGGTGTTAAATTTTGAGAGGTAGTTGAGTCAGCTTCATGGGTAGAACCAGTAGTACTGGGTGTTAAATTTTGAGAGGTAGTTGAGTCAGCTCCATGGGTAGAACCAGTAGAACTGGGTGTTAAATTTTGAGAGGTAGTTGAGTCAGCTTCATGGGTAGAACCAGTAGTACTGGGTGTAAAAGAGAGGTAGTTGAGTCAAGCTTGGGATCTAACCGATAACCTGTAGCCCGAGCAGCCCACACTCTAGTCACTGCACTATTACTCTGCTTTTTTTATTGACTCTTCATGTAAAACAGGGTTTTGTGAGATAAAAAAAAATTCTTTTAACACATAAAACAAGACTTCGAGTAATGCAATAATAATTACAAATAAAATAATGACCCATTACTATAACATATATATATAATACTTGGTAACATATTGGGTCCATCAATTTCAACTATGGAACCTTCGATTCATTAAGACAGACTAACCTATGTGATGTCAAAACCAAGGTCCTGCCTGTGGCTCGGATTTTACAAAGTGCATTCCACAGAAATCTGCGAGCCATTGGGTCCATACCAGTAGTAGGCTCGTCCAAAAACACAACTTGCGGATTACCAATCAGAGATATGGCTGTACTCAGTTTACGCTTGTTACCTCCACTGAAGCATAATCAAAAATTGGTTTAACTCAGTATTATATATTGTTTCAAAGGGATAAACAACTATGTTAAAATAGAAAATATTTACAGCTTAGACCACATAACCATATGAAGACATTGATTTCCAAGTATAATTACTGTCTGAAATGTAATAATATTTTTTATAAAATCAATGAAGTCTAGTTTTGATAAAGAATAAAAATTCTTAAAAAAATATGGATTGATATTTGCTTGGAGCTTTTTCAAACCAATAAAAACAGTAGAAAAGAAAATATTTACTACAATTTTTGTCATTTGTGACCACGAGTATGGAAAATATATGTATGGTGTTTTTCATTCATTTACAAGAGTTAAGCCCCTTTCAAAAGTCTCTTCTCTTTAATTGGGTCACAGGTTCTAAAAACATTAATTATTATCTTCCACTTAAATTTACAAATAATGTTTTAATCAATTTAAGTGGCACATGTAATGAGAAAATGTGAAAGGATCCAACCATTAAAGGACACAATCAGAAAGAAGGAAATACAACAAACAAAAAAAGAAATGAGATGAAGTTTCAAAGACTTTTTAAAAACTGATTTCAATTAAAACTACAAATTTACCAACAATATAACATTTTCAAATTGTCTTGTTACACAAGACTGCATTGGTGTGTTGGTCTAAAGGTAGAGCATCCACCTCTCACATGGGTTGATCCCAGCCTGGTGAGACATTAAACAATCGGTAGAAGAAGCTTCCTCACTTTGCACTCAGAATAAATTTTAGGGGATAGTTCTAGGTCTAGTCGACTGAGTACCCGTGTACTGCAACAGTCGGGTACCATACACGTGCAGTATGACACCCCAGAGTGATAGTGCTTAAATGGGTCTCAAATAGAAACCGTTACGATATGACTTAAGAACTATGAAAATGATGACAAACACCAAACATTTAAGACTATGAATATTAAGGAAAACCTTTTTATTTCCCTATTTTTCAGGTGATGAAAGTTGTTTGGTTCTCACATTAAACAGATGGATCTCTTAATCCAGTGAGTTGTATAGCATTGGGTCCAGTACTGGAAGATCGTGTGGTCATTCCTCCGCCACAGTCATGTAGTGGTTTCCACTAATGACATAATTACAAAATTTCAATACCAGTAATATCATGATATTAATCACCATACCTGTAGCCATGTACAAGCTTATCAGCATATTCTTCAAGAAGAAGAGCCTCTAGAAGGTCTTCAACCATCTCTTCAATTTGGTTCTTGTGTATCCCCCTTAGACGTGCATACATGTACAATGTCTCGCGTCCGGTCATCTGGTCAATCAGAGCATCAAACTGCGGACAGTAACCAAGGTTACGCCGCACCTGTTGACAGGATTGTTGATATATGTACTAGCTAATACAGTAAGCTGGTTCCAACACAAAGTATGATGTTAAGAGAGATCAAGCATATATAAATCACCTGTTTATGTCCTCATAAAACACTTGTATTAACAAATGTTACAAGACGTCAATTATGGTATGAGAACACCTGTAGCAACAAGTGAATTGTGGAATGGCAACATTTGTAACAAAAAATCACCTGTAAAAACAACAATAAACTGTATGAGAACACCTGTAATCACAACACTAGACTGGTTTAGAAACACCTGTAATAATAACAATAAACTGTGGTATTGAAAACTTGTAAGAACAAAAAAAATTGTGGTATTGAAACACTTGTAATAACAACAATAAAACTGTGGTATTGAAACACCTGTAATAACAAATATAAACTGTGGTATTTAAACACCTGTAATAACAACAATAAACTGTGGTATTGAAACACCTGTAATAACAACAACAGACTGTGGCAACGAAACACCTGTAATAACAACAAACTGTGTTATGAGAACACCTGTTATTACAAGAAGTCACCCGTGGTAGGGGTAAACCTGTAACCACACACAGTTAACTTTTGTATGAGAACATCTGGATCAACATGTTAATTGTTGTATATTAAAAAACACACACTTTTAACAACTTAATGCATAATTTAAATTGAGTACCGGTAGTAAGAGATCTGTATTGCTAAATGTCTTAACCCTATTCTTCATATAGACGCCTTTGGACACCTCTTATATTGAAAGCATTAATTCACCACATATCGGCATTATGTTTATATTAACTGACAAGAGTGGAAAACAGTGCAGGAAGTGTTCAGATTGCTTGTGACGAGCAATCTGAACTCTTCCAGCACTGTTTTCAAAGGCCTTCTGTGATTGGTGTGGGAAAACGCATATTCATGAAGTATAGGGTTATGTACCAAACAACAGCTCACCTCTGCAATTTGATTTATAATATTATGTCCATTCAGGTAAGCTACTCCGGACGTGACCATTTCATCACCAGTTAACATTTTGAATGTAGTTGTCTTCCCGGCCCCATTTATACCTAGCAGCCCAAAACATTCTCCCTTGGGAATGCCCACACTTATACGATTCACGGCAAGATTGTGACCGTAATACTTAGATAGCTCAGAGATAATCAATTTATTTGCTGCAAACAAGTTTTCTGGTCCAATGTTTGCTAATCGTGCACGTTCCCTGGCAACATCATCATCCTCCTGTACGATAGAATCGTCCAGCTGCACCATTTCATTGAAATCTGCGATTTGTGATCTCCTTGTCACACACTGCAGCAAGTGGTGGGCAATTTCTGATTCAAGCAGGAGCAGTATCGTAAAGTAGACTACGCTCTGTATAACGAGAAACACGAGCATCCGTCCAATCCCATCGGCCTCCCAGCCAAGATAATGTGGATTATAGTCTATACAGCCCTCGCTGCCACACTCACCAGTTATATCTGAATAACACAAGATATTTTGTGACATTTCAAAACAAGTGACTGTATGCTTATTTGAATGGGGGAACAAAAGGGGAAAATAGTGAAACATAGTTCACATATAATAATTTAATAAACATACCTTTTTTTAATGGGGTTTAACACATTTCAGGTTGTATTACGGCATATTCAGTTTTACTTGTGGAGGAAGACCTCAGAATGAATTTTATTAGAACCTTCCGCAAGTAACTGGCAAACTTTCTTGCATCAAACTTTTTGGATGAGTGGGATTTGAACCTACGATCTTAGCAGTGAGAGGTTAGTGATCTTGAGATGGCATCTTATCATGGTGGACCTCTTATAAACATACTGTAGCTTCTAAAGATATATTTAAAAGATTTCATTTCTGAGCCTTAACAACATTTAAACACTTACCAGGTTATATATAGGATGTCTAGTTTTATTGATGAAGGAAGACCTCAGAATGCATCTTAGTAGAAACATTTTCATAAATAACAGGCAAATTTTCATAAGTTTTTGATCAAGCTCGGCTCCAACCCATGACCTTAGTGGTAAGGAGTGAGTGACCTTCAGTCAGTATTTTATACCACTCAGCCTGGAGCATCCAAACGTTATTTTATGAATCACAATATGGAATAAGTCATATTGTGCCCAGTGTCAAACTCAACAACATATCAGTCATATAACACTGGCATCGTCTTGAGACAGTGCCAAATCATTGAAATTCCTTTCGAATGGACACTTGTGTTGTTCCACAGAACAGTCAGAGTGCAGATGCATGATAATAAACACCACCTTGTAACTGTCAGAAGTCAGTTCTGTAATATCCCACAATGTGATATAGGTGTCCTACATGCCACAAATAGTTTATTGCTCCAATATAATAAAGGAAACAATCTTACAAGCAGCAGAGAAAATCATCTAATTGAATTAAAGGTATACCTGATTAGACAATCAATTATAATTCTATGTTACAACTAGTCCACTGCTGTGGTATAATGAACCAGGTATGATGAGCAGAGAAAATAATCCAGTCAAGTTACATGTATACCAAATTCAGACACTCAACTTTAATTCTAGGTTACAACACTGATTCACTGCTATATAAAAGACTATGCTTAATGCACTCGGTCAATCATCCTTATACCTAATTAGATAAAAAATTGTAATTGTTTCAAGTTTATACAGGTACACCCCAATTATTAAATACACAGACCCCTTCTAAAGTTATTGAACTGAAAACAATTTTTTACCTCGAATGGACGGACGGACAAATGGATATTCTAACAAATAGTAGTTAAGTGGCTCCTTATACACCGAGTTTAGTACTTGTGTGGCTAAATTGTAGTCACACAAAAGAGATCAGCTACCTAAAAGCTGTTTTTTAAGTGTCTCGAAACAGCCACATAATTTCTTTCCAACTGTTTTGCAACCATCCAAAAAATTACTAACTCTTAAACCCTAGACACTGAAATATCCATTTGTATGTGCGGTCGGAGAAATAGGCAGAGGTAACATTTAATGACCCTTCACCATTCTCCAAATGGCTGGGAAATACAAACATACAAAACAACTGTTCTCACCTTAACAACATGGATTTGGTTCGAAGGCGGGGAAAGAAAAACATACAAAACAACTGTACTCACCTTTACAGCATGGATTTGGCTCGAAGGCGCAGAAATCAACAAAATGTTTTTTGATGCACACATCTTCATATATTGACTTGAACTCGTAGTTGCTATAGTAGTCCTGGAGGCCCTGGCCAAGACAATAGTTTGGCAGCAATAATAAAAACACCCATTCCAGGGCCTTGGAAAGATCCTCAAGGTTCAACTGGGGTAAACTTAAAATTGTAACAGCTAAAATGGTTGCCTCACCTGAAAAATAAGTTTGTATTGACCAACAACATATATTATAACAGATGTATTTTGTATTTTACAGTCCTTATGATAATAAAGGGCAAACTTGTCACATAAAGGTTTTTGACAAGGCTGGGCATGAACTCATGGCCTCTGGCCTTTAGCAGGTTGTGTAAGTCGGTCCATATGAATAGAAGCAGATCCCTGTACTTAATTGTTTATGAATCATTAATCTGTCACAATTCACTCACTGGCACATTTTAACACAATACCCTAACAATCCTGTCAGGTGCCCATACTGTTACAGACACCTTTTTGTAAAAAAAATAGTAATTCTATAAATTTTTATGAAACTCAACATCTCTGTAAATGTGATGATAATATGCAGCATTTTATACAAAGAGCTTTCTAATTTTACTTTATAAATATAATTCTGAATTGGCCAAAAATATATTTATTTACCTCAGATTGGATCAATAGTGTAAATCATTCTGCGGACTCATACTTGTAATAAAGGATTTGTTAAATGTTCATACTTTGATAGATGAACGATTTATGAGAAGTTGATATCCTCGTTTTCCCATCAGGATACGATAAGATTTATTGCCAAAACCTGTTTACGAATTTTACAAACAGATAACACTCGTTTATACTCATGAAGCAATGTATATAAAATATATTTTAAATCATATTACAGTTTTAACTACTTGCTGAGAAGTCTGCTAATCAGTTTTTCAGATCTGATTAGAAGTGATAATCAATATTTAAAGGTATATTTAAGCCTTAAAAAGCAATTACAAGAACCTTTCTTTTCATCCTCAACTTTCATTATTATCTTTTGTTAGTTTTTAATATCCTTTAGGCTTAGAAGTTGTGTTGGTCTAGTGGCTAGCATGCTTGCTCCAAATTCCAGAGGTCCACGGATTGATTCCTGGCGGGATTTCATCCAGGTCTTTTTCAAACACACTCCCACAATGCCTTATTCAGGCAAGGTGCTGTGAAAGCATACAGTCCTTTGGATGGGATTTAAAGCAGTTGGCCCTTTTTCAGGGAGAGTCATACCCAGTGCATGTTAAAGATCTCATTGAACTTCTATGTTAATCAGTGATGCAAATGCCCATAAACCACCCTAGGAAATGAAGCTTCATATAAATAATGATTTGATTGCTGAAAGTAATGAAAGAAAGAAAAGAATTCCAGTCAGGTTGAGCTCCAGCCTCTGAATTCTTAGAATGTATAAAACAATTATACTTGTAAAATTCAAAAAATGTGATAAATTTTTTAAAGTTTGTTAAATGGAAGATATGGACTATGTGATTAATGTTCATTCTTATAGAATTCCACGGCTGATTTGTGGTTAGTTTGTTGTATTCTGTATAAATACTGTGTTAACCATGATGTCACTTTAACAATACAAGACACTGGAGTATTGCAAACAATACATAAGTTTAGTGGTTTACCAATTTTGTTGTTGAGAAAATAAAAGGCCATACATTATCTCCTTATTGCCCTGTAACATACAAGGTTTCAGAAACCCTGCTTAAATACTTTTTGAGTAATCTTTCCAGATGAACTGGCAATACTAGCAAGTTTCAGTAAATTCAATCTGATGGTTCCAAAGATGTAGCACCGACAAAATACTTCATTCCATCATTGAAAACAGTCATAACTCGTCCGCAAACCATCAAACTGGAATGTAAAAGTGATATGCCTTCCCACTGATCCTTTTTAGCAAGTTTTAGCTAAATGTAACCACAGATATCGGAGTACATCTCCGGACAAGATTTTTATTCCGAAACTACAAAGGGACATAAATCAGTCAAAAATACTTGAACTGGAACACAAAAAGAGATAAGTCCAAGTAGACCTCACAATGATGCTTTCCAGCAAGTTTCAGCTAGATCTGATCGCAGTGTCAAATGAGCCAGGCGGTTAAGATTTAATGTCGAAACTGCAAAGGGCCATAACTCAGTCAAAAATTGTCAAAATGGAACACAAAAGGGATACGTTCAAACAGACCTCACAATGATCCTTTCCAGCAAGTTTCGGCAAATTCCAATCACAAATCGGACGGACAGATCAGACTGACGGACGTTCTGGTGGAAGTGACGTTGTGGGGTGCGGTTTTTATATATAATAAAATCATCTTTTTTTTCATAAAACAAATCAAAACCTATTTTCTTTCTAACCCTAATGTCACAAACCTTGAGATCCAACCCTAATGACACTAAAAAAAATAAAAAAAAAGGGGAAAAAAAGTAAAAGAAAAATGTGTAAAAAATGGAATTAACCCCACAATGCCATTCTGTACTGGAAACGCAACCCACAACTGCCTCTCCAGAAGAACGGACGGACGGACGGACGTTCTGGTGGATGTGATGTTGTGGGGTGCGGTTTTTATATGTTATAAAACATCTTTTTTTTCATAAAACAAAACAAAACCTATTTTCTTTCTAACCCTAATGTCACAAACCTTGAGATCCAACCCTAATGACACTAAAAAAGAATGAAAAAAGGTGAAAAAAAGTAAAAGAAAAATGTGCAAAAAATGAAATTAACCCCACAATGCCATTTGGACGGGTTTTCGCACTTGTGGGGTGAACATTGCACCCCATAAGTACCAAAAAACCCCACAATGCCGTTCTGTACTGGCAACGCAACCCACAACTGCTGCTCCAGATGTACGGATGGACGGACGGACAGGAAAGCACAAAAACAATGTCTCCCACTGAATAAATGAGCGTTATATTGATACCCATATACCCAAATCTATGGACCTGATCTGGGATTTTCACATAGATCAGATTTATAGATTTGAATACTGATATCATTATAAGACAATAACCATATATAATTGGTAGAAATGTATAGTTACCCGACAAAATGTTGAACATAGTAAGCCACACATATCCTGTTGCAGGTACAGTGAACAAGAACGAGCATAGGTACATAAAAGGCAGCATCGCAATGCCGTACAGGAAGAACAGCAGAGCTATGTGTGCCAGATGATCATCAACAGTAAAGGCCTCAATGTCAAAGGCCAGCAACGTGATTAATAAACACACAGCCGGCACGCAATAGTTCATCATATCCCAGCAGAATGTTGCAGGCCAGAACGTGGTTAGGGTGACACCGCTCGTAAACTGTAGGTGCTTCGCTTTTGTAGATCTCTCTTTAACAAGGAACAGCGTGAAGCTGCTAGCCAAAAATGACATTCCAAACACAATATTAAAAGCTATTGTGAATCCGGTCGTATCATACTGTAGCTTATCACGGACAATATCACTGGCAGTTCTTGGTAATGGATGATTTATGGAATGTAAGAATAAATCTGTTTTATTTGTTATCAATCGTAACAAGGCATTGCCAAGCACAGCAATGGATATTGCTGGTGAATGAAAAGCCTGGTTGTTGAAAAATGCTGTTACACTTAATTTGTTATTATCATTTGTTTGAAACTGGGCGCCAACTTCATATTGCAAATTAAATTTGCCGATGTCATCCCGACCTTCTTTCAGTAGAAACTTCATGATGTCTGGATTATTTTCAAATCCAGACTGGTTATTAACAAATTTAACTTGCGTATCTGGTTCCTGAGCAGTAAACTGGTTCCCATAAATATCTACCAAGTTTTGTGCTAATGTGGACATATTAGACTCCAAAGAATAAACGATGACATTGTCACTAAATGCTGTGGTAGTCAGGTTGAGTGGTTGTGAATCCTTGGGTCCAGGGAAGGTCTTAATAACAACCAGTCCAGCGATGGTGAAGAACAATGGAATGGCTAGCTGCGTGATTGTCACTAGCTTGTTTCTGAATGTGTGAATGGCTCTCTTGATGAACATGGCGCAAAACTGCTGCAGAACGAGTGTCAATCCTCCATTTTTTCCTATTTGATTTATAAAGCTAGCTGTTCGACGAAAGTTTCTCGGCTCGTACTCCGACTGTCTGTTCCCAAGAAGTGGTGTGTGTTCATCTGTAAAAGTAAAACACAACATACTAAAGTAGTGAAAAATCTTTGTAATGGCATAGTTCCCTCATTGGAAACAGGAAATGCTTCAGTGGGATAGTCACACAATTGCGGCTATGAATAATCCTTGTTTCTACTTATTTAAAAATGCATTTTAATGCTCATTTTTTATTTGAATGACAATATTGGTGTATTTTGAGCATTTTAAAAGCATTGTCATGTTTGAATTGTGAATTTCTAAAAAAATTGATGCTTGGCAATTGGTGTTTGAAGATGGAAGTTGACTTTCACTTTGTCAATAGTGTACACACTGAACAAAAATAAAATCTTTGGATGCCACATGAACTCTTGTTTTCTCATCCTCAACGACCAACATCATACGATTCTAAAGAGACGCCAGAAGATCTGGCACCTCAAAAATTAATGGTGAGCTTGAACATATTCAGCTGACAAATTGTCTTACTCAACGTCATAACAGGACTGTTGTAGAGGACTGAAATCACATCCCTCCAATACAAAGTCTACTGTTCAACCACTCTACCATGCCCTCTGCTAATTTTCTCTTACTTCGAATTGCAATTTTTTTTAGTGGTTTTAATCATTTTATGTTGCATCATTTATATCAGAGCTGAGTTCACCTCATGATTTCTTTTAAACATTCAGTAAAGTATTTATTATGAACTTTTATTACTACCATATTTATGCAATTTTTGCACTAGTTTGACCTTTTGATCTAGATTTTGACCCAGGTCATGATTGGTCATAAATGAGTGGAAATTCTTTTGATATGTCATGATCATAAACTGTTTGAATTGATTGATTCTTTTATTTCTCCATAATATTGTTGATATATTATATACCTCTGATATGTAAACCATGAAGAGTGAACCCCCAAAACAGTAGCAACAGTTAATGCTTATGATTTCCACTCTATCCTGGAATTCCAATACTTTTCGTTGGATTTTCTGCGATATTTATCCCTTTTCTGATAGAAAATAAACTTAGGACGTAGATATTATATAATTTTATTGATTCGCAACACTCCAACAGATAATATTCAAATAATAATTTCTGTATTCAAAAACCTATACATAAATCTATTTATATGACAATTTTCTTTAAAAGTTTCTTTCTGTGAAACAAGAAAAATTCACTATTACAATATAAATTTAACCCTTTTAAGGGGAATAATTACAACAAAAAATGTGTAATAATTACAACGTTCTTCATGGGATTTTTTAAAAAAGACATTTTCTGGACTGAGAACAAAATTTTCTGACTTTTCCATGGCTTATTTTTTTTTAAATTTTACAAGTAGTTTTACCTTCACCATGACGATGATGTTGTCCAAGAGTAGGGACTTACCGGATTCTTCAATGTTTGAAGCACATTCATCATTGACAGCATGCTGTCTGCTACAACAGTTAGAGATGCTAAAGGTCTGTGATTCGGATTCCTTTGGTAATCTTCTATCCATATTTGCCTCCCGAACTCTGTAACATAGCAATACACTTTTTCTAATAAATCCTGAAGAAAAGATTTTAAAAAGATTTAAAATTTCATTAAAGTCTCGTCACAGTAGATTTTCAGGTATTTTCTGTTTCTGTTTTTGACTAGTTTACTACTAGTATTCTAGAAGTAGCTATTGTTTTTTTGTAACTTTCTGTTTATTTTAGTTTTGATTTTTGAACTGGACAAAAAGAAGGAGACTTTTGGTCCGATAGTTTGATGTTGTATCTCAAACGTATTTTCTATATAATTTTGAATATACCATTATTCTTACCTGAGAAAGACTTCTTCCATTGTAGTTACTGATGCTCCATAGCTTGCTATACCTAATTCTAATTTTCTTTCCTCTAACTGAGTGAATAGCTCTTCAAATATGTCTGATCTCTCGTGAGGTAGAATGTATGAGAGTTCCGCACCAACATTGTGTTCCAGCTTGGCCTCGGGTACATGCTTGTTAACAAGTGCTGTAATGTTGGTAATATTACAGCCGTCGTCTTTAACAATAACCATGTGATACCCAGCTCCTGGCCAATGAAATATGGACATTAAATTGGATAGTATTGTAAAGTGTTAACAGTGTTTTTCAACAATCTTTTAAAACGACAATACTACATTAAATTTTCATTTTTTTACAACAATGTTTTAATCAGTGCATTTTCTAGATATAAATGTAACTAAAATATATTTTATTATATTCACTCAAAACCTCACATTAGCATTCTGTACAGAAAAATAGCACCGTAAATTACTGTGGGCAAGAACAGAGGAAACAAACAACAGAGAGTTGAACGGACAGACATGTGAAACATTTAAAATAAATGCCCCTTCACCATTCTGCGAATGGCTGGGAAATGAAAATACCAGTGGATCTTAAGTAGACAACAGTACACAAAGTTTCGTTAGAATCAGATTAAAATTATGAATAAATTATTGAATGATGGCAAATTCAAGAACTTTAAGAAATTTAAAATCTACAGTGACAAGCTTTTTCATAATACCGTATTTGTTTTTCAAGAATAGAGAGCTTCCGCAGCATTTGACAACCCCATCAGCCATGATGGCGATCCTATCACCAAGGAGATCTGCTTCGTCCATGAAATGAGTGGTCAGTACCATGGTGCGACCAGCTCGATTTTTCTGAAGTACAGACCAGATGTGACGACGTGCATCTGGATCCATCCCTGATGAAGGTTCATCAAGAATAACAACCTGCAACATTTGTTAAATGATTAAAACTGTTACTATGGTAACTATTGCATTACAAGCTACAGAATATCCAGTTTATGTTGGATCAAACAAGTCGTTATCAAATGAGCATGTATACACAAATGGTGCATATGCCCGATGCCAGTTCACGTATACCTGTTCTTACATCTGATTGGTTGATCATAACAAGATGAAATAATCTGAATGCACATATAGTATAGTATACATGTAGTTTTATTTCCAATATCCAGAAGCATGCCTATCTGGTACATGATATATACAAAAATATATGACAGACATTGGTTGAGTAATGATATCTAACAATAACAATCATGTTACATCTAGTATCATGGTATAAATCGGATCAAATAAATTTAAATTTGAGCAACAGTGAAAGTGGAGAAATTGGTATGCATAACAGTAATAATATTCACAATTCATGTTAGAAACCAAATATAATGTGACATATTACCTACCATAAATATTGTAATTGAAAATACATGTGTATCATACATATATGGCTATATTTCTTATTTGAAAAGTTTTTAGTATAAAATAACTTTGTTTTTTTTATTGTACTGTTATTTTCTGAATTTAACAAATTTGATAAACTTAGGCATGTTTGGTCTTTTCCAGTAATATTTATTTATATATACTTTTCTAAGATCCAACTATAGCAAACATTCAATAATAAAATGGTACTCGTCCTCTAATTGATAACATACTCTGCATCTCCATCATCAAATGGTGTTCTAATTGGCCATTACCACAGCCTGTCTCAACTTCTAATTGATGCGATGAGACACATAACTTAAACGTTGTAGAGAATGAGTTTGAACCTTTTTAAAGCCAGTTACTTCTACAATGTTTTGACTTATAGACCTATATCAATTAACCCGATGTGGGCTGTTAACCCTGAACTCCATAGAAACGCGTTTTTCTGCACCAATCACAGAAAGCCTTTGAAAACAGTGCAGGAAGAGTTCAGATTGCTCGTAACAAGCAATATGAACACTTCATGCACTGTTTTCCACTCTGTCAGTTAATATAAACATAATTCATCCATTGCTGATACGTGGTGAATTAATGCTTTCAATATTAGAGGTGTCCAAAGGCATCTATATGAAGTAAAGGGTTAATCAAACATTAGTCAAAAATCCAATCTGACAGTGATCGATATTGTTTCCAGGTCTACTATTTTCTTTAGACAAGCGAGTGGTCTCTAGTAAACACTACAATGTAATACATTGTATTTATTTGGACAAACAACACCATGTGGACAGTGGGTGGAGCAATAGTCGCTCTCGCCACAGGTCAATTGGCTAATCATAATCAATCTTAACAGGAGGCGGGACTTTGTGACATCTGAACCAGCAAAACAAAAGGGTTGGAACCGTGCAAAAAATTAAAATGCTATTTTTCTGATACATTTGCCATTTTTATCCATATTTAAACTTATACTAAAGAATAAACACAAGAACTCAATCTTTTTGCCACTGTGCAGGGAACTAACCCTGGTCAGATTTAAGCTAATAGTTAAAAAATATTATGATTTTATTTATGGACTTATATTTAATTGTGAAGTAAGATATTGGGTCAAGTCTCAAATGGAACCAGAAACCTCTCACATGAGCAACAACCACCTTTATTAACATTGATATTCAACTTGAAAACCAAACCAAACATCTGTAGACTCGTAACATGGAACAATTTACATCCAATTAAATCTTGTCTTCTCGCGTAATATTGGATCTTTGCCCATTTGTGCATAAACTACATTAATAAATGTAAAGTGTAAAGCCACAATGGGCTTATCAGGTACCTTCATGTCATACACAGTTATTTCCAGAAATCTATCCTTGTCAGTCGTAAGGCTGTTAGAATCTCAGTGACCCTCAATGTAACTACCCACTGGTGACCGGTCCCATCAGAAAAAAGTGCTTCCACCAGGATTCAAACCTTCGACCTCCCGCTTCCGAGGCAGATGCCTTAACCACTAGGCCTAGGAAGACAGAGATATTTTTCAATATTCTTAAATACTTACCTTTGATCCCCCAATGAGAGCCATGCCAACGGACAGTTTTCGTTTCATTCCCCCAGATAGAGTCTTGGATTGTTCATGACGTTTGGCGAGCAGGTTGACAGACTTTAGCATTTCAGTAACCTCTGCCTTCAACACTGACGAGTCCACTCCTTTCAACTACAAAATATACAACCATTATCATATTAAAGATGACTACGGCTATTGATGTTTAAATATATTTTTTAATTACAGTTAAACCTGTTTTAAGCAGCCAGTCAAGGGAAGGAGCAAAAGGTTAATTTTCTCTGAAAGCATAGAAATGGGAAATAGCAAATGTGACTGTTTTATTACATTTCAACAAACAATGTATATGTATGTTACAGTAGAAAAACGGAAAATATAAAAAGGGACATATCTCATGGGAAAGTAATATCATCTGAATGTCAGAGTAGTTGTCCACTACATGTTGATGATTAATCCCAACTTTCAATTGGAATTAATGGGAATTGTAGGAAGATTTACCCTGACAAGACGAGTTGTAACAGGCAGACAAACAGATGGATGGATGGACAGATAGACAGTACTATGTCTCTTTGAATTTTCTTCTAAAAAACGGGATACAATACATCAAGACTGATTTTAGGATAATAATACCTTTGCAAAAAATATCAAGTGTTCTTCCACTGTGAGGGTATCGAAGAGAATGTCATGTTGTGGACACAGTCCCAGGCTGTCGCGCACACTGGCAATATCTTTACGTATGTCAAACCCATTCACATATGCTGTACCGCTACTTGGGGGAATAAAACCTGCAGAGAAATGAATAAAATCACTTAACTTTGTTAACTTTGGTTGAAACATATAGTAAAACCTGTGTGAGCAGTCACCTCTATTGAGCAGCCACTTATCTTAAACAGCCACATTTGCTATTTCCCAGTTCTATGCTTTCAGAGAAATTTAACCTGTATTAAGCAACAACCTGTTCTAAAATGCCATGTTTGCTCCCTTCCCTTGAATGGTTGCTTAAGACAAGTTTGACTGTACTTCATAAAGACTAAACAAAGAAAAAACTAACAACACATACATGCAAACGAACAAAATGGAACAAGTTACTGTCAGAGTAGAAACCATTTTGACAAAGGGGTACCTTAACTTTGATCCCATTAAGCAAACTCAAGCTTCCACTTCACATCATGCACATATCAAACAAAAAATCTATTTTTCTATGTTTAATAACAGATCTTGAGCCAAATTTATTCAAAATCAATCCCAAACTTCCTTTCAGGTAAAAACTATATCCATAAATTTTCATAAAAAAATAAAGAGCAGAAACAATTTTTTTTTATTTTTAATAAGGTGACTTTGACCTTCACCCAGTTTGATTCAAAACTCAAAAGCAATCCTAAGCTTTCTTTTGATGTTAGGAACCTACACACAAATATTCATCAAAATATGTTTAAAAAAAATATTAAAAGCTACTGGATGAAAAGAGAGCATGATTGACAACAATGAAGACGACAAAGTGTATGACAAAAAAACAAAGCTATCTTTGACAAGCTGTGCATGTGACACAATAATGTGGCCAGACAGAGAATTACGTGTCCTTCGTAATTAAAATGACACCATAATGCGGCCAGACAGAGAGTTACGTGTTCTTTATAATTAAAATGACACAATAATGCGGCCAGACAGAGATTTACGTGTTCTTTGTAATTAAAATGACACAATAATGCGGCCAGACAGAGAGTTACGTGTTCTTTGTAATTAAAATGACACAATAATGCTGCCAGACAGAGGGTTACGTGTTCATTGTAATTAAAATGACACAATAATGCGGTCAGACAGAGTTACGTGTTCTTAGTAATTAAAATGACACAATAATGCGGCCAGACAGAGAGTTCCGTTTTCTTTGTAATTAAAATGACACAATAATGCGGCCAGACAGAGAGTAACGTGTTCTTTGTAATTAAAATGACACAATAATGCGGCCAGACAGAGTTACGTGTTCTTTGTAATTAAAATGACACAATAATGCGGCCAGACAGAGAGTTACGTGTTCTTTGAAATTAAAATGACACAATAATGCGGCCAGACAGAGAGTTACGTGTTCATTGTAATTAAAATGACACAATAATGCCGCCAGACAGCGAGTTACGTGTTCATTGTAATTAAAATGACACAATAATGCGGCCAGACAGAGAGTTACGTGTTCTTTGTAATTAAAATGACACAATAATACGGCCAGACAGAGAGTTACATGTTCTTTGTACTTAAAATAACAAAATAATGTGGCCAGACAGAGAGTTACGTGTTCTTTGTAATTAAAATGACATGACACAATAATGTGGCCAGACAGAGAGTTACGTTTTCTTTGAAATTAAAATGACACAATAATGTGACCAGACAGAAAGTTACATGTTCATTGTTATTAAAATGACACAATAATGCGGCCAGTCAGAGAGTTACGTGTTCTTTGTAATTAAAATGACACAATAATGAGGCCAGACAGAGAGTTACATGTTCTTTGTAAATAAAATGGGACATAATGAAGTGAATTTGGTTTAATGTTAAAGAAATAACTAAAGGGTCAGCAGGGAATTGCCATACATAAAGGGACATCTGATATCCCTAATTCAAATGAGGCAGCACACAGTCAGCAAAGCCATTATACTAGCAGCCTGCGAAAAATAGATATAGTCCGAAACCCAGTCTATGACATTTTTATTCATTTTTATTCAGACTATAAAAATTTTCCAAATGTATGGCCAGTCTATTTCTATGACTATATTGAAATGAAAGTATCTGAGCAAGATATTGGGAAAAATTTACTAAAACAAAGTAAAATTAAGATTAAATGGTAATAATTTAGAAAATAAAACTTAATGTAAATTTTAGATATTCTGTAATTTACAGACTGAGAAGAATTGAATTTGTAACTTTGGAATGTCTCTAGTCCAAAGGGCTATAGTCCTGAAAAGTTTATGGCACAGACTGTACTTGAAGAGGCATGACAACAACATATCTAAATGGACAGAAGGCATAACAACACCATATCTAAACACAGGCCTTATCCTTCTATAGCTTTTGGATAACTATATATATATAGTCCATTATTTACTATATATATATATATATATATAAGCTATAGAAAGATAGAGCCTGTTTATCTAAATGGACAGAACAGTAATGTTTAAAATGGCAGGGCAAAACCAAATTTAAAATGACAGTACACATAAAGTTATATTTAAAAAATTGGAGCATGTGGTCCAGCGGTAGAGCATCAAACCCAGGATCAGAGGGTTATAGGTTCAATCTTCCACCACAGCTATGTGTGGTGTCTTTGAGCAAGACACTTTACCCACATAAATTATGCTTAGTACTTGTCCTACCCAGAAAGACATCAAACATGATTTGTCTTAGTTGTAAAAATTTGTTTCACCATCGAGGTAAAATAAATAGGTTTTAATCAATTTAAAGAGTAGCACATAACCATACTTAAAGGGGCAGTATAGAGCCTTATTTAAAGGGGCAGTATAAATCCTTATTTAAAGGCCCAGTAAATAGCCTTATTTCAAAAGGAACCAAAGAACCACATGTACGGGGAAATACAGATATACCCTGGTACCTAACAAGTATAATACTATTGTAATACTCATTCACAAAGTTGCCTTCTTACTGTATCACACCAAAGCTAGCCTGTGTGGTTCCGACTAAGAATAGAATCACTGTCAACCTCTGGGGTAGGAATCCTCCAAATGGGTGTCATGTTCATGTTATCTTTTTTTTCATTATTGTGGCTAAATTACCAACCCAACCAAGAAGCCATATAAGTGATGGTAAGAATAGGATCACTGTGACTCATGCATGTCTTAGGAAGTGCCAATTTGTAATACGATAGAATTTTCTGAAACCCGGCTGTTCTGCAGGTATCAAGGTTCTACGTTCATTTTGCATATTCATTTGTTGATGAATTTTTTAAACCTGTATGTTAATTTGTTGTTTTTGTACATTGAACCTGGAATCTTCCTTCCTGTTGGCATCAAATAACCTATAATGTGGTACACCGTAAAACCCCATTCATTCATTCATTCATTCATTCATTCACACCAAAGCTTGTATTTTAACAATAAGGAAAGACAGTTGTTCAATATTTTGAATTATTACCTGTAAGCATTGACATGGTGGTGGTTTTACCAGCCCCATTATGACCTAACAGTGCAGTAATCTGTCCTTCATACATATCCAAGGTCATGCCACTAACAGCGACCTTCTTGCCATCCCCAGCCCTAAACTCCTGCACAAAAATGTAAATGAAAACAAAATTTAATTTCAAGTCACTTGGTCTTCTTCAAGTGGTCAATCAATAATTACCTATATTAAAAGATAATGGATATTTGTGTTCACCGCTATAAAGCAACCACTTGTCTTAAACAGCCATATTTTCTATGAACCATTTTTATGAGGAAACTAATGCATTATCTACATTTAGAATATGATTCAGAAATTAATTAACAACTTTTAGTTTATACTAATTTCTTTATCTCGATTGCGATGAGAGCTTATGTGAACCGCTCTCGAGTCTGCTTCCTGGGTAGAACCAATACTGAGTGTTGTTTTATAAGAAGCATCGTCTCAAACTGGGGATCGAACCAGCAATCTCTGGTGTGAGCGGCCAACACTCTATCCATTAAACTACAAATATTAGTTATTGTGTTTGTCTAATTTCCAAATATGACATAACTAGGAAATTATTGTTTCTGTATATAAGCACCAATTAGCAACAAGTAGATCCTATTTGGTAACTGTTACTAATTGAATATAAAACTGTTCCCATTCATCAGTATGTTGTTGTACAACGATAGGGGCTAGTGGCAATATACATGTATGTATGATATATCCCTATATAGAGTTTAATAAAGACTTTAATCTAGCCCCTGCGGTTGTTCTCCGTGCTGTTCATGGTCAGATTCATAGTTGTTATGGCAACTTTATTTTGTAACCAGAGTCAAGTTTCACCAACACTGACTTTAACAAAGCAGATGAGTATCAGGCTTTTGTCTCACCGACATTTTACTTTATACTTAAAAACTTAATTAAGATTTGACTGGTTATTTCTATTATATAATCAATATCAATGGAACAATAAGCAGTTTTACTGGAACCAGTCTAAAATCATGATCACCTGACTGCTTGTCTTAGATTTAAGCTTTTAAGTATTTAAGTAAAATGTTGGTGAAAGAGAAGTCAGGTATCACAGAATATTACAAGAGCTCCACTGGGAATAAATGCTCATCTTATCAAACATGTCTCTTCCTTTCAAATTTTGAATAGACTGAGTCTTTGAAGAATTTAAAGATGAGAAAATGAAAATTATCTGTTTCCCATAGCATTTCCATGTAAAAATCAAAGTCTTCTAATTGGGTGCCAATGGACCTTAGTCCCTTTCTGTAAATACATTTATAAAATCCTTGCTTGTATGATTAATTTATATCAAATATGAACAATTAAATATAGAGTTCCTGAGAAGATAACTTTTTGAATTTCACAAAACCATTTTTCAGACAAAATTACACCAGCCAATGGAATGTTTTTTTTTCATACAGGTCATGTGATCAAATAATAATTATAAACATCAAAGGCCTGAAGGGCCTGAGGGAAGGCTCGCTACTTGTGTTAATTCGAAAATGTAGGTTTGGAAAATTGGAAAACTTCGTTAGATTTCTGATATGTTAAAAGGCATTTCATTGGGATTTAGAAAAGAATGTGGTGTGTTTAACCCTTTCCTTCATATAGACACCTTTGGACACCTCTAATATTGAAAGCATTAATTCACCACATATCAGCAATGCGTGAATTATGTTTATATTAACTGACAAAGTGGAAAACAGTGCAGGAAGTGTTCAGATTGCTACGAGCAATCTAAACTCTTCCTGCACTGTTTTCAAAGGCCTTCTGTGATTGGTGCGGGAAAACGCGTATCTATGGAGTAAAGGGTTAATATTTCTTTTGTGTATCTGTATAAATAATCTCCTGCATGCAATTCAGAGTCCATATCAATACTTTTCCAACAGTAGCTATTAAACGGTTTTAATAATGCATTTGAAAAAATGCAAACACCATGGTACACACAATCTTCCATGTGAAAATTGACTGAATATTTAATGACCCTGGTGAAAATATCCATTTCAGGACATTTTGTAAACTGGTAACGTGTTGGTCCAGGATTCCTTTCCACATCTCCACATAAAGTTATCAACATGAACAACCTATATGAAAGCTTCACAAACAAACCTTCATATTCTGATGTTTCTCCAAAATCGAAAGAATTGAGTAGTGATGTACAACTCCAGTCAATTTTATTATCTCCAGTTCAATAGTTATGATTTATGGATAACGAAACGCATTCAGCACAAAATGTTCCTGATTGTCCGAGAATATACAACACATACCAATAACTCTTTGTCTAGACCAAAACAAACATGACCTACTTATAGATTTAATCGTATATTGACTTGAGTTATGTTCGATTCTCATATAGCTTTCAATCATCAATAAAAATAATCAATAAATAGCATAACAAACGGTGTTGCGTGACCTAGATTTAATCAATCTAAAAAATACAACACAGAAACACAACAAACATAACGGTAAGATGACCTAATTAATCGTTAAACTCTGCTTGCATAAGATGACAGATTGGTGCGTTTTTCTATAAACAACAAATGTAGCCCCGAACCTAATTTCGTTATTTTACTATTAAAATTAAAAGAGGACAATCCGTAGTGAATAAAATTTCACTAACAATTACTATTTTCTCGAACTACGAGTTATTATATCGAAAATATGTCAATATTTCACCCCATTATTTTTAATGATTACATGTCGAATGGTGTTAGAGATTATACCCCCCACTCACCAGATGACGTCACTATGCATAGTTGTAAATGCGTAAAACATTTTTTTATCAATGAAAATTGCCGCGTTTTTTTAGAAGTGTATCTTCCGCATTTCCATGCAACTTGTATGCTTCCCGTATCGTATTTTTGAACTTTTGTAAAGAAAAATATCCGCAATATTTAAAAAACTTGTATAATACATCCTCTGCTACGGTAAATGCGTTTTGAAACTTGTGAACTCTTTATCGGTCGGACGGATATGGCGGTTCCTGCCATACGTAGTAGTGTATAACAGGTGCTAGAGCTGCACGACAGCTAAGGAAGTCAGAGCTTTGCTCGCCTTGCAAAAAAAGCATTAGCTTTGCAGTTTGATCAACACTGACTTTAACTAAGCAGATAGTATTTTAAAAACTTAAAGTGTTTACGTTAGTATAGACATTTAAATTTTTATTGAAATCAGTAGTATTTCTGTACACTTTAAGTGTTTACTATTCCGCTAAGTTAACATTGGTGAAACTCACACAAGCATTCAACAAATATTTGCTTCTAGTTTTAACTTATTTACTATACTTTGATTGTGAAACAAGTTTTCACATCTTAGACAAGTCACACTCAAAGTCTTCCTGGGTAGAACCAATACTAAGCATATGCAGAAAAAATGTCTTGCTCAAAGACACCACAAATAAAATTGTGGAGGATCGAAACCACAATCATGGGATCAATGCTCTACCACTGGACCACGCACTCCACACAAAATATTTACTTTTATACATTCAGACAGCCGGTATGCTCAAAGGGTCTCTGTAAACTTCTTTCATCAGGACTCATTAAATGTATAGTTATCTCATGTGTGTATTGGGAATTGTCAAAACTATTGTCCCAAGATATCGGGGATAACTTCGGAACAGTTTGAAATGTCATCCCTGATACCAAGGGACTATACTTTTGACTGTTCCAAAATTACTCATGGAGACCATAACTAAGCAGCAAATCTGAAACAACTACATATTTAATGATTTTTAAATTAATTTATTGTAACGTCAAACCTCACCAGATTTCGTGTTTAGCTTTGATTTTTTACACATAGTATTGACACAAAATAGCTCCACCAGTTCCAGGGGCGTAAGAGGTGAAACAGTAATAATACCAGCTACATTCAACGCTACAATCAGATTTCTTTACCTTTCTTAAATTGCGAATCCTAATGCCTGCATGTAGTTCTAATGGATCAGGCTCAAAATAGTCAGGTCTCTGACCGGAAGAAATGTGCTTGTCCTCAGGGACAAATTCATCAGGGCAGGTACCACACCAATAGGAACTCTGTCATATACAAATGTATAATACTAAATGTTACTGAATATTCAAAGCAACTAGAAATATGTCAAATAGAAACAGATGCCCGTATTTCTTGCTCAGACATTAAAAATATACATGTAGCTCAGTTTTATTTTGATTCTTACACAAGACTTGGAAATATACACATGTAAAATTGTAAATTTTTTTATCACAGAAACTAAAGTAAACAAATATTCTTTCAGTTTAACCAGTATTTGTTACCATTATAACATGATTGTATTTTTATTAACAGCGACCTTGATTCAATATTGCAAATGGAGTGCCATTTCTCTGGGACACCATACTGGACTTTATACACTTATAGTAAACAGGAAGTACCATTTCTCTAGAAAACCATACTGGACTTTATACACTTATAGTAAACAGGAAGTACCATTTCTCTGGGACTACATGCTGGACTTTATACACTTACATTCAACAGGAAGTACCATTTCTCTAGAAAACCATACTGGACTTTATACACTTATAGTAAACAGGAAGTACCATTTCTCTAGAAAACCATACTGGACTTTATACACTTATAGTAAACAGGAAGTACCATTTCTCTAGAAAACCATACTGGACTTTATACACTTATAGTAAACAGGAAGTACCATTTCTCTGGGACACCATGCTGGACTTCATACACTACATTTAACAGGAAATACCATTTCTCTGGGACACCATGCTGGACTTTATACTCTTACATGTACACTTAACAGGAAGTACCTTTTGTCCCGGACATACTTACAGTAAACAGGAAGTTTCGTATCTCTGGGACACCATACTGGACTTTATACACTTACAGTAAACAGGAAGTACCATTTCTCTGGGAAACCCTACTGAACTCTGTACACTTACAGTAAACAGGAAGTACCATTTCCCTGGGACATCATACTGGACTTTATACACTTACAGTAAACAGGAAGTACCATTTCTCCGGGAAACCATACTGGACTTTATACACTTACAGTAAACAGGAAGTACCATTTCTCTGGGACACCATATTCTCCTGGAAACACAGCCTCCACATACCATGTGATTAAGCAATATATCACAGAATCTATGACCAGCATCATCATCACATGGAACATGGTGAAGTCGTCATCTACAGACACGCTGTCTGCCAGATTACTCCACTGTACACCAGAACCTGGCAATACAAAAACAACCACATGTTTGAGAAGAAAAGGAAAAAGGTCTCACTTTTACTGGTTGCTTGCTTAATACAGGTAAAATTTATAATTAACTTTAAAAATAGAAAATAACAAAAGCTGTTGGAGTACAGCAGCTCAACTTTTGGAAGCTTGTCTCAAAATAGATCTATTTATACCAATTTCTTAAGTTTCACAAGAGCTGTTGAATGCCAGAGCACTGTATTATAGACTAAATTCTCATCAATTACATAACATATAATGACTAATTGATATCAAGATAGCTTTTGTTTTGAATGGGGTTTAACGCCATTTTCAACACATTTCAGGTTATATAAGTATGGCATATATAGTTTTTATTGGTGGAGGAAGACTTCAGAATGAATCTGAATAGAACCATTGTCCTTCCACAAGTAACTGGCAAATTTTCTCATATCATATAATTTTTTGAGAAGGCGCAACTCGAACTTACGACCTTAGTGATGTAAGTGATCTTGAGACGTTACCCTGGACTACTTGGCAAGAGAGACCTTATACTGAGATAAGAACATGTTATAAAACTTAATTTTGTAAGTATAAAAAGCAACATAATTCTGACAAAATACAAATATTTGTTATTTACACTTGTCTCTATCATTTTTCTTTAATAATGAAAATAGTTATTAATAATGAATTAAATACAAATAGTATCTTCCGAGATATGTGCATGCTATTTTACCAAATCTTAGTATAAGTATAAAAGGGGATATAATTTGCCTAAAATCAAAATCAGTAGTTAAAACTTATTTATTTTATGTTGAGTGTGAAACAAGTTCTTGCAACTTGGACAAATCACGCGCAAAGTCTTCCTAGGTAGAACCAGTACTAAGCATATGCTCCACATAAGATTATAACTAGTAGATCTACTTGACCCAATAGCACTCATAATAGTAGTGAAGACACATATAAAGTTTCATTGAGCGTGGCTAGTTATTAATGACATATGAGCGAAGTACAAATGAGGACACAATTCTGCCTAAAATCAAAGTTATCCCACTTGCCTCTCGAATGCACTTAATGGCATTAAAGACACATGCTTCATTGATATACGACTAGTTTTTATATTATAAGATATGAATTTGCTATACAACTTAACCAAAAAATCACTGACAATGCTAGAACGAGTACAATAGCTCTCATTTTCTTTGAAACTCGAGTTAAATAAGTGTTTTGGATGACCTGTATTTGACAGGTGCTTTATAAATGAGTTTTATTATTAATTTATCTTCAATTCAGGTCTGTATTTATATGATGTACAAAACAAATTAATTACCAGTCCCTTCAAACATGCCAATGATCTGTCCCCCATATGACATGGCAACATTAGACATGAGACTGGTGAGAATTTTCTGCCACTTTGTCATGGTCTGGTAGCGAGGTTCAAGAAAGAAGTAGGGAATATACAACACAAAGAACAGTATACCTCCCGCCGCAGCTCCAGAATTGGCTGAAATAAAATATAAAAATGACTAGAACAAATATTAGAATTACCTAGAAATAAAAATAAGAAATGGCAGATCAGTGATTGACTAACCCACTCCAAAGAATGTGGTTTGTTCCTTAGCAGATTAATTTATAGTAATTTATTTAAGCTTGATTGCGGAGAAAGCTCAAAGCTTATATGAACTGCTCTCAAGTCCTCTTCCTGGTAGAACCAGTACTGAGTGTTGTTTTTGGAGAGGAGATTGGGTCAAGCTGGGCTTCAAAGCCTCAACATCTTGTGTGAGCAGCCAACACTCTATCCACTATGCTAGTTCATACTGCCACTGATGACTTTAAAATACTAGTGTACTAGAATCTTCATAATCATAAATTACTCTGCAATTTAATAGAGGTGAGAACTATGAGAAAAAAAAGTACCGTGGTATACTGTGTTTTTAGTGATAATCATTTGGGCATGTTTAAATAGATATCCTTTTGGCAATACAGAGTCGGTGAGTATATATAGGCATGATATAAAGGGAAAAATGTTTTAGCCAATATTTAAAGTTTGAAAAATCCTAATAAATTCCCTTTAAGTAAATGGACACAAAAATATGACACCTTTTCATTTTGAAATTTCTGTAAACTGATTTAATATGGAAAATGCGGAAAACCAGTACTCCATAGAACCACAGTATAATGTACCAACCCAGCTAAAATATGCGGTATACCGGTTTTATCGGCAGCCCTGAAAATTTATTTGCTGACAAGGAGCATGTTTTCTTCCTTTTTCAGAATTCTGCATAAAGGGGTATTGTATTACATGTATCATAGTTTAGTTTATGGTAATTTGAAAAAGCTCAGAGCTTATATGAACCAGCCTTGAGTCCTTGTCTTAGGCAGAACCAGTAGTGTTGTCTTTGAGAGGCCTTTGAGTGGGATATAGAATTGAACCCATGAGCTCCGATGTGAGCAGCCAATCCACTACACTACTTCCATTTTTTATAATATTAGGTTTCGGGACAATAAGTATGTGGTACATAGGTTCATGTACTAACAGGACAATTGACATGCACTGGTTTACATGTATGTTTGATTGACATGCTCAATATATCAACGTGTCATGTGACTGTGACACGTGTAGTAGCACTATAATACTGTCTCAAATAGACTGAATATCTTACAGAATTTTAGGAGGCACAGTCTGAATTTGTAAATGGGAAAAAAGTAATTTGGGTTCAGGTAAAGCCTGATTTTTGAACATTTATGGGAAATATGGGAAAATTTTAAGGCCAATTTAAGGTAAATATATATTTAAATTATTTAAACGAGGAATACACCGAATAAGAGTGTCTACATGAAAGTGTGAAAACATACCAGTGATATAGTAGATAGACCAGTGAACCAGTGATATAGAAGATAGACCAGTGATATAGTAGATAGACCAGTGATATAGTAGATAGACCTGTGGTATAGTAGATAGACCAGTGATATAGTAGATAGACCAGTGATATAGTAGATAGACCAGTGATATAGTAGACAGACAAGTGATGTTGTAGATAGACCAGTGATATAGTAGATAGACCAGTGATATGGTAGACAGACAAGTGATATTGTAGATAGACCAGTGATATAGTAGATAGACCAGTGATATAGTAGATAGACCTGTGGTATAGTAGATAGACCAGTGATATAGTAGATAGACCAATGATATAGTAGATAGACCATTGATATAGTAGACAGACAAGTGATATTGTAGATAGACCAGTGATATAGTAGATATACCTGAGATATAGTAGATAGACCTGAGATATAGTAGATAGACCAGTGATATAGTAGATAGACCAGTGATATAGTAGACAGACCTGGGATATAGTAGATAGACCAGTGATATAGTTAATAGACCAGTGATATAGTAGACAGACCAGTGATATAGTAGATAGACCTGAGATATAGTAGATAGATCAGTGATATAGTAGATAGACAGTGATATAGTAGATAGACCTGTGATATAGTAGATAGACCAGTGATATAGAAGATAGACCAGTGATATAGTAGTTAGACCTGTGATATAGTAGATAGACCAGTGATATAGAAGATAGACCAGTGATATAGTAGATAGACCAGTGATATAGTAGATAGACCAGTGATATGGTAGACAGACAAGTGATATTGTAGATAGACCAGTGATATAGTAGATAGACCAGTGATATAGTAGATAGACCTGTGGTATAGTAGATAGACCAGTGATATAGTAGATAGACCAATGATATAGTAGATAGACCATTGATATAGTAGACAGACAAGTGATGTTGTAGATAGACCAGTGATATAGTAGATATACCTGAGATATAGTAGATAGACCTGAGATATAGTAGATAGACCAGTGATATAGTAGATAGACCAGTGATATAGTAGACAGACCTGGGATATAGTAGATAGACCAGTGATATAGTTAATAGACCAGTGATATAGTAGACAGACCAGTGATATAGTAGATAGACCTGAGATATAGTAGATAGATCAGTGATATAGTAGATAGACCAGTGATATAGTAGATAGACCTGTGATATAGTAGATAGACCAGTGATATAGAAGATAGACCAGTGATATAGTAGTTAGACCTGTGATATAGTAGACAGACCAGTGATATAGAAGATAGACCAGTGATATAGTAGATAGACCAGTGATGTAGATAGACCAGTGATATAGTAGATAGACCAGTGATATAGAAAATAGACCTGAGATATAATAGATAGACCAGTGATATAGTAGATAGACTTGTGATATAGTAGATAGACCAGTGAAATTTAGGGAGATGCTTACCTCGAAACAATCTCAACTACTAACACTATGCTTATTTAAAATTACAAATTGTTTTCACAAAAAACAGTTTAACCTGTGTAAGCAATTAATAATTAACATTAATAAGCAGCCTCATTTACTATATCCCAGTTGTATGCTTTATGAGCAGATTAATGTATATTAAGCAATAACCTGTCTTAAAAAGGCCACTTTTGTTCCTTCCTTTAACTGGCTGCTTAAGACAGGTTAAACTGTACAACAATTTCAAATCTTATGCACTTTACCTTTTTTGAAAAAAACACTGACAGCAAAGCAAAAACAAATTGTGGACATGGCGTATAAAAGCAGGAACACGATAAGCACTGTAGGCGAGGTTTTGCCAATTACCGCTCCCCTGCTGGTATGAACACACAAGAAAAGTGCCATTAATAGGACTGTGATGACCAGAAACAGGAAGTACTTCACAAACCATGCGCACCAGATCAGCCAGTTGCTGACACCCATCATCTTCAATGATTCCTGTTTACGAGAAAAAAAGTCTATGGAGAATTTGACGTACAAAATATTGTGTTCTCTTGAAAAAAAAGTAATTATTTATTTTCAAAACATGTAATTTGATCATGAATTTAATTATAAACAATTAACAATTATAATTTCTTTACTACCAGTATACAGTAGTTTTTATACCTGCATGGGAATGATAAAGTTAAAAGAAGAAGAGGCCCAAATGGGCCTAAGTCATTCACCTGATTTCAATGTCACTTCTTTTCAAATTTTGATAATTATCTGTGATCGCATAGTATGCCTATGTCAAAACTTAAGTCCCCTAATTGGGCCCCAATGCACAATAGCTCCTTTATTTGAATTAACTTGAAACAAATTTCCCACTTGAATCAACGGTGAGAGGTAATGAGACGCAATGTTGCATTAAATCATCATGAAGACGGTAGCTGCTCACACCCCTGAATTGTTAGTCAGACAAGCTACTGACTGAGCTAACTGGCCCTGAGAGAATCTTACCAGAGTGTTAAAGATGCATGCAAAGAATGTATGTCTGCAATGTTTTATACTTTATCTTTGCCTGTGGAAATCAGATAGCAAATCAGCAAGGGGGTTGGGGACAGGGGAGAATCCACAAAGGAGGGAAGTATTAACTGATTTTTCTCCTTGGAATTAAGAATTAAATTGGTAGGTATAAAAAAATGGTGTTTACATATCAGTATATACATGCAGATTATAAAATTTCTATAAACATGTACAGTTGGACTTTGATGGTATTGTTCAACATTATACCGTACATGTATAATATATATACATCGAAATTGGAAATGGAGCAAGTACCAGATAAGTGGTTTGAGCTATATGTGGTGTTCGGGTCAGCCATGTTCCAGCCAACAAAGCTCTACTATATATTAAAAAAAAAGTTGTGTATGTTAGTACCTTCAACTTTCTCTCCTTCTCATGAACGACATCTTTCACAATGTTCAAGGCCACGAGAACAAAACTGAGCATTAATATCAGCGGAAGCTGTTTCTGTATGACAAGTATGAAGTTATCATCGTTGAAGGCCGGGTACGGGTGCCGGCGAAGCTTCACTACGATATCATCGACCAACTGGGAACCATTGTCACTTCCCAGTTCCTTCATGAGTGCGAAGTTAACAGCATGCTGCACAGCAAGAAACCCTTCTCTATGGTAACCTAGCAACAGACACAAAGAACAAATTGGCAAAAACATGGTATCAAAAATTTGAATTTTCCTTTTAATTTTGTTTAAAATATTTTATGAGTAACATGTATAGCCATGATCTTAAATACATGCACATAATTATGGAGCTTGTGGTTCAGTGTTAGAGCATAAGACTCATGGTGGGAGGGTTGTTGGTTTGATTCTCTGCCATGGCTATGTGTCCTTGAGCAAGACATTTTATTCATACAATATTATGCTTAGTACTGGTTCTACCCAGAAAGTCTTCGAGTGTGCTTTGTTCATTTATTTGTAAGAACTTGTATTACAATTGATGTAAAATAAATGATGCATGTAAGACCAATCCCATCCCTTTTTCATCAAATTTCAAGAAATTTATCAACTGGTAATACCAAATTATTTTTTAATTTGTGAGAGAGTGTTGTGTTTAAGTGTTGTGTAGTGTTTTCATTATGTTAATGTTAAGAGTGTGGCGGGATGATCTTCCCCGACCCGCAACACAACACACTCATTCACAGGGAAAATAAATGGGTTGGCAAATGGTATTGTATTGTATGGTGTTTAGCTTCACTTTCAACAATTTCTTAGTCATATCACAACGGTGTCCACTTGAGACAGTATTCTAAGCGCTGTCACACTGGAGTATCATGCGGCAAGACACATGGTATGATACCCCACCCAGTTACATTATACTGACACCGGGCCGACCAGACCTAGAACTCTCCTCTAAATGCTGAGCGTCGTGGGAGGAAGCTTCTAGTACCATTTTTAAAGTCTTTGGTATGACCCAGCCGGGGATTGAACCCACAACCTTCAGCATGCGATGCGGACGCTCTACCACTAGACCACGCCGCCGTCTGTTGGCAAATGGTAACTAAATAATAAAAAAAAAGTTTACAAATACATGTACATACAGTTGAATTTCTCTAACAATTAAAACTATGCAACCTAAATACATGTAATATAAATACCAGGTGATCCACCGCATTCATGTTTAGGTTCCCTGGGTCCCACTCTCTGAAAAAGTGGAAACATGAACTGAGTCTTCCAACTTGTATCTTCAGCCAACAGGCCCAAAGTGTTCGGGGCATTCTTCGGGGAAGAGCTGAGGCGTATTTTATATGAAATGTCATTATCGGCAAATCTATCACCCTCGTTCAGAAATTCGTTGATGAAAACCACACCTCCAAGAAATTGGTCTGTTTTGTTTTTTGGCGAGTTCATAAAAAAATCAACCATCTTTTCTTCAGACTCAAATCCCCGGTAGCCTATGGAAAAAGACAGTAAAGATTGTAACTATAAAATAATTATAAACATTGAAGTTCACAACTTCCCCCAAAAGAAAGTTAAGTCACTTTGAATGAATGAATGAATGAATGAATGAATGAATGAATGAATGAATGAATGAATGAATGAATGAATGAAGGAAGGAATGAAGGAATGAATGAATATGGTTTTACGGTGTTCCAACACATTGTAAGTTTTCAACACTAACATGAAGGAAGAGTCAAGGTTCACTCTACAAGTTCAAAAATAACAAATTAACATACATAATAAAATAATCACATCAACAAATGAATATGCAGAATGAACCTAGAACTTAAATACCAGCTGAAGTTTTATATAAGCCGAGTTTTCAAAGAGGTACAACATTTTTACAATCGACTGTAATTAACATATACTGGTATATGATCACCTTAGTACTGGTAAGTAGTAAAATTAGTAATCGTTAAAACAGCAAAATAATATGATTAAAAGTTAAACAAAAGTCAAAATGAATACCTATTAATCTACTGTTGGCCTTTATCACATTTGACATGACCCTTTCTGTGGCGTTGTTGTTTGGCGTGAAGGTAATATTCTTTGGTAATTTAGATTCAAGCACATCCCAGTTTGGACATTCAGGCCATTGTTCATTTTCTTTCATCGTTCCTTTTACTCGCAAACGAATAAAAATCAAGATCAGAGCAAAAAATGTTGGGACCCCAATTTCAAAAACAGTAGTCGCAATTTTACGCTTTTGAATGAGAAAGTTTTTCCACAAAAGCAACAGAAACTGACGTCCTCTTTTTCCCATCTTTCATGTATTTGTTCACTACTTTTTATATTTTTATCTTTTTTGCAAAAAGTCAATTTTCAATAAATCATTATGCAACAGTTATTATTTAGTTATATGTCAATATTACCAGTATCTGATTTGTTAAAAGTATTTGTAATTATGAATTAATGAAAAAGTTATATTTTTCACTTTTAAAAGTCAATGATTCATTATTCTTTTAAATAAATTGACTAATCTCTGTATAAATCTGCCTGTTTATTTTATTATCATAAATGTCTTCCTTTAACTTTGTACTATGACAGTGTTCCGCAAAATGTCCATTTCATTAGTTCACCAGTTCCATCTACATCAATAACAACTTTCGTGTCTCTGAAGATCTCTGATTATGAATTATTGGAGAAACTTAGTCTATTTAAAAAAACACTGCCTGGAAGTAGAAATTTCTCTGAAGCAGTACCGGTACTTTAGCTATCAAAACTGAATTTTCGTTTTTGTTTTCCTCCCAGATTTTTTTAAGTTACGACACTAGTAACACTGTTGTTGAAAACATAATGACATCAGTAGCTGCATGCCTAATTCAGAAATTTTGCTATCTGTTGTTTTTTCTGCCTCATGAATGGCTTTGAACTGAAAATAAAACAAATAAATATATAGTCAAACCTGTACAAGCAGTCACCTCTATTAAGCAGCCATTTGTCTTAAGCAGTCACATTTGCTATTTCAAATTTCTAAGCCTTTATAACAAATTAACCTGTATTGAGCAACAACCAGATGACATAAATGTCCAAAAGACATTTGTAAAAGGTCACTACCGTCAATGCTTTATTTAGTTGTAGCTTTCATCATATACATTTAAATCACAATGTTAATTAATTCATGTTCCAGTAGTAAATAATAATATGTGTAAAGGGGTATAGTGAAGAGGATATAGAGATAGCTTGGTCTCAAGCCAGAAGTTGCAGGTCTGATTCCAGACTCGATCTGATGATCTGCTTTCAAAACTCTAAGTTCTGTTACCCAAAATTGACTCGAGAGTAATTCACAAAAGCTGTGAGTATATTCTAATTTGCAATCAAGCTAAAATAAATTAGAATAAACCAAAATTATTACAATATTTTAACATTCAAATGAAATGTACTTCACTAAACATACGTACCTGAGCACTTCAAACAGCTTTCATGTAAAATTACCATATAATATGAGTATGCAATAAAGATGAGATTTACACACACATGACTTGTAATCATGCAAACATGTCATGCATGTATTGTATTATATTGTAAGTAGAATTTTGTTCTTCAGTTGATATGTCATTTTAATGAAGAAAAGGCTCTATTCATAAAACCACAATCATAAACTTCCTGTTAAGTGTTGGGAGTCATGTTACTTTAATCTCTCAACATCACATGGTCTACGGCAAGAATGCAGTGGCAGATTTAGTGGGTGGGATGACATGGGGTCCACTTTGACCTACCCACACCATACACATGAGATATTCTGAATATTAACAAAAGGGTCAGACAGGCCCTTAAGTGCTCACCTGTGGCAAAAGAGACAATGCCAAAGAAGGCAAGGACAGATTTATTGGGTGGGTGAAATGGGGTCAACTGTGACCCATCCACTCCATGGACATGAGATATTCTGAGTACTGAAGAAAGGATACAAAAATGCATCCTATTTCAATGAAAATGGTGAAAAACATATACTTGGACCCAGCTTGTTTGGCACAAATAGACTTAAGAGATTTATAGAAATCCTCACTAGACACCACCAAACAAACTCTGCATCCCACCCATACACCCCCACCCAGACAGACAAAAATTGATCCGCCTATAATGTTGTGAAATAGATTGAAATACCAATTATCAGTTACACGACATTTGTATCAGTGTCATTAATAGATAAATATGAGCAATCCCCAGCTTATACACAGATGTGTCCCAGTTTATAAACCATACTACTCATGGTTGCCATTTGATTTAGATTCAAATTTACCATAAGTAGCATAATTCACTGATTCTCCTTATGTGGTGTTGTTTATGACTCAGAATGAGTCTATCAAATCTTAACAAAATTATACCATGATTACTCCCATTATATAATAATTATATAGGTAAAATTATATAACAATATAGGTGCCGTCCTCTTCTTCTGGATTTAACATCTTAGATGAAATATATTTCATTACTCTGACAGAACAAAACATTTGAGACTTACTGTATGCATGAATGACCCAGCAAAGCTAATGAAGACTGTGTATATGGTCGAAATATACGTTAAGTCAAATGTTTTGTTCTGAGCAATGGAATATAATAAGATGATTATAAGATATATATGTCTATGTATTTTAATTTGAAAAGGAAGATACATAATTTTATAAAAAAAGTTTGTTAATATACTGTTACCATATTTATCCTTGCAAAAGGACCCTACCCCAAATATTTTAACCAGTATCACCTTCCCAACAATTCTTGTATATTGGATCCTGGAACGAAACAACTGAAATACAAATTTTAAGCGAGTTACCCTTTATACTTAAAATCTTGGGACGTATATTTAATTGACAGAAACTCTACAGTGCCAAATATGCATTATTAGTAAGTACCAGTCCAAACTTCCTATAAAAAATCATCCTTTTCCCTACCATTAGTGCCAGCTTGAGGGGTTTCCCCTGGGACTACTCGATGGAGGAACTCAAAACCATAGAATCACACAAATCATGCTCCCCATCCCCACCCACATATGCATTGAAATTTTGCAAGAAATCAACCTTTATGAAATATGAAATCCATATAGCATCACTCTTAGAATGTTCCATGAGTTATTCTTAAAGGGAATATATTAGGATTTTTCAAAATTTTAAAATTGGCTAAAAACATTTTTTTCAATAAAGTTTAAACCATGCCTCTAAATACTCACTGACTCTGTATTGCCAAAAAACATATATATTTAAACGTGCCAAACTAATATATCGACAATATATTGAAAAGGAATTTCCTAACTTTGGTTATGTTCCTAGGTTAGACTAAAATAGATTTCCCACTTAAAATGGTAACAAATTTTTAGACATATTAAATGAGTCACGTGATTTTATTTTGATTTCAATTTGATTCGTTACACATAGTTAAACTTAGAAAGAATCAGAACGACGATACGAAGGTTGCCAAACAGTATGTAAGTTCTGTCTATTTTTAGAAACAGGATTTCGTTTCAAGTTTACCACTTCAATTTAAATTTCAATATTGTCATGCTTTGGTGGATTTGACATACTAAACTATTTTATTTGTATTTATTAACAACAATGAGATGCTTTTTATCCATCTTGATTATTATTTCATTTTTTCAGACATTTATAGCATTTTATCCTGATACACCCCCCTTTAGAGAATAAAATGAAACCAGTCTTCCCTCCGTTTATAACCTTTTATTCGCAGCAACCATCTCATTTTTTCCTCCAACTTTATTCATGCAGGAAGCAAAGTACTGATTCAAGATAACTTGTTATTAGGGTAAAAAAGTTTTTCTTAACTTAACAAGATCAGAGGCAGATCTAGAACTCAAAGTCAGGGGTGTAACGATTGGCATAGTATGGCTTTCTGTACACTCAGGATTATGGTATATGTTCTGAATAAATATGTGTGTGGATATTACCTTGTATAACCAGAGGGGATTAACTTGGATTTTTTTATAATTGATGCACATTTACATTACATGGTGAGAGATCAAGATTGTTGATTTGGTGGCAAATTTTCCATGTGTCAAATCAACAATCCTGATCTCTCAAACATTTTGTAAACTCAAAGAAATCTCCAAATTCCATAATTTTTTTTCCTCAGTTTTCATCGAAACTTTTTCAAAATTCAGGATATACATTAGTGGAAAGGTGTATGGAACCTGTGTCCCCCCTCTAAATCTGCCAAAGAGTATATATATATATATATATATATATATATATATATATATATATATATATATATATATATATATATATATTTATATATATATAGTATACTACAGGGAAGATTTGCATTTTTAAGTCCATTTAATATGTCACAATCATAAAAAAACTACATTAATGTGACAATAGCACATGGATGCTCCAACCATGTTAGTAAATTTTTCCAAAAATAAGTAGAAAAGTTGCCACAATCAATGTAAAGTTGACATTGACAAAAATCAATTCAATTATCAAATTTGCTCTGTTGTATACAATTTCACACGGCTTATATTAATTTAATACATCGAACCGTGCGGAAGTTCAATACTCATTCGGTATCAATTTCAAAAATTGAATAATTGATTTATTGAATATTTGGCGTCATTTTTATGCCATCAATGGCTTACAGACGATCAGTTAACATAGCCACTGTTTCCTGGGATTAACCAGTATTCGAGAACACCCCATCTCCGCAAGTAACTGATAACTTTCCCACTTGAATCAGTGGTGAGAGACAAATGATAATGAGACACAATGTCGTATATCAATCATCATGGAGACTGTTGCCAGGCTGGGGATTCGAACTCACGACCCCTGGATTGATAGTCAGACACGTAATCGACTAAGCTAATTGGGCCCGGCTTTCACAAACAGAGACGAATGCACAGACACAGGTAACAATATATATTTTATATCCCTATAACACTAGCCCCTGTGGGTAATACGTAATGCCCCTTTATCATTCTTAGAAGGGCATTTACGAAACAGTCAGACTTTTTAAACAGTCACTGATATTAAGAGCCACAGAGAATTTTTTAAGCTGATGAGTAATTACTCGGGCCTAAAAAAATAAATGTTGTGTTTAAGGTTTCATGCTGAAAAAAAATTGGGTTGGTAGGTAGGACTATTTTTTTTTTTGGCCAATTTTTTTAGATGCAAAATCAAAGGGTCTGTGTTTTTTGGTTATTTTTCTCTTTATTTTCTATCGCATGTACTCAATTTTGCATGCGTAGTAATAACACCTTCTTCAAAAGCATTTGTTGACAACATATTGTATACTTTTGTAGTTTGTCTGGTTTTGTAGTTTAAATGTTTTCCTTTCCACTTTCAACATATTCTCATTTGTTCTGCACCATATTGCAATAGGTTAGATTGGATATTCAACAGAATCTGTTAAAAAAGGTATTATTAAATATATAAAAGGAATTTCATTTTATATATTTAATATATCTGTGAAAATATTTCAAAACTACCAACCAGTTTCGACACTTGGACATAATCCTGAATTTCAAAGTTTGTGCCAGAGTTTGTGTTCATTTCACATACATGTAAAAACGCTTCCTGTTTGGCCTTCCTCAGGTGCAGGATGGAACAGAAAAAAGACCTGTTCCACGGTGAATGAATGGTTGATTGGCTGAATAACCTTTTTGCCAGCGGTATGTTCATACATGTGAACCTTTTCGGAAACCAATGAGGGAAACCATTTTTTTTACACCAAGCCTTCTAACTTCCTAATAAGTCTTAACAAGTGCTTATGTAGATAAATATCCGCTTTGATCCCGCGATTTTCCCGTCCTATAAAAAAAATTCAGCAAATACCTGAAAATAGCCTGATGTTTAAACCGAGATTAGACAGTTGCGCATGCCCACCTCGATACCTTATACAAAAAATGGCGAACGATTCGCGATGAATAGATTCCTTGGAGATTCAACTTATTGCTGAGGAATGTTAAATGTCAAGTATGCAAATGATTTAATTACTATAATTGCGTTGAAATGTAGAAAGAATAAATACTGTAACAATTTCAGAAACGATTTTGTGTCATTTCTTTTTCACAGTTTTTCAGATTGTTTATTTTTGGTCTTCAGGCACAGTTGTGCTTCAAATTTCAAGTCACATTTTTTTAAAAGTTTCGTCTTTGGTATAGAGTTTTATATATTGGTTTTCACCTGATAATTGGAGCACCCGAACTATCCCTAACACGGCGAAATTTTGTAAATATATTTGTAAAAATATACGGTCAGGACCTTTTACTATGGGTAGGTCGGGTAACCATAAACACAACATTTATTATTTTAGGTCTCATCAGAATCGCAGTAGATGAGAATTCTTGAGTTTTTCAGAATAGTGATGAGTATTGCGCATGAAATATATTTTGTAAACCTAATACTGCAATATACTTATTACTGCGAATGCCCGTATAATAACAATCTTGGAAGACATGTGCAAAGCTCCAACTTCCGTTAGCATCGGCATTTAATTGCATTTCGTATCGGCAACTGTTTTTTACTCAGCACACTTAAGTAACCTTATTACTGTTTAGTACTGATGCCATTATTTACATGGTTGAAAATTTTTTAGACTCGCGGTATTAGGTATGACCAGTATACAACCAGTGCAGAGTTAACACTTCAATGTTAAATAATTATTGAATTATTGTTTTTATCAATACCCTTCCAGGAAAAATGCAATTGCCATTGCTTAATGGTTTTGTCATTTATTTTAGAACCATGATGGGTATTTTTTGTTTGAATGCATGTTACATTATTGACCAATTCCTTCAATATACTCCTGACCTAGCTTGATTAAATAAGGTGTGAATGGACAGCCTTTTTATTATTTTGATATCCGATTAAAAAAACATTAGTTATACGCACATAAAACAAAACTGATGTGTATCCACCAATTTTTAATGCGTCATATACACGGATACACATCTTTTCTGGGGCTCTGTGATATGTACTGTAATTTGATACAACTAATTTATACCAGAATACATGGAAATAGAACAAGCCAAAGTCAATTAGACATATGTTGCCTCCTAGAGAACCTGCTTGTATAATGGATCTGTATTGGCAATTAAGTTATTAAGTAGTAGCATAATAACATGTATACTGGTCATACCTAAATACCGCGAGTCTAAAAAAATTTCAACCATGTAAAGAATGGCATCAATACTAAACAGTAATAAGGTTATTTATGTTTGCTGAGTAAAAAACAGTTGCCGATACGAAATGCAAACAAATGCCGACGCTAACGGAAGTTGGAGCTTTGCGCATGTCTTCCCAGATTGTTATTATACGGGCATTCGCGGTAATAGGTATATCGCGGTATTAGGTATACAAGGGATATATTTTATGACGACAACAAAGAGACACTCAGCTGATCAGGGTATCTATATATCTTGATCGTTACGCCAGAATTAAGTTAAAAAGTAGCAATTCATTAAGAACAAAACTTCGAATGTCCCGAAATAAACACATACTTCCTCCTATTCGCCATGATCGATACTTTCTCACGTGATACCACCTACCAGATGACAATAAACAGTTTTGTTTTGATAATAAAATATACGGTGTGTCGTAAGAACAATTAGCTTGTAATAACAACACAACTTGTGTTGTGACGGAGGAAGATTGGGGCAGATACATTAATATACTTTAATTAAGCCTTTTGTGTGAGTCGGGTTGGATAAAAACTCCACTGCTATAGACTGCTGTTTGTGAAAGCTTTTGTACATTATTGTGTTGGAGTGCGTGTGTACGTGCAGTACATACTATTTGTGCAAGCTTTTGTACATTATTGTGTTGGAGTGTGTGTATGTGCAGTATATACTATTTGTGCAAGCTTTTGTACATTATTGTGTTGCAGTGTGTGTGTACGTGCAGTATAAACAATTTGTGCAAGCTTCTGTACATTATTTTGTTGGAGTGTGTGTACGTGCAGTATATACTATTTGTGCAGGTCTTTGTACATTATGGCAGGCTTCTGTACATTATTGTGTTGGAGTGTATGCACGTGCAGTATATACTATTTGTGCAGGCCTTTGTACATTATGGCAGGCTTTTGTACATTACTGTGTTGGAGAGTGTGTACGTACAGTATATACTGTTTGTGCAAGCTTTTGTACATTATTGTGTTGGAGTGTGTGTATGTGCAGTAAATACTATTTGTGCAGGCCTTTGTACGTTATAGCAGGCTTCTGTACATTATTGTGTTGGAGTGTGTGTACGTGCAGTATATACTGTTTGTGCAGGTCTTTGTACATTATGACAGGCCTTTGTACATTGATGTGTTGGAGAATATGTACGTGCAGTATTTAATGTTTGTGCAGGCCTTTGTACATTATGGAATGATTTTATACATTATTGTGTTGGAGTATGTGTACGTGCAGTATATACTGTTTGTGAAGGCCTTTGTACATTACGGCATGCTTTTGTATTATTGTGTTGGAGTATGTGTACGTGCAGTATATACTGTTTGTGCAGGTCTTTGTACATTATGACAGGCCTTTGTACATTGATGTGTTGGAGAATATGTACGTGCAGTATTTACTGTTTGTGCAGGCCTTTGTACATTATGGATTTTGTTTATACATTGTTGTGTTGGAGTGTGTGTACGTACAGTATATACTGTTTGTGCAGGCCTTTGTACATTATGGCAGGCTTCTGTACATAATTTTGTTGGAGTGTGTGTACGTGCAGTATATACTGTTTGTGCAGGCTTTTGTACATTATTGTGTTGGAGTGTGTGTTCGTGCAGTATATACTATTTGTGCAAGCCTTTGTACATTATGACTGGCTTCTGTACATCATTGTGTTGGAGTGTGTGTACGTGCAGTATATACTGTTTATGCAAGCTTTTGTACATTTTTGTGTTGGAGTGTGTGTACGTGCAGTGGATACTATTTGTGCAGGCCTTTGTACATTATGACAGGCTTCTGTACATTATTGTGTTGGAGTGTGTGTATGTGCAGTTAATACTATTTGTGCAGGCCTTTGTACATTATGGCAGGTTTCTGTACATTATTGTGTTAGAGTGTGTGTACGTGCAGTGTATACTATTTGTGCAGGACTTTGTACATATGGCAGGCTTCTGTACATTGTTGTGTTGGAGTATGTGTACGTGTAGTATATACTGTTTGTGCAAGCCTTTGTACATTATGGCATGCTTTTATATATTATTGTGTTGGAGTATGTGTACGTGCAGTATATACTGTTTGTGCAGGACTTTGTTCATTATGGCATGCTTTTGTACATTATTGTGTTGGAGTGGGTGTACGTGCAGTATATAATATTTGTGCAGGCCTTTGTACATTATGGCATGCCTTTGTACATTATTATGTTGGAGTGTGTGTACGTGCAGTAAATACTATTTGTGCAGTCCTTTGTATATTATGGCAGGCTTTTGTACAATATTGTGTTGGAGTGTGTGTACGTGTAGTGTATACTGTTTGTGCAGGCCTTTGTACATTATGGCAGGATTCTGTACATTATTGTGTTGGAGTGTGTGTATGTGCAGTATATACTATTTGTGGACGACTTTGTACATTACGACAGGCTTTTGTACATTATTGTGGTTGAGTGTATATACGTACAGTATATACTATGTGTGCAGGCCTTTGTACATTATGGCAAGCTTTTGTACATTATTGTGTTGGAATGTGTGTAGGTGCAGTACATACTGTTTGTGCAGGCCTTTGTACATTATGACAGGCTTTTGTACATTATTGTGTTGGAGTGTGTGTACGTGCAGGATATACTGTTTGTGCAAGCCTTTGTACATTATTCTGTTGGAGTGTGTGTACGTGCAGTGTATACTGTTTGTGCAGGCCTTTGTACATTATGGCAGGATTCTGTACATTATTGTGTTGGAGTGTGTGTACGTGCAGTATATACTATTTATGCAGGCATTTGTACACCATTATGTTGGAGTGTGTGTACGTGCAGTATATACTGTTTGTGCAGGTATTTTTACATTATTGTGTTGGAGTATGTGTACTTGCAGTATATACTATTAGTGCGACCTTTGTACATTATGGCATACTTTTGTACATTATTGTGTTGGAGTGTGTGTATACGTGCAGTATATACTATTTGTGCAGGCCTTTGTACATTATGGCAGGCTTTTGTACATTACTGTGTTGGAGTGTGTGTACGTGCAGTGTATACTGTTTGTGCAGGCCTTTGTACATTATGGCAGGATTCTGTTCATTATTGTGTTGGAGTGTGTGTACGTGCAGTGTATACTATTCGTGCAGGACTTTGTACATTATGACAGGATTCTGTACATTATTGTGTTGGAGTGTGTGTACGTGCAGTGTATACTATTTGTGCAGGCCTTTGTACATTATGGCAGGCTTCTGTACATTATTGTGTTGGAGTGTGTGTACGTGCAGTGTATACTATTTGTGCAGGCCTTTGTACATTATGGCAGGCGTTTGTACATCATTGTGTTGGGGTGTGTGTACGTGAAGTATATACTATTTGAGCAAGCCTTTGTACATCATTATGTTGGGGTGTGTGTACGTGCAGTATATACAGTAAGTGCAGGTCGTTGTACATTATGACAGGTTTTTGTACATTATTGTGTTGGAGTATGTGTACTTGAAGTATATACTATTCGGCAAGCTTTTGTACATTATGGCATACCTTTGTACATTATTGTGTTGGAGTGTGTGTGTACGTGCAGTATATACTATTTGTGCCTTTGTTCATTATGACAGGTTTCTGTACATTATTTTATTGGAGTGTGTGTACGTGCAGTATATACTGTTTGTGCAGGCCTTTGTACATTATGGCAGGCTTCTGTACATTATTGTGTTGGAGTGTGTGTACGTGCAGTATATACTGTTTGTGCAGGTCTTTGTACATAATGGCACGCTTTTGTACATTATTTTGTTTGAGTGGGTGTACGTGCAGTATATACTATTTGTGCAGGCCTTTGTACATTATGCCATGCTTTTGTACATTATGATGTTGGAGTGTGTGTACGTGCAGTAAATACTATTTGTGCAGGCCTTTGTACATTATGGCAGGCTTTTGTACATTATTGTGTTGGAGTATGTGTACGTGCAGTAAATACTATTTGTGCAGGCTTTTGTACATTATTGTGTTGGAGTATGTTTACGTGCAATATATACTGTTTGTGCAGGCCTTTGTACGTTATGGAAGGCTTTTGTACATTATTGTTTTGGAGTGCGTGTACGTGCAGTATAAACTGTTTGTGCAAGCTTCTGTACATTATTGTGTTGGAGTGTGTTTACGTGCAGTATATACTGTTTGTGCAGGCCTTTGTACATTATAACATGTTTCTGTACATTATTGTGTTGGAGTGTGTGTACGTGCAGTGTATACTATTTATGCAAGACTTTGTACATTATGGCAGGCTTTTGTACATTATTGTGATGGAGTGTGTATACGTGCAGTATAACCTGTTTGTGCAGGCCTTTGTACATTATTACAGGTTTCTGTACATTATTGTGTTGGAGTGTGTTTACGTGCAGTGTAAACTGTTTGTGCAGGCCTTTGTACATTATGGCAGGTTTTTGTACATTATTGTTCTGGATTGAGTGTACGTGCAGTATATACTGTTTGTGCAAGCTTTTGTACATTATGGCAGGCTTCTGTACATTACTGTGTTGGAGTGTGTGTACGTGCAGTATATATTGTTTTTGCAGGCCTTTGTACATTATGGCAGGCGTTTGTACATCATTGTGTTGGGGTGTGTGTATGTGCAGTATATACTATTTTTGCAGGCCTTTGTACATTATGGCAAGCTTTTGTACATTATTGTCTTGGAGTATGTGTACGTGAAGTATATACTGTTTGTTCTGGTCTTTGTACATTATGGCATGCGTTTGTACATTATTGTTTTGGAGTGTGTGTGTGTGTACGTACAGTAAATACTATTTGTGCAGGCCTTTGTACATTATGGTACGCTTTTGTACATTATTGTGTTGGAGTGCGTGTACGTGCAGTATAAACTGTTTGTGCAAGCTTCTGTACATTATTGTGTTGGAGTGTGTTTACGTGCAGTATAATTATACTGTTTGTACAGGCCTTTGTACATTATGACATGCTTCTGTACATTATTGTGTTGGAGTTTGTGTACGTGCAGTTTATACTATTTATGCAGGACTTTGTACATTATGGCAGGCTTTTGTACATTATTGTGATGGAGTGTGTATACGTGCAGTATAACCTGTTTGTGCAGGGCTTTGTACATTATGACAGGCTCCTGTACATTTTTGTGTTGGAGTGTGTGTACGTGCAGTGTAAACTATTTGTGCAGTATATACTATTTGTGCAGGCTTTTGTACATTATTGTGTTGGAGTATGTTTACGTGCAATATATACTGTTTGTGCAGGCCTTTGTACATTATGGAAGGCTTTTGTACATTATTGTGTTGGAGTGCGTGTACGTGCAGTATAAACTGTTTGTGCAAGCTTCTGTACATTATTGTATTGGAGTGTGTGTACGTGCAGTATATACTGTTTGTGCAGGCCTTTGTACATTATGACATGCTTCTGTATATTATTGTGTTGGAGTTTGTGTACGTGCAGTGTATATTATTTATGCAGGACTTTGTACATTATGGCAGGCTTTTGCGCATTATTGTGGTGGAGTGTGTATACGTGCAGTATAACCTGTTTGTGCAGGCCTATGTACATAATAACAGGATTTTGTACAGTATTGTGTTGGAGTGTGTGTACGTGCAGTATAAACTGTTTGTGCAGGCCTTTGACCATTATTACAGGCTTCTGTACATTATTGTGTTGGAGTGTGTGTATGTGCAGTATATACTGTTTGTGCAGGCCTTTGTACATTACGGCAGGCTTTTGTACATTATTGTGTTGGAGTGTGTCTACGTGCAGTATAAACTGTTTGTGCAGGCTTCTGTACATTATTGTGTTGGAATGTGTGTACGTGCAGTGTAATCTATTTGTGCAGGCCTTTGTACATTATGGCAGGCTTTTGTACATTATTGTGTTGGAGTGTGTCTACGTGCAGTATAAACTGTTTGTTCATGCCTTTGTACATTATGGCAGACTTTTGTACATTATTGTGTTGGAGTGTGTGTATGTGCAGTATATACTGTTTGTGCAGGCCTTTGTACATCATGACAGACTTTTGTACATTATTGTGTTGGAGTATGTGTATGTGCAGTATATAGTGTTTGTGTAGGCCTTTGTACATTATGGCTGGCTTTTGTACATTATTGTATTGGAGTGTGTGTATGTGCAGTAGATACTGTTTGTGCAGGTCTTTGTACATTATGGCAGACTTTTGTACATTATTTTGTTTGAGTGGGTGTACATGCAGTATATACTATTTGTGCAGGCCTTTGTACATTATGGCATGCCTTTGTACATTATTATGTTGGAGTGTATGTACGTGCAGTAAATACTATTTGTGCAGGCCTTTGTACATTATGGCAGGCTTTTCTACATTATTGTGTTGCAGTGTGTGTACGTGCAGTGTATACTGTTTGTGCAGGCCTTTGTACAATATGGCAAACGTTATTACATCATTGTGTTGGGGGTGGGGGGGGGGGGGGCAGTGTACGTGCAGTCAATACTATTAATGCAGGCATTTGTACATTATGGCAAGCTTTTGTACATTGTTGTGTTGGAGTTTGTGTACGTGCAGAATATACTGTTTGTGCAGGCCTTTGTACATTATGGCATGCTTGTGTACATTATTGTGTTGGAGTGTGTGTGTGTGCGTGCACTAAATACTATTTTTGCAAGCCTTTGTACATTATGGCAGGCTTTTGTACATTATTGTGTTGGTGTATATGTACGTGCAGTAAATACTATTTGTGCAGGCTTTTGTACATTATTGTGTTGGAGTATGTTTACGTGCAGTATATACTGTTTGTGCAGGCCTTTGTACATTATGGAAGGTTTTTGTACATTATTGTTTTGGAGTGCGTGTACGTGCAGTATAAACTGTTTGTACAAGCTTCTGTACATTATTGTGTTGGAGTGTGTTTACGTGCAGTATATACTGTTTGTGCAGACCTTTGTACATTATAACATGTTTCTGTACATTATTGTGTTGGAGTGTGTGTACGTGCAGTTTATACTTTTTATGCAGGACTTTGTACATTATGGCAGGCTTTTGTACATTATTGTGATGGAGTGTGTATACGTGCAGTATAACCTGTTTGTGCAGGCCTTTGTACATTATGACAGGTTTCTGTACATTATTGAGTTGGAGTGTGTGTACGTGCAGTGTGAACTATTTGTGCGGGCCTTTGTACATTATGGCAGGCTTTTGTACATTATTGTATTGGAGTGTGTGTACGTGCAGTATAAACTGTTTGTGCAGGCCTTTGTACATTATGGCAGGTTTTTGTACATTATTGTATTGGAGTGTGTGTAAGTGCAGTATATACTGTTTGTGCAGGCCTTTGTACATTATGACAGACTTTTGTACTTTATTGTGTTGGAGTATGTGTACGTGCAGTATATACTGTTTGTGCAGGCCTTTGTACATTATGGCAGGCTTTTGTAAATTATTGCATTGGTGTGTGTGTACGTGCAGTTTATACTGTTTGTGCAGGTCTTTGTACATTATGGCAGGCTTCTGTACATTATTGTGTTGGAGTGTGTGTACGTGCAGTATATACTGTTTGTGCAGGTCTTTGTACATTATGGCATGCTTTTGTACATTATTGTGTTGGAATGGGTGTACGTGCCGTATATACTATTTGTGCAGGCCTTTGTACATTATGGCATGGCTTTATACATTATTATGTTGGAGTGTGTGTACGTGCAGTATATACAATTTGTGCAGGCCTTTGTACATTATGGCAGGCTTTTGTACATTATTGTGTTGGAGTGTGTGTACGTGCAGTGTATACTCTTTGTGAAGGCCTTTGTACAGTATGACAGGTTTCTGTACATTATTGTGTTGGAGTGCGTGTACGTGCAGTGTATACTGTTTGTGCAGACCTTTGTACATGATGGCAGGCTTTTGTACATTATTGTGTTGGAGTGTGTGTACATGCAGTTCATACTATTTGTGCAGGTCTTTGTACATTATGGCATGCTTTTGTACATTATTGTGTTGGAGTATGTGTACGTGCAGTATATACTATTTTTGCAGGCATTTGTACATTATGGCAAGCTTCTGTACATTATTGTGATGGAGTGTGTGTACGTGCAGTAAATACTATTTGTTCAGGCCTTTGTACATGATGGCATGCTTTTGTACATCATTGTGTTGGAGTGTGTACGTACAGTGTATACTGTTTGTGCAGGCTTTTGTACATTATGGCAGGCTTCTGTACATTATTGTGTTGGAGTATGTGTACTTGCAGTATATACTATTTGTGCAGGCCTTTGTACATGATGGCATGCTTTTGTACGTCATTGTGTTGGAGTGTGTGTGTACGTGCAGTATATACTATTTGTGCAGGCTTTTGTACATTATGGCAGGCTTCTGTATATTATTGTGATGGAGTGTGTGTACGTGCAGTAAATACTATTTGTTCAGGCCTTTGTACATGATGGCATGCTTTTGTACATCATTGTGTTAGAGTGTGTGTACTTGCAGTATATATTATTTGTTCAAGTGTTTGTACATTATGACAGGCTTTTGTACATTATTGTGTTGGAGTATGTGTACGTGCAGTATATATTATTTGTGCAGGCCTTTGTACATTATAGCATGCTTTTTTTACATTATTGTGTTGTAGTGTGTGTACGTGCAGTATATACTATTTGTGCAGGCCTTTGAACATTATGACAGGCTTCTGTACATTATTGTGTTGGAGGTTGTGTACGTGCAGTATATACTGTTTTTGCAGGCCTTTGTTCATGATGGCATAACTTTGTACATTATGGCATGCCTTTGTACATTACTGTGTTGGAGTTAGTGTACGTGCAGTATATATGTTTCTGCAGGCCTTTGCCCATTATGACAGGCCTTTGTACATTATTGTGTTTGAGTATGTGTACGTGCAGTATATACTATTTGTGCAGGCCTTTGTACATCATTATGGTGGAGTCGATTCGACCACACTTTAGTCTGACTAAGGAGACCACGGTTGGTGATCGAAGTCGCTCTTAGTACATAACACCTATTTGTTGGCAAGGTATAGTTTCATCGACAAAGCGCTGTGGTTAGCAATGTATAGTTTCATTTGGTAAATTTTCTTCATTTTAATAATTAAAATTAGTAAGTTTCATCTGCAATGCACTGTGGTTGACAATGTATAGTTTCATCTGGGAAATTTTCTTCATTGAAATAATTTAAATTAGTATATAGCACCCAGTGGTTGGCAATGTGTAGTTTCATCTACAATGTGCGCTGTGGTAGGCAATGTATCGTTTCATCTGGGAACTTTTCTTCATGGAAATACTTTAAATTAGTATATAGCACCCAGTTGTTGGCAATGTGTAGTTTTATCTACGGTGCGCTGTGATTGACAATGTATAGTTTCATCTGGGAACTTTTCTTCATGGAAATAATCTAATTAGTATATAGCACCCAGTGGTTGGCAATGTATAGTCCCATCTAAGGTGCGCTGTGGTTTGCAACGTATAGGTTCATCAGGGATTTGTTTTCATAGAAATAATTTAAATAAGTATATAGCACCCAGTGGTTGACAATGCCTAGTCTCATCTACGGTGCGCTGTGGCTGGCACTGTATAGTTTCATTTGGGAACTTTTCTTCATGGAAATAATTTAATAAGTATATAGCACCCAGTGGTTGGCAATGTATAGTTTCATTAGGGAATTTTTTTAGAAATAATTTAAATTAGTATATAGCACCCAGTGGTTAGCATTGTATAGTTTCAAGAATGATAAAAGAATAAAAACAAAAGTGGGAAGAAATAATGTCATTTAATGGCGACACATATGTAGTTATTTTTCATGGACAGCTGGGATACAAACATACCTAACATCTTTAACTGAAAACGCAATAGCAAAGGCGAAATAAGTAACCTATGCACTCTTTTCTAAGAGTTTGAAACATACGCTACCTTTTGAAGATAAATGACTGATACCTTAAATTAATTTTGTTCTATAATCATCCTAATGCGCAGCTGTTTTGAACAACACTCATTCTAAATTTGATGCAAACGTTTTTTTCAACTCGACACCCATTTTTTAAAGACATTTTTACTCGGCTTATGTAATCAACGATCAACAATACGAACTGGTCGACTTCTTAACTCGACTTTTGTAAGGAAATGCGAGTTTTTATACTTGGCGTCGGCGTTAAAGTTGTTTGCAAGTGTTCAAGGTCATGGATGCATGGTGAACAGGTCATATTTTGTCTAAAACTTTAAGTTACAGTTTTGCTGCAAGTTGTTCATAAGTATGCATTGCTTGCAGTTGTATGGCTGCAATTGATATAAGTATGCATGCTTATACTCGGGGGCATTATGTATATTAGGTTCCTATCTTGAAGGTCAAGATCATTTTGCAAGGTGAAAATGGCATAAAAATGAAGAATATTAGATAAAACTTATTTTTGGACTCAACAAAGTATATGTGCAATAAAATATTTCATAGATTCGTATCTACTATCTTTCGAATGTACGTGAATAAGTAAATAGCGGTTGATTCATTGCATGCAATATGTATTTTTATGTAATAACTGTATATTATTGGTAAATTAGTAAGCGTTCTTATCTCCGCCATCTCCTGTCTTCTTTCTTGCGGTGTTGAACTCATCAATCATCAAGCTAGAAACACACATTTATCAACATTTGTTTCTAAACCATTTCTATACAAATGGTTCAGACTTTTCCATAAGCTTTAGAACAGAATTTGTCTTTTGCACTCTCGAAATAAGTAAAATATTTTCTAAATTAACTTTATCATAAAATTAAGAGGTAATTTTATCGCTTAATTGTTTGAAAAGTTTTCCAATCAGTATTTACACTTGCTATCTTTTCAATACAATAAATTAACACTGATGATATAAAGTCAGCCGTCAAAATCTTCAAAATTAATATAAATGATATATCGCTACTTCATAGTTTTTGTTTTTTAGACGGTTAGATACCCAGAGTACTGGACTATTTTATTCCATTTCTGTATTTAAGGTAAAGTTTACTTTCGATGAACGAGCTTATATCATTTTGTCTCTTGTCTTAAACCCCATGGATGCTAACACTTGCTGGATGAACTGCCAAGTCCTCATTTACTGATGCATTTGTGTCATTTGGGTACTTCGTGTTATTTATTACATTATACATTGTCTGTCTTGACAATATTACATTGTATCAAGTAAGTTTTTAAAAAGATAGAATCCGCAATACGGTCACTTAGTTTTTTTAGGTTCTGTCTTGTTAAAGCTGTACTTATATTTAGCAAGTAACTCACATATATGCAATAGCACGCAGCCTGCACGGGTGACGTAAACTCTGTTTCATATGCACCGGTACGAGTAAATAAGTGATTTTAAGACAGCGTTTCATACCATGTAAACAACGGAGAAAACAGTTGTAATGAAAGTGGCCAATGATGTTACCACTTACATGATGTGTAACTATTTTTTGTTTGTCGTTTACACGTTCTAACTTTCAGTATCACAATTTTGATCCAAAGTTTAAGGGTTTTGTAGGATCTCCGTCATAAACTTTCATTTTGGCAATATATACAATTGTTTCGTTTCTGGTGACTGCGAAAAAAAGACATTTGTTGTTGTCTTTCTTTTCCCATGTGTACACTGTTATTTCATCATTTGTATTGACTTCACCCATAAAGTAACTTTTATACATTTGAAGCATGTATAGTTCCACATGTGTTTTAAAATAACTAAAATATCCGGTAATGGCCGCCTCAGACGCCGCGTCTGTACACCATCTGTGGTAAACAGAATGGTTCACGTGTGCGTTTACATCACAATCACTGTTTACGGCCTTGACGCGATATTGGAAAGCGCCCGGCATTATATCGGGAACTTTCATCTGTTTGACTGTGTTGCTGTTTACATTTTGCAGATGTAATTTTGCCAGCTTCGCGATCTTATCAGGAAATGGAATTGATCTTCTGGTTATGCTATTGACGAACACTCCCTTTCCCTTAAATGATGCAAGTTTCTCCCCGGTTGTATATTCATAAAAATCAGCAACGTATGTAAGTGAAGATCGCCCCAAATGAGTCAATGTGATTATGATTCTAATAGGAAAGTTCCTTTCAAAGACTGAATCCGATCGAATATTTTGAAACCTTTTAGAAAACCAGTAATCACATCTTATAGAAAATACAGTTTTCTGGATTCCATCGCTATATTCAGGGATATACGCAAAACCGTGGACTCCAGCTGTAACCCATATGCATTCGTAGAGTTTAGACACCGAGCACAGTGATAGTTTTCCTGTAAAAAATAATAAAGAAAGATAAATGTAAACAATTTGCTATAACTACTAACCAAGCAACAAGATTAAACAATAAGAGGAGAAAAAGATGAGCAATTTGGAACTTAAACAGGGTGCAGGATGAGTTGCGGATAGTACTGTCACGGTGGGGAAACAAAAAAATATCACGTGATGTTTCTTCTTTCTTTGCATGTGTGTATAATAAATTGATTGCTGAAACATTGTCAATAAGATACTAGTTAAATAAAAAACAGTATTATATTTAATGTCAAATGTTAACAGTTCCTTTGTTTGAATGCGTTTGTGCCCGTCTATTTTACTTTGCTTGCGTTTTTGTCAAACATCACAGTAGTTACATAAACATGTTTCCAATATCTGCCAGATTAAGTTAAAGAAATGTTTACTGGTACGCACTGAAGAAAATACCGATTAGATCTAAATTAAATTCCTTCAACGTCAAATACGACACGCTCCATTAGTCCTGTGTCTTAATTAAACAAGATGTGCATAAAACAAGTAATTGATCCAATCAGAGACATATAATAAATCACTGATCCAACCCAAGGGTAATCCCATTAACAGGTGTAAAATACTTGAGGCGACTTGTCTATTAATGAGTTATCTTTAAATATTGTTTCAAAATATGTCTTGAGACGACTTGTCCGTAATTCTTTGAAAGGCTGTAAACTTCGCAATAGACGTTTGTAAAATTAAACCATTGCTTTCAAAACAAACAAGAAACATTTTATTAGGCATAAAACGTCACTTGCGTGTTGAGAGTCGACATAAGCATCACAACAGTATACTAAACACATGAATATAGGTTATCAGAGATGTCTTTCAAAACAGTCTATTTTTTATATTTGTGCTAACGAGGCTGTTAGCTATATGACGTAATGATAACAACGTAATGATATCACTTACCTGCTAGCCTATTGTCGAAGTCCGTGTACCATAATCCTGGAAGAAGAATTTCCGCAGAGAATCTGTCTTGACTTATACGACATTTGATGAGCCTGTCATGTTGAATTGTTGAGATGGCGGGTAAATATTGAAACTTATCCATCATTGCAAACAAATTGTGTTGTATTTTTCCTGAAAGAATAGGACATGCTATAAAAGCTTGACTTTCAAAATGGTCGTCATACACCAGGTGGTCCGTGTACATATTGATATATTTAAATCTTAGGACAATATTTTACTTGATAATAATCAAATGACTATAAGCCATGAAACGAAAGAAAAAACGATTCCTATTCTATTTTAAGTACTGCGCTTTGCGACATATATTCACAAGCACATATGTTACTTATTCTTTTGTTAATATATTCAGGCATTAAGAATCATCTGTCTCTTGCTACAGTGGTACCAGTACTGCTTTTTCTCAAAGAAATCTTTTACAGTATTTTCTTGATAACCAGTAATGTCTGTTAGCGGTATAACACCAGATACGATGTGTCATGGATTAAATTCCCTTCCAGGACTATTTATGTGTTGTCCATGCACACAGTACATCATACGCTCATGCTTATGAGGTGTGCTGTCCGGTGAATTATCGAAAAGAACTATTTTCGACATTTTATATCATTTCCACCTACTAATTTCAGTGGGGATATTGGCATATTTTTGAAAGGTTCAGTGGGTCATTTCTATGGTATAAAATTATATACCGATATATGTAGAGCACGGAACCCATGTTCGGAAGGTTGTGGGTTTGGTCCTCCGTCACAGCTATGTCCTTGAGCAAGACACCTTTCCCACATATGCTTAGTACTGGTTCTACCGAAGAAGACTTCGACCAGGTAATAACTTCATTTTACAATCGAAGTAAAATAAATGAATTTAAACTAAATATATGTGCATATTCATCTCCATACTTGCCAGTTCCAGAGAACTGACTGTGCAACATGCATGGCTCGTTTCAAGCAGAGGGGTAAGATCCTCCCTGAAAAGGAACCTGCCTGTTGACCGTGGATGGCGACCCTTGCGGTTGGATGGAGGAGTCCTGGTGGTTGAGCGACGCAGAAATAGGTGATACAACACACCACTTTGGAACGGATTTTTTAGTCAAGACGGGAGGTCAGATGAGCCCGGTATTGAGCAATCGGTCTGTCATGATATTTTCATGGATTCTATTTTATCATATATCACCCTTTATCCATTATTTCATCCCCATTAAATTTTTCCATTCTCATTTATTTGTCAATATTAATTTTCAATGAATATACTTCCAGTAATCTAATTCCCAAACCCTTGAAAACTGTCATGGCTTATGGGCTAATCTTGTAAAGTAAAATACTATATGGTTATGCGTATGCCATTTTTAGATGGATGTTGGTGCGGTTCTTGTCTTGTACACAGGTAAAAATGCCACGAATGTTTAACATATGTTTTGTCGAACATATGTTAAACATACATTTAACGTATGTTTCACATGCGTTTTGGTTAACATACGTTTCAAAACATACGTGTAACATACATAAAGAAACATATGATAATCAGAAACGCACGTTAAACATACGTTTACAGAAACATATGTTAAACGCATGTTAAACGTACGTTTGACATACGTGATTCAATTCATATGTTTTAACATACGTTAAAGTGAATATATAATTATTGCGCTAAAATGCTCCACAGCAGATGGCACTCACTATTTTTGGAAATATCACTAGCAGAGCCAAAGGCAGGGTCCAATTTAAGTACGAGAATCATAAATACATGTCTGGCAATCAAAAACATAGTAAAACATACGTTTACATCAACATATGTTAAACGCATGTGAAACATACGTTTGTCATATGTATTTCGATTCATACATTTAAAATATGTTAAAATCCTATATAATCATTGCGCTAAAATCTCCAACAACACTTACGATATATTGTTTTAGGGAATAACACTAGAACAGGCAGAGGCTAATTCAAAAAAAAATCCATGTTACATATTATTCATATATGTTAACAAAACCATATGTAAACATATGTGTGTCATACATATGTTTAATCCAAATGATTTAATTCATTTACATGTATAACTGATAAATTATCACAGCTGACACCAGATATAGAAGGAACCGGCAATATTTTCCCAATATTTTATTGTTTTTCTTCTGTAGTATAGCCACAATATAATAATCATCCAAGTAGACTACATCTTGGTAGTTTCAAATTAGATATGGCACAAAATGTGCACCTCTGCACAAGTGAGTCCATTTGTAACCCACTATATGCCTTTGGTAACTGAGGTACTGCAGTTACTTCCTATATGTTTTTTGGTAACCAAGAAAAACCTTTATGCTACTCATAGTTTAGGTTAATGCAGAAATTCTGCAATATAAAAAAAATCTAGAAGTATTGAAAAAATAACATCTTTAATTCTGGTTACTTGGTTACCCTTCTTTGTCTTTAGTAACTACAGGTTACTCAAGGTTACTGCAGCAAATTTACGAAACCACTTAAGAAAATCTGAAGAAAAAAAACATGTCTCTATTTCTGTTTACTTGGTTACCCTTCTTTGTCTTTGGTAACTACAGGTTAATCCAGGTTACTGCAGCAAATCTACAAAATCATTATATAAGGAGAATTGCAAAAAAACATGTTTCTATTTCTGGTTACTTGATTACCCTTCTTTGTCTTTGGTAACTGAAGGTTACTCTAGGTTACTGCAGCATATCTACAAAATTACTTAAGAAACTCTGGAGAGAAAAAAACATGTCTCTATTTCTGGTTACTTGGTTACCTTTCTTTGTATTTGGTAACTGAAGATTACTGCAGCAAATCTACAAAACTACTTAAGAAACTCTGGAGATAAAAAAACATGTCTCTATTTCTGGTTACAAGGTTAATCCAGGTTACTGCAGCAAATCTACAAAATCATTATATAAGGAGAATTGCAAAAAAACATGTTTCTATTTCTGGTTACTTGGTTACCCTTCTTTGTCTTTGGTAACTGAAGGTTACTCTAGGTTACTGCAGCAAATCTACAAAATTACTTAAGAAACTCTGGAGAAAAAAAACATGTCTCTATTTCTGGTTACTTGGTTACCTTTCTGTGTCTTTGGTAACTGAAGGTTACTCAAGGTTACTGTAGCAAATCAACAAAAATCATAATATAAGAAATATTGAAAAAAGCATGTCTCTATTTCTGGTTACTTGGTTACTCTTCATTGTCTTTGGTAACTGAAGGTTACTCCAGGTTACTGCAGCAAATCAACAAAATCATAATATAAGAAATATTGAAAAAAATCATGCCTCTATTTCTGGTTACTTGGTTACCCTTCTTTGTCTTTGGTAACTGAAGTTTACTCAAGGTTACAGCAGCAAATCTACAAAATCATAATATAAGAAATATTGAAAAGAATCATGTCTCTATTTCTAGTTACTTGGTTACCCTTCTTAATCTTTGGTAACTGAAGGTTAATTCAGGTTACTGCATCATATCTACAAAATCAATTAAGAAAATCTGAAAAAACATGTCTCTATTTCTGATTACTTGGTTACCCTTCTTTGTCTTTGGTAACTGAAAGTTACTCTAGGTTACTGCAGCAAATCTACAAAATTACTGAAGAAACTCTGGAGAAAAAAAACATGTCTCTATTTCTGGTTACTTGGTTACCCTTCTTTGTCTTTGATAACTGAAGGTTACTCAAGGTTACTGTAGCAAATCTACAAAAAATCATAATATAAGAAATATTGAAAAAAGCATGTCTCTATTTCTGGTTACTTGGTTACTCTTCATTGTCTTTGGTAACTGAAGGTTACTCCAGGTTACTGCAGCAAATCAACAAAATCATAATATAAGAAATATCAAAAAAAAAATAATGCCTCTATTTCTGGTTACTTGGTTACCCTTCTTTGTCTTTGGTAACTGAAGGTTACTCAAGGTTACAGCAGCAAATCTACAAAATCATAATATAAGAAATATTGAAAAGAATCATGTCTCTATTTCTGGTTACTTGGTTACCCTTCTTAATCTTTGGTAACTGAAGGTTACTTCAGGTTACTGCATCATATCTACAAAATCAATTAAGAAAATCTGAAAAAAACATGTCTCTATTTCTGGTTACATGGTTACCCTTCTTTGTCTTTGGTAACTGAAAGTTACTCTAGGTTACTGCAGCAAATTTACAAAATTACTTAAGAAACTATGGAGAGAAATAAACATGTCTCTATTTCTGGTTACTTGGTTACCCTTCTTTGTCTTTGGTAACTGAAGGTTACTCCAGGTTAAACGTAGCAAATCTACAAAAATCATAATAAAAGAAATATTGAAATGAAAAAAAGCATGTCTCTATTTCTGGTTACTTGGTTACTCTTCTTTGTCTTTGGAAAGTGAAGGTTACCCCTGGTTACAGCAGCAAATCTACAAAATCAATTCAGAAAATCTGAGAGAAAAAAACACGTCTCTATTTGTGGTTTCTTGGTTACCATTCTTTGTTTTTGGTAACTGAAGGTTATTTCAGGTTACTGCAGCAAATCAACAAAATCATAATATAAGAAATATTGAAAAAAGTCATGTCTATATTTCTGGTTACTTGGTTACCCTTCTTTGTATTTGGTTACTTCAAGGTACTGCAGCAAATCTACAAAATCGAATAAAAAAATCTGAAAATAACATGTCTCTATTTCTGGTTACTTGGTTACCCTTCTTTGTCTTTGGTAACTGAAGGTTACTCAAGGTTTCTGCAGCAAATCTACAAAATTATAATACAAGAAATATTGAAAAAAAATCATGTCTCTATTTCTGGTTACTTGGTTACCCTTCTTAGTCTTTGGTAACTGAAGGTTACTTCAGGTTACTGCATCAAATCTACAAAATCAATTTAGAAAATCTGAAAAAATCATGTCTCTATTTCTGGTTACTTGGTTACCCTTATTTGTCTTTGGTAACTACAGGTTATCCCAGGTTACTGCATCAAATCTACAAAATCAATTAAGAAAATCTGAAAAAAACATGTCTCTATTTCTGGTTACTTGGTTACCCTTCTTTGTCTTTGGTAACTGAATGTTACCCCAGGTTACTGCAGCAAATCTACAAAATCATAATATAAGAAATATTGGGGAAAAAACATGTCTCTATTTCTGGTTACTTGGTTACCCTTCTTTGTCTTTGGTAACTGAAGGTTACTCCAGGTTACTGCAGCAAATCTACAAAATCATAATGTAAGGAATATTGAAAAAAAAATCATGTCTCTATTTCTGGTTACTTGGTTACCCTTCTTTGTCTTTGGTAACTGAAGGTTACTCTTGGTTACTGCAGCAAATCTACAAAATCATTATATATGGAGAATTGGAAAAAAACATGTCTCTATTTCTGGTTACTTGGTTACCATTCTTTCTCTTTGGTAACTGAAGATTACTTCAGATTACTGCATCAAATCTACAAAATCAATTAAAGAAATCTGAAAATAACATGTCTCTATTTCTGGTTACTTGGTTACCCTTCTTTGTCTTTGGTAACTGAAGGTTACTTCAGGTTACTGCATCAAATCTACAAAATCATAATACAAGAAATATTGAAAAAAATATTATCTCTATTTCTGGTTACTTGGTTACCCTTCTTTGTCTTTGGTAACTGAAGGTTATTCCATGTTACTGCATCAAATCTACAAAACCATACAAAATAATAATAATACCCACCTATGTGTACATTGATGGCAACTCCAATATATGAGTTATTTGCACAATGTTTTTGGCGTTGTTGTGGTGGCGCAGTCGATAGAGACGTCGTCATAAATGTGTTAGTGGCTGACGCCACAGGGTCTGTGGGTTCGAATCCCATAAGTGATAGAAAATATTTCAGAAATTATCCGTGGTCAGGTGAATAAATCATATGTCAATTCTCTCCATTGAGTCATATAAAGTAGGAATGATTGTCCGTGGTCAGGTGAATAAGACATATATGTTTTTCATCCTATTTTCGGACACCTTTTTATTTTGCCATGCAGTTGTGAAAGTTTCAGACCTTTTTTAGACATAATTGGTCAAGTTATTATAAAACTTAGTCAGTATGAGTGTGAATTTTACTTTTTCACAAGAAATACGAGCATTTTAACTGATACTATGTGTCACTAAAACTTAGTTTATTTCAGAACTTGTGACAAGTGTAGATAATTATTTCATAAAATGTTACTGTTGAATCTTTAAAATAAAAAAAAGGTCCTCTTAAGAACTCACACCACTATTATCTCCCTTAAGTACTCCGGATCTACAGAATAATGAAGGAGGTAGAAATAAAAACTTTAGTTCTCTTTTTCTTCTTTTTGTCAGACCTTGTACTGCAGTAATTTAAATTATCCTACCATGTATTTTAGAAATCACCACTGAAAATTTGATGCTGATATCAGATTTCAGGGCAATTCTGTGTCATTTCACAATTGTTTGTTCAAACCGCATTGTTGGCAAATAGTTGATATATAATTACTCTGGGATCAAAGTGGGGCGGTAGTCTAATGGATAGAGTGTTGGGAAACAAATGGTGAGCATGATTATGGAAATATATGGGTTCTTTATAAAAATTGTGAATTGCATATCCCTGTGTCTTGTGGTTTCACCCTGGGTGGGGCCTTATAAAAATTAGTGTATCTGTAAACAATTCACATTTTTTACTTCTTTTTAAAAACCGTAAGCTCAATCGTTATGAAATTGTTGTATGCAGCTTTGGTACCATAAGGGTGAACCAGAATTTTGAATTGCATGGTTTATTTACCTTACTATCCTTTGTTATTGTATGTTATTCAACAACAGAGTTTCATTTTACTGTTAAAATAGTGTATTTGTGAAAAGAATTGCCTAACATCAGAAAATTTAAATTTGTGACAAAAAAAACATAAGTCCCACTGACCCCATTTTGTCAAAAGGATATAAAATTTGAACATGCTGATAATATATAATTATTGAAAAGGGATTTCCTAACATGCCGAGTTTATACAAATATAGATATCCTGCTGAAAATTGCAACATTTGGGATGTAATACATGAGTCAATTTATCCATTTTAAAATTCAGGCATTTATATAAATAAGGTTTTTCACTGATAAACATATCCTATTAAATTGGATGTTTAGTATCACTTTGAAAATAACATAGTTTCAAAAAGGGGACTGACATTACATAATTTTTAATTGCAAGAAACCCTCTGGGGGACACTCAAAATCACCATGGTTAAAATCCCTATAACTGACTGAAAATGTTAAAATAAGTATTTAGCCAAATAATGATGTAATGTTATCCAACATCCTGCCATAAACTTTGGGGTATTCTATGCAAATTAGAGTACAGTATGAGGGTAAATGTTTTACCACATGGTGTGAATGTACTAAGTATTGGGGGAGATTGGAGAACTCAGCAGGTGGTCAGTAGCATACACATTACTTATTTTATCTGTAGGCATTGTATAATGTGACAATATCCGAAAAGGTGAGAAATTCATATTTGTCCAACGGTCAAAGAACTATGATTATTGGCAGTGACTTAATGTCTCTGTTATTTGTAATGATGCCAAAATGGGATAATTGTAGGTAAAATGTACACAATATAATTAACAAATTATTTTGTAAAAAAGATACCATCCAACCATGCATTTAAGTTAACATTAAAAGGGCATATGAAATCATTTCATAATTTATTTACTTCGTGACAGTGTATACTTTGAAAACATTTCACGGATGTGCAGGGTGTTCTGAGTTTAAAATCATTGAAGTTGTCTAATTAAGCTAGAAGGGTATTTTAATATTTTACAAATTCAATCATGCTTGCTTTTATAATGAATGGATGGATTGTAATATGTCAGACACATGACATTTGGGTTGCAGGTTTGATCCCTGGGACATGACCAATGCAACCTTTATCCCTCTTTCTGGGTGATGCTTCATAATCATGATCTTGTTGCTGAGATCAAGGACTTGTATAGATATACTTCTGCGCTGTTATGTATTCTTATTTCTCTTTTCTCTGTATTTCATACATTTTTTTCTTTTATTCAAAAAAGTTTCAGAAAAGTAAGTTACCACTGTGCCCGAGAATCATATCATCACTTTTAGACAACAACAATGTCACTGTGTTTGGGAAGTGTTTTTAATAGTGTCTGAGATCTACAATCACTATGATATATTATATACTCACAGTTTCTGAGATGCCTGAGAATGATAATATCACTGCCTGTACTGTTTAAACTAAAACGTTTCCTAAATACCTTTGATGATGTTTTTTTGTCTGTACATGTTACATTCCTTCATAAGAGTCTAATTATATAAGAACTTTAATTCCAAGTCTGGAATAACATTAAAAGTTTACTTTAAAACTCCCAGATATATTCTAAAACATGTTTATAAACGATTAAAAGTCGTTTTTATGTGATTCGTAAAAAAATGTGTGTTTTGTAGGCCCTTTCTGTGTAGAAAGTCCTTTCTGCGGAAAGGGATCCTTTCAGGTGTTTAGACACACCGCATTGCTGCTGTTAGTGTGAATGGTGATGTTTAATACTGCTGCTGATGATAATGCATGAGCTGTTAGTGTGTGGAGGTGTTTACTGCTGCTGCTGATGATGATGGGTGACGGTGGTTTCGTCAATATAGCAGTTCGTCTACCTTAATTTTGTGTTGAAAACAAGTAGTGATTTCGTAAACCTTAATTTAGTATAGTATTATGTGGCATGACAATTAACCAGGTGTGAAACCCCAATATACAGCAAGAAGACTGACAGTTGTGGATAGGTGACAACCAGTTACGGTCTGTTGAACGAACTGGGGGTATAATTTTATGTAGTCAAGTATGTTATTGAAAAGTAACAAGTAATGAAATATATAGTATTATATTTTCTTATAAAAAAAATAATACAATTTTAGGCCAAACACTTATAAAGTAAAAATATACAGTTTAATTACATTATATAAAAAAGGTAGACGAAACCACTAATGGCTCCCTATATAAATTAAGGTAGACGAACAGGTAGGTTGACGAAACCACTGTACTTCCTGATGAAGATATATGTGACATTAGTGTGAATGGTGATGCTGCTGCTGATGTTGTAGCTAGTGATTTTGCTGCTGCTGTTGATGATGAGTGTGATATTGTGAATGGTGGTGGTTACTGCTGCTAATGATGCTGCAGTGTTTGGTGTTAGTGTGAACAGTGATGTTGCTGCTGATGATGATGTGTGTGACGTTAGTGTGAATGGTGATGTTGCTGCTGCTACTACTGCTGATATGTGTGATATTAGTGTGAATGGCGATGTTGCTGCTGCTACTACTGCTGATATGTGTGATGTTAGTGTGAAAGGATATGTTGCTTCTGTTACTACTGCTGATATGTGTGATATTAGTGTGAATGGTGATGTTGCTGCTGCTACTACTGCTGATATGTGTGATGTTAGTGTGAAAGGTGATGTTGCTGCTGCTCCTACTTCTGATATGTGTGATATTAGTGTGAAAGGTGATGTTGCTACTACTGAAGATGATGGTATGTGTGATATTAGTGTGAAAGGAGATGTTGCTGCTGCTACTACTGCTGATATGTGTGATGTTAGTGTGAAAGGTGATGTTGCTGCTGGTACTACTGCTGATATGTGTGATATTAGTGTAAAAGGTGATGTTGCTACTACTGAAGAAGATGGTATGTGCGATATTAGTGTGAAAGGAGATGTTGCTGCTGCTACTACTGCTGATATGTGTGATGTTAGTGTGAAAGGAGATGTTGCTGCTGCTACTACTGCTGATATGTGTGATGTTAGTGTGAATGGTGATATTGCTGCTGCTACTACTGAAGATGATGGTATGTGTGATATAAGTGTGAAAGGTGATGTTGCTGCTGCTACTACTGCTGATAAATGTGATGTTAGTGTGAATGGTGATGTTGCTGCTGTTACTACTTCTGATATGTGCGATGTTAGTGTGAACGGTGATGTTGCTGCTGCTGATGATGATATGTGGGATGTTAGTGTGAATGGTTATGTTGCTGCTGATGATGATGATGAGATGATGATATGTGTGATGTTAGTGTTAATGGTTATGTAGCTGCAGCTGTTGATGATGTGTGTGATGTTAGTGTCAGATTATTCAATAATATAAAGCATCCTTCTATTAAAATATAAAAAAAAGTTGAAGATTAATTAAAATTCAATCGTATGTTATGTATAGATACACTATCGTCTACATTGGCACTCTTGTGTGTTGGTGCCTCTGTTACATTGTACAGCATAACAGAACTATATGGTACGGTGTTCCGTTAGGGCCATCGTGCTATCGCTTTATCAACAAGCATGCGCGATGCCACGATAGCACGATGACACGATGGTGATGACACGATAGTACGATAACACGATGGTGATAGTACGATGACACGATGGTGATGACACGATAGCACGATGACGATGACGCGATGATACGATGACACGATGGTGATGGAGCGATGCTACGATGACACGATGACGATGACGCGATATTACATCGCGTCATCGTCATCGTGCCATCGTGTCATCACCATCGTGTCATCGTACCATCACCATCGTGTCATCGTGTCATCGCGTCATCGTCATCGTGCCATCGTGCCATCACCATCGTGTCATCGTACCATCACCATCGTGCTATCGTACTGTCGTGTCATCACCATCGTGTCATCGTGCTATCGTAGCATCGCCTTCCTGTAAGACATGCGAAAAATAATAATAATGGAACACATCATGCATTCAAATATTCGGGGTTATTTTGTGTCAGGTTATACATAACCCTGAGACACAAATGCTGCTGAAAAGGGAAATTCATATAAGATACACAGTCATATGTTTTCTTTTTATATTATAATCACTAAATGTGAGTTATTTATGCGTTCAAATATGTTATTACGTGAATGGTAAATTATTGAGTAGGTACATATTATGATTATAGTCCTTTCGACAGATTCACAAAAAAGTTGATGTCGATCCGGTAAACAACAGACAAAATCTTAAATGATAAAATAGTTGGTGTATAATACCGATGCGTAGTGGTCTGTCCGTCTGCCTGCCTGCCTGCCTGCCTGCCTGCCTGCCTGCCTGCCTGTCTGTCTGTCTGTCTGTCTGTCTGTCTGTCTATCTGTCTGTTTTTTTTTTGGTTTTTTTTGTTTATGTGTTCATTCGTTCGTCCGTCCGTCCGTCCGTCCGTCCGTCCGTTCGTTTGTTCGTTTCTTCAGGCGACCGGTTTACCTAAACACTTTTTCCTGGGATCCTATGAGGCAAACCAGTACTCGAGCACGCCTATCTCTGCAAGTAACTGATGACTTTTTCAGTTCAATCAGCGATGTAACACAAATGACAATAAGGCGCAATGCCGTATATCAGTCAATCATCACAGAGACTATGGCTGGGCGATATGTCACCTTTGGTAGAGTTTTGAGTGTCTTAAAAGAAAGTTGAATGTCGAGTTAGAAAGTCGAGTGTCGAGTAAGAATTCGAGTGTCGAGAAAGAAAGTTTAATGTCGAGTAAGAATGTCGAGTGTCGAGTGAAAAAGTTCAGTGTCGAGTGAGAAAGACGAGTGTCTAGTAAGAAAACTGAGTATTGAGCAAGAAAGTCGAGTGTTGATTAAAAATTATTTTTGGTAGTTAAACACCCAATTAGGAATTAGTGAGCACTGTTCAAAGTGGATTGGCCATACATGGTAAAGACGGGCCCTGTTCAATCAGTTGGTTACGTGTCTAACTGTCAATCCAGGGGTCATGAGTTTGAATACCCGCCAGTAACATACAACACATTCTCCGTGATGACTATTAAAAAAATGTCAGTCTCATTGTCATTCGTCTCTTACCACTGTTTCAAAAGTGTTATGGATAAGTCGCCCCAAAGACAACTCGTCCCACATTTTGAGACAACTCGTCCCAAGTTTCCAGACAACTTGTCCCCTATTTAAAGACAACTCGTCCCATCAAAAGACAGGTTGTCCCAATTAATTATTTCCTGTACCATGTAAAACTGGAAAGATATCAGTTAGTTGCACAAATGAGTTTAACTGATTGTCTGTTAACACTTACTTTAAATGTATTTATTTCACATTGATGTGACACAAGTTATTATTATAAATCACGTTCGGTGTATTCTTGGGTAGTAACAGTACTAAGCATATACGAATATAGTGTCCGTCTCACACATAACCGTGGCGGGGGATCAAACCCACGACACTCTGATCGTCTGCTAGCTCTCGATAGCATAACAATTACGCTAAACACTCAACTCAACAATCAAATGGTAAGAGAAAAGTGAACAAGTTCATTGTTCAAGTGACATATGACTGAATGTACATTGTATTGTATTGTTGGGTGTTTATTGTCGTTTTCAACAACTGTTCAGTGCTGGCACACATGAGTATCATGCCGAACCTAATACCGTCTAGACAACTAGACTAAAATTTGGAATTCATTTAAATACATTAATTATTTTATTATATATTCATTGTCGTGTTAAAATAAAGTACACGAGTAATCGTTCCTCTTGATTTTCCATTTCTAGTTATAGAAGAAGAAGAAGTAGAATAAGAAGTAAAAGGAGGAGGAGGAGAATAAGATTATACACAGTTTCCCATCAAAGTACAAAGTTGCAGTAATATGCATATTTAAACACATAAACACAAAACGAGTTGAATGACTAACATGTACATACTTAAATATAAACACATAACTATACCTTCCGATACTATTATAAGAATCCCACTTAAATACAGGAAGGCGATGCTACGATAGCACGATGACACGATGGTGATGGCACGATAGTACGATAGCACGATGGTGATGGTACGATGACACGATGGTGATGACACGATAGCACGATGACGATGACGATGACGCGATGAAACGATGACACGATGGTGATGGCACGATGACGATGACGCGATGTAATATCGCGTCATCGTCATCGTGTCATCGTAGCATCGCTCCATCACCATCGTGTCATCGTGTCATCGCGTCATCGTCATCGTGCTATCGTGTCATCACCATCGTGCCATCGTACCATCACCATCGTGTCATCGCGTCATCACCATCGTGTCATCGTGCTATCGTGGCATCGCGCGTGCTTGTTGACAAAGCGATAGCACGATGGCCCTAACGGGACACCGTAATATGGAGATCACAATAACAAAAATATCTTTAAAAATATTAAAATTTCATACCTGTCGATATGTAGATGCCTATATCCACCACTTTAAACACAGGTTATAGTACTGTCCTTTTAAATGAGAATTAAGTAACACAATAAGTAGATATGAACTTAACCAGTTTTGTCCGCAACAAAAGCAAGAAACTATAGAAGAAATTCCTGGATGAAAGTAAAAAAACAGAAATGTCTGATTCATTTTTTCTGAATTCACTTAAGAAATCCTCAAAAAACTATGACTTTAAAGTCATATAGCTTACATGTATCTGTGCAATCTAAAGCTTAATTTTGATTGGCTATTTAAATTATTGATCCAAACAGTCATAAATCACCACATTTTGCCCCAGAGAGCCATATATCAATGCAGGACATTATTACATAAGATTATGTAATAACCTCCTGTGCTTATGAGGATAGAATACAGAAAGTTCTTGCTTTTTGAAGAAAACATCTTCATGTTTATTATACCAATGCTAAAACACAAACGGAAAACAACTTGTTTTCCAAATAATCCTGTAGTTACCAAAAGTTACCAAAGACATATAACAAGTAACCACAGTTACCAAAGGCATATAGTGGGTTACAAATGGACTTACTTGTGCAGAGGTGCACATGTTTGGCCATATATGAGAAATAGAGACATGTTTTTTTTTTCTCCAGAGTTTCTTAAGTAATTTTGTAGATTTGCTGCAGTAACTTAGAGTAACTTTCAGTTACCAAAGACAAAGAAGGGTAACCAAGTAACCAGAAATAGAGACATGTTTTTTCAGATTTTCTTAATTGATTTTGTAGATATGATGCAGTAACCTGAAGTAACCTTCAGTTACCAAAGATTAAGAAGGGTAACCAAGTAACCAGAAATAGAGACATGATTCTTTTCAATATTTCTTATATTATGATTTTGTAGATTTGCTGTAGTAACCCTGAGTAACCTTCAGTTACCAAAGACAAAGAAGGGTAACCAAGTAACCAGAAATAGAGGCATTATTTTTTTTCAATATTTCTTATATTATGATTTTGTTGATTTGCTGCAGTAACCTGGAGTAACCTTCAGTTACCAAAGACAATGAAGAGTAACCAAGTAACCAAAAATAGAGGCATGCTTTTTTTAATATTTCTTATATTATGATTTTTGTAGATTTGCTACAGTAACCTTGAGTAACCTTCAGTTACCAAAGACAAAGAAGGGTAACCAAGTAACCAGAAATAGAGACATGTTTTTTTCTCTCCAGAGTTTCTTAAGTAATTTTGTAGATTTGCTGCAGTAACCTAGAGTAACCTTCAGTTACCAAAGACAAAGAAAGGTAACCAAGTAACCAGAAATAGAAACATGTTTTTTTGCAATTCTCCTTATATAATGATTTTGTAGATTTGCTGCAGTAACCTGGATTAACCTGTAGTTACCAAAGACAAAGAAGGGTAACCAAGTAACCAGAAATAGAGACATGTTTTTTTTCTTCAGATTTTCTTAAGTGGTTTCGTAAATTTGCTGCAGTAACCTTGAGTAACCTGTAGTTACCAAAGACAAAGAAGGGTAACCAAGTAACCAGAATTAAAGATGTTTTTTTTCAATACTTCTAGTTTTTTTATATTGCAGAATTTCAGCACTAACCTAAACTATGAGTAGCATAAAGGTTTTTCTTGGTTACCAAAAACATATAACAAGTAACTGCAGTAACCTCACTTACCAAAAGCATATAGTGGGTTACAAATGGACTCACTTGTGCAGAGGTGCACATTTTGTGTCATATCGACTATTTCTGGTTACTTGGTTACCATTCTTTGTCTTTGGTAACTGAAGGTCACTCCAGGTTACCGTAGCAAACCTACAAAAATCATAATAAAAGAAATATTGAAATGAAAAAAAGTATGTCTCTATTTCTGGTTACTTGGTTACTCTTCTTTGTCTTTGGTAACTGAAAGTTACCCCAGGTTACTGCAGCAAATCTACAAAATCAATTAAGAGAATCTGAGAGAAAAACAACACGTCTCTATTTCTGGTTACTTGGTTACCATTCTTTGTCTTCGGTAACTGAAGGTTACTTCAGGTTACTGCAGCAAATCAACAAAATCATAATATAAGAAATATTAAAAAAAATCATGTCTATGTTTCTGGTTACTTGGTTACCCTTCTTTGTCTTTGGTTACTTCAGGTTACTTCAGGTTACTGCAGCAAATCTACAAAATCAAATAAAAAAATCTGAAAATAAAATGTCTCTATTTCTGGTTACTTGGTTACCCTTCTTTGTCTTTGGTAACTGAAGGTTACTCAAGGTTTCTGCAGCAAATCTACAAAATCATAATATAAGAAATATTGAAAAAAAATCATGCCTCTATTTCTGGTTACTTGGTTACCATTCTGTGTCTTTGGTAACTGAAGGTTACTTCAGGTTACTGCATCAAATCTACAAAATCAATTTAGAAAATCTGAAAAAATCATGTCTCTATTTCTGGTTACTTGGTTACCCTTCTTTCTCTTTGGTAACTACAGATTACCTCAGGTTACTGCATCAAATCTACAAAATCAATTAAGAAAATCTGAAAAAACATTTCTCTATTTCTGGTTACTTGGTCACCCTTCTTTGTCTTTGGTAACTGAAGGTTACCCCAGGTTACTGCAGCAAATCTACAAAATCATAATATAAGAAATATTGGGAAAAAAATGTCTCTATTTCTGGTTAATTGGTTACCCTTCTTTGTCTTTGGTAACTGAAGGTTACTCCAGGTTAATGCAGCAAATCTACAAAATGATTATGTGAGGAATATTGAAAATAAAATCATGTCTCTATTTCTGGTTACTTGGTTACCCTTCTTTGTCTTTGGTAACTGAAGGTTACTCTTGGTTACTGCAGCAAATCTACAAAATCATTATATATGGAGAATTGGAAAAAACATGTCTCTATTTCTGGTTACTTGGTTACCATTCTTTCTCTTTGGTAACTGAAGATTACTTCAGGTTACTTCATCAAATCTACAAAATCAATTAAAAAAATCTGAAAATAACATGTGTCTATTTCTGGTTACTTGGTTACCCTTCTTTGTCTTTGGTAACTGAAGGTTACTTCAGGTTACTGCATCAAATCTACAAAATCATAATACAAGAAATATTTAAAAAAATCATGTCTCTATTTCTGGTTACTTGGTTACCCTTCTTTGTCTTTGGTAACTTAAGGTTATTCCATGTTACTGCATCAAATCTACAAAACCATACAAAATAATAATAATACCCACCTATGTGTACATTGATGGCAACTCCAATATATGAGTTATTTGCACAATGTTTTTTGGCGTTGTTGTGGTGGCGCAGTCGATAGAGACGTCGGCATAAATGTGTTAGTGGCTGACGCCACAGGGTCTGTGGGTTCGAATCCCATAAGTGATAGAAAATATTTCAGAAATTATCCGTGGTCAGGTGAATAAGTCATATGTCAATTCTCTCCATTGAGTCATATAAAGTAGGAATGATTGTCCGTGGTCAGGTGAATAAGACATATATGTTTTTCATCCTATTTTCAGACACCTTTTTATTTTGCCATGCAGTTGTGAAAGTTTCAGACCTTTTTAAGACATAATTGGTCAAGTTATTATAAAACTTAGTCAGTATGAGTGTGAATTTTACTTTTTCACAAGAAATACGAGCATTTTAACTGATACTATGTGTCACTAAAACTTAGTTTATTTCAGAACTTGTGACAAGTGTAGATAAGTATTACATAAAATGTTACTGTTGAATCTTTAAAATAAAAAAAAGGTCCTCTTAAGAACTCACACCACTATTATCTCCCTTAAGTACTCCGGATCTACAGAATAATGAAGGAGGTAGAAATAAAAACTTTAGTTCTCTTTTTCTTCTTTTTGTCAGGCCTTGTACTGCAGTAATTTAAATTATCCTACCACGTATTTTAGAAATCACCACTGAAAATTTGATACTGATATCAGATTTCAGGGCAATTCTGTGTCATTTCACAATTGTTGGTTCAAGCCGCGTTGTTGGCAAATAGTTGATATATAATTACTCTGGGATCAAAGTGGGGCGGTAGTCTAATGGATAGAGTGTTAGGAAACAAATGGTGAGCATGATTATGGAAATGTATGGGTTCTTTATAAAAATTGTGAATTGCATATCCCTGTGTCTTGTGGTTTCACCCTGGGTGGGGCCTTATAAAAATTAGTGTATCTGTAAACAATTCACATTTTTTTTACTTCTTTTCAAAAACCGTAAGCTCAATCGTTATGAAATTGTTGTATGCAGATTTGGTACCACAAGGGTGAACCAGAATTTTGAATTGCATGGTTTATTTACCTTACTATCCTTCGTTATTGTATGTTATTCAACAACAGAGTTTCATTTTACTGTTAAAATAGTGTATTTGTGAAAAGAATTGCCTAACATCAGAAAATTTACATTTGTGACAAAAAAAAACATAAGTCCCACTGACCCCATTTTGTCAAAAGGATATAAAATTTGAACATGCTGATAATATATAATTATTGAAAAGGGATTTCCTAACATGGCGAGTTGATACAAATATAGATATCCTGCTGAAATTGCAACATTTGGGATGTAATACATGAGTCAATTTATCCATTTTAAAATTCAGGCATTTATATAAATAAGGTTTTTCACTGATAAACATATCCTATTAAATTGGATGTTTAGTATCACTTTGAAAATAACATAGTTTCAAAAAGGGGACTGACATTACATAATTTTTAATTGCAAGAAACCCTCTGGGGGACACTCAAAATCACCATGGTTAAAATCCCTATAACTGACTGAAAATGTTAAAATAAGTATTTAGCCAAATAATGATGTAATGTTATCCAACATCCTGTCAAAAACTTTGGGGTATTCTATGCAAATTAGAGTACAGTATGAGGGTAAATGTTTTACCACATGGTGTGAATGTACTAAGTATTGGGGGAGATTGGAGAACTCAGCAGGTGGTCAGTAGCATACACATTACTTAATGTCTCTGTTATTTGTAATGATGCCAAAATGGGATAATTGTAGGTAAAATGTACACAATATAATTAACAAATTATTTTGTAAAAAAGATACCATCCAACCATGCATTTAAGTTAACATTAAAAGGGCATATGAAATCATTTCATAATTTATTTACTTCGTGACAGTGTATACTTTGAAAACATTTCACGGATGTGCAGGGTGTTCTGAGTTTAAAATCATTGAAGTTGTCTAATTAAGCTAGAAGGGTATTTTAATATTTTACAAATTCAATCATGCTTGCTTTTATAATGAATGGATGGATTGTACTATGTCAGACACATGACATTTGGGTTGCAGGTTTGATCCCTGGGACATGACCAATGCAACCTTTATCCCTCTTTCTGGGTGATGCTTCATAATCATGATCTTGTTGCTGAGATCAAGGACTTGTATAGATATACTTCTGCGCTGTTATGTATTCTTGTTTCTCTTTTCTCTGTATTTCATACATTTTTTTCTTTTATTCAAAAAAGTTTCAGAAAATTAAGTTACCACTGTGCCCGAGAATCATATCATCACTTTTAGACAACAACAATGTCACTGTGTTTGGGAAGTGTTTTTAATAGTGTCTGAGAACTACAATCACTATGATATATTATATACTCACAGTTTCTGAGATGCCTGAGAATGATAATATCACTGCCTGTACTGTTTAAACTAAAACGTTTCCTACATACCTTTGATGATGTTTTTTTGTCTGTACATGTTACATTCCTTCAGAAGAGTCTAATTATATAAGAACTTCAATTCCAAGTCTGGAATTACATTAAAAGTTTACTTTAAAACTCCCAGATATATTCTAAAACATGTTTATAAACGATTAAAAGTCGTTTTTATGTGATTCGTAAAAAAATGTGTGTTTTGTAGGCCCTTTCTGTGTAGAAAGTCCTTTCTGCGGAAAGGGATCCTTTCAGGTGTTTAGACACACCGCATTGCTGCTGTTAGTGTGAATGGTGATGTTTAATACTGCTGCTGATGATAATGTATGAGCTGTTAGTGTGTGGAGGTGTTTACTGCTGCTGCTGATGATGATGGGTGACGGTGGTTTCGTCAACATAGCAGTTCGTCTACCTTAATTTTGTGTTGAAAACAAGTAGTGATTTCGTAAACCTTAATTTAGTATAGTGTTATGTGGCATGACAATTAACCAGGTGTGAAACCCTAATATACAGCAAGAAGACTGACAGTTGTGGATAGGTGACAACCAGTTACGGTCTGTTGAACGAACTGGGGGTATACTTTTATGTAGTCAAGTATGTTATTGAAAAGTAACAAGTAATGAAATATATAGTATTATATTTTCTTATAAAAAAAATAATACAATTTTAGGCCAAACACTTATAAAGTAAAAATATACATTTTAATAACATTATATAAAAAAGGTAGACGAAACCACTTATGGCTCCCTATATAAATTAAGGTAGACGAACAGGTAGGTTGACGAAACCACTGTACTTCCTGATGAAGATATATGTGACATTAGTGTGAATGGTGATGCTGCTGCTGATGTTGTAGCTAGTGATTTTGCTGCTGCTGTTGATGATGAGTGTGATATTGTGAATGGTGGTGGTTACTGCTGCTAATGATGCTGCAGTGTTTGGTGTTAGTGTGAACAGTGATGTTGCTGCTGATGATGATGTGTGTGATGTTAGTGTGAATGGTGATGTTGCTGCTGCTACTACTGCTGATATGTGTGATATTAGTGTGAAAGGATATGTTGCTGCTGCTACTACTGCTGATATGTGTGATATTAGTGTGAATGGTGATGCTGCTGCTGCTACTACTGCTGATATGTGTGATATTAGTGTGAAAGGATATGTTGCTGCTGCTACTACTGCTGATATGTGTGATATTAGTGTGAATGGTGATGTTGCTGCTGCTACTACTGCTGATATGTGTGATGTTAGTGTGAAAGGTGATGTTGCTGCTGCTACTACTTCTGATATGTGTGATATTAGTGTGAAAGGTGATGTTGCTACTACTGAAGATGATGGTATGTGTGATATTAGTGTGAAAGGAGATGTTGCTGCTGTTACTACTGCTGATATGTGTGATGTTAGTGTGAAAGGTGATGTTGCTGCTGGTACTACTGCTGATATGTGTGATATTAGTGTAAAAGGTGATGTTGCTACTACTGAAGATGATGGTATGTGCGATATTAGTGTGAAAGGAGATGTTGCTGCTGCTACTACTGCTGATATGAGTGATGTTAGTGTGAAAGGAGATGCTGCTGCTGCTACTACTGCTGATATGTGTGATGTTAGTGTGAAAGGTGATGTTGCTGTTGCTACTACTGAAGATGACGGTATGTGCGATATTAGTGTGAAAGGAGATGTTGCTGCTGCTACTACTGCCGATATGAGTGATGTTAGTGTGAAAGGTGATATTGCTGCTGCTGCTACTGCTGATAAATGTGATGTTAGTGTGAATGGTGATGTTGCTGCTGTTACTACTTCTGATATGTGCGATGTTAGTGTGAACGGTGATGTTGCTGCTGCTGCTGATGGTGATATGTGTGATGTAAGTGTGAATGGTTATGTTGCTGCTGCTGATGATGATGATATGTGTGATGTTAGTGTTAATGGTTATGTAGCTGCAGCTGTTGATGATGTGTGTGATGTTAGTGTCAGATTATTCAATAATATAAAGCATCCTTCTATTAAAATATAAAAAAATGTTGAAGATTAATTAAAATTCAATCGTATGTTATGTATAGATACACTATCGTCTACATTGGCACTCTTGTGTGTTGGTGCTTCTGTTACATTGTACAGCATAACAGAACTATATGGAGATCATAATAACAAAAATATCTTTAAAAATATTAAAATTTCATACCTGTCGATATGTAGATGCCTAAATCCACCACTTTAAACACAGGTTATAATACTGTCCTTTTAAATGAGAATTAAGTAACACAAGAAGTAGATATGAACTTAACCAGTTTTGTCCGCAACAAAAGCAAGAAACTTTAGAAGAAATTCCTGGATGAAAGTAAAAAAACAGAAATGTCCGATTCATTTTTTCTGAATTCACTTAAGAAATCCTAAAAAAACTATGACTTTAAAGTCATTTAGCTTACATGTATCTGTGCAATCTAAAGCTTAATTTTGATTGGCTATTTAAATTATTGATCCAAACAGTCATAAATCACCACATTTTGCCCCAGAGAGCCATATATCAATGCAGGACAATATTACATAAGATTATGTAATAACCTCCTGTGCTTATGAGGATAGAATACAGAAAGTTCTTGCTTTTTGAAGAAAACATTTTCATGTTTATTATACCAATGCTAAAACACAAACGGAAAACAACTTGTTTTCCAAATAATCCTGTAGTTACCAAAAGTTACCAAAGACATATAACAAGTAACCACAGTTTCCAAAGGCATATAGTGGGTTACAAATGGACTTACTTGTGCAGAGGTGCACATTTTGGGCCATATATGAGAAATAGAGACATGTTTTTTTTTCTCCAGAGTTTCTGAAGTAATTTTGTAGATTTGCTGCAGTAACCTAGAGTAACTTTCAGTTACCAAAGACAAAGAAGGGTAACCAAGTAACCAGAAATAGAGACATGTTTTTTCAGATTTTCTTAATTGATTTTGTAGATATGATGCAGTAACCTGAAGTAACCTTCAGTTACCAGAGATTAAGAAGGGTAACCAAGTAACCAGAAATAGAGACACGATTCTTTTCAATATTTCTTATATTATGATTTTGTAGATTTGCTGTAGTAACTTTGAGTAACCTTCAGTTACCAAAGACAAAGAAGGGTAACCAAGTAACCAGAAATAGAGGCAATATTTTTTTTGATATTTCTTATATTATGATTTTGTTGATTTGCTGCAGAAACCTGGAGTAACCTTCAGTTACCAAAGACAATGAAGAGTAACCAAGTAACCAGAAATAGAGGCATGCTTTTTTCAATATTTCTTATATTATGATTTTTGTAGATTTGCTACAGTAACCTTGAGTAACCTTCAGTTATCAAAGACTCTATTAAGAGAATCTGAGAGAAAAACAACACGTCTCTATTTCTGGTTACTTGGTTACCATTCTTTGTCTTTGGTAACTGAAGGTTACTTCAGGTTACTGCAGCAAATCAACAAAATCATAATATAAGAAATATTGAAAAAAAATCATGTCTATGTTTTTGGTTACTTGGTTACCCTTCTTTGTCTTTGGTTACTTCAGGTTACTTCAGGTTACTGCAGCAAATCTACAAAACCATTATATATGAAGAATTGGAAAAAAACATGTCTATATTTCTGGTTACTTGGTTACCATTCTTTCTCTTTGGTAACTGAAGATTACTTCAGGTTACTTCATCAAATCTACAAAATCAATTAAAAAAATCTGAAAATAACATGTGTCTATTTCTGGTTACTTGGTTACCCTTCTTTGTCTTTGGTAACTGAAGGTTACTTCAGGTTACTGCATCAAATCTACAAAATCATAATACAAGTAATATTTAAAAAAATCAAGTCTCTTTTTCTGGTTACTTGGCTACCCTTCTTTGTCTTTGGTAACTTAAGGTTATTCCATGTTACTGCATCAAATCTACAAAACCATACAAAATAATAATAATACCCACCTATGTGTACATTGATGGCAACTCCAATATATGAGTTATTTGCACAATGTTTTTTGGCGTTGTTGTGGTGGCGCAGTCGATAGAGACGTCGGCATAAATGTGTTAGTGGCTGACGCCACAGGGTCTGTGGGTTCGAATCCCATAAGTGTTAGAAAATATTTCAGAAATTATCCGTGGTCAGGTGAATAAGTCATATGTCAATTCTCTCCATTGAGTCATATAAAGTAGGAATGATTGTCCGTTGTCAGGTGAATAAGACATATATGTTTTTCATCCTATTTTCAGACACCTTTTTATTTTGCCATGCAGTTGTGAAAGTTTCAGACCTTTTTTAGACATAATTGGTCAAGTTATTATAAAACTTAGTCAGTATGAGTGTGAATTTTACTTTTTCACAAGAAATACGAGCATTTTAACTGATACTATGTGTCACTAAAACTTAGTTTATTTCAGAACTTGTGACAAGTGTAGATAAGTATTACATAAAATGTTACTGTTGAATCTTTAAGATAAAAAAAAGGTCCTCTTAAGAACTCACACCACTATTATCTCCCTCAAGTACACCGGATCTACAGAATAATGAAGGAGGTAGAAATAAAAACTTTAGTTCTCTTTTTCTTCTTTTTGTCAGGCCTTGTACTGCAGTAATTTAAATTATCCTACCACGTATTTTAGAAATCACCACTGAAAATTTGATGCATATATCAGATTTCAGGGCAATTCTGTGTCATTTCACAATTGTTGGTTCAAGCCGCGTTGTTGGCAAATAGTTGATATATAATTACTCTGGGATCAAAGTGGGGCGGTAGTCTAATGGATAGAGTGTTAGGAAACAAATGGTGAGCATGATTATGGAAATGTATGGGTTCTTTATAAAAATTGTGAATTGCATATCCCTGTGTCTTGTGGTTTCACCCTGGGTGGGGCCTTATAAAAATTAGTGTATCTGTAAACAATTCACATTTTTTACTTCTTTTCAAAAACCGTAAGCTCAATCGTTATGAAATTGTTGTATGCAGCTTTGGTACCATAAGGGTGAACCAGAATTTTGAATTGCATGGTTTATTTACCTTACTATCCTTTGTTATTGTATGTTATTCAACAACAGAGTTTCATTTTACTGTTAAAAAAGTGTATTTGTGAAAAGAATTGCCTAACATCAGAAAATTTAAATTTGTGACAAAAAAAAACCATAAGTCCCACTGACCCCATTTTGTCAAAAGGATATAAAATTTGAACATGCTGATAATATATAATTATTGAAAAGGGATTCCCTAACATGCCGAGTTTATACAAATATAGATATCCTGCTGAAAATTGCAACATTTGGGATGTAATACATGAGTCAATTTATCCATTTTAAAATTCAGGCATTTATATAAATAAGGTGTTTCACTGATAAACATATCCTATTAAATTGGATGTTTAGTATCCCTTTGAAAATAACATAGTTTCAAAAAGGGGACTGACATTACATGATTTTTAATTGCAAGTAACCCTCTGGGGGACACTCAAAATCATCATGGTTAAAATCCCTATAACTGACTGAAAATGTTAAAATAAGTATTTAGCCAAATAATGATGTAATGTTATCCAACATCCTGTCATAAACTTTGGGGTATTCTATGCAAATTAGAGTACAGTATGAGGGTTAATGTTTTACCACATGGTGTGAATGTACTAAGTATTGGGGGAGATTGGAGAACTCAGCAGGTGGTCAGTAGCATACACATTACTTATTTTATCTGTAGGCAGTGTATTATGTGACAATATCCGAAAAGGTGAGAAATTCATATTTATCCAACGGTCAAAGAACTATGATTATTGGCAGTGACTTAATGTCTCTGTTATTTGTAATGATGCCAAAATGGGGTAATTGTAGGTAAAATGTACACAATATAATTAACAAATTATTTTGTAAAAAAGATACCATCCAACCATGCATTTAAGTTAACATTTAAAGGGCATATGAAATTATTTCATAATTAATTTACTTCGTGACAGTGTATACTTTGAAAACATTTCACGGATGTGCAGGGTGTTCTGAGTTTAAAATCATTGAAGTTGTCTAATTAAGCTAGAAGGGTATTTTAATATTTTACAAATTCAATCATGCTTGCTTTTATAATGAATGGATGGATTGTAATATGTCAGACACATGACATTTGGGTTGCAGGTTTGATCCCTGGGACATGACCAATGCAACCTTTATCCCTCTTTCTGGGTGATGCTTCATAATCATGATCTTGTTGCTGAGATCAAGGACTTGTATAGATATAATTCTCCGGTGTTATGTATTCTTGTTTCTCTTTTCTCTGTATTTCATACATTTTTTTCTTTTATTCAAAAAAGTTTCAGAAAATTAAGTTACCGCTGTGCCCGAGAATCATATCATCACTTTCAGACAACAACAATGTCACTGTGTTTGGGAAGTGTTTTTAATAGTGTCTGAGAACTACAATCACTATGATATATTATATACTCACAGTTTCTGAGATGCCTGAGAATGATAATATCACTGCCTGTACTGTTTAAACTAAAACGTTTCCTACATACCTTTGATGATGTTTTTTTGTCTGTACATGTTACATTCCTTCAGAAGAGTCTAATTATATAAGAACTTTAATTCCAAGTCTGGAATTACATTAAAAGTTTACTTTAAAACTCCCAGATATACTCTAAAACATGTTTATAAACGATTAAAAGTCATTTTTATGTGATTCGTAAAAAATGTGTGTTTTGTAGGCCCTTTCTGTGTAGAAAAGTCCTTTCTGCGGAAAGGGATCCTTTCAGGTGTTTAGACACACCGCATTGCTGCTGTTAGTGTGAATGGTGATGTTTAATACTGCTGCTGATGATAATGTATGAGCTGTTAGTGTGTGGAGGTGTTTACTGCTGCTGCTGATGATGATGGGTGACGGTGGTTTCGTCAACATAGCAGTTCGTCTACCTTAATTTTGTGTTGAAAACAAGTAGTGATTTCGTCAACCTTAATTTAGTATAGTGTTATGTGGCATGCCAATTAACCAGGTGTGAAACCCTAATATACAGCAAGAAGACTGACAGTTGTGGATAGGTGACAACCAGCTACGGTCTGTTGAACGAACTGGGGGTATAATTTTATGTAGTCAAGTATGTTATTGAAAAGTAACAAGTAATGAAATATATAGTATTATAGTTTCTTATAAAAAAAATAAAACAATTTTAGGCCAAACACTTATATATTAATTTCATCGTCAACATAGCTGATTCAATCACATCTCATGCAATTGATAAATATATGATAATGTAGATACATTTTATTGACTTAAACTATTACAGTTTTTCATCATAAGAAATATATGACAAAATAAATGCACAAACACACACATGTGACATATCTGAACAAAGTAAAAATATACAGTTTAATTACATTATATAAAAAAGGTAGACGAAACCACTTATCGCTCCCTATATAAATTAAGGTAGACGAACAGGTAGGTTGACGAAACCACTGTACTTCCTGATTAAGATATATGTGACATTAGTGTCAGTGGTGATGCTGCTGCTGATGTTGTAGCTAGTGATTTTGCTGCTGCTGTTGATGAAGAGTGTGATATTGTGAATGGTGGTGGTTACTGCTGCTAATGATGCTGCAGTGTTTGGTGTTAGTGTGAACAGTGATGTTGCTGCTGATAAGATTATGTAATAACCTCCTGTGCTTATGAGGATAGAATACAGAAAGTTCTTGCTTTTTAAAGAAAACATCTTCATGTTTATTATACCAATGCTAAAACACAAACGGAAAACAACTTGTTTTCAAAATAATCCTGTAGTTACCAAAAGTTACCAAAGACATATAACAAGTAACCATAGTTACCAAAGGCATATAGTGGGTTACAAATGGACTTACTTGTGCAGAGGTGCACATTTTGGGCCATATATGAGAAATAGAGACATGTTGTTTTTTTTCTCCAGAGTTTCTTAAGTAATTTTGTAGATTTGCTGCAGTAACCTAGAGTAACTTTCAGTTACCAAAGACAAAGAAGGGTAACCAAGTAACCAGAAATAGAGACATGTTTTTTCAGATTTTCTTAATTGATTTTGTAGATATGATGCAGTAACCTGAAGTAACCTTCAGTTACCAAAGATTAAGAAGGGTAACCAAGTAACCAGAAATAGAGACATGATTCTTTTCAATATTTCTTATATTATGATTTTGTAGATTTGCTGTAGTAACTTTGAGTAACCTTCAGTTACCAAAGACAAAGAAGGGTAACCAAGTAACCAGAAATAGAGGCATTATTTTTTTTCAATATTTCTTATATTATGATTTTGTTGATTTGCTGCAGTTAGCTGGAGTAACCTTCAGTTACCAAAGACAATGAAGAGTAACCAAGTAACGAGAAATAGAGACATGCTTTTTTCAATATTTCTTATATTATGATTTTTGTAGATTTGCTACAGTAACCTTGAGTAACCTTCAGTTACCAAAGACAAAGAAGGGTAACCAAGTAACCAGAAATAGAGACATGTTTTTTTTCTCCAGAGTTTCTTAAGTAATTTTGTAGATTTGCTGAGGTAACCTAGAGTAACTTTCAGTTACCAAAGACAAAGAAGGGTTACCAAGTAACCAGAAATAGAGACATGTTTTTTTCAGATTTTCTTAATTGATTTTGTAGATATGATGCAGTAACCTGAAGTAACCTTCAGTTACCAAAGATTAAGAAGGGTAACCAAGTAACCAGAAATAGAGACACGATTCTTTTCAATATTTCTTATATTATGATTTTGTAGATTTGCTGCAGTAACCTTGAGTAACCTTCAGTTACCAAAGACAAAGAAGGGTAACCAAGTAACCAGAAATAGATGCATTATTTTTTTTCAATATTTCTTATATTATGATTTAACAAATATGCGATATATGACCGTAACATACATAACAATAGGGCCAAGATGGCCCTATATCACTCACCTGACTGACCCTGAGTCGCCCAACTTCAGTAGATTATATAATACATGTACACTCAAAATTCCAGAAAACCGAGATGAGCGAGTAGTTAGAATTTTGATTTGATTTGAAGATCTAACAGATGCGTAGAAGAGTTCAAACTTGGTAGTGGTTCACCCATTACTATATAAGCTTTAGTAAAAACTTAAAAAATCTTCTTGTCAGAAACCACTGGGCCAATTTTGATATAACTTCACGGAAATGTTCCTTGGGTGACCCTCTACCAAGTTTGTTCAAGCCATCTTGATTCGTCAAAAAACATGGCCGCCATGGGGCGGGGCTAGTTTAATTAGTAAAAACTTAAAAAATCTTCTTGTAAGAAACTACTGGCTCGATTTTAAAATAATTTCACAGAAACGTTCCTTGGGTGACCCTCTACCAAGTTTGTTCAAACCATAGTGATGCGTCAAAAACATGGCGGCCAGGGGGTGTAGTTAGTTAACTATATAAGCTATAGTAAAAACTATTAGTAAAAAAATCCAGAAAACACTGGGCCAATGTTGATATAACTTCACAGAAATGTTCCTTGGGTGACACTCTACCAAGTTTGTTCAAGCAATATTCATTGGTAAAAAACATGGCCGCCATGGGGCGGCGCAAGTTTAATTAGTAAAAACTTAAAAAATCTTCTTGTCAGAAACTACTGGCTCGATTTCAAAATAATTTTACAGAAATGTTCCTTGGATCACCCTCTACCAGGTTTGTTCAAGCCATCTTGATTTGTCGAAAAACATGGCCGCCAGGGGGCGGGATAAGTTCAATTAGTAAAAACTTAAACAATCTTTTTGTCAGAAACTACTGGCTCGATTTTAAAATAATTTCACAGTAATGTTCCTTGGAGGACCCTTCACCAAGTTTGTTCAAACCGTAGTGATTTGTCAAAAAACATGGCGGTCAAGGGGTGGGGTTAGATTACTTTATAAATTTTAGTAAAATTTAACAAATCTTCTTGTCAGAAACCACTGGGCCAATTTTGATATAACTTCACAGAAATTTTTCTTGGGTGACCCTCTACAAAGTTTGTTCAAGCCATCTTGATTCGTCAAAAACATGGCCGCAATGGGGCGGGGCAAGTTTAATTAGTAAAAACTTAAAGAATCTTCTTGTCAGAGACTACTGGCTCGATTTTAGAATAATTTCACAGAAATGTTCCTTGGGTGACCCTTCACCAAGTTTGTTCAAACCGTAGTGATTCGTCAACAAAAATGGCGGCCAGGGGGTGTGGTTAGTTTACTATATAAGCTTTAGTAAAAATTTAACAAATCTTCTTGTCAGAAACCACTAGGCCAATTTTTATATAACTTCACAGAAATGTTCCTTTGGGTGACCCTCTACCAAGTTTGTTCAAGCCATCTTGATTCGTCAAAAGCATGGCCGCCAGGGGGCGGGGCAAGTTTAATTAGTAAAAACTTAAAAAAATTTCTTGTCAGAAACTACTGGCTCGATTTTAAAATATTTTTTCACAGAAAAGTTCCTTGGGTGATCCTCTACCAAGTTTGTTCAAGCCATCTTGATTCGTCGAAAAACATGGCCGCCAGGGAGCGGGGTAAGTTTAATTAGTAAAAACTTAAACAATCTTTTTGTCAGAAACTACTGGCTCGATTTTAAAATAACTTCACAGAAATGTTCCTTAGGTGACCCTCTACCAAATTTGTTCCAGCCATAGTGATTCGTCAAAAAACATTGCGGCCAGGGGGTGGGGTTAGTTTACTATATAAGCTATAGTAAAAACTTAAAAAATCTTCTTGTCAGAAACCACTAGGCCAATTTTGATATTACTTTACAGAAATGTTCCTTGGGTGACCCACTACTAAGTTTGTAGACGTCGAAACCTCTGACCAAGCATGTCCCACTCATGCTCAATGGAAGCCAAATCTGGTATCACCGCTGGCCATGGGAGGACATTGATATCATTGGTGTGCACGAACTGCTGTGTTATGCGCAGTGTGGGGACTTGCGTTGTCCTCGAAGATGAATTCGATTAATTTAATGTTCTCTAAGCATACATACTTTTAACCTTTAACCGTTTTCGGAAAATTGCCATTTCAAAAAGAGGTGCAAAACTTTTGAAACTCAGTATATATTTAATTTTGTATTAACAACCACGTAATAACTATGACTGAAATGAAAAAAACATGTAGGTTCTACAAAACGACATGAGAAGATACTTTATGAGATAACAACAAGCAGAAAAAGTCATGTTTCGAAGGACATTTTGAGAGAATTTTTTTTAAGATATCTCTAACAAATTAAGAATGTAGTATACATGTACTGTTATGTAAATTGTGTAATCTTAATATCTGTTCATGTATTATCTTCGATCATTTATCCTTATCCAAATGTATTTTTAAGTAAGGTCTATGTTAATTTGTATTCAGAATGCCATAAAGTAATATGTACAAACCATAACTATGAGATATCATTTCTGCATTTAAAGGTTACATTGGATTATTCTCTTCTGAGCTTAAGATGAAGTCATATCTAACGTTTATGCTTTGTCCAGTTTCCATTGTAGATAAAACTTGAAATTGAGGAAAGTTTTTTTGTATACTAGTGTTATAATATTCTACACCGTCTCGTGGATTTATCTACGGTGTCCCGTTGGGGCCATCGCAGCATATTTATTAAATTAAGTAAAGTCGAAACTACGAAACTACGATGGTGAGATGGTGAAAAGTCGAAACTACGATGGTGAAAAGTCGTTGTTTCGTTGTTTCGACTTTTCACCATCGTAGTTTCGACTTTTCACCACCGTAGTTTCGTTGTTTCGACTTGTCACTATCGTAGTTTCGACTTTTCACTATCGTAGTTTCGCGTTTTCACCATCGTAAATTCGACTTTTCACCATCGTAGTTTCGCGTTTTCACCATTTTAGTTTCGACTTTTCACCATCGTTGTTTCGCGTTTTCAACATCGTAGTTTCGACTTTTCACCATCGTAGTTTCGCGTTTTCACCTTCGTAGTTTCGGCCTTTCACCATCGTTGTTTCGCCTTTCTGTTGCTCATGCGCAATCGAAATTAAAAGCATGGACGAATCAATAATTTATTGATTGATTGATTGATTCGTTGATCGATTGCTTGATGACTGAATTACTGATTTGCTTGTTTGCTCATTAATTCATTTGTTCACTTACTGACTGACTGAATGACTTACTTACTTATTGCCGTTTTGTACCTAAATTGAGCCGTCAGTACAAGTAGCTATATAAGATATAATTCGCACTCATTTAGATTATATTAAATTAAGAGTAATTAATCATGTACATTTTCGATAATTAACTTGTTATCAATGAAACAAAATTCAATAAATAACGAACAATACTTAATATTCCTTCCATCCTCTCTCACTCCTTCCCTCCATTCCTCCGTTCATTCGTTCTCTCTCTCTATATATATATATATATCACTCTCTCTCTCGCTCACACACACACACACACGCACGAACGAACGTACACACAAATATACTTTCTGGAGCTTTTGCTCTCCTCTAACACGGTGTCTGTCCTTCTGTTTACAGTTTTATCCTGTATGAACACCGGGGCGCGTGCACATTCTATGCAAATACTGGGTCATCTCGGATACCTACATGTACCTGTCGTATACAAAGGTATCCATTGTGTAATTAATGATTTATTAAGAGCAGTAATCAATATATATATAAAATACGCAAACCAAATTCATTTATTTATATAAAGGTGTAATTATATAACGGTATTGATAAAATATATCAACTTAACTTTGCTTATATGAAATACTTACCTTATGTTTAACCCAACGTTCAAAGTCAGAAACTACGATGGTGAAAAAGTCGAAACTACGATGGTGAAAACGCGAAACTAGAGTTCATTGGCACCCAGGAAGGTGGCTTTGATTTTTACTTAGGAATACTACAGGATAATAGGAAAGCATTTTTTTCTCATCAACTTTTGTTGAGTCATAATAGTTGAAACTTAGTCCATGAAAAGGGAGCTCATATGCATAACGGGCCGATGCTCAAACAGCAATGGAATTACGAATCCTCAAATATCTTTTTATCAAGAACCGACCAACCAAATGTGTTCATATTTGATGTAAATGTTCCCTCTAAGCAGGGTTTTCAAGTGTATTCAAATTATGGGACTATGTGCCAGTTGCAAGGGAAAAACGTTTTTAACTGGCAATTACATGTGAAAACAAGATATTCTGTTTTTCTCATCCATTGTTGGTACTATTCCACTCATATTGGTGTCTAAATCATTGTTTAGTTGAGACTGAGTCATTTAAAGGTAATTTTATATACATAGCTGGGGCCAAAATACTGGAAAGTATTGGAAAATGTTAAGAGGTGCATCAAGTGCAAGCATATTGTTAATGGTGGATTTCAAGTAATGTTTGAAAAACCTGAAAAAAAAACAATCACTATGGATGAATTGAAAAACGCAGCGAGAAAAATCGTATTCGTTCAGATTTAGATATTAACGAGTTAAGTGGTTACTTCTAAACGCATGCCTTCTGCATATGTCATACTGTTGCATTAAATGGGTACTGTAAATAATGTAGAAAACTATCGGGGTATAACTCTACTGGGTACGTTTAGTAAACTGTTTACAACAATTTTTGATAACAGGCTGAAAAAGTGGGCAGAATCGTATAATGTGTATGTTGAGGTTAAAACCGGTTTTCGAAAAAAAAAAAGAGCACTGTTTACACTGTTTCTTTACTTCATGGTCTTATAAATAAAATGCTAAATTCAGATAAAAAAATATGGAGCGCATTTGTTTATTTTACAAACCATTTAATTTTGTTGTAAGAGAAAACTTAATAAACATGATTTAAGAGGTAAAAAGCAAAATATTATAATGATTATGTAAAATGAAGTTAATGGTCATTTATAAGAACATCCCTTTTATTATTCTCAGTGTATCAGTGAACTGGAACCTACGAGCTAATCTATTGCACGGAAGATATAAATCGTTTGATAAAGGTTGACTTATGTTTAACCGTGTTTTGAAGAGTCCAACAAATGTAAAACACCTATTCTAGCAGGGGCTTATCTGGTGTCTGTTTACAATTGGCAGAAGCTTTCAGCGTCCGTCTGGGATTTTGTATAGGATATTTGTCTGGGTTCTAACCTAAGCCAATCGGCTGCCTATATCCCTAGCCTCGATCTGAAAACACGCCCCTCGCTGCAATGTGGGCCAGGCACTTTGTCTTGGACATCGCTTATGCTAAATTTACGCTCGTAAACTCGCTTCGACATACGTTTACTACTTTAGTTAACACTTTCGTCAATAAAACAATATCATGTCTGGACGAAGGGGATGAAGCAGTACGTGCTCTGGAAGTGCGAGGAATCGTGGCGATACCAACGAGATACCAGCCAAAAGTCGTTCTCCAGTCTCCCAGACGAGAACAATGGCAGTCCGTTTCGGCCAGAGTTTACCGGGAAAGTGGATTACCGCCAAGTTGAAAGCGAAATTAAAGCACAGAAGTGTTACTTTGCCTAACTCAACGCCGCATAAAACTTTGTAAAACTTTACGAACAGTTGTTTAAACATGAGGCAGCTAGTTTGGCTAAAATAGCATAGACGTGACATTCGCAAGCAAAAATCATTTCGGAGTACCCGGAGACTGATGACGTCAACGAGATAACACCACGCACCACGGAACCGTTGCAGATAAGTGATTTTCAGCATGAGTTAATGCTTATTCAGGCGATCATGGCTGAGAGAAATACCGTTAATGCGACACAAACGTGTAACCACATGGATGACACGCGGAGTAATAGGCATCTGTTAACCGGATCCCCTTAACCGTCATCATGTCGCCGACTGGATGAACTGCCGGATGTAAACATTATACCTAAAAAAGTAACGAACGACATTTTTGCGTTATTACTCATTCCTGGAATGGAGAGATAAAGAGAAACCCAAGTGGTGAACAAACATGGTCAGATTGTCATACAATCTACCGACTCGAGGCTACACAGAGCCTTAAACATGATATTAATAAATTCAAAGGTGCATTTTTACAAATATAAAAATGTTATATGTGAAATGGAACCCCAAAGACGTTAGTAATTGGATATTTATTCGGATTTAATTGAAAGGATGTTTCGTCAGTATGGAAACAGTCATTTTTACGCGTATCATAACGCATTCTCGAGAAAGGTTGAACAGTATGAGCTCGATGGAATACCTGTGGACTGGTTTTCATGTGATTCTAGGCTGTACATGACTTCATTTTCAGGATTGCGAACGACGACCTGCGATGCCTGCCAAAGCATTGACCATACCACGTCTTTCTGTCTTCTCCATGCTAACTCCACCAGGTCAGACATCAATCATAGCAACAAAGAAAGGCAGGCTACACGACGTACTATGGTCAGCTTACCTCAGTAAAACGATAATTAGTCTTGGCAGGTATATAAGTACAACAAAATTGAATCGGACCTTGGTTAGGATAAGTTTCACTTACTTGTGTTTCAACAACAACCCACTGTTAAAATATGTTTTAATTACAGGGTATGTATGGGTTTTTTTTAAGACACTCAACATTACATTTACAATATCAATAACCAATTAGAGCATGATAAACAGAGTATTGCTTATTTTATAGTCATAAACACTATTGATTCTGCTCAACTATGATCTTTTTTAATACCTGTTATAGTAATAATGTAATAATTTCTTTTCCCATTCTGTTTGCATTTTAAAGGGGTATTTATAAGAATTTGAAACGTTAAAAACACGATCATACAACAAATTACTTGAATACTGATTTGTGTATACCAGTCCTTTCTATAAATGATATTGCTGATGTGAGAAGCAATCTAAAGAGTTCATATGTCAAGAAATGTCATACTTGAATGTTTAACTTCTTCTCATTGGTTAATGCTTTCAACATTATTGCTACAAACGGGTCAAACGAAGTCAAACACTACTTTTGTTTGATAATTCAATTACTTATATTGATGGATTAGTGCAAAACTAATATATCTCAATACAGATTAAGAAGGTAGATATAATTGTTTTGCCCTAAACCCTCGATTTATGACACTTTATTATATGACTTTGCTTCTGTTCATTGTTCGCTGATATATACAGAAATATCGGGACTAAATGTTAGATATTATTTATATTATTTAAGCTGTAAGAAGATATACCTTTATTCATTTATGAGTAATTTTTGTTGTTATCTTTTTTTCTATAATGAACTTTAAAATGTTGTTTTTTTATATATTTTTACTCATGCAAATAAACCCTAGTAATGTATTGTAATGCTTTCAAAGCATATACTATTGTTAGTATGCTATTTCTGTGTTTGCTTCTCTGGGAGGATTTCTGTGTGAGGATGATTGTCTTCATAGGTCAACTCGAGGTCTGGGAGCATTTTATCAACCTCAGTAATTTTGGATTCTCCCAAGGCCACTAACTCCGTTACTTTGTCCTTATCATGGTCATATTTCTGTAAATATAAACAATTGCAAACAACATAAATATACATTAACAAAGAACAGAGTTGCGTGTAAGTTATTCCGCTCGTTGTTTCAAGTCAACGACACTTTCATCTAATGCCCACTTATCTCTCAATGCTGCGGTCATGAGTTCTTGCCCAAACTTTATGTATAAACATTTACTAGTTACTTGTGGAAGGACGGTGATTCTACTTAGATTCATTCCGAGGTCTTCCTCCACTAATAAAACCAGATATGCTATGAACCTTGTGTTGAAGATGGTGTAAAATTCCTTAAAAATAAATAAAATTACCATATTACAACAAGTCAATACTACATGTACGTATATGTTTTGTCTCTATCTTGGCATATTTGTTTTAATGTATTTGTTTATGTCAGGAAATTTTGCTAGCTGAAAATATTTTAAAAATGTGATTCATAAACTATTCACCACAATGAATATTTTTGCAGGGCTGAAGAAAATAACTGCCTTTTCAACATGAGGTAGAGGTCTCTCAATGGAGGTTTGATTAGAATAGAAATGTCTTGATTTTGGATGGGTAACAAAAACTTTGTATTCTTTTCTCATAATTGTCATCATCGAGTTCTTTATTCCTCGCTTCGACAAATGAAACAATTCTTTTCTTAACAAGTCATTTATTTGTTTGCAAATGATTACATAACGTCACTGTTTTCTCATCACCACCTTAATTGTCTGTAGGGGTCCGACATGGTGGAGTCGTCAGAGGCGAAGTCATCTTATAACCTCTCACCACTGAGGTCGTGGGATGGAGTCCCGATCATTAAAAAAAATTCATGTTAAGAGGTTTGCCAGTTACTTGCTGAAAGACGGTGGTTCTAATCAAATTCATTCTGAGGTCTTCCTCCATCAAAACAAACTGATATGCCATTTGCATAACCATATGCATATAGCTAGTATTCAACTTCCGAACACAGCTGGAGTGTTTGTATTGACTTTCAAGTAGCTGACATAATCGTATGAACGTAAGATATTTACCCCTTCATGAGTAACTCCAAACCTGAGTGGTTTTCTCAACTTGTCTGGCAAAAATGGGAATAGTGTATCAAATAACGGACATATAAGCTTGGCGTCAATAGCACTAGGATCTTGGCGACCTGGAACAAAATGGAAAACGGACATGATTTATTTCAATGGATGTGTCAATCACTTTTTTATGTTGGAAAATCCACGATTCAAGTTTTACTATAAAACCAAATCATTAGAATTAAAAAATGGGAGAACTTGCATGGTCATCGGAGCTCTTGCTTTTTATTGTGAAAATAAATTGGTTAATGTATTTTGCTGAGCTCATGTCATTAACCATACATAAATGGAACGTAATGTGTTTGTTTACTGTCATAAACAGGAGCCGGTTGGTCAAGTGGGATAACTCTATTTTGATTTAAAGTAAAATTATGATCTCTTAAAACTTCAATTTGATGAAAGTGTTTTATCAAGCTCAAACCTCAACAACTGCCATACATCAACGAAACTGTGCTTGTGTATTCACAAGGGGGATAAGCGGGATGACTTCATGTTGTTTTAGGCAGAATTATACCCCATTGATGTGTCATACTTGGCTTAAGTTTTATAGCAATCTCATATCTATCTCGGTACTTATTAACAATACACAACATATACCTTACACAAAAAGAAAAGAAAAATGAGCTTAGCAGTGTCAGTGATAAAGCTATTGGCAGCATATCAGATCGTGAACTGAGGTAAAGCTATTGACAGTAATGTACATCTAACACTGAACCTAGCAGTGTCAGTGATTAACTATTGGCAGCATATCAGATCTTGAACTGAGATAAAGCTATTGACAATAATGTACATCTAACATTGAATCTAGCGGTACCCGTAAAAAAGCTTTTTGTAACACATCTGGTCGTGAACTGAGGTAACGCTATTGGCAGTAGTCTACACTTAACACCATACCTAGCGTTACCAGTAATACAACTCTATTGACAGCACACCTGGTCTTGATCTGAAGTAATGCTATTGACAGTAATGTACACCGAATAATGTACCTAGCAGTGTCAGTAATAAAGCTATTGACAGCCCACCTGATCTTCGACTGAGGTAAAACTTTTGACAGTGATATACACCAAACAATGAATCTAGCAGTGTCAGTGATAAAGCTACAGTGTATAAGCAGCATATCAGATCTTGAACTGAGGTTAAGCTATTGACGGCAATGTACACCTAGCTCTGAACCTAGTGGTACCAGTGATAAAGTTATTGACAGTAATGTACACCTAGCACTGAACCTAAAATTACATGTTTTTTATGAAAAATACTTTACGCTTACTACCGAAGCTAGATGTACCAATTATAACACTCTTGACATTAAATTACTCCTGAGACATAACCTAGATGTACCTGTTATGGAGCTATTTAATGAGACTGTATCACTGTACCATAGATACGAGACGAGCAGTACCAGTGATAAAGCTATTGACGGCAAGTTATTCCTTACATATCCTAAATGTACCTGGTATGGAGCTACTGAGTGAGACTAGTTTTACCTGTTATAAAGCTTACTGTCAACCCGACGATGACGACAATGGCCAGCAATATAGCACTGTACCAAAGATACGAGATGAGCGGTACCAGTAATATAGTTATTGACGGCAAGTTACTCCTTACAGAATCTAGATGTACCTGGTATGGAGATACTGAATGAGACTAGTTTTACCTGTTATAAAGCTTACTGTCAACCCGACGATGACGACAATTGCCAGCGCTGTAGCACTGTACTATAGATACGAGATGAGCGGTACCAGTAATATAGCTATTGACGGCATGTAAATCCTAACAGAACCTAGATGTACCTGGTATGGAGTTACTGAATGAGACTAGTTTTACCAGTTATAAAACTTACTGTCAACCCGACGATGACGACAATAGCCAGCGCTGTAGCACTGTACCAAAGATACGATCTGACCAGTACCAGTAATATAGCTATTGGCGGCAAGTTACTCCTAACAGAACCTAGATGTACCTGATATGGAGCTACTGAATGAGACTAGTTTTACCTGTTATAAAGCTTACAGTCAACCCGACAATGACGACAATTGCCAGCGCTGTAGCACTGTACTATAGATACGAGATGAGCGGTACCTGTCATATAGCTATTGACGGCAAGTTACTCCTTACAGAACCTAGATGTACCTGGTATGGAGCCACAGAATGAAACTAGTTTTACCAGTTATAAAGCTTACTATCAACCCGACGATGACGACAATAGCCAGCGCTGTAGCACTGTACTATAGATACGAGATGAGCGGTACCAGTAATATAGCTATTGACGGCAAGTTACTCCTTACAGAACCTAGATGTACCTGGTATGGAGCTACTGAATGAGACTAGTTTTACCTGTTATAAAGCTTACTGTCAACCCGACGATGACGACAATGGCCTGCGCTGTACCGCTGTACTATAGATACGAGATGAGCGGTACCAGTAATATAGCTATTGACGGCAAGTTACTCCTAACAGAACCTAGATGAACCTGGTATGGAGCCACAGAATGAAACTAGTTTTACCAGTTATAAAGCTTACTATCAACCCGACGATGACGACAATAGCCAGCGCTGTAGCACTGTACTATAGATACGAGATGAGCGGTACCAGTAATATAGCTATTGACGGCAAGTTACTCCTTACAGAACCTAGATGTACCTGGTATGGAGCTACTGAATGAGACTAGTTTTACCTGTTATAAAGCTTACTGTCAACCCGACAATGACGACAATTGCCAGCGCTGTAGCACTGTACCATAGATACGAGATGAGCGGTACCTGTCATATAGCTATTGACGGCAAGTTACTCCTTACAGAACCTAGATGTACCTGGTATGGAGCCACAGAATGAAACTAGTTTTACCAGTTATAAAGCTTACTATCAACCCGACGATGACGACAATAGCCAGCGCTGTAGCACTGTACTATAGATACGAGATGAGCGGTACCAGTAATATAGCTATTGACGGCAAGTTACTCCTTACAGAACCTAGATGTACCTGGTATGGAGCTACTGAATGAGACTAGTTTTACCTGTTATAAAGCTTACTGTCAACCCGACGATGACGACAATGGCCTGCGCTGTACCACTGTTCTTTAGATACGAGATGAGCGGTACCAGTAATATAGCTATTGACGGCATGTTACTCCTAACAGAACCTAGGTGTACCTGGTATGGGGCTACTGAATGAGATTATTTTACCAGTTATAAAGCTTACTGTTAACCCGACGATGACGACAATGGCTAGCGCTGTACCACTGTACTATAGATACGAGACGAGCGGAACCAGTAATATAACTATTGACGGCAAGTTACTCCTAACAGAACCTAGATGTACCTGGTATGGGGCTACTGAATGAGGCTAGTTTTACCTGTTATAAAGCTTACTGTCAACCCGACGATGACGACAATAGCCAGCGCTGTAGCACTGTACCATAGATACGAGAGTGTGTACAGTTTGTCTATACCTTCTGGCGGACTGTAAATATAAATGAACGAATGATTATCGTATATCCATCCAATATCACGTAGTACTCAATAAACATGTGCTTAGTGGCCATATACACTATTTGCGGTCCTTTGGTCCGGAGTGGTGCTAGGAGTTGTTATCTTTAACTACTGTGGTAGTTTGTTCGAGTCTAGCTCTTTCAAGAAAATTTGTTTGTTACTAGCGGAAGGACGGTGATTCTTATCAGATTCATTTTGAGGTATTCCTCGATCAAGAAAACTAGATGTCATATACGTGTTGAAAAACGGAGTTTAATAATTAATAAATTAATAAACTGGATATCCCGACAGCATATTTTCCATTACGCACTATCCCTTAAAATAATGTAAAGCAAGCGCATATTCCTATTTATATATAATAACAGACTTTGTCCTTCACAAATAATGGAAACACGTTTTTGTCCGTTTGACGCTATTTGTCAGTTTTTCGTCAGTTTTTCGTCAGCTTTTCGTCAGCTTTTTGTCAGCTTTTTGTCAATAGAAAATCAAAATACATTTACTTTTGTCGGCAATAATTCTTCATTGTTCTACGCTTCTGTGGACAAAAAGCATCATGCGAAGTCTTCATATGTTTCCAAATTTACGTTTCCTATTTTTTCTGCAGACAAAAAGCATCAAGCGCCTGCATACACGTTAATAAACTTAATACTCCCACTGTTTTTTTAGTAACGATAGCAAAATATAAACTCAGTGTACTATTCACTAGCACCTTTTGGTTGCTGAAGCTGCCAAGAGTTCAGTCATATTTCTCCATGACGACGAATTGAATACCGATACAGGAGTATTTGTGAGATTCCAGTTACATCCCTCGACACTGATTGGCGCTTTCCACGCCACCGGCTTCGTGATGTAGGCCCCTGTACCGATCCACAACATCATCAACAGACTCGTTATTGTACCCGCATATGCACCCTGGCAATAACATATGAAATATAGCCAATCATACAAAAGTTATATATAATATGAATATAATGTATAAATATTTAGACAAAAACAAACAGATCAGCAACAATCAATATATTTTATAGATTTGACAACATGTCCATTCCAACTTAATACCGGTAGGGTGATATTTACAATGATTTTGTTTTGTTTACGCGGATACGGGGTCGGTTTCATAAAACTTCTCAAATTACTTCTCACGTATCAAAAAACACTAAGATTTCCTGAGAGTGAATTATACATAACCACATATGTTTTTAAAGTATTTTCCATAGCAGGAATGCAGACGCTCATAATATAAAGATGCACAATAACTGATACATGTTTGTTGACTAGTGTTGACTCAAAGTGAGCTATTGTAGTCGCCCTGTGTCCATCAGTTCACTTTTTTTGTGTGCACTTTAGTATCCGTACTTTTGATACCCTTGAAGCATAACAAATAGACTATTTGAATTTGTGTGAACATTAACCCCTGTAGTTTATATTTTGGTCATCACTAATCGTTCGCAGTATTTATATGACAATTGTATATTTTTTTTAAACTGACCAAATAGTGTAGTAAATGTTGGAATTATAGCCTTTGTATCATCTAAAATGGTGTTATTTGACCTTGTGTGCACTCTAAGACACGCAGTTTTCATTTGATCTTTATCAAACTTACACAGTAGGTATTAAACCATAATAACTTATAATAACACGTCTTTAAAATGATCAAAATTGATATTTAATGTTGGTCTAATTGCCCTTGAAATTTTAAAAAAAATGTATTATTTGATCATGCGCATTCTAGCACTCACGCAGTAGTTATATATCCAGTATATATATCAACTGACCAACTTTAATTGTCTGAGGAATGGACCTTGCATTATCGAAAAAATGCATTATATGTCTTGTATCCTCTGGCATAGGTGAACGTTAAGGCCAACATGGTCCTCATGTTTAAATATATACAGCGATACACTTTCCTCATCTACTCTAAAATATATTCGCCTGGTAAAATACAAAATACACTATTTTAGAATCGTGTCTGTAGTTTTGCTACCCTTTGATTTACACTACTCATCTGCAGCAAGAATTCACAATCTCTATCATTTATTAAGAAATATTTCCCATTCATATTACATAATAATTTTTCATTTATATTTAATATACTACCATCACTAAAAAGGGACGCAACTTTTGAACATTTAATCAACTGTGCAATAATGGTTACCTGATAATTGGCCCATGGAAATATCATTCCTAGAGTAAACAGTCCCAACATTGGTGCTCCAAGCATACCAAACAGTGAGAGAGCTGCCTGAAATTAATGTATAGTTTAAACGTTTTGTGTTAAATGCTCTTCTAATAGAAAACAAAAAATGCATCAATATCACAAGCAATAACAATTTAAATTCTAGATACTTCAAATAAACGGGTTTAAACTGAAATAAACATGTCTTAAAGAAAAGTGTATGTAAACAATTCAAATCAAAATAATTTTCCATATCGAAAGCAATAAGAACATATTTTCATGCGCATTGTAAGATAAATTAAGGTATGATATGACACAGTTGATAAAATTTTTGAAAATGTTTAAATAAGTTTTAGATGTTTTATTTGTTATTTGTACAAACCTGAAGAATGTTTCCAAGTTTAGAAGCAACATAAGTTAACGCCAAACATATAACACCGTAAACAAGTGCTGCAACGGAAACAAAACATGACATATGTAACGCAAAAATAACAAAATAAAAAGAAAGGGGTGTCACTAAAATGAAGTTAACTGGAAATGAGTTGCTTCCGCTTCATTTCTGCTTAGACTATTTTAATAGTTAGCGTTCATTTAGTAAAATAGTAAAAATAAAAAAGGTCGCTCCCTTTGGGTTTCTTAACTGTTAAATTTTTACTAAATGAACGATAACTGGCTTAGTGTTAAACGCCATTTGACTGTGGGTTTGACGTCATTTGACTGACTCTGGGCGGAGCAACCATGAAAACTGAGATGACTGACGTTTTAAAGTTGATGTTTGCTAAGGCCGTTTCTAAGCATAGCTCGCGCGGCTTTGTAGTTTGTACATAACTCGTTCAAATTTAATTAAGGGCAGATTCTGTGTAATGCTGTTGTCGCGTGCGCAGTGATGACTTTTTAATGATTCAAAAACTTAATAATTAAGTTATTTTAAAGGCTGTTTGAACAAATAAGAGCGACACATTTTTGAAAATTGAAGCGACTCCATCGGTTGTCAAATGAGGTCAAAATTTATCAGAATGGACATGCATTCCTTTGTCAAAAATCAAAACAACTTTGTAAACAGGCCATGTTACAGGCATAAAAAGCGTAAGAACTGTGCCTAAACAATTTATAAATTAACGCAAACTTAAAACGAATTGTTCACAAATGCTGGAAACCAAAAAGGGAGGATTCTCCACATCTGAAAATTTCCACCCCACACTTTACATACAACTATTTTTTCTCTATTCAACCGATTTCCATGTAGTTTTTTTATACATATCAACCATAAATACATTATATTTAGCAAACATGAACAATACAATACATTGATGTAACTTTGCCACCAAATCAACTAAATTTTTCACATTTTTCTTCACTTTCGTAATTTTGGGCAGCAGTGTCAATCACACTTGGTGCGGTTCGGTTTTTTCCTCACTATATTCGAGAGATTGCGATTACTTCACTGAATAATAGGTCGATTCTCATTAGAAAATAAATTTGGGACAAGCCTCTGTGTAAGAACTATAGGAACTGTATTATTCTGTTCCTATCAATACAAAACTGCTTTCAATTATTTTTTTGGAATGTGGGTTAATAAAATTTTAACACATAAAATTTATATATAATTACAGATTCAATTTTATTGGCGGATGAAGGAAGACCTCAGAATAAATCTGAGTAGAACCATGGTCCTTCCGTAAGTAACAGGCAAACTTTCTCACAGTTTTTGGACCGAACTGGACTCGAACCCACAGCATCAGCGGTTTTAAGGATTTTTATTTACTTATTTTTTACATCGATTGTAAAGGAAGTTTTTACAACTTCGAGAAAAGCACGCCCGATGCCTTCCTATGTAGAACAAGTAGTAAGCATATGTGGATAATGTGTCTTTCTCATGAACACTACACATAGCCGTGGCGGAAGACTGATCTGAATGCTATGCTCTACCACTGAACCACGTAAGTAGTCATTATACGACAGAACCTTAGACCACTCGTCTACAGAAGATCCTTCAATGATAGAGAAATTACAAATCCTCTTCAAGAATACATCGTTCCAGCAGTGTTTGAGATTCGGATACAGTTTACAATTCAGCCACAAAAAAACACTGCAACGTTCCCGAAAATACTATATGTTTAAGTGGCGTTTGTCGACGGGAAATCGCATTCAATAACTTAATGCAGATGCCTTTCTTAATACTTCATGAAAATGCACGAAACAAACAAACGCCATCTTAGTATAGAGATCAATCATCGGTGCGGTGCTATCAAGGTTTCATGCAAAACTATTTCGCTCGGGTTGAAATTACTATGGTAGGGAGTGGTGCAATTCACAATCAAACGACGTTGCACCTACTGCAAAAAATCGGGTTGTTTAAACCACTCCATACTGTTAGATCACGTGTGCTCGTCACCGTGGTTATATCTATTTTGATCCTGGTCGGGTCATACCAAAGACTTGGAAAATGGTACTAGAAGCTTTCTCGCTTTGCGCTCAGCATGTAGACGATGTCTTGGTCTGGTCGGCCCAGTGTCAGTAAAATGTGACTGGGTGGGTTATCATACCATGTGTCTGCGACATGATATTCCAGCGTTGCAGCGCTCAGATTACTGTCTAAAGTAGACACCGTCATCTGTCGCGATATATCTGAAAATTTGTTGTCCTTACACCGTACAACAACAACAGCAACAACAACAACATATTTAATGCGTACAATTACAACAATTAAAAGAAAGGGAACTTGATACCGTTAAAAGATACTATGAAGTTGACACTGTTTACCAAACGTAGAAGTCTCGGAATAGTTCATATTAGATACGTTTCGCTTGACACTTTACGTCTGGTGCATGTAGTACAGGTCTGTCGTATTTACCCATTATTTTTGTGATGTTTGTGGCTCTCGATTCGGTCATGTCTGGAAACATGGGCCGTATAATGTCAGTCAGTGCAACAGCCGACAGTGAATTCAGGCCAGATGATATTGTGCTGAAACATAAACACATACAATAATCGATAGTCTTAAATTGCTACAACCATGGACGTCAAACCTACATACAATTGGCATTTATTAATTATAAAATTCTTGTTGTTTAAAAACTTATTTATTTTACACCGATTGTAAAATGAGTTCTTACAACTTAAAGAAATAACGCTGTAAATATTTCTGGGTACAACCAGTACAACGAATGTGCGGATAAAGAACGCTCCACATTGCTGTGGCGGAGGATCGAACTCACGATTCCCCCGATCCACGGTCCGATGGTCTACCACAGGGCCATGTGCTCCAGGTGAACTACTTAAATACATTGCATTGCTGCAAATTTGATAAACTAATTATAAATAATGCCATTTCATTTTTTTCATATGTATTTATTACCACTGGTCGCAAATCAGATCCCATCTGGTCTGGTCAGAGGTGATAATCTTTTTATCTTTACTAATAATAGTTATTTTTTAATTACGTATTAAAATAATGCCTATTTTCTTGCCAACAGATATAGTTATATGTCTTAGTTTGGCAGACTGAGCTCAGTTTTGATATTCGTGTGCCGTCTGTCGGTATTAAATTTGAATCTAATCCTTATGCTAACTTTCTCAACCTCCATTATTGAAGAGATACACACTTAAATATTAGTTTATAACTAATTTATTTTAGCTCGATTGCGATGAAAGCTCCGAGCTGATATGAACCGTTCTCGAGTCAGCTTCCTGGGTAGAACAAGAACTGAGTATTGTTTTATGAGAGGCATCGGGTCGAGCTGGGTAATCGAACCCGCAACCTCTGGCGTGAAGCGCCAACACGCTGCCCATTACACTATCGCCCCGCCTTCTCTTAAATATTGAAATACAAAAAATGAACATAATAATTATTTCTATTTGTTGCGTAATTTGTTTGAATGATTGTGTACGAGTGTATGTTATGTCTGTATGGGTTACATAGGTAAACCAGTTCAAAAATATAATCGTATGATATCTATAGATGAGACCTGAATAATGATGAAAACTAAAACACTACAGCAGTCAACCCAATAAACATGTATTCGTAAACCGAGCGTTATCCACAGGCAGGAGTAACGACCCACCCCCACCCCACCATCCCAACCACCATCACCCCAGCTTTGTTTGGTGCTGTTGTTTTTTTTTTTAATTTTCTTTTTGCCAAATCTATGTTCAAACCATTCAACATATCCACTACTGTAAAAACATACATTTTGTTTGTTTTATTTTATGTAAGTGGATATCAGTTCCAATGGTTTGAATAAAGATTTGATAAAAATCATTTTTGGCTAAAAAAAATTACAAAACCCCAACCAATGTCCGTTTCTCCTGTCTGTGGCATAATCCAAACGAATTCGATCAACGTTTGCAAACATAATTTGAATTTCTTTCGTCGATTCACGTTCCTCAAATATTTTTACTGTATTATATATTATATAATGATTATTTTCAAATTAAAAACATATTTAGTTGGTCTCATGCAAAGTATGTAATCTGTTAACCTCCCATCATGGTTTAAACTCTGGCTTACCTTAAAGTGCCACTAAATATGCATGCAACAAACAGTCCAGGGACGCCGGGCACGTGACTAAGAAGATCCATCACAAACAAGGGATATAACTGCAATGGCAATGTAAAAAAACTTCATTAAGGGGAAATAACTCGACGAAAATGAATATGAAGAAACTTTCTTTATCATTCTCATTATTAACGTCAAAGTATGGTACCTTAGAGAAACATAGTTAGTTTTGAAAATATGAGAACAAAATCCTATACAGTACAAATTAATATTTCCTTGCAATGTTTTTCTATCGCTTCGACAAAATCTGAAGAAAGTATATATTTTAGTAAGACCCAGAATAACCCATAGATGGTGCCGTTATGACCCTTTCCAATCTGAAACTGAAAGTACTTACAAAGTATCACACATGCTAGTGTGATAGCCTAACTTCATGTTAAGTTTTTTGAGCGAACGAGACTCGAACCTACGACCTTAACGATGAGAGGTACGTGGTCTTGAGACTGCGCCTTAAACCACTCGGCCACGGAGGACACCGATATGATTATAAAAGTATGAATATTCCAGTTCTAACGTGAGCCGGGCCCGATTAGCTCAGTCGATTACGCGTCTTACTATCAATCCAGAGGTCGTGAGTTCGAATCCCCGCCCGGCAACAGTCTCCGTGATGACTGATGTACGACATTGTGTCTCATTATCACTCGTCTCTCACCGCTGATTCAAATGGGAACGTTATCAGTTACTTGCACAGATGAGGTGTGCTCGAGTACTGGTTAACCTTTCAGGATCCCAAGAAACAGTGGTTAGGTTAACTGATCGTCTGTTAGCCCTCGATTGCATAAACATGACGCTTAATATTCAATCAATCAATCAATCTTTACACGTGGGCAGAAGATGAAAATAATACACGTGTGTAAATATTTTAAATTGATTATCGCAGGTGTGTCACACTATAATTCGGAGTATAACCTGGTCTGACGCCATGATAAGGCCAAATTTGATTGGATCACAAGTACTGTAGAAGGCATACATCACTATGCCAACAAGACATGCCAGAAGAAGTATACAGCAAAGTCCAGGGAAATTTATCCACAACGCTCTGAAAACGATAGAAATAGAAAAAAATATATGTAATTAAATTTTGATAAAACAGTAAAATAATCGACCTATACAACATATGCAATGTTTCACAATACATGTTTTTATCATGATAAAATGTTTGCGTAATTAATCGTTGTCTTTACGTCTCACACAAGAATTTTGTACTGTTCTACATATAGAGACATGCACTTCTGGAACACTGGATGGATACATTGCCAATGGTTCTAAAAGTGCCTTGTTCCCATAGATAGTCCTCTGCTGGTCCAAGTATGCAGAATAAAAACCTGGGGTTAACAAGGTTGCTTTTTCACAATTTCGATAGTTTGATTGTACCCCTTCACTTTTTACAATTCTGCCCATTTGTTGCAGTGTATTACTACGCATCTTCAAACTGTTATAGCATCATCAAACTGTTCCCAATGTCATCCAAACTTTGTATAAAACATGAAAATGTTCCTATGTTCCCATATGCACGAAGAAATATGACATTTCATGCATTTGGAATCAAAAATTGCCCAACCGCTTTACTGAGCTCTAATTTCTTGGACATACGAATCTTATTACTGTCATGTAAGGGAGGTAATTCTTAAGTGATACATTTAGCGCAATGTGCGTCAATGTTATTTTGTCAACAGATTAAAATAGAAGATACATCAGTTTTCGATTAATCATGTTTTAAACATATAAATACGAGTAAAATATGTCAGTTAAGTAGTGATTGTAATAACGAATCCGAATCCCGAACTGGCAACAAGTCTGTCGTTGGTTATTCGAATATCCAACTACCAACTTTACAGAGAACATGTTGTTCGGTTGACTCGTGTTATCAAATATATAGTATCGGGAGAAATGTAACTAATGTTGTTATAACGTGTAGTTCAATCCATGTTATATATAAACATGTATTATCATGTGATGTTAATTATCTGCAACATAAGTAATGAATGCGTTTAAACGTTTATCAAAATACATCAAAGGCTCAGTAAACTTCCGAAACTGTCCTTTAAAGTTTTAATTTAAGACAGTTTTACTCTTTCAGATGATAGATTAAATGTTTATTTGCTCACTGGGAAACTTTACATAGGAAAAATAGATATAAAGTAGATATATTAGTATATAATTAAGAACAGGTTCGTCTCTTTCCGAGAATCATCCTATATAATGTTAAAACGTCTTAATGAAGATGACCCCCCCCCCCCCCCCCACCTAACCCCGCCCCCACCCCGGTTATGGTGCTTTACTAAATAGTTGTTAGAATTCATAAAGCAAGTCGTAGGAAATGTCTCCGAAGTTTTTGGTGATATTTTTACTCCGTTAGTTTCATTTCAAAGAAGCCATCTTGGATATTACTAGTGTTTACATTGGAGTTATATAGGAACACTATTTCCTAAAATGAGTATATACCAATATTAAAATATTCTGCATTAATAATTTTAACGAAAAGTATGGCAAATCAATGTTGGAGTTAACGATTTGCAATATATATGAATCTTACATTTGGGCGTCTCTCAGCGAGGCACAGCTCAGAGCTCTTTGGACTTGAGCCTGGTTTGTTCCATAAACTGAGCCCCATAAAAATGCACTGCCGACAGTCAGTGTCCAGAAACTGTGACGTACACTGGGATCCACACTAAATCTGAAGAAACAAACATTCATGGTATCGCATTTGATATACAGAGAACTTTATTTTAATGTTGTAACCCGATGAATGATCGTATACAGTAACATAAAAAACTTCTACTTAACAAATATACGTGTATCATGCGGCAATGGTTTTAACTTATTTCTGCTCCTTAAAATAATGTACTTTACTTAATGACATATGTCTTCAAAACTAAGGGACAAATTACTTCCCTTAACAAATCATACCGTAGTTAACTCCTTTAGTTGTTTACGGGGCCCAAGAAAAAGCGGGCTGTCTTTTTAGTTCAATAAAATAAAAGTCATTATCTCTCTCTCTCTCTCTCTCTCTCTCTCTCTCTCTCTCTCTCTCTCTCTCTCTCTCTCTCTCTCTCTCTCTCCAACACATACTCGGACAAAGGTCATCTTGCACAGATACAATTAAAGGTGGTCAGTTGTGATAACTTACTCAGTAAAATGAACTCTTTCATTGTCTTTGGCAATCTGCCACGCATTGGATAATCCTCCCATTTCAATGCAACCTTGTATCAGGGTTGCCATTAACCCCGTGATCATCATGATCGTCTGGAAGGTGTCTGTCCATAGCACGGCTTTCATACCACCCTGTTATCATGAAAAAAGCGAAAAATATTACCGAAACTTTGTCGAAACATACACGCAAACAGAGTAAACAAGGCTGCGTTTGGCAGGCAAAATTAGAATATATTTTATTACATCAGTTTATATCGATATGATAGGAACATTTCCTGGTGAACTTACACTCCTATTTTCAAAACTAGCGGGGCCTCCTTAAATTTCGTAAAAACTATTAATGATTTCTGGATAGAAACTGTTAATGATTTCTGAATTCGGAAATTTTCGATAATAAGCTATCTAATAAATACAAGTATCTATAATAATAATAATAATAATAATAATAATAATAATAATAATAATAATAATAAAATTAATAATAATAATAGTAATGATATTAATAAAGACCTTTATTAACGAGAGAACTCATTGGAATAAATGCAATCTTCCATGAGGCCCTCAACATATTTACAAAGTACAGCATTAATTTAATATATAAACAAAAAAAAAGAAGTAAACAAATATATGTGTGTGTGTGTGTGTGTGTGTGTGTGTGTGTGTGTGTGTGTGGCAATTTTGAAAAGAGCTACCCGATTTATTAGAATTGCTAAAAAATTTTACTCCATCATAAATATAAAGCTTTGAACTGATTAATAGAAATTTCATCTGTTATATAAGACGGAAAAGAATTCCACAAAAAAGACCCTGAATAAGCAAACGAATTTCAAAACATTTCAGAATTAGGCTTAGGAGAATACAACTGTAGATTAGAGGATGACCGAAGTGTGCGTGTATGAACATTAGCAGCTGAAGTAAATAAATCTTTGAGATATGCAGGAGCCTGGTCATTAAATGGCTTATATATAAGTACTTCTATTTGAAATTTAACTCTTTTAGGAAACGTCATCCATTTAAGCTCTGTGAATAATTCAGCAGAAGGAGTATCGTATTTTTTATCGACAATAAGTCTAGCAGCTCTCTTTTGAAACCTAACAATTTTATCTACAAGTGAAATATTACAATTTCACAAATTACACAACAGTAATCTAAATGTGGTAAAATGTAAGCATTAAAACACAACGTACGCATTGGTACAGCAAGAACTAATTTGATGCGAGATAGAAGATAAAGTAATGAATTACATTTCTTTATAACATTGTCGACTGGGTATGCCAATACAGCTTATTATCAATCATAATTCCAAGTATTTTTTCATGTATACTTATATCAATAGCTTCATCTTTGTAATGAATAAGGTGAGAGTCATTACATATGCGGTTAACTTTGCTTTTGGAAGAGTTATACTTTATTGAGATCTGCTGTTAAGCATTTAACAACATTTGGAAAAGAATTATTTGAAACTGAGAGGTTAGTATCGTCTGCAAACATATCAACGGCAGTTTTTTTTTGCACAGATAATTGCAAATCATTTATGAATATTAAAGATAAAAGGGGACCTAAGACGCAGCCCTGGGGTACACCAGCTTTTACTTTGCGGAACTCTGAAGTTATACCAGAAGCTTGAGTATAAGGAGTTCTATTTTCTAAATATGAGGAAAACCATTTTATCGTATTTTGCTTAACATGTACATGTTCAATTTTTTGAACAAGTACCTCATAGTCAACTTAGTCGAAAGCCTTGGACAAATCAAGATATAATGAACCAACAATTTCATTTTTATCTAAAGCTGTAAGCCAGTCATCCAATATTTTTGTGAGAGCCGTTTGACAAGAATGGTGTGCTCTAAAACCAGATAGACAAAAATAGAACAGTTTATTTTCTTCCATGTATTTTCTAAGATGCATAATAACGTGACATTCTAGAATTAATGATATAATCAGAAGAATTGATATAGGCCTATAATTTGATTTATCATTTTTCGATCCCTTTTTGTGAATTGGCACAATTTTTTCTCGTTTAAATAATTTAGAAAATGTATAAGTGTCTAAACAACTATTAAATATCTTTGTTAGTTATAACCGAGGCTGACATTTTAAGAAACTTGGCACTCAGGCCGTCAGATCCTGTAGATTTTGCTATGTCCATAAGTTGTAATTGATTTTCAACGAATGAAGGTGATATCGCTGGAACTTATCATAATTAATATTTATCAGATAGGGATTGTCATAGGATGTGATTGTTTGGTTTTCTCGATGTGACGTTTCATAAACCGTTGAAAAATAATTGTTAAAAACATTTGCTGTTTGAGTGGGACAAGTTATAGGATGTCCATCATCATCATCATCATCTAAATAGTCAGTTTGAATTTGTGGTTTTAATCCAGATAAATCATGAAGGCTGTTCCACAATAGTTTTGGATTACGTTTGTTCGTGTTATTAGTTTCATTGCAATAGTTTTGTTTAGCTTGAAGTTTAAGAGTTTTAACCTTCTGACGCCAATATGTGTGACTATCAGTATCTTTTTCTTGTGAAAACTATTTTGTTGTTTTATTGAATCCAGAATTTCAATATTTATCCAATTCGTTTGATTTATTTTCTTTACTCGTTTCTTTCTTTTTGGGGCATTTCTATCTAATACGGTTTGGAACATTTCATTGAATAAGTCAAATGACTCGTCTAGGTTGTCGTATATGTCAATTATTGACCATGGTTGTTCTGAGAGATCATTTATAAACTGTGCTTCATTGAATGAGTTCATAGACCTGTAATTTATTGTATATTACATGTAAAAGTATAGAATGTTGTAGAATAATAAATGATAAAAGCAAAATTAGCATATAATTATGATTGTAGAGGGCGCAGGGCAACGCCGAAATATTACTTTACACTTCAACTCACCAGCGCAGTATTTACATTTCATGAACCATGTAAAGATATTAACCTCCAAGTAGTCATGATATTCTGAAACTTCAATCTCTAAGAAATAAATAATGTTTTAAAATAAAACTGGTGTTTTTTAAATACGAGTAAACACATCTTTAAAAATACATATTGATATTTCATTTTTGGATATTTTTTTTCATACCGATAACATCTGTTGAAAATAAATTATTCATTGCATCTTTTGTCATATGTGCCGAAAAATATGAGAAACGCCGACGTTTAACAAGCGTTATGTGTCTTCCTAAATAAAATGTAAGTACTTGAAATAACTGACAACCAAACTTGTTTAAATATGCATACGGTTCATAATTTAATTGGTATTATTATAGAGTTTGATTAATAATATGCAACATATTTTAAGCAAAAAGTAGTCCCTGTCGCGTATGATTATTTTGGCGGTGCAAAGGTTGATCACGACGACATACGCAGAGCTATGGCTGTTGCATAAATCCGGGTTAAAAATAATACACTCTTACTCTTACTTGTGATGTGCACCGTGCAGATATGTTAATTTCAAAAAATAATTTTAAATTAAATTTTATCAAAATTGCCGTATGGCGGTTCCTTTAAGCGGCAATCAAGTCATTGACTTATAGTGGCTTTATATTCCTATAACTTATAAAATATTTAGTCGAACAAACCACTGCTGTGTAGATGGTACATAGACTTCCGACGGATAACACAGCTCCCCAAAGTGACAACCCCGTCACTGAAAATGTAAACAAGCAACATATTTAATAATGCGCCAACTTGGTATTTTTGCACCTCAAGGCGATGACACAAATTAATCAATATATTATGAAGAAAATTTGGACAATTTGACTTTCACATATTTCTATCTCTTCCAATGAAATACTATAACCATGTTTAATATCAAAATGACTGTCTTTGTGTGCATGATGTAAATATTTAATCTTTGGTTAGAAAAAGATAACATATTACCGTTATGTGTTCAGTTTAAAATTTATATTTTGTAAAAATTTCAAATATGCCGACTTAACTATATCAATTAACTCAATATGTTCAAAGAAGGAAATTGTATTATTTGTTTAATCACTATTAATCATCACTTCCCTTTTGACATGTCGTTTTACACCTTGATGAGAAGGAAGTCTTTGGTGCCATATTTACACCTTCAAAGTCAAACAATAACTTTGTCAGTATATATAGATTGGTAAGACTGTGAATTAATATTAAGAGAACATTAATAGAATAGAACATTAACATTTTGAGAATATAAAAATAAGAATTTAGGATAGCTTTGTGCAGAAAATAGGAAAAACTTTGTGATTAAAAAATAATTTAATAATTTAACTTCGTGATAAACGTAACTTTGTGACTACTGTGTGATTTCAGCATTAAAATATAACAACTTTGTGAATATAACTTTAGTGAAAATTTTGTCATTTAGAAATAGAACTTTGTGATTTTAAAGGCATTGAACTTGAAATTAAGGACTTTGTGAACTTAGTGAATAGTCATAGTGCAATTATAACTTATAACTTCTAATTAATTTAACTTAGAAACCATCTGGTATTTGATATAACTTTGTGTTACTTTATAACTGTGCATACTTTTGTAAATATCATAGTTGACAGTTTTAAACATCTTGTTAAAAGCGTTAACTTTCATTCGGCATTTTGTTCATATAGATCTACGACAACCACACATCATGGATACTACTCTCCCAACATAATGAGTGTAGCGTTTTACCCTTATAATAGATACACCATATGGCAATGGAATTTACATATGAAACAGTTGCAAATATTTATATATATATTCAAAAGTTCAATATTGAGTGAATTAAATTGAACTTGTGTAATATGGTTACTTCCCTGAGGAAGATTTTTGAATGAAAATATATATATTCAGTCTAAAGATAACATTAAGGTCTCTCTTAAGAATTACCTCCCTAACATAACGGTAGCAAAATTCTTACGCCCAAGAAATTAGAGCTGTGTAAAGCGGTTGGGCATTTTTTTTTGTTAAAAATCTATAAAATGTCATATTTTTGTGCATATGGGAACTTTGGAACATTTTCTTGATTTATGCCAAGATTGGAAGACACTGGTTACTTTTTGATGATGCTATTACAGTTTAAAGATGCGTAGTGAAACACTGCAACAAATGGATAGAATTGTCAAAAATAAAGGGGTGCCATCAAACCATCGAAATTGTGAAAAAACAACCTGGTCAACTCTATGTGTTTTTTTTTTCATAATTGATCCAACAGAGGACTATCTATGGGAACAAGGTATTTTGAGAACCCGAAACACTGCAACAAATGGTCAGAATTATCAAATGAAGGGGTGCCATCAAACCACTGAAATTGTGAAAAGGCAACCTGGTCAACCAAATGTTTTTTCTGCATAATTGGACCAACAGAGGTCTATCTATGGGAATAAGACACATTTAGAACCATTGGTAATGTATCCAGTGTTCCAGAAGAGCATGTCTCTATTATGTAGAATACTACAAAATTAATTGTTTTTTGAGACGTGAAGTCCTTGTATAATCGTATACTGGTCATACCTAATACCGCGAGTCACAATTTTTTTTCAACCATGTAAAGAATGGCATCAATTATAAACAGTAATAAGGTTACTTAAGTATGCTGAGTAATAAACAGTTGCCGATACCAAATGCCGACGCTAGCGGAAGTTGGAACTTTGCGCATGTCTTCCCAGATTGTTATTATACGGGCATTCGCGGTAATAGGTATACTGCGGTATTAGGTATACAAGGGATACTATGCACATGTAGCATGTATATGGCAACTGTTCAAGTGTACTTAACGCTCTGTATTGATATATTTATTTTGTGTTATAAATGGTATAATGACGATGCATATCGCAGAAACTACCTCAGACACTTAATTCGATAAAATCCAATAAAGGCTACTCCGTCTAGTAGTCGATAACGTATTGCTTCCCTTTACATTTTCCGATAATGGGAAATAAACTACCTGTCGCTACATATTTTGCCTACGGGCATGTTGAGATTAAATCGATAAAATTGTTTTAAAGTACATTTTTGCTTTATTTTAATGTAATAAAAGGGTATTGCAATGTATTAAGAAAGTAGACATGTCAACAATTAAATAGTGAAATTTAATTCATCTTTATTTATTTAATTGTTTTAATTTTTTATTTTTCATTAATGTTCATTAAGCTTTATTTTATTTATTTATGTTTTATAAACAAAATATCCATAACTTAATAAAGCATACTACGATACTAATAAGACATAAATATCTAATACATGTACATACATCTCATTAAGCATATTTTTCACAGATTAATCTGGCGTGCACCCGTGATTATGATCGTAATTTTGATTTCAGTAAATCTAGTATTTTTTCTTTCTTTCTGAATTTGGTGTGTACACCTAATGCACTTAGTTTCTTTTTCAGTTCATTCACATTCAATTCTTCCAAGTCACAATCTCCAGTTACCGTTTCAGGCTGATATTTTAAATTGGCTTCAATTTGTTCGTCAATGATTTTCTCCTTTTTCTTAGTTATTTGCAACGATCGTTCATTTGCCCAAAATGTACTGTCAGTTTTTACGTACTTCCGCTTTTCCATATCGTAATTCTGCACAAAACTAAGTTCAAGTCGCTTTCTTACAAGCAGGGCGTCATGTGTTGGGTTTATCAAACCAAACATGCGTAAAATATGGTCAGATAAACAATATTTTAGATTTCTCAAGTTTTATGACCCCGCATTGAGGCACAACGACTTCATTCATTCATTCATTCATTCATTCATTCATTCATTCATTCATATTTTTCAATTTCATTCATTCATTCACTCAGTGAAATAAATCAGTTGACATTTTTGGGTGTTATTTTAAAAAATATTTTTACATGTATTTAACAACTAAACGTTTAATTGAAATAAGTCTAATACATTCTATCATACACTTGTAAAAGTTTTCGAAAGAAAACAATAAGATTTCCTATATTGAAAAAAAATATTTATTCAACTTTTACTTCAATCCCTATTTTTCTTAGTAAAAAAGATGACAAAAGTTGGGGGAAAAATATCGAATTTAAATTTTGTTAATAAATGGACATGTTTTGGCTTCAATCTAGATACATGTAGATAATAATCACTGACGTATATCACTGACTTGCGTTATTGTACTCTATGTAACTTTAACGACATAGAAGATGAATACCATTTTGTGTTATTATGTCCTAGTTATCAGGATATCCGTGAAAGTTTATTCATCAAGCTTTTAGAACTCGCAATTCCTTGTACAATCAAAATACATAATATATATATCTATCTTTTTGTGTTGATCTACTCAAGTATTTATTTGACAAAGTATTTTAATGTTTAATTTATATTTGTCCAACCTCAAAAACTATTAAAATATATGTATTTAAATAAAGTAATTTTCTAATTTAAAAGAATCTAACATAATATTGATCTATTATCTGTGTGTCATGTGTTACATTTATTATCTGAATTTGTATGTAATAAGAAACATTATTTGTTTAAATTACTGAATAAAGAATTTGAATCTTGAATCTATATTTAAGCAGAAAAATTAACTGTAAAAAGGACCAATATCTTAATTTTTATTTCTTAATTCTTAATTTCATTAAGATTAATTCGTTTTTAAAAATAAATCACCAAGAGTCATCATGAAAACAACACACAAAGGCTCTGTTTACATGATCAGTTTATTAGGGGCACCCTACAGTTTTATGACCAATAAACTTATGACCCGAGACAATAAAGACAATAAAACTGATTAATTTATCCCGCGTCGCAACATTACGAAAAACTACTATAATTAACGTCATTGGACATTTTCGCTAGACAAACTATTTTATATACAAACTATTCAATTAAAGAAGAGATAACGAACTGTACATCTAGGGATGTTTTAATATATGTGTATAACTTCTGTTTTTGTTTCCATTTGTAATTATGTAAATATGTGTTTGTATCTGCATTGTTAATTTATATATGTATATATATAAATTATGTTTATGATGACGAGAAACTGTATATAGTTTAAGTCAATAAAATGTCTTATGCTATTATTAAACCTTGTCTGTATGCTTATACTCTCCGTATGGAGCAATAAAATAATCAACCAATTATATGGGGGCAATAAAACCAATCGGAACGTTTCCCCTTTTTGTAATGTTTTATTACCTGGTGTATAAACGAAAATGTTCTTTTTAAAAATTGTGTCAACATTTTTTTAAATGATGACTTTTAGATATATTTAATTATGTATATCATATATCGATACTTTAAGATATTTTTTATATTGCGTAATGGCCCTTTTTTTCTTGTCAGAATTTTAAAATTTTGTTTATTTTAACACTTTTTAAATAACTCGATTTGCAGCATTACACATAGTCTTATTAGATAAGATAAAATAAGATAAGATAAGATAAGATGATATTAGATGAGATGAGATGAGATGAGATGAGATGAGATGAGATGAGATGAGATGAGATAAGATCATATTCTTATTATGTGAATAGTTAATTGTATTTTGCATTGTGTGATAGTCTCTTGTAATATATATATATATATATATATATATATATATAATATATACTGGCAAAATACTCAAAACAAAACATGTCCTAAGGCATAATGAAGGTATAAACTGTTGCTAATTATCATTAAGGACAATATGATTCGGTCCGCTGCCAATTAGTGCTGTAAAAACTGTGAAAATACAATTGATAAACTTGCTTTCATAATTACTTTGTTCATTTTATAACAACAACAATAAAGTAGACAACATAATGTATGGCAATTAACAGATCATTAAATGACAAGTCATTCAAATAGCGCATTATCTTATTATTAACACTACTATATTTAATATAGATAAAATTTACGAAAGTTTCACTATTCATGATATATTTATACAACCATACATTAATAATATCTATAACAGTATGAAATCTTAATAATATTTAAGTTATAAAATAGCATAGCAGTAGCTCTTAAAACGTGACATTCAACTATCCCCCGCAGGTAGTCACGTGACCAATATCGTTCTGGTTTTGTTCGCGGATGTAAAAAGTGAAAAATAGAAAAAATACAAATAGTTTTGTTAAAAAAAGACCATGTTCCCAACTGATTTATCAATTTGAAAATATACCGTTGGAAAGATAAGCATCTTTAAATTTTGAAATTAATTGCAAAAAATATGTCATTATATATTAAAGATACGTAAACTGCTTTTAAATACACACTGCTTCTCAAAATGTTTCAAAGTTTACATTGGACATATAGGGAAAACAATGAGTTAATGTTCCCAACTGATTAATCAATTTGAAAATATACCGTTGGAAAGATAAGCATCTTTAAATTTTGAAATGAATTGCAAAAAATATGTCATTTTATATTAAAGATACGTAAACTGCTTTTAAATACACACTGCTTTTCATTATGTTTCAAAGTTTACATTGGACATATAGGGAAAACAATGAGTTAATGGTTTTGGAGTATAGATATACACACATGCTGGGAAATCTTTAGTAAATTACGCGTACGGTGTGTGTGTGTGTGTGTGTGTGTGTGTGTGTGTGTGTTTTGTTCCAATATGTTCCAATATCTTTGTATTTCCTCGCGTCTTCTGTTACGCCAATATTTACTTAAAAGGTTAATTGACTTTTGTTTCACGAACATAAACTTAAATACTTAAAAACTTATATAAAAGAAAAGCATCCAGATGATCAATATTTTAGACTGGTTCCAGTAAAACTTCACATAGTCCAAATGACACCGATTAAAAAAATGAACAAATAACCAGTCAAATTCAGTTAAGATTTTAATTTAAAGTACAGTTAAAATCATATGCCAGGTTACTCAAATATACATTAATCAATGTCATTGTAACAATATTCAATCTCACGGGAGCCAGGGTTAGCGGGATTGATACCAGCTCAACCCAATGCCTCTCATAAATAACTGTTTTACCCAGGAAGCAGACCCGAAAGCGGTTCATATAAGCTCTGAGCTTTCATCGCAATCGAGCTAATATAAATTAGTATAAACTATTATAATATTTGATATAATATGGATATAGTGTGTAGTATATACAGAAAATATCCTTCACTACATACTACACAGCGTACATTTTATACCGTATTATATAAAAAATATCTACAGAGTCAACCCTTCATACAACCGTGCTCAGTTAGCTCAGTCGGTAGCGTCTGTCTATCAATCTAGGGTCGTCAGTTCGAATACCCGTTCGGCCACAATCTCCGTGATGACTGACGTACGACATTGAGTCACATTATCATTCGTTTGTCACCAATGATACAAGTGGGAAAGTTATCAGTTACTTGCGAAGATAGGTTTGCTTGAGAAGTGGTTAACCTTCTAGAATCCCAGGAAAGAGTAATTAGGCTAACTGATAGTCTGTAAGCCCTCGATTACATAAAAATGACGCTAAATATTTAAAAAAAAAAAGAGTAACCCTTCACAGCAGCTGGTGTTTGCTGTGTATGTGGTATGTGCGTGTATGTTTTAATTGATACCTAATGTATTAGTACCAAAACGTTTAAACTCTATAACTAATTGGTCAGTCCTTCGACTTGTTTAAATATATATACAGTGATACTGATAGCATTTGTATACCATGTATATATGATGAAAGAATATTAATTTTATAAGTGAATGACATGTATAAAAGTCGGCACTCATTTTTGTGTCTGTCAACAAAGTGTATTTTATATAGTGAAAATTCTAACCTGCATTGAGTGCAAGGGAAGGTCCATACAGCACTATAGACATGTATATTATCTGAAATAGAATAAGGTGCACGAAACTAATTAGAGTTATTTTTTCAACCATGCTGCCTGTCGATCATTTGGTATATCCGCCATGTCTCCTTCAGTAATTCGACTAATGACCATGTCATCTGCATACCATTTTGTATATCGACCATGTCGTCTGTTGGTCAGTTCGTCTATCCCCCATGTATTATGTAGGTCATTTGGTCTACCAATCATGTCGTCTGTCGATCATTTAGTCTATCCACCACGTCGTCTGTCGATCATTTTGTCTACCAAACATGTCGTCTGTCGGTCATTTCGTATATCGACCATGTCGTCTGTCGATAATTTTGTCTTTCGACCATGTTGTCTGTCGGTCATTTCGTCTATCAACCATGTCGTCTGTGGATCATTGTCGTCGTTAGTTTTTCTTTACTATCGCACTTTCATCCTTGTTATTTTAACGAGCAGGGTAGGCTGATTAAGAAGCCAGCAGACAGCACCGGCAGGGTCGCTACTTCTCCCGGTGCTGCACCATTGGCCGGATAAGACGTTCATTTTCTATGTCGGTTGTTGAATTGTCTAAGTAGATTCGTCGAGTTGGTCGGTTCGTGAAGGTAGTTGATTAATTTTTTTGATGGTTCCCCGTTGGTTGAGTACATCGCCGTTCAGTCGTGGATATGCTGGTTGTCATGTGTTGTACCGCTGATTGTAGAACTGCTGGTTAATTCTTTGCGTCGAAACAACATTTCTAGGGTGACGTTAAAAACGTTAAAACAATGATATTTTAAAATAGATGTCTCCACCAATCATCAATGCAAAGACATCCGTTGTTGTATATCGATCATCATCATCACCTGCTCACACATATCTTAAGTAATCATCTTATACGGTGTTGACCCACTTTGAAGTTTGGAGCTCCGGTAAACACGTCCTTCCATTTCGACAGCCGCTTGTAGAGCGGAATCGTCTGTGGATTATTTCGTGTATCCACCATGTCGTCTGTCGGTCAGTTCGTCTATCGACCATGTCGTATGTAGGTCATTTCGACTACCAATCATGTCGTCTGTCGATCGTTTAGTATACCCACCATGTCGTCTGTCGACCATTCCGTTTATCGACCATGTCGTTTGTCGATTATTTCGTCTACCGACCGTTATTGTCTATCATTCATTTTCTTTATCAACCATTTTCAGTGTTGATCATGACGTATGTCAAGTATTTTGTCTTTTGAACAAGCCATCTGTCGATCAGTTATTCGTTTAGCTATGTCCTGTACAAAGACATTGATTCTCCACCATTTTATTATTTATCAAAGACGAAAAACAATTAACAAGTTAACTTTAGCCTGCCTCGAATTTTTACCATGGTTGTTTTGTTATTTCGAATTTTCCCCAAAGTTGGTTCGATATTTCGAAATTTCATCTCCGTAGTATTGTTATTTTGAATGTTGACCACTGTTTATTTCAGTAGCTTAGTATCTGAATTACATAGACACGTGTATATTTTCATGTTAATTTACAAAAACCAAGGTGTAATGTGTGGTCGTGTAAATGAATTAATGGGGCATAACTTTAGACTGATTTACATTTATTTAGAAGATATAATAACGATTATCCGTCTTACCATTTGTAAGGAGAATATACATGACCCCAGAGTTCGGACTCCTTTGCTGAATCTCTTTTCAAGATACTGAAAATGCAAGGAAAAGTGTTAACATAATAGCAATAGACACATAACTGTTCTAATTCCACTATAATTTCAATATAGATGTAAACCCAGTTTTACTGTCATCTGTGTAATATGTATAATTTACAATGCTGTAGGCATTTAATATATTAATTAAACATGTCTTTACAGCGTTACTTTCATTTATTGCATATACACTACTTGCATACGTTTTCATCATACTAAACTTTATGCGAACATGAAGACATTTTTTATAATATTAATGCATCAATTGTTTTAGATTTAATTAAATTAAGGTATGTAAACACCTTTAAATATATATTTTTAGTTTAAACTTAATTGTTTAACTTCGATTGCAAAACAAGTTATTACAACTTATACAAATAAGGCTTCTTAAATACTTCCTGCCGTCGGTAGAACCAGTACTGAGCATATGCCAAAAACAGTTCTCGCTAAAGGACACCACACATGTCCGTGACGGAGGATCGAACTAACGACCCTCCGATCATGGATCCGATGTTCTACCACAGGACCACACCCTTCACGTATACTGTTGGTGAGATAATACCATAAAGACTATTGTAATGTGACTTTTTTCTGATATTGCCACCTAAACATAAATTATATTTGATATTGGTAAGTTTCGTAATAATCTACCGAAAAGAAAAAAAAAATACCTGTAAAAGTCGTCTTTGATACAGCGAGTTAAAATATCAGCCAATATTTTCGTTTTTTAACATTTGATCATTTACGCTGAATTGCAATAGTCTGGCATGGTTCTGTGTACAGTGGCGTAGCTGCTTTTACGCCAAGACGCGCGGGCTTGCACATTTTTATTACTTTTTTTTCTTGCATCATATTTACTTCTGCAAGTGTCCCCCAACAACGCTCGAAATGCATCCGAAAACAAAGATCGGGGGCGTGGGGTGGTGTGCCCCAAGAACCTCGTATAACCTGTTAAGTTTAGGGTCAGCTACGCCACTAGTCTATATATATATATACTGATTATGTTTATGTATGTTTATGTTGTGACCATGATGAGACTTTAAATAAAGAATAAAACGTAAGTGTATGGCCTCTGGTAACAGATCCTATTGCAAAGCATCTTTCAACCACAAAGGTAGCACTCTAATCGTACAGACTCGGCGTTCGGGCCTACTTGTACTTGTATGAAATTACATCGGTCATTACTTTGTAATATTCTGGCAGTTTAGCGTACAATGGAAGCAAGGGTAAAACTTGCAGAACCTTTGTCTATATCATTATAAATCAAAATGTTTGGAAGATTGCATACGAATAAATAAATAGACTGCAGCAAAAATTAATTGCAAGTAGGACAAAAAATGATCATACCTCGTAGCACGTCGTTAAACGGAGATTGTAGAATATTGGTACGTATATGTGAGCTGCCATTCCGACAGAGCCGGCGTACGACAAGCCGATCCACCAATACATTGTGCTGAAGTTGTACATTTCCGCCGGTGTTCCCAACAGAGTGATTGCCGACATAAAGCTGGCTAGAAGCGACATTGACACCGGAACAAAATTCATTTTCCCGCCGGCAAGAAGAAACAGTTTCGTGTTGGTAACTTTTCTGTCTTTGATAGCATAGAAAAATCCTATGAAAGTGGATATTGCCAGAGTAGCACCAAAGATAACATAATCGATTATGGAAAAAGTGTTCTTATGTCCCGTCTGAAAACTGTATCCATGTTCAGAAGCCATGATTTATTTTCCTTTAATACCGACACTCTCTGGTAAATCCTTCTATATGCAGCTGAAACAATCTATGTTATTTGGAGGAATTAGAAACGGGTAGACGATTCATCTACGGCGCGGGTACTTGTATCGTACACGTCATCTATTATTGATTTTAAAACATCGTCTAAACCATCCACTTGTCTAACGTTATCTTGCTCAGCCTTAATCTATACACATCCTAGATGGAGTATTTGAGGAAATATATAACGAGGGTCGACGCAAAAGTTATAGCCCAAGTTAAATGTGTATACAATATATAAATTACAGTATACAATATGTATGTATACACGGCAAAATAATTATGAAGCAATGGCGGATCTACTATTTTAAAAAATGGCGTATTTGCATTTAGAAGTTTCAAAGTTGTTATTAATTGTTACAGTTGTGGTATTCAACATCCATTAAGCGTATACTTAGTTGGTCATTTATAAGAATAGTTCTCAATATGTATTTTTCTGATACTAGTAGTACTAATATGTCGCATATTGATACGAAATGAAATTCAACTTCAATTTCTTTGTTACTCAGTTCATAAGTTTCTGGCGATGTTTCTATGACTTCCCATTTCCATGAGCAATGCGTGCGAAGAAAGTCTAATTTCCAATATGGAAAAGCTATATCTTTATGCCCCCAAAAAGTTTTGGGGTGGCATATAGTTATCGCAGCGTCCGTCCTTCCATCCGTCCGTCCGTACGTCTGGAGCGGCAGTTGTTGGTTGCGTTGCCAGTACAGAATGGCATTGTGTTTTTTTTTTTGTACTTGTGGGGTGCAATGTTCAGCCCACAAGTGCGAAAACGCGTCCAAATGGCATTGTGGGGTTAATTCCATTTTTTTCATATTTTTCTTTTACCTTTTTTTTCACATTTTTTCATTCTTTTTTAGTGTCATTAGGGTTGGATCTCAAGGTTTGTGACATTAGGGTTAGAAAGAAAATAGGTTTGGTTTTGTTTTATGAAAAAAATGATGTTTTATAAGATATAAAAACCGCACCCCACAACATCACTTCCACCAGAACGTCCGTCCGTCCTTCCGTACGGTATTTCGTGTCCGGCCTGTAACTTTATTATGCATAGATGGATTTTGTTAAAACTTGCTACAAATGATTAACATAACATGACGACGTGTCGCACGTAACACCGACACTTTAACTTCAAAGGTCAAGGACACAATTTGACTTTGTTTGACAACACTTTTAGTTTGCTTGAGATTTCGTGTCAAGTCTGTTGCCTTGTCACCTATGGATCAATTTCAAAAACCCTTGGCTCAGTTCACCATCAGACACACACCCGTACTTTAAAGGTCAAGGTCACACTTTTAGTTTGACAATACTTTGAGACTGTGTGAGATTTCGTGTCCGGTCTGTTACTTTATCATGCATAGATTGATTTTATAAATACTTGCTACGAATGATCAACATAACATGGTGACATGTTGTGCGAAACACCCAGACTCTCACTTCAAAGGTCAAGGTCACATTTTAACTTTGTTTGACAACACTTCCAGTCTGTTTGAGATTTCCTGTCCGGCCTGTAACTTTGTCACCTATGGATACATTTCAAAAACACTTGGTGAGTTGATCAACATGACATGATGAAGTGTCGCGTGCATGATCGAGAACATTTCCTTAAAGGACAAGGTCACACTTTCAATTTGTTTGATATTTTGTGTCTGGTCTGTAACTTTGTCTTTAACTTGGCTCAACTGACCAAGATGATATGACGATGTGTCACACGTGAGACTAAGACCCGTACCTCAAAGGCCAAGGTCACAAGTTTGCTCAACAACACTTTGAGTTTGTTTGAGATTTCAAGTCCAGTCTGTAACTTTATCATACATGGATGGATTTAAAAAATACGTGGCTCAGTTTATCAATTGATCAACATGACATGGCGTATTAAGACCCAGAACCCTACCTCAGAGGTCAAGGTCACACTTTCAGTTTGTTTGATATTTCATTTCTGGTCTGTAACTGTGTTTAACATGAAGGGATTTTAAAATAGCTTAATACAAGTGATCAACATGTCATGATGGTGTGTCACCTGTATTTACCTATAGAAATACCCAGACCTTTACATATATCTCATGGTCAAGGTTACACCGAGGTCGTCGCACTTTAAAGTAAAAAAATCGAATGAAATTGCATTCTAGTCTGAAATGTCAGTCCATGACTTTTGATATTCACGGATACATGGCTTCCTATTATAATATATATATGGTTATTTTCACAAACCATTGGGGGGGGGGGGGGGGGGGGGGGGGATGTTCAAAATTTCATTAAAGTTCCATCCCAGTGACTGTTAATATATTTAGTTAGCCAGCCCCGGGAATCGAAGCCGCAACCCCGACTGAGCTAATGGGATTATACATGAATCATTTCGGAGTATCAATTTAAGAAGACTTGGCTTAATATGTGTCCAGTATTTTAATATGTTTCTCATAAGCAATTTAGTTTCTTACTTATATCAAACTGATATTGTATTGCAGTTAATGTTCCATAATTTATTATGTATTGTAAGGTAACGAAAAGAAACTTAATATATGAACAATGCGATTTTATTTACTTCGAGGCCCTTAACTCTGTCTATATCTTTGATATGCACAGAGGTCTTCCGTGGCCGAGTGGTCTAAGGCGCCTTCTCAAGATCACTTACATCTCATCGCTAAGGTTCGAGTCCCACTCGCTCCAAAATTATTATGTGAGAAAGCTTGCAAGTTACTTATGGTTCTACTCGAGCTCATTTTGAGGTCTACCTCCAACAATTAAACATAGCCTGAAATGTGTTGATAATTGCATATAAACTCATTTAAACTGCATCATAATAATAATAATAATAACTATATGCACAGGTTATTTGCCAGGTGGCCACGAGATTATCTTGGCATGTTTGTATAGACTTAATGTTTGAATTCAATGGGTCACGCGGTGCCTTTTTCTGGAGTATACAATACTAAGAGGCCAGTAGAAACCCAATACTGGTTAAAATTGTGAATTTGAATAAAATGTTATTACTTTGTCATGGGATTCTAAAATATTTTTAGAAATAAAATCAAGCTCTCAGTAAAGTTTCATGCACAGGAAAAAAGTTATACAGATGGAATGGACTTCTTGTTTACGAAATAAAAAAATGTTTAAGACAATGAAAAAGAAGCCAAAATAAAACAATGATATCAATATACTAATTGTTTTTGTGAGTGTTCATTGTGTATATTTATACATTTAATAAAGAAAAGAAAAATGCACAGGCAATGACCATTTGGATATTGAAATTCCATAAATTAGGCCAATTTGTTTATCATCTTAAAACCAAAGACATAAATAGTTGTAATTAAGTTACTGTTAAAACTCAGCTGTACATGCATATTTAAAATGATCTTTTTTCTTTTCATTATTTACACTTAATAGCAATTCAGTGTTTAGTGCACTTACTGATTCAATGCAACATCACAGATCAGATATTTTGTTGCTAATACAGATTTTTTTAACAAAAAATAAAGAAAGTTAGAAAGAAATTTTGTGATGAAAAATGGCTTTTTCAAAGAAAAATAAAATACCGATATTTTCTAAATTCTAAATGGCGAGTACAAAACCGTATACAGTTTTAATTATTCTATTAATTGTTTATTTAATATCACAAACAAACCTGACCTATCGAACACATTATTAGGCTCTATATATCTTTATGCTAGTTGCAACTATAGTCTACCAGATAAATGAAGCTATTGTCATGAACACCTATAAAAATAAAACATTTGGAAACGGATGTAATTTATTTTAAAAAGACTCGTACAATAAAGTGCCTCTGGTTGATAGCTTTGGTTGATAGAAAGAAAGGAAGGAACAAATAACAATGTAAAAAACACGGGTTGCCTTCCTTTAGTTTTAAGACGACCCCCATATAGAATCAATCGACGTGAACTCGCCACTTTCACCACCGATAAAATCGAGCAAGTGGTGTTAAAAAATCTAATACTGTGTATGTTTTTCGTCGTTACAAATAATAGTTTAAATGTGGCAGACTTACTAAAAGCTCTGATTTTAGAGCACATATATAAAAAAAGAAAAATAAACATTCGTATAATAGCGTAAACGTGAATCGAAAATGAGCGATTTTCAAGAACTGCGAAAAAGTAGCCTTAGCGAGGGTTAAAATCGATATTTTGACCAAACAAAGCAAGTATACAACATTTTAAAAGTATTCCGGCATTTCTTTTATTAATATAAATATTTCTGAATCAAACATTAAGCTGATATCTTGGTATTGAGACCACAATATCAATTTTCCCCCGCAGTTTACCAAAAAAATTGGCGACCAAAATAGCTCGGGATGCTGAAAGTGGACTATTTTCACCGTTGCTATGCTGTAGTTAAGTGAGCAGGGCTGCGTACTAGAATGACCGTGTGGGTCCTGACTGTATATTTAAACTAATCATTCAGTTGTTTCTCTCGTAAATAATGGCATATTTATTTATTGCTTGAACAGTTGCTTATTTTGTCGTATCGGCATCTTTATTATCGATAATTTTGCTGAAATCGGACGCGAATCTCTTGTTGACAGCCATTTGAAAACAACGTCGCATTCGGAACATCTCAGTTTTCGTCGTTGCGTTTGGCTAACGCTTGGAATTCTAAGCGGCTGTTTTTAGTAATCATGGTATATCGTAATTTAATGCGAAGTTTTGCAAAAACAAAGTAAAGACTGTTCAATATCATATAATATTTTATTCAATGAGGGATCATTCTGGCCAATCAGAATTCATTTATTTATAGATTATATAATAAAGGAACTGGGAAGCTACGCCACTGAAAACTAGCATGACACCGACCGTTCTTTAATTACGAAGTTTTGGATAGTAGAACTTTGAGATTAACATCCTTATATTTTTTTACGTTTATAGGATGACAAATATATTTGTTTGAACTTAATTATTTTACATCTCTTTTGAAACACGTTTTCCACAAATTTACCTCGAAGTATTTATTGGCAGAGCCAGTATGTGTCTTTCTCAAAGAAATAACATAACTACAATGGTGGGGCATCCGACCCCGGGATCTAGATTTATCAATATCTTGAGTCTTAGACTCAAATTGTCCAACATCTAAGATTCATATAACTTCTTTTGAGCAAATGAATTACTATATTTATTTATAGAAACAACCAGTTTTTATAATTATTTAACAGAAAATGTCACAAGATCACATTTATTTCCCATAGGCTATTTGTTTGTTTACAAGGTTTTACAAAAAAATGTTAGATTGTGAGTCAGAGTTCGATTCTCAGACTCAAATTATTGATGAATTTAGGTCCTGATCCTCCACACATGGGTTCGATGATAGACAACGCGTTTGACACAAATGATAAACTTAAAGATAGACTGGATGTGTGAACAAGACCGAAATCTATTTCAATATTGTTGCAAATGGTAGCCTACAGTTACTCTGTTTGAAATTATTCATACATGAACTTTCTGAACGACTCCTATTTAAGACCCGTGTGTAGTCATAAATAAACACACCCGCTCGTTGTGTTGCAATATTGCAGCTATAAAGTGGAAGATAAAATAGGTTAAATACTTTATTTATTCACTTTATCCCAATATGTGCACAAGGTCACAAGAGATAAAAACTACTGACGCCTTTTAACGTTCTGGCTTGTCCGGTTGGCCAAAGTCTACTGAGCAGTTATTTAGCAAGATAACAGTTTGGCTCAATCATAAAATATACTTACTAGTAAGCTGAACCATGGGAATGACTGGACAAGAACATGTCCGTAAATTCAAGATTGGTGCATGTCCAGTCATTATTTATTTATTTGTGCTTATTTTAACTAAGTTGTCAAGAGAGCTCACCGTTGTTGAGGATCAGTTTCGAGTCCGTTTTCTAATTGAGTAGAACCAGCACCAGGTGTTGTTTGTGAGAGGTTATCAGGCCGAGTCAGAGACCGAAACCTAAACTTGACGCGAGCGGCCCGCACCACGTCCACTACATCAGCTCCAAACTTCAAGACTGTATGGTAGCGTTACGGGTAAGGTATGTAAGTCATGAACCTCACCACGTGACATGTACGTCGTTGATACCATGTTACATCAAAGATGTAAGATAAATGTTTTCTCTGGTTATATCATAAACATTTGATTTAATTCTTAAAAACAAAGTCGATTATTCACGTTCTCTCAAGGGAAGCATACACTAGTAATTAAGCAATAATTAAGGTAAAACATTTTTCATTCGATAGTTGTCGTCAAGTATAATTACAAAGTTTTAGTAAGATACAGTCAAACCTGTGTAAGCTCGGTCACCTCTCTTAAGCAACCACTTGTCTTAAGCAGCCACATTTGCTATTTTCCATGCTTTAAGAACAAATTAACATGTATTAAGCAACAACTTGTATTAAATGGCCACATTTACCCCTTTACTTGACTGGCCGCTTAAGGCAGATTTAACTGTGTCCATGAATCTGTTTTATTTTTTAACTCATTTTATCAGTATTCACAGCACGTAACGCTTTATCGGTACTCGTGTGTTATTGCATAAATGAATAATACGTATAACATTAATCTAGGTACGACACATAGCGGACCTCTCGGTCTAGCTTCTGCGTTCTCGATACGAAACAAGAGCACCGCAATCGGATATAAACGCCCATCTTTGTTGTAGTAATCAATATACAAATGTAAAAACTATGGCAATACAAAAAACAAACATGTTCAGTGTAATTGCTAGATAATGTTAGATCGGGCAGGTAGGAAAAAAACATTTTAGCAAAAGTTTATAGCATCGTTTTAAACATTTACATGTAAGGTAGAATAGGTGTTAAAGTTGGTGTTCCTTCTATCGATAATTGGTAGCTTGAGTTGAAGTTGGCGATAATCGATCTTGTTTGTTAGCAATCGATTGTCGCCGTACAGTGACTTTTTCGGTTATTTCCTTACTGGCAAATACTTTATGTTAGATTACATGAGGAACTCGAGTACTTTCAGCCTAAAAGATTTTCAATACAATTATGATCTCCCTCCCTCCCTCCCTCTCTTTCTCTCTCTCTCTCTCTCTCTCTCTCTCTCTCTCTCTCTCTCTCTCTCTCTCTCTCTCTCTCTCTTTCTTTCAGTCTATTCTAAATGCAAAGTTAATGGCCCGTGTATCACAAAGACCCATATTGGCCGCCGAATATCGGAGTATCAATCGTTTGAACCAAACCGACTGTAAGCGATAATTGATTGCGAAAATATCAACAGATTCCCATCACCAGGTATTACTAACCATTTCCCTATTGGTTATTTCCCGACCGACCTCGCTAAGAAAACTTACAGTTTCAGAAAATATACATATACATTATGTGGATTGATGTATCTTTAAATCATTGAAACGTTGATGGTATTTTAACATATACATTGTAGTTTGAACCAAGTATAAACAAAAAGAATTAACTAGGTTTAGGTCAGTGATGACAAACAGTTTATGATTTTATTGTAACATGTGTGTTAAACTTTCGTAGACTGACAGGAATGAGAAGATACGACAGGGGCAAGCAATCACGGGACATATTCCTTGTCATAATATAGATCTGCAAAAATATTAGCGGTTAGTCGTTCATTTTAGGCATCAGTTAACATATTCATTTTGTTGAAAGTGAAACGCAAAGAAAAAAAATATTTTTTTACAGTTCCAATGTAATAGAACTCGGTCACAACAATTAAGAAGTGTAGACGCCAGTTGGTAACGCACCTGTGTCTTGTTCTGCAATGGCAAACTACAATTTTATAACCTGCTTTCTGTTTCAGTTTTCAATGAACTGGGTACTGGTTTACCTTGTATCAGACAGGCGCATCGACATCGGCGCAAGAATTCTTTCTGAAAGCTGTTGTTAAGAAATGTATATGTTATTGGATTTACGCAACAATTGCTATAGCCAACTAGCTGTAACACGGCCATCTTTATTCTGAAAGAATGTACGCTGTCCTCGGCAAATTCGCTGTAGATGGAGAACGTAAAGAACGGTAACCACAGTATCGTGAATGCCAACACCAACACAATTAACAATTTTGTAATTTTCTTCTTATGCGCAACACTTCGCGCATGTTGACCCGAACTTATTGCTGCTGGAAAAATGGGCTTCCGGAACCAAAGTCGGTGCGCAATGGCGCCATAGGTGTATGTCATTATCAAGACCGGGATGCAGTACAGACATATGTACACAAAGACGGAATACAGCTGACCATCCCTTTTCCCACGAGGGTAGAATTCCGCACACACCCAACCAACGCCGATCTCGTGCTTCGATAATTTAAGTCGCTTATCAAGCTTCTGGAAGACAAGATGCGGGGACAAGGCACATAGAGCGAGAATCCAGACGATCACGATGCCGGTAATGGCCGATTTATTTGAATGAATTCTTCTTGAAATCGATGGACGGCAGATCACTATATACCTGTAAATATTAGTTTTATTAGTATAGATTTAGTTTAAACAGTCAGAATTCGATAAGCGTTTTAGGTGTAAGCATCATTGATTTTTGTTCTTTATTCTATACTATAAATAAATAAAAAAAGTTCTTGTCATTCATAGCGAGACCCAAGTGAAAGAAATGAAACTTTCGTTTTCTTGTTTATTGTTATTTTATTGTAAGATATGTATTTTTCAGTTCAGTATGTACACTGTTGACAAAGTGAAAGTAAACTTCCGCATTCATATCCCAATTTCCAAGCAATTTTTGTTCACTATTCAAACATGACAATGCTTTCAAAATTTTCATAATACACCAATAGTGCCATTCAAAATACAAAAAAAGCATTAAAAGAAAATGTATTTCTAATAGGAAGAAACAATGTGTATTTAGAACTGCCATTATGTGATAAACGGAAGCCTTGTCTGCATCCATTGGTGGTATTACGCCTTTAGCAAACGGTACTATTGTCCCGCGTTCTTGTTTCAACCAAAGGTAGTACAAATATAAAGCATGTATCATTTTACCAGTCTTTTTAACCTCTCAAAATCGATCGTTTTGGAAATATCAAATGCTAATAAAATTAACGAAACACTGTAAAACATTATTAACAAGAAAACACATGAAATTTCGGTTAACCTCGTAAAAACACTCGACGATAAATGGATAATATGAAGCAGGTTAGAACAGAATGGCGCTAAATGTTGTATGCATCGTGGGTATGTGTATGCTTTTGTAGTTTGTTTTATTTGTTGTTGTTGTTGTGTGTTTTTTTTTGTGGGTTTTTTTTTGGGAGGTTGCTTGTTTTTGAGTTGTTGTTGGGTTGGTGTTGTTGTTTTCTTTTTGCAACATGCCACTTACCTGTCTATCGCAATAGCTGTCAGTGTTAGTACACAAGCAACAATGGTAACACCCTGTACATAATTGGTAAATTTGCACAAAGCTTCGCCGGTAACACCATCCGCTATCCATTCATTGGCAATAATAAAATACATCTGGAACGGCATGTTAAGCGTGGCTATCAATAAATCGCTAATCGCCAGCGAGAATATGTACATATCGGTGACGGACCGTCGCAGACGATGTTTTCCGATGACGGCAATGACGATCACGTTCCCCACGACTGCCAAGATGATGATAAGGCTATACAAAGCGGCGAACGTGATGACGATATTATGAGGAAGCGGTTCCGGTAACAAATTAGACGGGTTCAGAAGAGAGTTTATAAAATTGAGAAAGTCCAAATCACGTTCAAAACCACCAGCTTTTCCGATAATCGAGTTGTTTATGCACGATACATTGGTGTCAATTATTGAAACGTTACGCGACGTATGTTGCAGACATTTAAATACTGACGGTGTCAGTGACACATTCCAGTCTTTAAAATTGCTTTTAGCCACATTAAGAATACCATTTGCAGCCATCTTTATCGTCTGCGGAAGGTATTGATTCCAAAAACTGTGTTATCAATGCATTTTACCAGTTATTACAATACATATTACAAGCATTGTCAAATAGTGAAACACCTCTAAAAAGTTGATTCTATAGTACAGTTTCCTTAAATTGAACTAATCCCAGTGAATCCATGAATTCATATGAACATTATTGGACCGATCATTCCTGTAACGCGCACTTTTTTTCTGAGACTTCGACGTAACCTTCCAGTATGAATTGACTCTGTGTCCATAAAAGGACATTTCTCTTCACCAACTTCTAAGCTGTTATCTGCATTTGTTTACAGAAACTAATAACAGTACTTGGCTACAACGGTTGCCGTGGTTATTTGAATTGTCATTAATATCATTTGAGATATTGTTTGTTTTTACACCAACAATGCATACAATATCGTGATAATGATAAATGAGCCGATACTCAACTTTATGGCAGCAACCATTTGCTGCCGTAACATTTCTGTGACATTTGCGTTTATAAAACTACCTAACACTGTATTTAAAGCAGTTCTCTGTGCGTCTGCGACACTTGGGAAATGACCAGTAACATCCCGAGTGAAGTATCCCAGTATTTACCAATCATTAAACAGTCCAGATAAGGCTATTTATGAACATAGTATTTCAAGACCATGTGGTTCTTTCGACAGTGGTGTTTGTCTTATAGATCCTTGTTAACGAATTACAATATAGACAGAAGCGTTCATTTCTAGGAGTTCTATTTCTCGCATAACGTCCTGTTTGTATTCTTAATGAATGTGACGATAATCGAATTTTACAAATATATGTTCTCAAATCATATGTTAACATATCTAGATATTGTTCGTAGGCAAAAGAAATTTTAACATTATTATATAATTCTAGCACACCACTATTTGATTTATTTGAAAATGGTTCCCAGTCAATTAAAGTCATTAACATTTTTTAAATCAGTGCCATTGTAAGTAAACTTTTCATTATCTAATAAATATCCCCTTTTCTAAAAACCATAACTTTTGTTTTTAATGTATTAACATCTAAACTCCATTTACTACAGTATGTATTTAATAAGTCCAGGCTATTTTGTATATCTTCTGGAGTATTTCCTAAAATAATCATGTCGTCTGCAAAAAGTAATAAAATCATAACTATATCGTCTATCATTAAACCTGAATTAATGTCTTGTTGTAAATACAATTCTAAATCTTCAAACCTGTTTAGGGAGACTTCAGGTTCTGGGATAAACTAGCCTGTTCAACATGATGTCAGTTATATAACGGTCAGCGCACCCAAGCATCGTTCATGGGATCAACTAGTCGATCTACCAGTACTAGATACACCTAATCTTTGCATTGACTACTTCCCACATATTCAGAGGTGGGAGATTAATGTCCCTGAAACAAATCCATACTCAAATTGTCACAAAAATGTGTCCGGGTCGTGATGACCCTAATGACTCCATATTGACATATTAATTATAACAAACCCATCAACCAAACTTGATGAAGTAACAAATATGTCAAATAAAGGAGTGGAACGAGTATTTAACTAGAAATGTGCCTGTCGACACGAATGTCAAAAAAAGTATGTGTCTGTCGACACGATTGTTAACAAGAGCACCACAAGTGGATGCAGACGCTCGTCTTTTTTTCCAAATCTATTAAGTAGGTCAAAGTCAGTGAAGTAAACTTTTTAAACATGATGGTGATTATTCCAATCAATACTATTACTGAAAAATAAAATAGATTTTAAAACAAGAAATGTCACTGGTAAGTGTCGCATGCCTTGACCTTTGTGTAACCTTGACCTTGACATCTGATGTAATGGTCTGGGTATTTCAACAGTTAAATGCTGCTGAAACATCCTCATGACATGCTGATCACTTGTGTCAAGCTATTTAACAGATTCAAAGTGTTGTCATACATACTAAAAGTGTGACCTTGACCTTAAGCTTGAGGTCTGGGTCTAGGTCTTACTTATGACACGTCGTCATGTCATCTTGATAAATTGAGCCAAGTTAAAGGCAAAGTCACAGTCCAGACACACAATATCAAACAAATTGAAAGTGTGACCTTGATCTTTGAGGAAAGGTTCTGGGTCTTACATGCGACACTTAATTATGTCATGTTGATCAACTGAGCCAAGTGTTTTTAAAATTCATCCATAGATGATAGACCGGACAAAAATGTCAAAATGACTGAAAGTGTCAAACAAAGTTAAACTGTGACCTTGACCTTTGAAGTAGGAGTTTGGGTATTAAGTGCAACACGTCGTCATGTTATGTTGATCATTTATAACAAGTATTTATAAAAATCCATCTATGCATGACAAAGTTGCAGGCCGGACACGAAATCTCACACAGACTCAAAGTGTTGTCAAACTCAAATTGTGACCTTGACCTTTGAGGTACGGGTGTGGTTCTTACTCGCGACACGTCGTCATGTTATGTTGATCATTTGTAGCAAGTATCTATAAAATCCATCTATGCATGACAAAGTTACAGGCCGGACACGAAATCTTACACAAACTCGAAGTGTTGTCAAACAAACTCAAATAGCGACCTTTACCTTTGAGTTACGGGTGTGGGTCTTACTCGCGACACGTCGTAATGTTATGTTGATCATTTGTAGCAAGTATTAAAATCGATCTATGCATGACAAAGTTACAGGCCGGACACGAAATCTCACACAGACTTAAAGTGTATTCAAACAAACTCAAATTGTGACCTTGACCTTTGAGGTACGGGTGTGGGTCTTACTCGCGACACGTCGTCATGTTATGTTGATCATTTGTACCAAGTATCAACAAAAGCCATCTATGAATGACAAAGATACAGGCTGGAAACGAAATACTGGACGGAAGGACGGACGGACAGACGCTTCGATTACTATGTGCCACCCCAAAAAATGTCGAAGAACAGTGTTGTCACAGAACAGTATATTATTATGTACCATCAGAAAAACAGATATATCTGTATGAATGAAACCATCTTTCATATTAGCAAAACAGTAGATACATGTATGTGCAAGTAGGACTATTACGGCAGAATATACAGTATGTCTGTGTCTGGATAAGGCTAGCTAGCCAGTACTTAAGCTGAAATGTATCTAATTTAATACAATTCAAAATCTGAGGTGAATTGGATGCGGGGGGTGTATGTGCCAAAGGTTAATAAACAGGACTGTGCAGTTTCAATACAATAAAAAATGTTGGAGGGGGAGGGTGTCTTGGGGTTGGTAACAAAGTTGAAAAGGGACAGTGTATCTAATTCAATACAGAAAATTAAAAAAAAAAAACAATTGGAGGGGGTGGGAGGGGGGTGGGTCTTGGGGTTGGTAACAAAGGGGCAGAATAGTATTAAATTTAAAACAAAACAAAATTTAAAAGAAAAAAAAATGGGCAGGGATGGGGGGTGGGTTTAGGGGTGAGGGTCTTGGAGTCAGTAACAAAGTTGAAATGGGGCAGAGTATTTGATTTAATTCAAAACAAATTTTAATGGGCAGCAGGGTGGGGTCTTGGTTGGGCTCAGGCAGGTAGCCAAGTAGGTATGGGACAATGGACCTGGCAAATTCAAACAATGATACAAAGTCTGTCCAATCTTTGGTCTATTTATCAATCTGGATACATTTACATGTACAACAATTCATATAAATACCCAATAACAGTTTTGAGCACATAAAACTTTGAACCGGATAATGACAGTATTAATCAAGTCCATTAAATAGGTCAAAGTCAATGATGTAAACTTTTTTTAGCTGATGGTGATCTGTTTACAGACTTAATAGTATTACTGAAAAATAAAATTGATTAAAAAAAAAAAAATCACACCCGAGCCAAACAAAAAACTTTAACCTAAGGTTTTAAAGCCCAAAGTATGGAAGATTAGGTAAGTTAGCTATTTACATTGTTTCTATAACATAATATGAATATTTTTATGAATTTTAGTCACCATAACATGAGTAGTTTGTTTAGGAACACAGAAAAAGCTGAGCTAAACATAAAACTTTAACTGGCGGACGATGACGACGACCTCTACAGAAGTTATTGATCGGAAACCCATTCTTATATGCTTCATGGAAGACAGTCTTGTTTAAATAGGTTCAATTGTTAAAAAAAATCTGTATTATTATAAAAAATGATTAGTGTTCATAATCCACAGATTCAACAAGAGGCCCACCAGGGCGTGTATAATCTACTTATCATTCTGGTCCAATTTAAACGACGGTTAAAGAAATAGTCTGAGATTTATGAAAAACAACATCCCTGACAAGATATTCATGATAAAAATGAAGGTCCTGTGTGTTTTTCAATCACCCAGAGGTAATAACTCTGTGGTTTCTTGTCTGATCTGGTCATAATTATGAAGATATCATCATCTTGGCTTTCATGGCTGTAACCATCATGACCAGTACTTTTATCAAAGGCCACAACTTCCGAAATGGCTGGTTTAAGAATCCACCCGAATTTTCATAGTAACATTATGACAAAGGTTTGTCATGATCTAATAAAAAAAAAAAAGGTGCAACTGTATATACAAAGTGAAAATCAACATTTTTCAATAAAACAAGGGCTGTAATTATGTCCATTTTTGTTCCAATACAGCTGGTTCAATAATTCATCCAAGCTTTCATGGCTCAAACATTCAGACCAAGTTTGGTCAATACAAGATGAACAAGACAGCGTTAACTCGACTATTCCAGTCTTGTCACAGAACCGTATTTAATATCGAAAATTGTAGAAATTAGCCCTGCAAATCTTTTGAAAGCATGTTGCATCCATTTTAGAAATGAGGGCATCAATTATTTACCAATTCTTGTGAACAAGAAAATTGCTGTACAGTATTTCAATGTCTCAGTCTATCAAAATCAATTTGTTTTTCAAGAATTTCTAAGATATATTAAAAACATTCAACATTTTCAAATCAATTAATTTATTAGAAGAGTTTGTTACACATTGCTTTTGGTGCTTTAATAAGGGACAAAATAAAAAAGTAATTTTATATTTATCTTTTTTAAACAGTAAAACAAGAGACATGGAAATTCCCAGAAAACCATGTTTTTCAAACATTTTAGCTATTCTGTAGCTATAACTCTATTTTAGGCCAGAATTGTATGTACATTGAAGCAGAAAAATAAAAAAGCATACAATTCAAATTTTGTTTTTTTATTTGCAAAACATTGATGCAATAGTTTTGTTTAAAAAGCATGAAATCAAGTGTTTCTCTTGTTTCTGTGCTATTCACTGGTTGTTTGGCTAAAATATTACTTCCGTAATTCACATTATGAAAGATGTAATGTGATTATACTCGGAAACAAACATGCATATTCATAAAATAATACATCAATATTTTCACATTTTGCATTGAGGCTTAAGTGGTGGTATTGTTTCTAGTGCCCACCGATAGGAGGTAAGTCACACATGCTCAACTGATAGCAACAATTTCTTAAACACGATGTTTGATTCTACAAATATATTACAATATGCATCAAACATTACGAGAAATTCAGCTGTGTTATAAAAAATGGACCTGTACATCTCTCTAATAAATCATTTGTATTTTTTATAATATTTTTTGCCTCATGGCTATCAACTGAGCAAGGGCACTGCAAACAATTTTCAAAATAAAAATGTGCATGTTAATGGAGTTTCATTTTAATATATATCAATACATCAATCCAAACTTTTTTATTATCTTCATCAAACTAACAAAAGAAAAAGATCGCCTGCCCGCCAACTTTGCCAATCTAATGACCAGGTTTTCAACTTTGAAAAACCTGGTTAATTATAGATAAAATGAAAAAGGAACTTTCATGCTTCTGTATTACGTTTACGTAGAGCATTGTGTGGTATGATAGCATAATAAAGTAATTTGTACTTTCATATTTTCGTAATGTTCTGTTCCGAGTCCCGCTCGCTCCAAAAACTTTATGTGAGAAAGTTTGCCAGTTACTTGTGGAAGGAGGGTGGCTCTACTCAGTCTGAGGTCTGACTCCAACAGTAAATCTGGATATGTCATATATAATCAGAAATGTGTTGAAAATGGCGTTAAACCCAATTCTTTCTTTCTTTCGTAATGTTCTACATTTGAACTCACAAATGGAGCAACCAAATCTTATATTCCTATTTCATAACAATTATTGGCATTTTTCGCATTTTACAGTAAATAAACATTTTATATTAAGTAAACAGTGTCCAGAACGGAACCATATGGCTTGGATATAAAATGTGTAAAACAACAGTTTGGACTGTTGAATCACAACAAACTGCAGAAATATAACAAAACCACTCGCGACTTAACGTTTTGGATCACAACGCTGTGTATAATGAACTAGCCTTTATATATGTTGTGTCAATATCATGATGATATTGTCACTATTAAGAAGGTCAAACATGACTTGAAATCTTATTAAATCTGCTGACCATACATTGAGTTCAGTCCACTTTGGAACTGGGTATGTAGGCTGATGGTTGAACCTTGTTATCCTTATATGAAGCACGAAACTCTTGTTAAAACAATGGAGGTTGTATGTTTGTTAAATGGGGACGTTTAACTGACCCCACAGACCTCTAATTATTGCCACTGATGATTCCTGTTATCATCGTAGTATTGTTTCGATACTAAAAATAACATCTTAGTTTAAATAAGCAGGTTCAACGTGAAAGTGCTTGTATCTGTGAAATGTGGACTTGCAATATTTAAGTGGCTGAGATTCTGTATAAAAGAGAACGGAGATCGGTTCACGGCAGTCTTATGGATATGAGCTATGATAGGTTCACCTTTCATGTTTAGTATTTTCTGAAAGGTTTTTACGAAGCTCTGCCAGTTTGAATATTTAACTTAGAAATATCAGTGATAAATAAAATTGTAAAGTGTATGAATTGAGACTTATTTTCTTTTAACTTTGACACAATGTAAACATTTACTGCTTTAAGCACAAACAACCCATACTGTGTGAAAAGTTGAAACATAAAAACACTTTATTGGCCGGAGCATTCTATTGCTTAAAAAAATATTTGATTTACTATTGCAAGAACAAAATTTTGTTTTATTATGCTTTTTACACTATGTCCACAGAGGGATTTTTTTATGTACCACATTATTACACTAGGGTTGATTTTACATTGAACATGGCAGCTCTCACAACCACAAAATTTAAATATGGTTCATTATGATATGGGCGTTTTTTTAATGAATCATGCCAGATGCCAAAAGGATATAACTGCAAGCCATGTACACTAATGGACAACTTTAAATAAAAACTTTAACACAAAAGGGACACGAATGTCAATACAAACACAGATGCTGGGGCTAGTACAAAAACAACCCTTTTCATGGAATAGGCCAATTACCAGGGATGTTTATATACCCTAGTTCTCTACACAGACCCTAGGCAACAGATAAGACAGAATAAGCCTCAAAGTCTTATCTGTTTAGTTAACAAGAGGCCCAAGAGGGCCTGAGGACCCTCTACTGACTCATAGTGGCCATAGCACTTTTTGAAATTCTCCTATGCAATAGAAACATCGGCAAGGCATCATTTTCAACCCTAGGGACACCATTTGAACAAATCTAACAAAACTATAGTTGGTCATCATTACTACATAAACATTTTGAAAACCTGTTAGGCCGTTCATTAGAAGAAGATTTTTTAAGTTTTTTACTATTTTCAGTAACGGCGGCCATCTTGAATTTAAGATAGAAAAAAAAATCTTCTGTTTAGTCGCCTATGCAATAGAAACATCCATGTGAAGTTTCAGTTTAATTGGCCAAGTGGTTTCAGAATAAATGAAAAAAGAGAGAGAATTTTATGTTTTCCCATAGTATCCCTATGTAAAATTCTAAGTCTCTTTACAGGGCCCCTATAAATTTTAGCCCCTAAACTCTTATCTGCCATCAAACCCCTACACATAGGGATAATTCATATCAAATATGTACAAAACTGACATACCTGTTCTTAAGAAAACAATTTTAGTAATTCCCAATTTGTAACCTTTTTGGGCCCCTCCTGACCCCTTAAGACATAGGAACCCAGTCATTTTTACAAATCTGAACCTCCTTCACCTAACAATGCTTTTGTGAAGATATAGGCAAAATCATTTCCATTTAAAAAAAAAATAATATTATACTGGCATGTGTCCCCTAACCTATGGACACCATTTGAACAAATCTAACAAAACTGTACATCATTACTACATAAACATTTTGAAAATCTGTTAGGCTGTTCATTAGAAGAAGATTTTTTTAAGTTTTGGACTATTTTTAGTAACAGTGGCCATCTTGAATTTTAGATACAAAAAAAGTCTTCTTTATAGTCTCCTATGCCATAGAAACATCCATGTGAAGTTTCAGTTTAATTGGCATAATGGTGTCAGAATAGATGAAAGAAAAAGAGAATTTTCTGTTTTCCCATAGTATCCTTATGTAAAATTCTAAGTCCCCTTACAGGGCCCCTATAAATTTTAGCCCCTAAATTCTTATCTGCAATCAAACCCCTACACATAGGGATAATTTATGCAAAATATGAACAAATCTGACACACTGGTTCTTAAGAACACGATTTTAGTAATTCCCAATTTTTACCCTTTTGGGGCACCTCCTGAGCCCTTAAGACAGTGGAACCCAGTCAGTTTTACAAATCTGAACCTCCTTCACCAAACAATGCTTCTGTGAAGATGTAGGCAAAATCATTTCCATATTTCCATTTTAAAAAAAAATAAAAACAATATTATAATGACATGTGTCCCCTAATTGAACCCTCAAGGCGGGTTCATTTTTAACCCTAGGGACACCAGTTGAAAAAATCTAACAAAACAATAGTTGGTCATCATAACTACATAAACACTTTAATCTGTTTGGCCGTTCATGAGAAGAAGATTTTTTAAGTTTTAGACTATTTTTAGTAATGGCGGTCATCTTGAATTTCAGATTGAACAAAAAAAAAAACCTTCTGTATAGTCTCCTATGCAATCGAAACATCCATGTGAAGTTTCAGTTTAATTGGCCTAGTTGTTTCAGAGAAAGTGCTGCTAACAGATGACAGACGACTGACAATGCGCCATCACATAAGCACTTCTGGCCTTTGGCCAGTAGAGCTAAAAATGGTACAAAATATATTTTAACACAAGTTTAAGTTAGTTTAATAATTTATTCTTATAATAGAAATTGATATTTTCCAAGAAGCGTTTTAATAATAATTTTGTTTGCATAGGGATATCTTTTTTAATATAAAAATCCTGTTATATAAAGATATATTAACTATGACAAACTTGTATAAACTTTCATAACTTAAAGAATGAAGTGTATCTTTATAGAAAAGTGCAGGTATATCTGTAATGCACTAAAATCAGTCTAGGTTTCATATATTGAAATAAAGAATAAATAGTAGTAATTATTCTGAAATATATGAATATGCCTTGTATAGCAAGTCCGACAACTTCCACTGCATGTAAGATCAAAACAATGTCGGTATCAAAAGGAAATTGTACATGCTGCATATAACTGATGACAGTAGAGCTGTTTGTTCTTACATAGTCTAACACGTGACTGGTCTATTTAAATTAGATAAATAATTTGAATGTGCATGTTATATAAAATGTGGTCATTGACGACTGCTTCTTATCACTGAATGACAGCTATAACCATTCTTAAGTTTTAGTGACCAAAATTTTAATCAAGTAAAATGACATAACCTTCATCTCTTTTACACAAATACCTAACAACAAAATTGCATTTCACACAAAAACTTGCAATAAAAACAGGTCTTAAACGTAAAGTAAATCTTGATCATAATATTTTAAATATTAATCAAGATTAAGCCAACCTTAGATTGAATATTTCATAAAATGGTATGTTTTCTGAAAATACAATCTTAAATTCATGTGGATGACCATGAAAAATATTATAAAAGTTTCTTACTTTACATTTATGACAGATTTCTAGCATAAGTATTTTTGTGAAATGCAACCCTGAAAATCATGAACCAGTATCTACATGGAGAAGATAGGAAATTGAAATAATCACCAGACATCTTTTCACGCAGCATTTTACTTGAATATTTAACTGACTGGTTATTTATTGATTATATAATCAAAAGAAATAAAGCCATTTGCAGTTTTGCTGGAATCAGTCTAAAATCATGATCACCTGGCCACTTATCTTAGCTTTAAGTATTAAAGTATAGGTTGGTGAAACAGGAACCTGGTATGGTAATGTGATGACATTTACTGTTTTTCCTACTTTGTGAAGAAGGGACATAACTGGGTTAGAGGCATCCTATTTCTGACATACAAAAGATATCTTTTAATTTCATCAATTTTTAACAGCATCATAAAAAAAGCTTCAAGGAAATGTTTGTATTTTTAACGAATTTATTTCCAGATATAGTAAGACAAAGTTTCTATGGTAATACTTGAAGATAATAAATTATATTAAACATATATAGTTGTAAATCCATAGCAATCAGCATTGCTATCATGCACGAATATAAATAATATCAATTTCAGCATCACCAAGCACCCCTTTTTACTCAATGGACTGACCAAACTCATTTTTTAAACAAAACAATTATCAATTGTTGTTCTATCAAGTTCAAATAAGTATAATCTAAAAACAAATTATGCTTGAATATTTATCTTTTTGTTAATGGGGTTTAACACCATTTTCAACATATTTCAGCTTGTATTTATATGGCATATCCAGTTTTATTGGTGGATGAACACCTCATATTGAATAATTGGCAAACTTCCTCACATAAATTGTTAAAGCAAGAGGGACTCAAACATGTGAGAGGTAAGTTATTTTGAAATGGCTCCTTAGACAACACTGTTACGGACAACTCCTTGAATATTTTGTAAGTAGATCCAAAACTAAGCATATATGAATAAAGCTTCATTAACCTCCGATCATGGGTCCGATGGTTGGGGATTGAACACTACCCTCCAATCATATGTCTGATGGTAGAGGATTAAACACTACCCTCCAATCATACGTCTGATGGTTGGGGATTGACCACTACCCCCCAATCATACGTCTGATGGTTTGAGATTGAACACTACCCTCCAATCATACGTCTGATGGGGGTTTGAACACTACCCCCCAATCATCATCTGATGGTGGGGGATTGAACACTATCCTCCAACCATTCGTCTGATTGTCGGGGATCGAACACTACCCTCCAATCATACGTCTGATGGTGGGGGATTGAACACTACCCTCCAATCATACGTGTGATGGTTGGGATTTAAAAAATTACCCTCCAACCATATTCTGATGGTTGGGGATTGAACACTACCCTCCAATCATACGTCTGATGGTGGGGGATTGAAAATTACTCTCCAACCATCCGTCTGATGGTAGGGATTGAACATTACCCACCAATCAAAATAAATATCCATACATTTAAATAAACAAGCAATGACAGTATAAAAGAAGGTGGTGTTTTACAATAATCACTAGTTTGTGTTGAGAAAAAAAGAGTATAAAGACACCCTACACCAATAACTTCTTACTTCATGAAAAGAACATTTGAAAAAGACTTGTTCAATAAACTTTTACTTTTCCTGTGGAAAAGTACAAACAGGTAATACAGCATCCAGAATAAGTTATTAAAATGTATAACCTAAATAGTACAATTAAATATCAATACCCTAACATCATACCACTGTAATAATAGTTTCTTCCATCTTCTTACTTAGGACAGCATTTCTTTCTCAATCACCATCAAAATGGTAGCTTAAAAACTAAAACCAGTCGTATAAAATTGATAATTGTGCATTGCTTTCTTTTATATAGCTATTCAGAATTTAATGTAGATTAAACTATACACAGTTGAGATGTACACAGAAACAGAATAGTGAAATTGATAGGCTGAGCCAGTGAGGATCATGCTGAGGAGTGACTTTTTTAAAAAGAGATTTACATTGTATCTTAACAAAGAGAAGTTTGTGGACAACTTATCATTTATAAATAAACATAGGATACAGGATAAGGATGACATTTTACACTTAACATATTTTTATCTCATCCTAGGGTTGAGCTAAAATTCGCATGCTCAAATGGATGCTCCAGCATGACATGACAGTGTTCTCAGCAAACGGTCACGGAAAATATCTGTTTATAAGCAACTAAAAACCACCTCTCAGTATCTGTGTTTAGATATAAAGAACCTATATGAAGAGTCCAGTAAGCATAAGGTATGGAAATATAAGAATCGTACATGGGTTTGAGGTTCAGATAGAAAATTCGACAGAGCCTCATTCCTGCCAAAACAGTTACCACAACAGACAGAATTTTCTATCTGAACCAAATAAGCCATTATGATTCTTTTTCTTGCATACCAAACATATTAAATGATTATTTTAACTTCATTTATCTTTATAGATTTTACTACGACCTCTTAAATAACGTTTAATTATACGATTTACATCTAGATGGTTCCAACGTCACAGCACGAGAATTTTATCTAGGCCCTTGGGTGAGATAGAAATATCTAACCCCGGTAAAAAAGCAGATATACTTGTCCGGTGTGCAAGAATATCTCTATCTCAACCCAGGACAATTCATATAATGTTTTTTAAATAGGAAACCAATACTGCATACAATAGTCGACTCCAGTGTACTGTGATTTGTTTGTCCTATTCAAACAATACTGTAGTCACTCCTTTTATCAACATCTGTCCTTAATGAAGCAATTTTATAGTAAATTAGTTTGCCATCAAATTTAATACACATCGTTTACCCGAATGTTTACTGACGTCCGATTCCCATTATGATATGTAAAAGCAGTTGTTTAGAAGGTAATATCTTTGAAGGCAACTTATCAAAAACACTATAATCAAAGCAGGGTGAAATGTCAATAGAATTAACTTCACAATGGCTATGATTGAATGATCTAATTCTTGGAATTGCCCGACTTGCAATGAAGGTAAAATGGATGAAAAAGAAAAGAAATGAAATAAATCCATGGCTTTATGGTAGAGCTTATACAATGTATACACCAGGCACTTCTCATGTTTTACAATACTAAAGGTAATTCATATCTGATTCAAGAGGTTCAGCAATGGGATCAAGTGTGGTTTATAGGGTTTTCGAAGGAATAGGTACGTTTTTTATTTATTCAAGAAATGCATTTTTTTTTTTTCAATTTAAAAATGTTGTATGGCTTAAACGATTTTATGTTGGCTCCAACTTTCAATATGATTGATTGTTTAGCGTCATTTTATGCATCCATGGCGAGCAGATGATCAGTTAACCTACCACTCTTTCCTGGGATCATGAAAGGTTAAACAGAACTCGAGAACAACCAATCTCTGCAAATAATTGATAACTGTCACACTTGAATCAGCAGTGAAAAGACGAATAATAATGAGACATATAGTAAATCAATCAGCATGGAGACTGTAGCCCGCGGAGATTTGAACTTGCGACCCCTGGATTGATAGTCAGACACGCTTCCAACTGAGCTAATCGGGTCTGGCTCCAGCTTTGAATAACTATGTTTTAAAGCATAATAAAAATGATTTTAGAAATCATGGTAAGTAGATTAAATACAATCAAATATAACAAATATAATAAATACCAACGACTGAATGCGGTACTTTTAGATATGTATACACCCTCACACAATACCAAATCTGTCTGTAATATCTCATTTAAATAACAATGATAGTTTCTAAAATTCTGAAGATCAAATACCTGTAAGAGGAATTCCACATTTACAGGTTATTCGTAGAAACGTTTCAAATTCTTTGAACCAGTATTTTCAAAATATACATTTTACCTTTAATATTGTGAGTCATCGATCCTTGAAGAGGAAAGATCACATGGAGACAAGTCATACATTTTTAAAGAATCTTAGTGTTTTATTGTGTTTGAATGATATACTTTGATACACATGACAATTATGTTAATAAAAAAAAGAAACACCTCCTAAACTTAAAATCAGTCCCTATCACAGTTTCCTCTGTCAATCTAGATATCGACTCTACTCCCCTTGTATCAGCATCCACTTATGATTATCTCTCTGCGAATATTTCACAGGGGCGGGAACCTGCTGATCTGATAGTTATCCGTATGTCTTGCTTCTGATAGTGCTGTATTTAAGATGAAGCAAGTCTGAACTGTGCATATCATTTCATGTATAAAGTATGTTCGAGACACTTCGAAACACTGTGTGTTTTAATCCAGTTCCACTTGAGCCATACTCCTGTTGTCGGCACTCGGTGTTTGTGGCGTCATGGGCGACACCCCACTATCATTGTCTTCACCATCTTCACCGCCAAGCAGGCTTTGTATTAGATTACCTAATGAACAAATTAGTATGTTTTATAATATGTTAACATATACAAGCAATTTATTTCTCAAAGTCTCCGTGAAACAAATTTCAAAATTTCTTTTCATAGAATAATTACGACTGTTTTCCATGATACAAAGTACAGCTTTTTTTTACGACTTGTATACCCTCCTATTTTTATATGACTTGTATACCTTCCTATTTTTAATTGACTTGTATACCCTCCTATTTTTAATTGACTTGTATACTCTTCTATATTTATATAACTTGTATATCCTCCTATTTTTAGATGACTTGCATACCTTCCTATTTTTATATAACTTGTATATCCTCCTATTTTTAGATGATTTGCATACCTTCCTATTTTTATATAACTTGTATATCCTCCTATTTTTAGATGATTTGCATACCTTCCTATTTTTATATAACTTGTATATCCTTCTATTTTTAGATGACTTGCATACCTTCCTATTTTTATATAACTTTCATAGCCTCCTATTTTAATATAACTTGTATAGCCTCCTACTTTTATATAACTTGTTTACCCTCCTATTTTTCAAATGACTTGTATACCTCATATTTAAATGACTTGTATACCCTCCTCTTTTTTAGATCAACTTGTATACCCCCTATTTTTAGATGACTTGTATATATCTCTTATGTAGTTCTAAGTGTTCTGTACATTCATTTATCTATAACATGACAGTAATATAATCAGTACTACACTTAAGTATTATTCTGCAGATACACAGAACATATCCCAGCCAGCCTGTCTCATATGTTCTATAGCAACCCTTTTAAAATTTTATGGGGAGCAGAAGTGAAGTGGATAAAGGTGTTGGCAATCTTGAGAATGGTTCAAAGCAAAAAACTATAAAAACTCTGAGCATAATTCACAATTGAGTAAAAATAAATTTAATAGCATAAACTATGAGTACATTTATTTTAATGTCTATTAAATCTGTATTACATAACTGTTGACCCAGCAAAATTATTTGACATGACAAAGTTCACTATCAAAACATTCAATATCAATCATCCAACCAGATATTTTACATCCTGGTCCTCAGGTTGTCTTTACTTGAGCCATTATTTAACAATAGACTGATACAAACTGCTTACCGAAGAATCCTCCAGATTGACTTTTTGGTGGCGGTAAACCAAAGAATAGTTGCCCAATCCTATCAAGGTACTGTATAATAAAGATAAATTCAAGTAATTTACTATTATATCTATTGGATTATCAAAATTATTTAGTTTTAGATTTCACAATATTAATATAGATATATATATACATGTGTATATATATATGTATTTTGGTGACTTTAAATTTTTAAGAAGAAATTGCAACATTGCACACTGCCATACATATGAGTGTACATTGTACATAGTTCAGAACCACATTATCATACATGGTTCATAGATAATAAAGATATCCCTAGCATAGATGTTTAATTATTCATGTTGAGCCGGCATACATGCAGGTAGTTTCAATTGTTACTACATGTATACAACTATGCAGACATTTCATTTAATAATACATGTCAAAATTAAAAAGTATAAAATGAAACAGATAAACAGATGTTTATTTTACATTGATTTTTGAAACTTAGGTTTTACACCTTGGGCAAACCATGTTCCAAGTTTTCCTGGGTAGAACCAGTGCTAAGCTTATGCAAATAAAGTGTCTTGCTCAAGGACACCTGACATAGCCGTGGCAGATGATCGAAGCCACAGCCCCTGATCCTTGGTCTAATACTCTACCACTTGACCATGTGCTCCACACAAGTGCATTGTTAACTATCACTATAACCAATGATGCACACATGTATTGCAACAGTGTCTACTGGTGACATTCATATAGTGCTGTATCAAGACACATAATGGATATCTACACTGACATTTGAAAATTTACAACTGAAGGATTCAAAAAATTCAAATGAAAGAAAATGGCCATATGAAGCCTTCTTACCTCCTTATAGGATGGATCTCTACTTATAGAAGTCTCGTATTTTTCACATAGTACAGAAAACACAGCTAATTTACCCCTGAAAAAGTAGAAACATTGCATGATACAACTTAAAATTAATGTTATATTGATACTAACTAACAAAAACTCTCAACAGATCATATGGTCATATCTAGTTGGAGTCTGCTTTAGACAATATTACAAGCCCTTCAATAATGAATTACCATAATGCAGTAACCCTCCACCACCACCTACACAAAGTCACATTACATGGACACCAGGGTTCTCCACAGGAAGGGATGCAAGTGGTGGGGGTAAGAGTGCGTAAACACCTTCAACACATTTTCAAGCGCTGTGTATGGTACTCATTAAATTTATTTCACTAGTACTAATCAGTTAAAGTCATCATATTAAGTATGTTTCCTTTTAGGTATTAAAATGAGAAAAGGTATTTTGTCAAAGAATTCAAGTGCTAGGGGAATACCATTTCTGACAGTCAAGTGCTGGGGTGTCCATGTGCTTAATTGGCCTGTGGAGAAGCCTGACCTAGCTAACCAGCTTCTGATTTAATCTAGCCCTACAATTAGCATTTAAAAGCCAACCGCTAAGCAAGGAAGCTTAAAAAAATAATTTTAAACCATCAGATATTCTAAATCCCACAGGAATCTGCCATGAGTGTAAGATTACTCTTCCATGTGTGTAAGATTACTCTGCAACATGAGTGTAAAATTATTCTGCCATGAATGTAAGATTACTCTGCAATGAGTGTAAGATTACTTTGCCACATGAGTGTAAGATTATTCTGCCATGTGTTTAAGATTATTCTGCCATGAGTGTAAGATTACTCTGCCATGTGTGTAAGATTACTCTGCCACATGAGTGTAAGATTATTTTGCCATGAATGCAAGATTACTCTGCCATGAGTGTAAGACTACTCTTCCATGAGTGTTGAGTGTAAGATTACTCTGCCGTAAGTGTTAGATAACTCTGCCACATGAGTGTAAGATTACTCTGCTATGAGAGTAAGATTACTCTGCCATGAGAGTAATCTGCCATGAGTGTTGAGTGTAAGATTACTCTGCCATGAGTGTTCAGTGTAAAATTACTCTGCCATGAATGTAAGATTACTCTGCCATGAGTGTTGAGTGTAAGATTACTCTGCCATGAGTGTAAGGCTACTCTGCCATGAGTGTAAGACTGGTCTGCAACAAGTGTAAGATTACTTTTCCATGAGTGTAAGATTGCTCTGCCATGCATGTAAGGCTACTCTGCAATGAGTGTAAGGCTACTCTCCCATGAGTGTAAGGTTACTTTGCCATGATTGTAAGATTACTCTGCCATGAGTGTTGAGTGTAAGATTACTCTGCCATGAGTGTAAGGCTACTCTGCCATGAGTGTAAGACTGGTGTGCAACAAGTGTAAGATTACTTTTCCATGAGTGTAAGATTGCTCTGCCATGCATGTAAGGCTACTCTGCAATGAGTGTAAGACTACTCTCCCATGAGTGTAAGGTTACTTTGCCATGATTGTTGAGTGTTAGATTACTCTGCCATGAGTGTTGAGTGTAAGATTACTCTGCCATGAGTGTAGGCTAATCTGCCATGAGTGTAAGATTACTCTGCCATGAGTGTAAGGCTACTCTGCCATGAGTGTAAGATTACTCTGCCAATAAGCTTCAACAAGAAATGTAGTTAAGTGACAAAAGTACCAGAAGTGGTCTTTAAATGTAAAAGATGCATTCACCTTTTGTCATATGTTTGACTTCTAAATGAGACCTCACCTTTAAGTTACTGGACTTGCACGCAACATGTTGTGATGCCATGTTTGGTATTTTAAAAGCCCTCTTTGTATGATAAAGTATTTAACCAGACATGAAATGTCAGACAGATGAACAGCTTTCTATATGTTACTTCCACAATCCATTTCTGAAAGGCCTTTAAAGAAGTCTGTGCGAAGAAATAGTGTGTACTTACCCTTCTAAGGCTAAAAGTAGAAACCATACAAAATTAAGTAGAGGTTTTATATAAGGAGGTCCTTCACCAACTTCTGGATGCTGTTTTGTGTATGCGATAAACACAACATGAGCAGTGTCTTTATTTGGTACACATAAAAATCTGTAACATTGAAACAAAGATTGGTTTATAATAAATATCTGTAAGTTTGGCACACACAGTCAAGTACACTATTCATCATATAATTATTTATAAACTCGATAAGGAATAAAGCATGCAATTATTTGATATTAAACTAGAAATGTATCTTATCCAATACATATTATCTTTCAAAAGTAACTGGACAGTAATGATTATTTTACCAAAGTTTAAGTAAAAAGGGGCCACAACTCCTGTAAAATTTGATCAACATTGGCAAATATACAACTTGGCATGTATTTTATATTATACATCTACACCAATTAGTAATACATAGACCCTTTCAAAAGTCATTAATCAGAAACCAATACTTTACCAAAAAACAAAAGTTGTTGATCATAAACTATTATTCAAACTAAGATGAAACGGGACATTTAATCAGCCACATATGGAATATTATTTAATATGAATTATTAAACACCCTTTCAGAAGTTATTGACTGAAACCATTTTTTTAACCTTTGCCAGATGAGAGTTAACACCCTTTCACCATTCTTTTGAATGACAGAGACATAAAAAATATTGAGTTTTTTCTGTGTGAAAACATTAAATGACATTTAACTCTATGGATTTACCTAAACGACATTCAACTGTATGAATTTATCTAAATGACATTCAACTCTATGGATTCATCTAAACGACATTCAACTCTATGGATTTATCTAAACGACATTCAACAGTATGGATTTATCTAAATGACATTCAACTCTATGGATTTATCTAAACAACGTTCAACAGTATGGATTTATCTAAACGACATTCAACAGTATGGATTTATCTAAACGACATTCAACTCTATGGATTTATCTAAACGACATTCAACAGTATGGATTTATCTAAACGACTTCAACTCTATGGATTTATATAAACGACATTCAACTCTATGGATTTATCTAAACGACATTCAACAGTATAGATTTATCTATTAGTACTCGCAAAGAAAACCATTTTCATCCAGTAGCACCCAACTTATGAAAATGTGCCAATTTCACATACGGGATTAAGATTTTTTTACAAAATAACCTTAAAAATGTAAAAGATTTTTTTTCCACTCCACAAAAGCAGCATTGCTTTGTGTGTTAACGAGTTTACAAATAATCAAATAAAAAGAAATTAATACACCCTTTCAAAAATACACTGATTAACATTTCTATCCATATTGGCTTGGTTACAGGCAGATTTAAAACCACATATCTAGAAAGATCATTGTGACAGTAATTCAATACCAACAAAAAGCTTATTGGAAGCTTTCTAATAGTGATGAAAGATAAAGAAGTAATAACTTACTGTAAAACAGTTTGAGCTATAAATAGGTCCACTTCAGATGGATAGCCAAGTGTTGTGTGATACTCTACTAACATTGTGGCTAAGTTTTTACCATCAGATGAGTGTAAATAATGGTACCTAGCCTGTGTGTAGTTTCTCTCTGTTAAACACAAGCAATTTGTAACTAATATTCAATATGGAAATACCACAAGATTAAAGAACATAAAAGACCACCTTATAAAACCTTTATTTATATTAACATCTTGTAATCAGAGTTTATAAAACCTTACTATTTAAAATGGCCAAAAATGTCTATTAAACTACCCTAATAAAGGGAAGAATTCACTACCGGTACTTTTAATAGGGGCATTGGTGCAGTTGATTGTTTAGGCAGCTCATTTCAGAGGTTGTGGGTTTGATACCAGCCAAGACCTGGAGGTTCTAAAAATTTACACTCAGGCCTTAATTTAGATTGTCTGGTTGCTGTTTCCTGCTGACTCACAACAATTTTCTTTGTCAGAAACGTTTTTATACACTCCACCCCCATTTTTTGTTGTTCATTCAAAATGTTCCAATAATTGTATATGCATCCTTAAGGTGCGGCAAAACAATTCTCTGGCTGATTGAGAAAAAAATTACCAGCCAACCCAGTGAGCCCGCCACTAAATGGTATGGGTCGTAAGTGGCAAAAACAATTGTTTTAAGTATATAAGGGTGGCTTCACTACTGTTTCTATAGTTAAAAGTGATTCAAACAAGCTCTGGGCTTTCTTAATCATCAAGCCAACATAAATTTGGATAAACAAAAGATAACAATGAAGTGTTCATTTTATTGAAATATAAAAATATTATTTGCATCTGTATACAAAATTCTTGAACTTCAACACATTTCTAAATACTGAGCATGTATTAGATAAAGGCGAAACTTTAATTGTTAGAAAGTAGTACCATCTTACCTTGCCAATAAAGTAGCCCACATTTTTTGTGTAAGTCAGGATGACCGGCTTTATATTCTGGATCCATTTTCATCGACCATCGAAGGACTGCGTTTAAGTATGCGTGTCGCTCCTGGCATTCAGGGTCCATGTCACGTAACAAGTTCACTACTTTGTCTAAAATGAAAATAGATTACAGAAACATAATAAAAATTGAGAGCATCTGAAACTTAAAATATGCATTTTCTATTACTGTTAGGCTCCATTAGCTTTGATAACATGTTTATTTCCTGGAATAACAATATCTCATATGTAAAAATTAATCGTACATATTCTGATTAGGCCATCCTTAAAAAATGTTTAAACAAAAAAGGGGCAGAATTATCAAAAAAGATAGAAGCATGACAAACAAACATTTTTTTAGAATGGCCTGAGTAATTATATTAGTTTATACTAATTTATTTTACCTTGATTGTGAAGAAGGTTCAAAGCTTATTATATTAATTGGTCTTGAGTCCATTACCTGGTAGAACCAGTATGTTGTTTTTTGAGAGTCATCGGGTCGAGCTGAGGACCGAACCAGCAACCTCTGACATGAGTGGTCAGCACTATATCCACTACACTAGCTCCCGGCAATTTTATTCAATACATATTACACAAACATCAGCATGGCAGGAGTCTGCTCTTCTTGTAATGGTGCTCAATGCTGTCATTTAAGGCAGAAATGTTTTTATTTTTCAATTCCAATCCATAAATAACTTTTCACTTAATTGCTATTGGCCATGCATCAAATCAATTACTACATGTTACATAATTACTGCATGGAAGTATTACTATCAGATACTTCAGGTTAAACATTTGTTGAAGTATTATTATTTGAAACTTCACATTTATGATACAGTTAACATTTTTTACAAAACTGAAGATGGCATGCTAGTTTGGAAAAAAAGGAGTTTATATAACAAGCAAAATATCAAAGGCCTAAATGGCTTGAGGGAAGGCTCACTCGTTCACAGTTTTGCCATGGTAATAGGTAATCTGGAATTGTCTATATGTCGGTGAAATAGATTTTTCTAATACCAAGACAGTCGGTGGAATCTATTAAATCTACACATGTACCCACTATCGACATAAAAAATCACTTGAACCAGCTTGAAAGAATGCTGTCAGAAAATGCATGTCCAATCCATGTTGTTTATAACCAGTTTTTCCAAGTTTCAAATGATCTGAATCAGAACTGCAGAAAGAGTTAGCCGGACACAGTAAAGATACATTAAATGGGTAACTCCATTTGGAAAATATGTTAAAGGATACAACTCACATATGATCAGAATGCCATAAGCATACTGTTCATATCTATTTCACATTAATGACTTTTCAACTGAGTTGCATCAAATATATAGGACTTAAGTTTGTTTGACAAGGTAACAGACAGACAAAAAAAAACAGAGACCAAGAAAGCTGGGCCTTGTTTACTCAACTCAGTCAGTAGTACATTCTGACTATTAAATTAATGCAAGGGTCATAAGTCATGAGAATCACCGGCCAGCCCCATTTTCCGTGATGATTGATATATGACATTGTATCTCATTGTCATTCTTGTCTCACCATTGATTCAAGATGGAAAGTTATCAGTTACTTGCGGAGATTAGTATGCTGGAGTATTGGTTAACTTTCTAGGACCCCAGGAAAGATAGGTAAGGTTAAGTGATCATCTGTTAGCCCTCAATGGCATAAAAATGATGCTAAGTCCATCTTTAAAAAAATATTTGTTTGCTGTGCTCTGACCCAATATTTTTCATGTTGGTAGGTAGGTAATTTTTTTTTTTGCCAAATTTTTATTTTGCATAGTCATTTTAAAGAAAAAATAGACAGAAATCATGAAAAAAAAAAAAATACTTTGTAAGTCAATAAAAAAGTTTGAGTAGCTGCAATTTTAAGTGAGTAGGTAGGAGCACGGCAAACAATTTACTTTGTTAGGATGGCCTAAACATTCAAACAAAGAAACAAACATACCAGTCATCTCATTTGTTACTGAAGTCTTTGAAGTGTTTAGTACATCTACCAACAGCATGGCCAGGTCAGCACCACTTGTATACTGAAATGTTACATAAGTGTAATTCCTCACCCAACAACATTACCAAATATATAATAATCCTTCATACAGGTGTGGATGAATGCCTTGTTCAAGGTCATACATATTTGATGATGGTAGTGACTAAATTTTAGTATTTTGACCCCAAGTATAACACTGTATGACATTATCATAATATATGGATGAACAAACGGATGGATGCATACTCTTCACATCTTCTTGATGTGGAGAACAATCGTTCAAAGTATTTGCAAAATCATTCAAGCTGCTAAAATGATATAGAACAGACTAGAAATACTGTCTATTTGACATCTGACCTCTTATTACCACATTGACCTTTAACTGAATAAATTAATTGCTAGATTTTCATTCCCGCCTGCATCTTAATTTTCATGCCACACTTACTCTTTTTATTGCCATAACAAAAATTGAATTATCTTTTTTTTTGTTAAAAACAACAAAAAAATTAAATACCCCCCCCCCCCACACACACACTTTTTAAAAAGAAATTAGATGATAATCTAGTAATTAATTTATAATGGCTTGAAGAAAACATTTCACTTTCAGATGGTAATTTTGATTCAATTTAAACATATTTTCATGTTAAATAAAATTTTTGAGGTCATTTTAATATTAAAGGAAGCATTTCATTCCTTCTAGTGTAATCATTTAATTGTAATGTTATTTATTTAAATAAAGTATGGTAAAACTTATCACAAATGAACTGTGTATACGACTATAAAAAATATTCATTTAAGAAATCATGGACTATCTGAATTGTATACTCTGGATTGATTTTCTTTCTGGCGTGTCAAAAAAGATTTTGTATATTTTTCTAAAAAGAGTACATGTACACTGATTTATTGTCTTCTAAGAATAAATGATGTCATACTAGCAAATACATTTTATGAGCGTATATTTTAATTTTGACCCAAAGATGAGATGGATATATCTCACTTTGGTATAATGGCAAATACCTTTATCCAGAAAGCAAGATAAAACATTTGATAAGGAATGGCTATTCTGTTTACAGACACGCCAGATATAAATATTGTAAAAAGCCATGAATTCCCTGTCTAGTAGGCATGTTTTCTCTTTAAGTTAGACAACAGTTTTGTAAAAAGCAGGCTTTTCCATAGATCATTTAAGCATAGGAACTATATTGCAATGCTTCCTTTTCAGATGATACGTATCAAGATACATATTGCCTGTGAAAATAAAAGGTGATCTGTATTGCAATATTTAAGTCATGATGCTATGCGCATCACGATACTGATTTTTAAACTCTATCTTATGCAATCACCATGAAAATTCGTCATGCTTTTTAAATATTTGTTCTTTTTTTATTGTTAGTTTTAATTAGCTAGTTTTTTTATGTTTCATCAAGAATGGAATTGTGATGCACGATATCTGACAATTGTATTGATGCATCGTAGGTCTAAAGAATGCACTGCATCGCGATCTATTAGTGTTTCATTTAACACCTGATACACACATCAGCAGAAAGGTGAATTGCGATCCATCGATGTAAAGATGAATCGTTTCACCTCTAATAGGGACACCTAAGTGCTTGAAAATAAGAAATGATATAATCCAGTGCTTGAAATTTTAAACAATAACAAGAGGCTGCCACTAACATGGTCATATCCCCTGCTTCCTCGTTAACCCTTGAAGGCATTTCCAGAGAAGTGGATTTAAATTATGCAAAATGAAAAAGTCACCGAGCACATAAATCTTTGACGAACTCATCCGCATGACGCATCGTGTTGGGCTGATTAGCATTTGTGCCAATTTATTTAAAAATCCAATCGCAACTAAAGAAGATACAGTCCAAACAGCAGTGGACAGACGGAGCTGTGACCTTGACCTTTGAAGAACAGACCCAGGTCATTAGCATGACACATCATCTTGTCCTATTAAACATTTGTGCCGAGTTATTTAAAAATCAAATAACAGCAGCAGATGGACAGACATAGCTGTGACCTTGACCTTTCACAAACAGACCAAAGTCAGTCGCATGACACATTGTCTTGTCATAGTGAACATTTGTGCCAAGTAATTAAAAATGCAATCACAACTAAAGATACGGTCCGGACAGGACGAAAGACAGTGTAAACATCGGATTTTCAAACACTTGACCTTGAGTTATGACCTTGACCTTTGACAAGCAGACCCAGGTCATTGACATGACACATCTTCTTGTCTTAGTGAACATTTGTGTTTAGTTATTTAAAATTCCAATCACAACTAAAGAAGATAAGGTCAGGACAGCAGTGGACAACGGACGGAGCTATGACCTTGACCTTTGACGAACAGACCCAAGTCATTTGCATGACACATTGTCTTCTCCTACTGAACATTTGTGCCAAGTTATTTAATATCCCAATCACAACTGAAATGAATATGTTGTGGACGCACTGATTGACGTACGCAGACCATTTCTATATCCCCCTGCTCCACTCTACAAGCAGTGGTGGGGGATAAAAAAAATTATATTGTAATAATATGTCATTTATTACTAATAACGCAGTGAAATAACCGAATTGATATTGTAATAAAGGGATCTGAGTTGATTATTTGTGCTATATGATGTATTATTTCAAATTATTGTTTGAATTGTTGTTTTGTCGGATTCATCACATTTCTAACATCGTGCTTATTAAATCAAGAATAGACTTGAATTGAACAGTAACATGTAAATCTAACATAGCACTTTCACTGTCTGTGTGCTGCTTGTATTTCTGTAAGAAATGGCAGACTTCCTCATAAATCAAAGTCGGCATGTTGACAATATGCTGCACTCCATATATTCTTAAATTTGATTAGTTTCCTTTATAGGCATATAAAATACTGGAACTTGTTCCTTTACCCATATTTTAGTTAAATGAGTAAAAAGTATGCAATAATGATGACTTTAATGCTATCAAAGTTTAAATGAGATGTGATATGTTTTCTATGACATACAGCAGACAATAGTCGTGATGAGGTCAGCAGATTTTTCTGTGCAGAGATTTCATTGGTTGATTTAGTCGCATCTAGATTCTTGATATTTAATTAGCTTCATGATTAATCTTACTTGCAAATATAATGGCATACTTGCCTATTCATTTGGAAAAGATACTTTGTCGATAACATCAATATCAGCCGTTAAATATTTACGCCATAAGTAAAATCCGTTGAATCCGCCGTTGCTCTATATAGATCTTATAGCATGTCTATAATCCTAGTACAGAGTGCTGTGTCCAGGTAATAATAATAAGAACCACTGAAACATATATTTGCAAATAAACATTGCATTTTTCTTTGCATATCTTTTCTCATTTCAATACATGAAATAAAGCATCAAGAATCTGATGACTCTTACCAAGTTTTACTGATGTACTGGATGTAGACTACTACAGTTATTTTTGATATTTAATGCTGTACATAGAGCTTTCAAATTTGGGGAGGACCTTAGAGTAAGGCGCTTTTCCAACCAGTGGATAACTCAGAAAAGCAAGAAACAAAAATAGTTTCTTCAGTATTCATATATCTAAATCACTACTTTTAATCAATGATATTGATGAGGCCATTATAAGTTAATTGCCAGATTAACATCCAAATTTTTCTTAAAAACGGCCAGAGCGGGATCATTTTATTTCATTTTTTTGGTGTTTTTTAATGAAAATAAAAAGGGCCGGAGCGGCATGAAAATTAGGGGGTGGACTGGGATGATAATCTAGCAATTAATTTACTATGGCCTTATTAAAAACATGTATAAGGTAACATACCTGTTTATGTTGAAGTAATGTTTGTGAGCCTGCATACAGAAGATCAATGGCTTCTGCATATTTTTTGGCACCACTATATCTGAAATGATAAAAGATGTAAAACACTTTATTGACTTTACAGAGGGTTATCCTATTTGGTCATCTTATAATTAAAGCAAAAACCACCAAGCATCTCCAAATCCATTAATGATCCAAATATTGTTGCCTGGAGAGGTAAAAACAGTTCTGTAGCAGTTTTCCTGAGGTACGCCAAATTATATATAAATATTCATTTTATCCAAATATATTTTAATTAAATTGGAACATTTTTGTCATATCTTGGTATACAAGATATATATATATATATATATATATATATATAAACACAAGTACTGCCAATTTTATATATTTGCACAGTAATAGTGACCAGAAAGAGTTCTTGATGTAGAGACAGAGTGAAAGATCAGGTCAATATAGATAACTACAGACTCATTAAGTTGTTCAAGTCAAGAAAATTCTCATCAAAACTCTGCAATACATGTAGTTTAAAAGATAGCTGACTATGACACTAACTGAAAACTGATTCACATATACGGTATATATAACATGAGTAATTCATTCAAGTTCATTCCCAACTTCCATCCCCATTTATAATTAATGAATGAATGAATGAATAGGGTTTTACGGCGTACCAACACATTATAGGTTATTCGACGCCAACAGGAAGGAAGATTCCAGGTTCACTCTACATGTACAAAAACAACAAATTAACATACATATTAAAAAAAATACACCAACAAATGAATATGCAGAATGAACCTAGAACCTTGATACATGATCCTATTCTTGCCATCACTCATCGCTCCCTGGATCGACACAGGGGTTGATAATTTAACCACAATAGTGAACACGACAAAAAATGATAAAATGAACATGACACCAATTCGGAGGATTCCTACCCCTCTGCAGAGATCAACAGTGATTCTTTTCTTAGCCAGAACCACACGGGCTTATAATTAATGAATAAAAGTGATCCTTATAATGTACCATTAATTTTTTTTCTTTTAAAATTTATAATTAGCCACGCCTTGTTTCAAATGAATAGCCCTGCTTATGTCATCACAATCAAGCTTTGCAGAATTGATCACTGCCAAAATGATCGTATGCAGCAGTGACTACTTTTTATTCCTTGAATTTCATTTCTTTATTTATACTTTCACTTTCATATTACACTCCAGTCCGTGCAATATAATTACACTGTTGTGATTTTAAAGTACTGATATCTGGGCCCTGCTTTAAATGGCTTAGCAGTGCAAGATGTTGAAGTAAGAGACTGATTGATTGAATCAAATGATATTTATACAATTTACATGCACTCACCCAATTTGATGACATGATATTTGCAACATTCTGTCAGTCATTAAAACTGACAACTTTGTCGTAGACTGGTAATTAGTGTCGCGTCTTAAACAAACTGTTTCAAATAGACAACATGGGGGGGGAAAAACACAATATTATGTCAACATTTAATATCGAGACAAAAATTCAATTCAAGGTGAGAAATTATCAATTGGTAACTAAAACTAGGATTAAGATATCCGAAATGTTGACACAGGCAATATCAAGTAAATATATTTACATACACAAAGAAATGGAAAAGTTGAGGATGGCAAAAAATATTGACTCAAGTGATATCAAAATACCGAGATTAGACTGTATTTGAAATGACCAACCAGAAACAAAATTAAACAATAAAAATATATGGTGGACTGGACCCAGAATCAGGGGATTGTAGGTTTTATCCTCTGCCAAGGCTATGTGAAGTGTCCTTGAGCAAGTCACTTTATCCAAATATACTTAGTACTGGTTTTACCCAGAAAGGCTTAGAGTGTGATTTATCCAAGTCATAAGAACTTTAAATTGATGTAAAATAACTAAGTTTTAAAAGACAAAAGTGCTTTATGTTTGAACAGTTTCTATTCAATCACTTTTAAATCTTCTTAGCCCATGTATTGAAACCTGCGCAACAGCTAAGCTTTTGGTAGCAATTGGGTATCTGTAAAATAATTTATATATTTCCACAAAATGGCAATATGATCCAGACTGAATCATACAGTATTTTCATGTTTTTCCCTAACAAAGAGTGGCTCAAATATATGGTAACCATTAATTTGTGATATTTTCTGCTATTAATCATGAATTCATTGCATTTTATAATTAACTGCTATTCAAAACCTCTATTGGGGACCTATTGGGGACCTATTGGGGACCTATGCACGTGCCTTCATACTGACAAAGACTGCTAGTATTTAAAAATATATTAAGAGAAAATTAAAAGAAACAGTGAAGTTTCGGTTGTAAGGTTTAAAAATAAAAACATATTATGAATTTATGGTGAGATGTGTTCAATTCTGCCAATTGCACAATGAAACTGCAGTGCTCCAAGAATAGTATAGCCCGATGCCCGGGGCTTGTCAAATCTGGATCCGGGCATGTGCCTTTTTCAAAGTTACTTGCCCGTCGGGCTTGTCTTAAAAAATCGGATAAGCTAGTTTTCACAATACACAGGTCTGCAAATATCTCTATTCGAAATGACACAGGTCAAACTGTTGTTTAAAGACCGTAACCAATCAGTATAAAAAAATTGACCCCTGCGGTGTTTATCATACCACATGCCCGATAATGCGACTTTGGTAAACCTCTCATGCATATTCATTTATCTATTTTAATTCCTCTAATGTAATTGGTGGATAGCTTTGAATATAAAGTAATCTATTTTTAATAACCGCTCTGATTGGTCGAATATCTACGCCCAAGGTAAACACGTTTCTTACCACCTACCCGAGCAAAGACGAAAACAAAAAGACGATGACGTAATTCGCGGGTGTTCTCAAATTCTCCATTATGAAGAGTATAAAATTACCCCCCTTTGCCAAAATGGTAACGATTTCTAAAATCTTGTAATGTTTTTGCAGATAACTTGCGATCGATCGCGTTATGTAAAATGTCAGCGTTAGGTTCTGGTAATTTTATAAATATTTCGTAGATTTACAATAACTGGAACTGTCTGTATATAAATTTTCTTCTGTGAAAATGTGAGAGTTGATATTGAAATTTAGTTTACGGTAAAGAAAAATGTGGGTGGGGTATTATAGTAATAAACATTGCTTTTTGGTTGTAAAGTTTCAGCGTATATTTTATTGGCATGATTTTAATATAGTATTGAAAACAAAAATTAAGATGAATTATGTGTTTTTTTCTAATATTTGAAATATAGTTGACTAGTTGCACTTTCTAGATATTTGAAGGCTATCATAGACTGCATTCATTTATCATATTGCCAAGTTATCTAGGATAGATTGAATAGCTTTGTAGGCTTGGCATTGCCATTATTGTATGTTGTGACAGCAATTATTAGAAAACAAGAGAAAGATATTTAAAATAATGTTTAAAATATACTTCTGCTCCCACACTGCCACTGAATCGACAGAACAGAAATGATAGTCAATAAAGAACGATTGATTGATTGATTGATTGAATATTTAGCATCTTTTTTATGCTAATAAAGAACAAAGATTAAATACAACATACTGATAGAGACATAGTAAGTTCTCCCGAAATTCTCTCATTTCTCCCGGTCTTATTCAAACTCTAAAACTTGTGATTTAAACATGCATAATGTTATGGGGAGCTTACCCTACATAAAATGAATACATTTAAGTCTATGTTTACATATTTCATATTATACCGCAAGGTGTATTGGTAATAAAAATCTGGGCATGTGAACCGTTGATCAGGGCAAGTTATTTTTCAGTCAGGGCAAGTAGATTTTTTCAATCTACTTGCCCTGAGCTAGTCCCAAATTTTTTTTTTCTTCGAGCACTGAACTGTTCTGTGTTGGGTAATCAAAAGCTAATGAATTCCAGTGAAAGACTGTTCTGGGCTAAAATAAGAATTTGTAAACGTCAGAGGTTTTGTCAATTAATCTGAAAGCAAGTGAGGGTTGTATAAGAGTTTAACAGTTGAAAACAAAAAGATGCAATTCTGTAAACTGTTTAAAATATACATACGTACAATTTGCAATCTTTTCCCTATTGAAGAGAAACCCTTAAGTTCCCAAAACAAAAAAACAACAATACTGTGACATTCACACCTGCTTGTTATTCAATATAGTTCTGATTAATATAATAATAGCAAGCGAATGTGCAGCGAAGCCATGCATTCGCGAGTATGCAAGCTCATATGGTAACATTGTGAATAAAAAACAAAACAAGACGCCCAAGAGGACCTGAACGCTTTACTGGCAACAGATGCTTTACAGGATCTCCATGCAATACATGTAAATATCTAAGTTCTAGGTCTTGAACTTTCAGAGAAAATGTTTTTTTTAAAGTGCCGAGTAATAAAGTGTAAACAAGTGCTGACACTAACGGCAGTTGGAGTTTTGCCCATGTCTGGGATATTGTTATTATACGGACATCCGCAGTAATAGGTTTATAATAGTATTAGGTATACAAGGGATATGTACTTTTCAAATGATCTGGGTTTTAATCAATTGTCACGAAGAGTACGACATGCTGAACCCATATCGTTCAAAATAATAACAAAAACATGAAGATATAATTGTTTAGTTTGCTTTAAACAACCAATGATTTAGTTACTATGTCTCTGCTTCTACACAGCGGTTTTGTCCGTGTGGAGTATTTTCAGCATGTAGTAAGAAACAGCTGATAATGATCTCATGTAAATAGTATATACAGTATACCTAATACCACGATATACCTATTACAGCGAATGCCCGTATAAAAACAGTCTGGGAAGACATGCACAAAGCTCCAACTTCCTTTAGCGTCGGCATTTGTTTGCATTTCGTATCGGCAATTGTTTTTTACTCAGCATACTTGAGTAACCTTATTACTGTTTATTATTGACACCATTCTTTACATGGTTGAAAAAAAATTGGACTCGCGGTATTAGGTATGACCAGTATAATTGTATAAACTACTCACATTTTGTATATTTGCTCGCAATTTGGGTTTCACCTAATTCATATTATGTCAGTGTATACGTAACGTGCTATGTCAACTTCATGACATTCTCCATATCATCCATAAGCAGTTATGTTATAAACTGTCGTATCGAAATAAAAATGGGGATTCCCAGCAACTCACGAGCTACCGATTTCGAGAAACATACATCTCAATATTTTATTAAACATTCCGTCTTTCAGACAACAAAATTTTATAATAATTGAAAATTCAGCATTACCTAAAATATAGAGTACGATACATTTGATGAGCTTCGTAAAAATTGCCAGATTCGACACATTTTTGACATTTTGCAAGAACTCTCTGGACTCCTGCTGCCATGTTGAATGTATCTTTTGTTTTACGAATTCAGAATTAAACGAAAATTAGGTGGCTACAAAAGGCGGAACCATCGGGAAAAACGGGACTATTTGGTGGTATCTGATTGGTTTAAACACATTTTGTTGCATAATTCACATAGCAAACCGGTTGGGCCACAAGTTCTAGCAACATTAGTTACGGCCATCCTCTTTCAATATACAAATAACATAAGAATATAGATGGCAAATATAACATTCAATAGGATGAAAACCAACAATCAAAGAAATGAGCAGATAAATAAAAAGAAAAAGATAATTAAAGAAGGAGGTAAGAAAAAAAAGAGAAAAGACATAACATGTTTTAAGTGCTGTCATAATATTGTTCCAGTACATTGAAGGGTTGCATAAAAGTGGGTATCTGATGCAGAGAGTCAGTTGTTAACAAAAAGTTTCGTGTCTTTAATGAATTGTTGTACCTGTGTAAATATAAATGTATTTGTGTCACAGGTATATCGAGGGCTCGGCGCAAGAAAAACTATTCTAACTTGATTTTTTTTCTTCAGAAAATGTTTTTTTTATATTTTTTGGTTATAATTCTTTAAATACACAATCTGTAAAAATATTATAGTTATATTCAAAATATTTTTTTAAGTTATTAAAATATTTAAAAAATCTTTGAATGATTATTTTCTCAACTTAAGTTAGAATGGTCTAGCAAACTTTTTTTTTAAATTTTAGAAGTAATTTTCTCAGTGCAAGACTATTCAACTTGAGTTAGTATTATCTTGCAATTTTTTTTTAAACTTTAGAAGTTATTAGTTTTAAAACAAAACTATTCTAACCCAGATTAGAATAATTTTACACCTCAATTACATTTGAAAATTCTATATTTGAAGAACAGAACTATTCTAATTTGAATTGATGACATCATAATTTCATTTTGCGATGTCGTTGTCATTTTTTTTCAATTTGTACATAAATTGGGAGTTGTTAGAGACAGTTTAGATAGTTAAGACATAACTGTCATTGATTATGTGAAATTCTATAGCTTTTGTCTATATTTTTCAATTGAAACTCACTGTTTCCCAAACTGGAGCCTAAAATTTTTATGAAAATGCAGCGAGCTTTTAACTTTTGTTTATATTTTTGTAATTCCGTAATGATTCTGTTGCTTCCCGACTGTACCTCCACCAGTGTTCGGAAGTGCACAAATGAATATTTCAGTGGTAGTGTGCAGATTAAGACCGTTATATAAGGGGTTTATTAACAAGATTAGAAAAGTTATGGTTTCACTAATATTATGTATCGTTATTGAGTTTTCTTTTCTTTTCTTTTTTTAAATGTATTGATGTCTGCAATAAAACTGTATCGAACGAAGTATGATATTACTTATACCAGAGACATGCGTCTATGTCTCTGCTTATACGCAGTGAAAAACAATGAGTACGGAATACTAGTTTGGTCTCAGTAACTCTTGCTCAGGATCCTCCCTTGCATATACGAATGATACTATTGCACGCACTATTACGTCACAAATCACTTTATCTTAGTCAATATTGAGAGGCTACCAAGGGTGGTTTGTTAAGTACAGTTGTTAAAAAAAGTAATTTTGTTTTTAATTTTATGGGAACGATTCGTTGCTTGTAAACGTGCAATAAATCAGCTCGTGGGTTCCAGTTCATTAATTCACTGACGGGAATATAGGGGATGTTCTTAAAAACTGCATAAACGCAAGCGGTTATTTAATTTTTAACCGCATTCCCTACAGTTCCCTTTCCGAAGTGAATTGATCATATATTACCGACCGGCGCGTTAGCAAACAAAACTTCGTAAGTTTCTGTCAGAAAGAGACGGACATTAATTTGCAAACAAAACCCGTTTTTAATTATGTATTTATAATGTTATTTATATTTACTTTTTGGTTTGCAAAGTTTCTCAGTGATCAAATAAACATGTATTTTATCATCTGTAAGTGTAAAACTGACTTAAATTAAAACTAAAAACGACCGTTTCCGATGTTTAACGAGCCTTTTAATTCTGGAACAGGAAAAAATGATACCAATTTATAAACACACAATTTCTATGTATTTCCTTCATTTAATCTCCAGCTAACTATTTTTTACTATGAAATTGTCATCTGTCTCCATGTCTGCTTACCCATTTGTTAGTGCTTTGACATAGTGTCCAGCCTGAATATAACCATCTCACATTATCATGCAACCCATTGAGAATTTATGACATACATCTATCATTCAAGGATATGTTTTGCACAAATTCAAAATACTTTACTTCAATGTTGAAATAAAAAATCACTAAAATGTACTGAAATGGGCGAAAGACAATGTTTATAATTTCAAGTCTGTCGCAACTTTGTAACCACTTTGCATAATTATGAAATTTTCAAAGCTTCGTTTAGACCCTCTTTCAACATGGCGTTATATCTTTATTGATTATCAATTGAATTATTTCACTCATACTAGCTCAGTAGTAATTGCATATAACTGTCAATCCAGGGGCTGGAAGTTTAGATCCCTGTCCAGCCATAATCTTTGTGATGAGATTTGTTCTATTGGGACTATGAAACCTTAGAATATGTTGGGAAGTGATTTGCAGAGATTGAATTTTGAATGTCATATTGCAGTTGTCATTCAGTTGTTTTTTTGATAAATCCTAACACACTGATATTATTTTCACAGGTAGGTTTTTTAAAAGCAAAAAGGTAATTTGTACCTCATCGTTTCTGAATTATCAATTCAGAGTAATAGTCCGAAATGATATATCACAGACAGGGCTATTCCTTTTAATAACTCTTATAAGGGACTGATTGATATTAAACATACTGTGACTATTGGTTAAAGAACTAATCAATTCCAAAAAATTCAATGTTGGTAATGAAGTTTTTAATTGACTCTGAAACTTATTTCCAATTATCATTCCTGACAATCCCTGTTAAGACTGCGAATCTAAAATAGTTTGACTAGTTCCAAATGGTAAATAATAAAGGTACATTCTGAAAGCAGTGAAGAAAATTATTTTTTATTTTTAAACAAAAACAAGGAAACAGATTTCACAATAAGATGGCTATTTTGAATGATACACATAAACTGTTTTAAAGTATTAATTTAACTAAAATTTTTGGTCACTTATTTCAGCTATATTAAATTATGGTATAGGAAGTATACTTGATATTCCATTCCAGTGCATGGATGATGCATTAAATTCCCTGAAAATGATTTTTACTGTAGCAATTATGAAACTAGTTGTTTGTTATCAGGTTTTGGCTCTTGGAGATCATACCTTTGGATGTTGTGTTCTGATGATATGGGATTATTGACTAGCACAAGTGTTTAAAAGCTATACTTGATAGTGGAACATTGTGTGGAAGTTTCTTTATAAATTAGTGGGTATGATTGGATAAATTGAGCTTTCATGGCATACCACTACACACAAGGGTTAAATACACCAAAAAAAGAAGATACCACAGTCACTCTCCATGTACAAAACAACAAATTAACATACATGAACAAATGTATGCAGAATGAATCTAAAACCTCGACAGATGCAGAACTGCAGAGTTTCAGTAAATTCTATCAAATATTTAATGTATTAATGCTTCTAATGCCATGCATGAGCTCAGGAGCTCCTGTTATTGTCATCATTATTGAAACCCTGGAATCACACATGGTACCACACATATGAACAAAATATGATAAAATGGACATGACACCTGTTTGTATCTGCAAATAGCACAAGAAGGTCTGGCCACCGTTGTATCCATTGAACCTGAACTAAGCATTTGATCGAAGACTCAGAATCTAGTGATGATATTTTAAAACTTGATGGTGTATAAATGGAATATACCGTAAATTATGATTGCTATATATTGTGTAACTATGAACACTATTGATATAAAATATTAAAGCAGTTTCCTTATCAGTTTGTTGTTTCATTCCTAGTGGACGACTCCCGAGCAAAACTTTATTTCCAAACACACAGAATCAGTCTTTGTAGTAGCGTTGGGTCGCTGATTTCTTTTCTTATTCGACACTTCTAAATTAAATTGAGTCATTTCATACGCTTCGCTTAACCTACGCTGATGGAATTCAATCCATTTTTCTGATGTCGACTCACTTGATTGTGTAACTAAATCTGAGTATATTGTCAGACGTGCATCTCCGCCATCAAATAAAATAACATCCAAACTAGCATGCGACATTATAAGAGTAAACCAACTCCTGAAGGCCATTTTCTCTGGCGGAACTGACCGTAACACATTGTGCATTGTACGATTAAACCTTTCCCATTGACCATTTCCCTGCGGGTGATCTGGTGTTGTTCTCGACTTGTTGATGTCATACATATTAGAGTTCTTGGACAACAGGTTAAATGCTAGGAGGCTTTTGATTTTAATCACGTACATGTTGGTTAGAAATCGTACATCTTCCAAACATCTTTATCTGATTTTTATATCGGTCCTCCGTGGCCGAGTGGTTTAAGGCGCCGTTCAAGATCACTTACTTCTCACCGCTAAGGTTTGAGTCCCGCCCGCTCCAAAAACTTTGTGAGAAAGTTTCCAGTTACTTGCGGCAGGACGTTGGTTCTACTCAGTCTGGCTCAGTCTGAAATCTTCCTCCACCAATATAACTGAATATGCCATATATAACTAGAAATGTGTTAAAATGGCGTTAAACCCCATTTACAAAAAGTTTCTTATATCGTTTTGTATGTCTAATCAATTACATCTTATCTTAAATAAGGCCATAGTTCTTTCTTTCCCTTGATGCCCTGAAAAATACGACGTGAATCCAATATATGTGATTTCATACTATCTGATGTAACAAACAATATACTGGCATCTAAACATGTTGACTTATACCAGAGGAGCCTATCTTGGGATTCTAACCTGTCCCATTTCTTCAACATTCTTCTTGCTGTGGAAGATTCCGTCCTGATTTGTCTGTCTGTTGTTCTGTGACCAGTTTTTACCAATTTAATCACTTGAACAATATAATGACCTGTAGACTGCTTGGTCATCAATTCATCATTTGACTGCCGTTATTTCAGAGTCCATGCATTAAACCATAACAATTTTCTGTTCAACCTTCCCCAGCATGTAAGACCTAACTAAGAAGAAGCCGTTATAGTTTGTAACAACAAATTGATATCATAATCATCATAGATGATAGAAATCTCTTCCTCAATAAAACTTACAAGGTAAAACATATCTATGTCTACTTAGCGCATTGGCATTTATATTAGTTTTGCCTGACCTATATTTGCTGGTGAACTCAAACTGAGTCAATTGGGATATCCAACGCGCTTCTGTTGCATCTAATTTGGCTGTCTTCAGATGAGTTTATGGGTTATTATCTGTATATACTATACACATCCTGCCTAATAAAAAAAAGTCTCTAAACTATTCGATAACAGCCCATGAGGTGCTAGCATCTCTAATCTTAATAAACTATATCGTCCACTATTCCTTTCTGACGGACGCAATGAACTTGTTGCATAGACAATAACCATCCCACCATTTTCTTAAACTTGTGACAACATTGCACCTGATCCTTGAAAACTGGCATCAGTTTCTACAATGAAGAGTTTTGTGAAATCTGGAAATCCCAAAAATCGGAACACTAACCAAACAAAGACTTTCAAATGATTCAACACAATTAGAATTCCACTTCATAGGAAACTACTTGTCTTGTGGCGACAACTTGCATTTACTCTAGTCAAGGTCATTGCGTCAAGAGTATTAAATGCAAAGGAGCCTAATTGGTGTAAATCCCCGCACAAACCGGTAATCCAAGTAATTAGCCAGACCGAGAAACTACGTAACTCCCTCTCTGTCTACCGTTGACCCCACTCCTTTATAATATTCTATTTATCAGGTTCTGTACTAACCTCTCTCCAGAAAACTCATGTTCCAAAAACAGAACCTTTCTATGGAAAAAAATCACATTTCTTGAGTTTCATTAAATGTTGTAACCCATGCCCGTTAAAACGGCTAAATGCATACACTCAGTGACTTTGAAAACGCACGACTTACATACAGATAATTTAAGTGCAGAAACTGTCCTCCGTTTTCAAAGAAAGTTTATATCCGTTAAGAGTGCTATCTATGTCTTCTACTGTCAAAATGTCGTGACTGAGACTTGATTTTTTATGCATTAATTTCCGTTTTTTTAAACACTTCCAAAATTGAAAATGCACAGGCGTCAATAACGAGTGTATGAATCATTCGCACATGCAATGCATCTCCGTCGCATGGAGAGAATTATCAGGGACTTTGGAAACACATCATTTTCTCAAACAGTATGTATTTTTTTATCTCACTGAGTTTTATTTATGCTCTATACTGGGTTTTAACTTGACAGCCTACCTACAAAGAACTGTATATTTTAACAGAATACGTGCATGTATCCAGGCAAATGGTTCAGACATTTTTTTATTGACGCCTGTGAACTGTCATTTTCGGGGGTAGAATCTAAATGTAAAACAGCAAAAAAACACAATAATTAATACAGCATCTTACACACACAAATATACTAAAAACTATAGCATACTATACAGCAAAAGTTACTTCCCCTAGAAAAGTAGCGTCATCAATTCAACTTGTGCCAACAAATATAATTTAACCAAAACGTTATGCAGAAATCATTTGGTGTGAAAGCAAATATAATTTAACTTTACACATCATAACCAAAACGTTATGCAGAATTTCTTTAGTGTGAAAGCAAATGGAATTCAACTTAACACTAGTTACACAATATACACAATATACACAATTGCTAAAGGCACATAATCACTCATAATCTCCATTCAGTCTTACTAAAGAAAACACACACATTTTTAACAACCACATTCTCAAACTATAGTAAATGTTCCATAACAAAACTTCAATTGTATGGGTGTCAAGTCTTGGCACACACTTTGTCAACATATTAACTATAGGAAGTGTTCCTTAAAAAAACATCATCAATAGAGGCTTCAAACCTTGACACACTATGTCAACGTATTAACTATAGGAAGTGTTCCCTAAAAAAACATCATCAATAGAGGCTTCAAACCTTGACACACACTATGTCAACGTATTAACTATAGGAAGTGTTCCTTTAAAAAATATCATCAATAGAGGCTTCAAACATTGACACACACTATGTCAACATATTAACTATAGGAAGTGTTCCTTAAAAAAACACAGCGTCAATAGAGGCTTCAAACCTTGACACACACTATGTCAACGTATTAACTATAGGAAGTGTTCCTTAAAGAAAAACAGCGTCAATAGAGGCTTCAAACCTTGACACACACTTTGTCAACGTATTAACTATAGGAAGTGTTCCTTAAAAAAACATCGTCAATAGAGGCTTCAAACCTTGACACACACTTTGTCAACGTACTAACTATAGGAAGTGTTCCTTAAAAAAACATCATCAATAGAGGCTTCAAACCTTGACACACACTATGTCAACGTATTAACTATAGGAAGTGTTCCTTAAAAAACAGCGTCAATAGAGGCTTCAAACCTTGACACACACTATGTCAACGTACTAACTATAGGAAGTTTTCCTTAAAAAAACATCGTCAATAGAGGCTTCAAACCTTGACACACACTTTGTCAACGTATTAACTATAGGAAGTGTTCCTTAAAAAAACATCGTCAATAGAGGCTTCAAACCTTGACACACACTTTGTCAACGTACTAACTATAGGAAGTGTTCCTTAAAAAAACATCATCAATAGAGGCTTCAAACCTTGACACACACTATGTCAACGTATTAACTATAGGAAGTGTTCCTTAAAAAACAGCGTCAATAGAGGCTTCAAACCTTGACACACACTATGTCAACGTATTAACTATAGGAAGTATTCCTTAAAAAAACATCATCAATAGAGGCTTCAAACCTTGACACACACTTTGTCAACGTATTAACTATAGGAAGTGTTCCTATTCAAATATCATAATATTAACTAAAATGGGGTTTTAACAACAGCTACATAATATTAACTAAAACGGGGCTCTAACAACAGCTACATAATATTAACCAAAACGGGGCTCTAACAACAGCTACATAATATTACCAAAAAGGGGTTCTAACAACAGCTACATAATACTAACCAAAACGGGGTTCTAACAACAGCTACATAATATTAACTTTAACGGGGTTCTAACAACAGCTACATAATATTAACCAACAGCTACATAATATTAACCAAAACGGGATTCTAACAACAGATACATAATATTAACTAAAACGGGGTTCTAACAACAGCTACATAATATTAACTAAAACGGAGTTCTAACAACAGCTACATAATATTAACTTAAACGGGGTTCTAACAACAGCTACATTATATTAACCATTCGGGGCTTTAACAACAGCTACATAATATTAACTAAAACGGGGTTCTAACAACCTCTACATAATATTAACCAAAACGGGATTCTAACAACAGATACATTATATTAACTAAAACTGGGCTCTCAAAACAGCTACATAATATTAACTAAAACTGGGTTCTTACAACAGCAACATAATATCAACTAAAACGGAGTTCTAACAACAGCTACATAATATTGACTAAAACGTGGCTCTAACAACGTCTACATAATATTAACTAAAACGGAGATCTAACAACAGCTACAAAATACTAACTAAAACGTGGTTCTAACAAAAGAACCAGCAACATAATTTTAACTAAAACGGGGCTCTAACAACAGCTACATAATATTAACTAAAACGGAGTTCTAACAACAGCTACATAATATTAACTAAAACGGGGTTCTAACAACATCTACATAATATTAACCAAAACGGGGCTTTTACAACAGCTACATAATATCAACCAAAACGGGGCTTTAACAACAGCTACATAATATTAACTAAAACGGGGCTCTAACAACAGCTACATAATATTAACCAAAACGAGGCTCTAACAACAGCTACATAATATTAACCGAAACGGGGTTCTAACAACAGCTACATAATATTAACTAAAACGGGGCTCTAACAACAGCTACATAATTTTAACTAAAAGGGGGCTCTAACAACAGCTACATAATATTAACTAAAACGGGGTTCTAACAACAGCTACATAATATTAACCAAAACGGGGCTTTAACAACAGCTACATAATATCAACCAAAACGGGGCTTTAACAACAGCTACATAATATCAATTTAAACGGGGCACTAACAACAGCTACATAATATTAAACAAAACGGGACTCCAACAACAGCTACATAATATTAACTAAAACGGGGCTCTAACAACAGCAACATAATATTAACTAAAACGGGTTTTTTTACAACAGCAACATAATATTAACTAAAACGGAGTTCTTACAACAGCTACATAATATTAACTAAAACGGGGTTCTAACAACAGCTAAATAATATTAACTAAAACGGGGTTCTAACAACAGCTACATAATATTAACTAAAACGGGGTTCTAACAACAGCTACATAATATTAACTAAAACGGGGTTCTAACAACAGCTACATAATATTAACTAAAACGGTTTTTTTACAACAGCTACATAATATTAACTAAAATGGAGTTCTTACAACATCTACATAATATTAACTAAATCGGTATTCTAACAACAGCTACATAATATTAAACATAAGTGGCTCTAACAACAGCTACATAATATTAAACATAAGTGGCTCTAACAACAGCTACATAATATTAAACATAAGGGGCTCTAACAGCAGTTATATAATTTTAAACATAAAGATACTCAAACGACAGCTACATAATATTAATTTAAAAGGGGATCTAACAACAGCTATGTTACAGCTATATAATATCAAACATAAAAAATAACCTAACAACAGCTTCATAATATCAACCAGAAAATGGGCTTAACAACAGCTATATAATATTTAGAATAAAGGGCACTAACAACAGCTTAATAAAATTAGTAAGAAAATGGCTCTAATAGCAGCTACATAATATTAAACATAAACAAATCTAATAAGTACAGTTATATATTATTAAAAAAGGGACTTTAACAACAGATACATAATATAGGTTACTGAACGTGTATTAGAGATTATTGTATGGTAGTGGTGCGCCTGTTGGTCATATTGGGTCTGGAGTTACATATTGGCCCGACGACTTTGAATTTCCGTGATACAAAATGGCATTTTTTTTTCAAAAGAGAAGATTTAAAAATAGAACAGTATTGTATATTTTCATATTATTTAGGACAGTTTACAATAATAAATTGCTTTGTTCTATAAATTGTTCATAAAAATATTAATTAGGTTACACCCTAATTCCTTACTGTCGCACTAAAGTAACGCCGCTACAAATAGTAAAACCTCATTTTGCAATTCTACGAACAGATAGAGAATACATCACATGTGTTACCGGTCTATCTAATGATTGATTGATTGAATAATAAGCGTCAGTATATGTCATCGACGGATAACAGACGATCAGTTAACCTAGCCACTGTTTACTGGGATCCTGAAAGGTTAGCCAATACTTTGCACACCCCATTTTCGCAAGTAACTGATAGTGGAGCGCGTGATCCAGTGGTAGAGCACCTACCTTCGGTCCTCCGCCACGGCTATGTGTGGCATGTGGGACTATTTCAGACATCCCTCTGGCTTATCGAGAGAAGTTACCCCCCTTGATATCGACCGTTTTTTTTCTTTTACCTGGCTAAACCGTCATATTTGGTTTACATAGAAACAGAAATTTAATTTTATCGTTATAATTTTTTCATTATTAAATTGCCAACCTATTACAACGTCTAGTCATTAAGTTAAAAATATAACCTTTATTATGATAAAATAAAAATTTAAATAAGTTTATGCCTTCTTGCTTCCTTTTTAAATTTATAACAGCATATATGCTCCTTATATGTTCTATATAAAAAATACTCAAAACACGTTTTCGGCCACTTTTAATGTCTTATAAACCTTAGTTGTGATTTTTTGCTAGCCTATTACAACGTATACGTTTATTGCAAATAAAATTCTCTTTACAATGATATTTAAATATAAAAAATATATGAATTGCATCTTGCTTCCGTTTTGATTTGAAAATGTGATAATATGTAATTCTGATTTATTTTCCGTGTAATCAATACTATTGTACCCAATATAGCATATTATTGAACCCCATGCAGCTGTTGCCGGACAGCGCCGAATGTGAGTAAACACACGGGATATTGCAAGTTGTGTATAGTTTTAAAGTGTGTTGTTTTGTTTGATGTATTTTACTTATAAAGCTTTATATTAATTTCATATTTTTAACTAAAAAACTTCAGAAAACGTTCAAATTAAAATATATTTCTTATGTAATCGTAAACATTATTTAATTGTCTATTTAATATCTTTTTTATGAAATAATTCAGTGGACATGAAAAGAAAAATGAATAAAGAATATGTATAATTGAGAAACTATATTGTATCAAAACCAAAACACCATCACACGGACTCTGAATCAAACAATATCAATAAAGACGGAGAGCCTAACAATGTAGATAGAGACCGAGAGCCAAACAATATAGACGGAGACTGAGAGACAAACAATGTACATGGATACTGAGAGCCAAACTTTATAGATGTGGATGTAGACTGAGTGTCAAACAATGTAGATAAAGACTGGTAGCCAAACTATGTAGATGTACACGGACAGCCAAACAATGAAGATGGAGATTCAGATCAAAACAACGTATATTGAGACTGAGAGCCAAACAATGCAGATGGAGAATAAGCGTCAATGAAGATGAAATCCTCACTAAATCTAGACGAATGTTGTTGTTTTACAGTTGCTACAATCGCCGGTCGTGGATGATTGAGCGCCTTTTACTGTCTCTCTCTATCTTTCATATGTCTGTCTAATAAAGTAACCTCATTATCTTGTGTTTGAACAAACACGTTTGAGTCCATATTTACTGTGGAGCTCAAAGTTTGGCAACTAGTTATGCTAACACTCTAGCTTTTATTATACTGGTCTGATTTCAGTATTTCCTGCTAAATTAAGTTTTCTTTATCCTAAATTTTTTAATGACTGAGAGCCAAACAATGTAGATGTAGACGAAAGGCCAAACAATGAAGATGGAGACTGCGAGCCAAACAATGTAGATGAAGATTGATTGCCAAACAATGTGGATGTAGACTGAGAGCCAAACAATGTAGATGGAGACTGAGAAATAAGTAACACTGAAATAAATCAGTCATACTTGTTTAGCAAAATAGTAATAAATTGCTATATTAGGTTGATAGCCGATATATTGTTTTGAATTGCACGACTATTTTTACTGTGGCGCCCAAGTCCAGTGGTCGTGTCATTGGATTAGTATTCCAGGGTCCCGGGTTTGATCCTCGGTTATGGCATTGATAAGTATTTCCCACATGTCGCATCAATCGGTGTTGTTGAGTTTCTAATCAGTACTGTACTGCTCTTGCGCTTATGGTATTTTATTTATAGACTATAGATATAAAGCAAAGGCAGATTCAGGGGGGTACCCCTCCCCAAAAAAAACAAAAAATAAAAAAATAAATAAATAAAATAATGGCAAGCATGGGGTTTTTTTCTACACATTTACTCTAAACTCAAGTTACCATCTAAACAAATTAAGCACGTATTTAAAGTACCAGCGACGGATTGTTCAAAGGAGCAGTCGACTAGTGACGGCCTATCTCTCGCCGTTTAAGCCGTATCTTCGGCCTCAATCGGAGAAAGTATACGATTTACTTGCGGAAGGAAAGTGGTTCTACTCAAATATATCTTGAGGTCTCCGTCAACTAAAAAAACTGGATATGCAATACATAATCAGCCATTTGTTGAAAATAACGTTAAACACAATTAAGGACCTCAGTGTAGATTGAACTTAAATCCACCTTGGAGTTTAACGTAAAATAAAGAAACACACAACATTATCATTTTTATAAATGTTTACTGTCATACACGTATATCAGTAACTAATATCCTGTGTCTTTGTAATCTATTTTTAAAAAATGTATGTTATTTTAATAGGGTTAATATTTTCAATAAGAAAAAGTAATAAAATATATATACATGTATTATTTAATTATTGTTTTTATCGCCTTCGCTGCGGCTTGAACAAACGACATTCTGGGTGACAGTTAAAGGCGTATGCCACTGCGCCACTTTGGAGCCTAATAATAATACAACAGTTAACACCCTTTAGGCATAGTACCACCATTGCCAAAAGGAAGTGCTTCCGTGGGGTAGTCGCATAATGGCGTTATAGATAATCGTCATTTCTTCTTCTTTAAAAATGCATTTTCGTTATTTTAATGCTCATTTTTTTATTTGAATGGCATTATTGATGTATTTTGAGCATTTTGATAGCATTGTCATGTTTGAATTGTGAATTTAGAAAAAAAATTGATGCTTGGAAATTGGGGTATGAATACATGATTTCGAAAGTCTACTTTCACTTTATCACCAGTGTACACACTGAGTAGAAAAAAATCTCTTATATGACACATGACCCCTACTTTTCTCATCATAGTTTGATAGTGCAGAGGTTGACAAACAGTAAAATGTAGGTTTCACTTCTTTCATTTGGGTTTCTCTATGAATGACAAGCCTTCAAACTTTTATTATTGACTATAGAATAAAGAGCAAAAATCAATGGTGTGTTGACACCTTTAAAGTTGGTAGATTATGAAAGGGCGTCAATCTAGTTGACCGGAACTGGAATTAATTAATACGTTTAATATAAGTTTTATGCTATGCAAATTGTTGTAACCGACTAAAAGGTTTTGCTGGTGAGTATAAAATACCTCGAAATGTGTACATAGCATCCATTTATATTTGGCAGTCTGCTAGTACGGCAGATAGCCTAGTTTTCAAATCCTTATTAATTGAGGTTAACCCATCTTGTGGAATATGGTTGCCATGCAATTGCTATAATCGCTTGTCGTGGATGATTGAGCGTCCCTTTCACTGTCTTATCTCTATATTTCTTCTGTCTAATAAAGTAACATCCTTTTCTTGTGTTTGAAGAAACCGGTTTGAGTCCATATTTTGGTAACTGGTTATTCTAACACTGGCCTTATTTCAGTATTTTCTGATAATTTTTCTTTCTTTATTTACTGAGAGTTAATGTAGATGCCGACTGAGAGCCAAACAATGTACATGGAGATTGAGATCCAAACAATATCGATGTAGACCGAGAGCAAAACAATGTAAATATAAACTGAGAGCCAAACAGTATAGACGGACACTGAGTGACAAACAATGCACATAGAGCCTGAGAGCTAAACTCTGTAGATGTAGACTGAGAGCAAAACAATGTAGATGGAGATTCAGAACCTAACAATTTAGACGGAGGTTGAGAGCTAAACAATGCATATGTAGACGGAGAGCCAAACAATGAAGATTGAGATCAAAACAACATATATTGAGACTGAGAGCCAAACAATGCAGATGGAGACTGAGCATCAAACAATGTAGATGGAGTCTGAGAGCCAAACATTGTTTATGGAGACGGAGAGTCAAACAAATAAAACAAATATATATATTAATGCCATTTATAGCAATTGTTCCTGATAACCTCCCTTTAAGCCATAAACAAACATCTTTTAAAATTTAAATAAAAAAGATAGCAGGCATTTGAATACATATTATAATACATGAGAAATAAAGAGTATATATATTTTTTTCAAAATTACGCAATATTATTTTAGTTCTATGTGATAAAGAAGTACTCCTATGCAAATTATCCTACGCTTCGTTCTGTATAGTTTAAATATATTCTATTACCAATATATTTATAAATATTACAAGAATAAATGAAACATTGAAATAATTACAGCAAAAGGGTCTGGCCGCAAGTGCTGACAAAATTATATAAATATGTAATTTATGTCAGGTCTCAAAAGTACGAAAATTGTTTTTAATTGAAATAAAAACAGTATCGGGCATATTTGTTTGTAACACATGGATAATATATGGATGTTATGTGTTTAAATTCGATTGTAAAGCTTACCAGGGATTATGGTTAATTGTTGCAACATGTGCCATCAGTCATGTGATGTTTTGCTTATATTGAACAAACCGTTAAAAAAGGACCCATTTTCTGATCAAACTTTAACACTGATCAGTTTTTAACGACTGATTTGATCAGAATTTAATGTTGAAATGTGACCCGGGTCAAAATTTATTGTGACACCGACCAACTCGCTCGGGAATTCTCGGATTTAGGATAGTTGTTTTGTTGAATTTATCGCGGGACAAACGTTTTGACAAGTTGCGCAGAAGAAACGTTTAGATTTAGATGTAATGTATGATTGGCTGAAATAAACACACCTCTGCAATTGTTATTTATAATAAAATCTAAAAATATCTATTCGGACGGAAATCGTGGCGGTTATCTTGTACAAGATCTTTGTCATAGAAAAATATTTAAAAATATAGAAATAATGAATACAGAAATAAACATCCAAGAGATATTCTTTTGAAATACACTGACCCAGAATGAAATCTTTACATTGTTATCAAACTTGACTATTTTGATGATAAATATATACTCAGGGTTAAAAACAGTTTTCATTGAAGCTTTATGGCTGTATTAATGTTTATTGTGTCATGTACTGAAAAAAATCAGACATTGCATGTTTTTTTCTGATTAATTTAGCGAAGAAGGGTCAAAATGAAATTTCAAGAATAACGAAAAACGATCAGGTAACATTTGAAAAAGACATACTGTGCTGACTAAGTGCAATAACTGATTTTTTTCTAAAATTTAGATAGCATTGTGGACAAATGCATTCTTGAGTACGTCATCTCTGTGAACTTACGTAACGTTACGTGACCATGTTTGGAATACGTTGCCATTCAAACAGAAGTGCATTTCGGAGATCGTGTATGGTATAAATTTGATATTTGGACCTGACCCACAGATCCAATTCCTTCCATACGTATTCTATGGGGTTCAAGCTGGGGATACAGATGCATTACCACTGGTTTTGCGTGTATTGCAAATAACGTCGTACGTATGACAGCTCGGCGGCGCGTTGTTTTTTAAAACAAATTTAAGTATTCTTATCCGTGCTAAGCGAAAATGATTACTTGTCGGTGAAAAACACTGGATGTTGCACACGTGCAAAGTAAGGGAAACGATTTTTGAGCTAGAATCTATTATGAAACGTAAATTTCTAATGAATTTAGGACTGTCAACTTACAAGCGGTCACAGTTTGATACGTCGATAGGCAGAAAAAAATACCATTTTCTTTAGATATTATAATAATTTTTTTTTTTTTGCACAACAACATTAAGATAAAATGACTTCTTCTGTAGGACATTGTACATGTACTGGTAAAGTGCGTTTGTTTTTAGTTGCACAAATGGAAAGTCTCGCAGATACACCAGTTTGCACTTCCTTTTGTCGTCGGCTGGTAAATATCTACGCTCAGTCATCAGATCGGCCCTTCACTTTGCTATTTTATTTCGAGTGGTAGGTCTAGTATCACACTGTTTCCCGAACCTGCCATCATGTTTTTTTATCGCCGAGTCCAAGGCATGATCACGTGCGATAAGAGTATAAAATCTAACAATTATGTTTTTGCCGGCCTCCTGTTCCTTGGGAAGACGATTAATACCTGGAATGTCATAGTGTTGACCCGATCACGGTCAGTTTCAGTAGTTTATGGGACCTCGTAACCACCGCTGCCACCAACGCACAATTAAGTTCCATACACGACCCCAAAGTTCAAGTTTCAACCTCTTACAGACACAAAACTAGACTTTTATACTCTTCCATGAAATCAGAAGTGAAATAAAACTCGTATCTGACAGCAGCAATGCATAAGTTCGTATCTGACAGCAGCAATGGCTCAGTTCGAATCCGGCGAAGGCGATAGCAACAGCAATGACTCAGTTCGTATCCGGCGAAGGCGATAGCAACAGCAATGGCTCAGATCGTATTCGGCGACGTTGATGCCAACATCAATGGGTCAGTTCATATCCGGCGACGGCGATTTCAACAGCAATGGTTTAGTCTGTATCTGGCGACGGCGATTTCAACAGCAATGGCTCAGTTCGTATCCGGCGAAGGCGATAGCAAAAGCAATGGCTCAGTTGGTATTCGGCGAAGGCGATAGCAAAAGCAATGGCTCAGTTCGTATCCGGCGAAGGCTATAGCAAAAGCAATGGCTCAGTTGGTATTCGGCGAAGGCGATAGCAACAGCAATGGCTCAGTTGGTATTCGGCGACGGCGATGCCAACATCAATGACTCAGTTCGTATCCGGCGAAGGCGATACCAACAGCAATGGCTCTGTTGGTATTCGGTGACGGTAATGCACCAGTTCGTATCAGCAATGCATTAGTATGTATCTGACAACAGCGATTCATCCGTTTGTATCTGACAGCAGCGATACACCAGTTTGAATCCGGCAATCTATCAGTTCATGTTTTACAACAGCAATGGCTCAGTTCGTATCCTGTGACGGTTATGCACCAGTTCGTATCCTGCGACGGTAATGAACAAGTTCGTATCCGGCGACGGTTATGCACCAGTTCGTATCTTACAGCAGCAAGAGCTTAGTTCGTATCATGCGACGGTAATATACCAGTTCGTATCTTACAGCAGCAATGGCTCGGTTCGTATCCTGCGACGGTAATGCACCAGTTCGTATCTTACAGCAGCAATGGCTCAGTTCGTATCATGCGACGGTAATCGCCATTTCGTATCCTACAGCAGCAATGGCTCAGTTCGTATCCTGCGACGGTAATGCACCAGTTCCTATCGTACAGCAGCAATGGCTCAGTCCGTATTTTGCGACGGTCATGCACAAGTTCGTATCTTACAACAGCAATGGCTCAGTTCTTATCTTGCAACAGTCATGCACCAGTTTGTAACTTACAGCAGCAATGGCTCAGTTCGTATCCTGCGACGGTAATGCACCAGTTCGTATATTACAGCAGCAATGGCTCAGTTCGTATTTTGCGACGGTCATGCACAAGTTCGTATCTTACAACAGCAATGGCTCAGTTCTTATCTTGCAACAGTCATGCACCAGTTTGTAACTTACAGCAGCTATGGCTCAGTTCGTATCCTGCGACGGTAATGCACCAATTCGTATATTACAGCAGCAATGGCTCAGTTCTTATCCGGCGAATGCGATAGCAAAAGCAATGGCTCAGTTCGTATTCGGCGAAGGCGATAGCAAAAGCAATGGCTCAGTTCGTATCCGGCGAAGGCGATAGCAAAAGCAATGGCTCAGTTGGTATTCGGCGAAGGCGATAGCAACAGCAATGGCTCAGTTGGTATTCGGCGACGGCGATGCCAACATCAATGACTCAGTTCGTATCCGGCGAAGGCGATACCAACAGCAATGGTTCTGTTGGTATTCGGTGACGGTAATGCACCAGTTCGTATCAGCAATGCATTAGTATGTATCTGACAACAGCGATTCATCCGTTTGTAACTGACAGCAGCGATACATCAGTTTGAATCCGGCAATCTATCAGTTCATGTTTTACAACAGCAATGGCTCAGTTCGTATCCTGTGACGGTTATGCACCAGTTCGTATCCTGCGACGGTAATGAACAAGTTCGTATCCGGCGACGGTTATGCACCAGTTCGTATCTTACAGCAGCAAGAGCTTAGTTCGTATCATGCGACGGTAATATACAAGTTCGTAGCTTACAGCAGCAATGGCTCAGTTCGTATCCTGCGACGGTAATGCACCAGTTCGTATCTTACAGCAGCAATGGCTCAGTTCGTATCATGCGACGGTAATCGCAATTTCGTATCCTACAGCAGCAATGGCTCAGTTCGTATCATGCGACGGTAATGCACCAGTTCGTATCGTACAGCAGCAATGGCTCAGTTCGTATTTTGCGACGGTCATGCACAAGATCGTATCTTACAACAGCAATGGCTCAGTTCTTATCTTGCAACAGTCATGCACCAGTTTGTAACTTACAGCAGCAATGGCTCAGTTCGTATCCTGCGACGGTAATGCACCAGTTCGTATATTACAGCAGCAATGGCTCAGTTCGTATTTTGCGACGGTCATGCACAAGTTCGTATCTTACAACAGCAATGGCTCAGTTCTTATCTTGCAACAGTCATGCACCAGTTTGTAACTTACAGCAGCAATGGCTCAGTTCTTATCCTGCGACGGTAATGCACCAATTCGTATATTACAGCAGCAATGGCTCAGTTCTTATCCGGCGAATGCGATAGCAAAAGCAATGGCTCAGTTCGTATTCGGCGAAGGCGATAGCAAAAGCAATGGCTCAGTTCGTATCCGGCGAAGGCGATAGCAAAAGCAATGGCTCAGTTGGTATTCGGCGAAGGCGATAGCAACAGCAATGGCTCAGTTGGTATTCGGCGACGGTGATGCCAACATCAATGACTCAGTTCGTATCCGGCGAAGGCGATACCAACAGCAATGGCTCTGTTGGTATTCGGTGACGGTAATGCACCAGTTCGTATCAGCAATGCATTAGTATGTATCTGACAACAGCGATTCATCCGTTTGTATCTGACAGCAGCGATACACCAGTTTGAATCCGGCAATCTATCAGTTCATGTTTTACAACAGCAATGGCTCAGTTCGTATCCTGTGACGGTTATGCACCAGTTCGTATCCTGCGACGGTAATGAACAAGTTCGTATCCGGCGACGGTTATGCACCAGTTCGTATCTTACAGCAGCAAGAGCTTAGTTCGTATCATGCGACGGTAATATACCAGTTCGTATCTTACAGCAGCAATGGCTCAGTTCGTATCCTGCGACGGTAATGCACCAGTTCGTATCTTACAGCAGCAATGGCTCAGTTCGTATCATGCGACGGTAATCGCCATTTCGTATCCTACAGCAGCAATGGCTCAGTTCGTATCCTGCGATGGTAATGCACCAGTTCGTATCGTACAGCAGCAATGGCTCAGTTCGTATTTTGCAACGGTCATGCACAAGTTCGTATCTTACAACAGCAATGGCTCAGTTCTTATCTTGCAACAGTCATGCACCAGTTTGTAACTTAAAGCAGCAATAGCTCAGTTCGTATCCTGCGACGGTAATGCACCAGTTCGTATATTACAGCAGCAATGGCTCAGTTCTTATCCGGCAACGGTAATGCACCAGTTCGTATATTACAGCAACAATGGCTCAGTTCTTATCGTGCGACAGCGATGTAGCAGTATTTATCAATTTGTTTAGTTCTGACAATACAACAGTCCAAACCTGACAACAAGGGTGGACTCGTTCGTCAATAACTACAGCACGCATCACGCACGCAGTTCTTATCTGACAACCAAAATACACTAAATCGTATGTTTGGTTTAAATATATTTTATTTCGAATATCTTACAACATTACATATTTACTAACAATTTTGCCAAAAGGATTGGAATGAAAGACAAGCTAATAGAATTCCTCTCCTTAATATAACACAATTACACAAACTATGATGACAGATGCGGATTTTTTGTGGGAGTTGTGGTCGTCCATGCCAGTTAAAACTATATGTGAGACATTAGAAACGATGTAATTATGCACTGCACTGAATATGATAATATTTGTGTCGATAGGATTCGTCTCCAAAGAGAAGATGGTTAGTTATTTGCAGATGGGGTGGTAATGATCTCGGACGGTTGCTATGAATATTGCAAACAGTGGAAAAAAGGTTTAACATCATACATGCAAATTGAAATTATGATTAGTATGGTTATAAAAGATGGACAGAAAGCATTGATGTGAAAGCTCTTTATGATGGCAGCTGCTTTGTTCATGATATTCCAAGCATACAAAAAAGAAACAGGACAACTGCCAGCATGAATGCAAATACATGTTTTGCAAAAATAACCATATATATGCAGCGGCTAGTGAAAGTCAACAGTACCCCAATCCCAAGTGTTGCACCATGAAAAAATAAAAAGTGGAATGAACAAAATTGGAGAATGGTAATAAACATAATTTGAGTAAAATGAAGATAAAGATAAAATAATCTTGTACATTTTAGTTTTATTACTTATCTTCTTAGACTTGAAATTTGGAATGTTTTATTTCTCAATAGAGACTGGCGTTGTAAAGTACATGAACATATAAATATTATGTAGTTCTGTATGATAAAAATGAATTACGAATTTTAATCGATATTATATCGAATGATGACAGACAAAAGTAATGTGTAAACAATTACTTTGAACATCAGTATGTACATTATTTAAATATTACAATTCCAGGGAAATAACTTTTAAAATGCAGTAATTGAGAAAAATTTCATGCAAGTGTTGTGACTGTCCTCATGCAAAATAGAGTTAAATTGAAAATAGTATTATCAGAAGGTCACATATTACGATTTATAAGTATTTAATATGATTCTTATTATTTCAGTAAAACAACTTTTGATTACAAATATTTAATATATTTTATTCTTATTACTGATTTCATTAACACAACATTAGATTATCAGTATTTAAAATTCTTATTATTTCAGTAAATCAACTTTAGAGTATAAGTATTTAACATGATTCTTATTATTTCAGTAAAACAACTTTAGAGTGTAAATATTTAACATGATTCTTATTATTTCAGTAAAACAACTTTAGATTATCAGTATTTAACATGGTTCTTATTATTTCAGAAAAACAACTTTAGAGTATAAGTATTTAACATGATTCTTATTATTTCAGTAAAACAACTTTAGATTATCAGTATTTAAAATGATTCTTATTGTTTCAGTAGAACAACTTTAGAGTATAAGTATTTAACATGATTCTTATTATTTCAGTAAAACAACTTTAGAGTATAAGTATTTAACATGATTCTTATTATTTCAGTAAAACAACTTTTGATTACAAATATTTAATATATTTCATTCTTATTACTGGTTTCAGTAAAACAACATTAGATTATCAGTATTTAAAATGATTCTAATTATTTCAGTTAAACAACTTTAGAGTATAAGTATTTAACATGATTCTTATTATTTCAGTAAATCAACTTTAGAGTATAAGTATTTAACATGATTCTTATTATTTCAATAAAACAACTTTAAATTATAAGTATTTAACATGATTCTTATCATTTCAGTAAAACAACTTTAGAGTGTAAGTATTTAACATAATTCTTATTATTTCAGTAAAACAACTTTAGAGTATAAATATGTAACATGATTCTTATTATTTCAGTAAAACAACTTTAGAGTATAAGTATTTAACATGATTCTTATTACTGGTTTCAGTAAAACAACTTTAGAGTATTAGTATTTAACATGATTCTTATTATTTCAATAAAACAACTTTAGATTATCAGTATTTAAAATGATTCTTATTATTTCAGTAAAACAACTTTAGAGTATAAGTATTTAAATGATTCTTATTATTTCAGTAAAACAACTTTAGATTATAAGTATTTAACATCATTCTTATTATTTCAGTAAAACAACTTTAGATTATAAGTATTTAACATTTAACATGATTCTTATTATTTCAGTAAAACAACTTTAGAGTATAAGTATTTAACATGATTCTTATTATTTCAGTAAATCAACTTTAGAGTGTAAGTTCGACTCTAGCCTTGAGTTCCTTGTTTTCATTTCGCAGCGTTACCATTTCGTTGCAGAAATCATCAAGAACCCCAGAAACTATCATTTTAGCTAAAGATTCCAGCTGTGTATTAGTTTTGTCTTAGATGTGAAGTCCAACACCGAGGTAATGTTGTTATTGTCAATCTAACTTATTGTCACATTTTCAAGCACTTCAAAAATACATTTGCACTGTTTGTTTTAATAATTACTTTGCAACCGAGTGTTCCTTGTTATATACACATTACTTATACCGTCACAAAACCTTCAAATATGAACGGAATATCACATAATGTAGAAAAGTTTGGTCCGATATGTTTGTTATGACAAGATCGTCATCTTGTCACGGAACGACTCGATTATATGTTTGACAGCTGCTCAGCTATATGCTGACAACACTTATGTTCTAGTTCGTATCTGTGACAACAGCGATGCACCAGTTCGAATATGATAACCAGAATGAACCAGTTCGTCTCTGACAGCTGTTACAACTATGTGTTATAGCTGTTATGTACATTGTACTAGTTCGTATCCCACAACCGTGATTATCAATCGGTATCTGGCGACGCGACGTGGTGCCTCAGTTCGTTTCTAATAACAGAGATGCACTAGTTTGTATCTGACAACAGACGTGTTGTTTCCGGAGATGAAGGTTGCGATTTTGTCGTTGTTGTGCTTTTAGCAACTCTGATTGGCAACGATTGTAACAGTTTAGATACAAAATATTTCTCTGAATATTTAAGGTAAACATGATGCTTCATATAGTCTTTCAGTTCATCACCAATTAATGAAAATTCAAGGTCTCCAAGAACAATAATCACTACATTTATATTTTGCTCCCTCAAAAGTCTCATATGAGCTTCGCGGAATTCCATCATACACCATTTACTGCTTAGAAAATTGTTGGAAAGTACCAACAGAGTTGTCAAACTTGATTCAATTGCCGTTATGATATTTTCTACGATTGTTTTACCAGAAATAAAATCTCGCTCGTCTATGCAGAGTTTAAACGGAGGTTGACAACTTTCAAGATAAGGTATTAACTTGTTTACCACGATGTCGTCATCTTTACTACTGTGAGATATGAATACATCGTACCGTAGGTCAGATTTCACCTTCTTTCTAAAGCAGTATATATCAAAATATGCAATGAGTAGCAGCTGAACCGTTCGTTTACTATAATGAACGGTAATAAACAATAATATTAACAAAACTAGAACCCCGCCTGCTATTAAAGCGATTTGCGTTACTGTTAAAGTCACGGTACATGTAAAGTCTGAATCATCCACTTCGATTAACACCCTCCCTTTTCCACGCCCACTTCCGCACATAATCTTGTCCTGATGCAGTATATACCTCCTATTTGATAGAATCCATTTCTTAACCCATAACGTATGACAATCGCAAACAAAAGGATTTCCATGTAAAGTTAAAACCACAAGTTTGATAAACTTTAGATGAACTATCTCTGAGGGAAGCAACTGCAAAGCATTGTCATGTAAGTAAACCTCTGCAATAAACCCCAATTGTGGTATTATATTTGTGTAAATTGCTTGTACTCCACATTCAGAAACATCTAAAGTAGTAACATTGTCCAAATAAGGTTCCCCAATAAGGTTTTTTACAGCATCACTTTTCATATTTATTTTAATATCGTTCGACTTCGGCAATGTGTGTGGAAGCCTGTCACGAGCATATTTATCACCACAAGTAATCGTCAGCAGATTATCCGCGATAGTTTTAATGCACACGCAATCCTCTGGACAGTCATGTTTAACGGTGCAGTTGAAGTGAAATAATGGTACTTCATAAATTAGCTTGCCTTGAAGGACATATGGTTTAAAACATGTTATTGAAAACACTGGGTTATTTGGATCCATCCAACGAAATTTCCGCAATGCTTGAGCTAACGGATACAAACTGCAGTCACAAACAAATGGGTTAAATCTTAAATCAAAGCCAGAACTCGCTAATCGGTACAACTTTGACGGATTTGTCACATTTAAAAGTTTAAAATAGTACTCAATGTTAACCGTTGTAAAGTTGTTATGGAGAGCCACTAAATTCATTGAATAATTTGGAAGTATTTCATCGATTGTAACGTTTATAGAGTTGGTAGCCACAGTTATTTTGTTCCATGAAACATTTACAGTAACAGTTGTTTCGTTTATTTTAGGTAAAAACATTACACTTAAGTCAATCCATGTGAGGTCGTTGTTTATTATATGAATATAAACAAGTTGTTTTAAGTTGTCATTGAATGCACCGTCTTCAATCTTACTTAGGCTGTTGTTTGCAAGATAGAGTCTTTCAAGTGAAATTAAACAGTCCAGTTTACCTTTGTGTATAATACGTATTCTATTAAAATCTAAATACAACACTTTAATATTTACAGAAACATTTTCAGATCCATTAAAATCTATGACTTCTATTGTATTGTTGGTGAAGTCGATATAACGTATGTGTTCAAAGATACTGATTGCCCTTGGTATTTCTTTCAGTCCACTGTTTCTAAATACCAAATAGGTAGCATCACGGTGTTTATGGAAGCAATCGCGTATTTTCGATTCAGTTACATCCTCACAATGTATGTTTAACGTTGAAATATTTTTGTTAAAGTCGCATGAGCAGCTCGTCTTGGTTTCATTGGCATTTATACCAGCTGCAATATAGCATTCTATAATTAATAAACACAGTAAAATTCCCTCGTAACAATGCATCTTGATATTTGATATGCCTAACGTTCCAAAATATTATTCTATTTAATTTTTCAAAAATATCCTCCAGTTTTATTTCCAGTTCAGGAATTTGTGGTTTTCTTTTCTTTAAAGCAGAATCGATTTATGTAATATATTTATTGCAGCTGATCCAAGTTAAGCAACACACATCTCAATATTCTCAAGTTGTCGATGCCATGGAATGGAGAGCACTCTTGTGTTTCTGTAGTTGTCTCTCTACCTGTAAAATAAGTTAACACAATACGATTAGTGACTAAACTATTAGAAAAACATAGAATATGAATTATATGGGTGAGTCTCTTTTTAGAAAAAAAAACACTGGCATCGAAAGACAATAAAAAACGCTGTTGGATATTACCATCTGGCTTATTGGTTGATAGCAGAAACATTTTTCATACCGTACAAATATAATATGTATGTGTGTTTTTTTCTTTGAATCACGCATCATTGCTAATTTCATACATTACTACTGTCAACTTTTATTCCTCCATTTCTGGAGATTTTTTAAACAAGGACAAATTAGTCAAATGATAATCATTGCAAAGAAGTATGTTCAATTGGCAGACCATTAGGCCCATTAGGTATAATATACACATATAAGAGTTATGACAGAACAGAACGGAACAAATATTTATTTCGATTTATACAAAGTACATGCTCGGTTAAACAAATAAAATTTATAATTTACACACTAATTAAACACATGTTATTAATCAAATAATGAAGTATCATAATTCAACCGCATTTCAAGTCGATCTAATCAATGAGGCTGAACCAGATAACAGATAATAAAATAGTATTATATAATGTTGTTTAGAATAGCGGATCTAACTGTTAAAGATTTTTTAAGGTAAATGGCTAATTTACACAAGACATTTTTATTAACTGACTTTAGCAATTCTAGAAATTGAAACATACTAGGTTTAACATATGGCACACAGTGGTAATGGAATTATATACATAATAATAAAACAAAATGGGAAGTAAATATAATCATTCCAATCCTTGTGTGCTTAACACTTGAATACAAATAAGCTTAAAAAGTAATTTGTCATATATGGGATTTACAAATGCATCAATGTTAAGTCAGGCAATCAATTTGAATTCAAATGCGAAGTGTATTGAATTGATAAAATAATGCAATGTTACACTTGTAATCACACAATATATAAGTGTTACAGGCGTGTCACTAAGATGCCGCTTTTATGTAAAACGCAAATTATTAATTCAACAGACAAACTAAATACGTTTTATAGTAATCATTATAAATAAAATTAGTATTTTAGTTTCATTTTTATTAGACTTTTTCATTCATTTCAATGATAGCATATTCAATTGTTATCTTGGAGAATACTAGCTTAAATTCACATGTAAAACAACTGATGCCAAATCTTAAATGCTTTATGTACAAATAGGTTTAAGTTTTTAATAGCGTTACTGTTTTCACATCCATAACATCGATAAATATATTTGATTTCAAAAGTATTTAATTTCGCATTGCCCCCATTCAATTGGTTTTCAAACTTTAATCTAAATCAAACGGTACTCTTCTTCTAAGCAATTACAAACATTTACATTTTAGATTGGTGATTTCAATTCTGTGTGGCCTCGACCATCTGTCAAGTTCAATTTTCCATTTGTGAGAAGACAATCGAAGTTTTGAAATAAATGAATATCTACTTTTTATAGTATAATAAATAAATAAATGTTTGTGGGGGGAGGGGGCGTGGACAGGGTGGATGATGGGGAATTAGCAATTTTAACCGTTTTTAAGTCATTCTATGAATAGAAAAAGAGAAATTTGCTGAAAAATTAATTATTTAAAAAAATGCGTTGTACAGGGCCATTATTGGGGCTTTGTGAACCTATTTTTTTTCATTTTTGAAAACGATCAGCTTAAATAGTATTATAGAATACAGATCTGTATGTTCAGATTAATCTGGATTTCCTTTTAGCACATGAGCAACATTTAATCCCTGTTTAATAAAACTAGAAGGTAAAGTTTTATTTCCATTACCTTGTTGAATTCAAACACGTTAATTGCCCAATTTAACGCTTTTTGGTTAATTTCATAATTTATTGCCATTGCATTGTACACATGTGCTTAATTTACTAAGTTTCACCACATTCAATGATTTCAAATCAATATTACATGACACAGCAATACACAACTGTCTTCCTAATTCACCATATATAAAATCATTTTGTGTTCTCTTTTACACCCAGTACATTTATAAAGTGTTCGTCAACACGTTCAACGCAATCAGCTTAAGTAAACCCCAAACTTCACTGCCATATGGCTATATTGGAACATATGTTTGTTGAAAAGATCCAAGAAATCCATTGGTGATATATTTACACAAGTATTTTTCTAACTTAAAAATAGCCTTTTTAGCTTGTCCTACTGATAGTGTATTTTGTGTTTCCGATAAAGGATTAAATGATTTCCCAAATAAATATATTCGTTAACTGTATCTATCATATTTGCGATGTTGCTATGTTGAATAATAGCTTTGTATTCCGATCTAGCTTTCACAATTTCAGTTCTAGTTATGTCCGTTTTAGAATGGCTAATTTAATTCAATGCCGTATAAAATAATATGACGCGATGGCCCCAACTGGACACCGATATTATCTTTTCCACTTCAATAATGTATAAACGACCCATATATCATTAGGACATATGAATTACATATACAGTATCGTTGCATTGAAATATGTTTACATGACAAAACATCCAGTGCACATTGGAAGATACTAGTGTCTGTAAGATTTTATCTGGCACTCATTAATCTTCACCAAAATGTTCGGGCGTTTAAACGACTTTTTCCGTATTCGTGAATGCGATATGAATTGGTATCGGTTTATCAACAGTAATAGTATCACTATTTACGTTCGGGCACCGAACATTAATTTATGGATTTATACGGAATATCCAGGAGTGTCAGGTAAATCCTGACGCACAATACCTTGATTACTTCATTATATACTTATAAAACGTCTTACAATGAAAAAATATTTGGGTGAATGGAAGAGCTCCGAAGTCTGACGCCCGTTTCTGTAATGGTCGTAATCTTACAAACTTTGAAAGTACGGGAAAAAGAAACGAACCTTTTCATTATTAGAACTTTTTTAAAATCTTGTAGATATTATTCCCTGTTAATTCACAATACCTTTTTGAAACGCCTCTATCACCTTTTTCCCTACGAAAATCTTAGGCTTACGAAGGTTACGGATTACAGTCCGATGAACCTGCACCGTCATGCGTTGTTAACTTCAGTCAACCATTTCTTGCTGCGTTGTACCAAAATACAACGACATTCGGATAACTAATTACTTCAGACACATAGCTTGGCCTACACTCAATAAATTGACATATATTGTGTCGTCTAAGAATTAAAAAAAATGTTGGTAAATAAATGAAAAAGTATTCAAGAAGCTCTTGTATTAAAACAAAGTATCCTTGAAAATACGATTGTTTCGCAAGATCAATGTGCATGTTGTGTATTGTTATTTATGTAATGTTTGTTTCATATGTTTATTAAACGATGTGTTGTCTTTGCCATATTTCTTTGTTAAACTGTGTAAATGGTCAAAAGTAAAATTTGCCGATTGCTGAATAAACTTGAAACTTTGAAACTTTGGTATAATATTTCCATTAAATATCTTCCTCAGGGAAGTAAATCAATAACATCAGTTTAAAGATGAGTGATTTTTTTTTTTAGTGGTGGGGGGGGGGGGTGTAAACTAATCTGCTTAATATCGATTTTACCCAGAAGCCAGGAAGACTAGATAGAGATTGTGACAGCTGTAAAAAAATCGATTTATTATAGTTAAACCACGGTCCGCATCATAACGATGGTACCACTGGCCACTGTTGTGTTTGTATACCCTTTCTCAATACCATTTCTGAATGCATCTTTTGAAACACATGACATTATATAATACAAATGTGAGTAAGTACTAACTATTATATCATACACGTTTGAATAAGTACTAACCATTATATCATACACGTTTGAATAAGTACTAACTATTATATCATACAAGTTTGAGTAAGTACTAACTATTATATCATACAAGTTCGAGTAAGTACTAACCATTATATCTTACAAGTTTGAGTAAGTACAGATTACTATAGTATACAAGTTTGTGTAAGTACTGACTATTATATCATACAAGTTGGAGTAAGTAATAACTATTATATCATAAAGGTTTGAGTAAGTACTGACTATTATATCATACAAGATTAGAGTAAGTACTAACTATTATATCATACACGTTTAAGTAAGTACTAACTATCATATCATACAAGTTTGAGTAAGTACTTACAATTATATCATACAAGTTTGAGTAAGTACTGACAAGTATATTATACACGTTTGAGTAAGTACTAACAACCATATCATACAAGTTTGAGTAAGTACTGATTATCATATCATACAAGTTTGTGTTAGTACTGACTATTATATCATACAAGTTTGAGTAAGTACTGACTACTTTATCATACAAGTTTGAGTAAGTACTGACTACTTTATCATACAAGTTTGTGTAAGTACTGACTATTATATCATACAAGTTTGAGCAAGTACTGACTATTATATCATACAAGTTTGAGCAAGTACTGACTATTATATCATACACATTTTTGTAAGTATTAACTATTATATCATATAAATTTGAGTAAGTACTAACTATTTTATCATACACGTTTGTTTTAGTACTGACTATTATATCATACAAGTTTGTGTAAGTACTGACTACTTTATCATACACGTTTGAGTAAATATTGGCTATTATATCATACAAGTTTGCGTAAGTACTAACAATTATATCATACACGTTTGAGTAAGTACTAACTATTATATCATACAAATTTGTGTAAGTACTGACACCTATATCATACAAGTTTGAGTAAGTTCTAACTATTATATCATACAAATTTGAGTAAGTACTCATTATTATATCATACCAGTTTGTATAAGTTCTGACTACTATATCATACAAGTTTGAGTAAGTACTGACTATTATATCATACAAGTTTGTGTAAGTACTAACTATTATACCATACACGTTTGAGTAAGTACTAACTATTATATCATACATGTTTGAGTAAGTTCCGACTACTTTTTCATACAATTTTTTGTAAGTACTAACAATTATATCATATCATTTTGAGATATTATTAACTATTATATTATACAAGTTTGTGTAACTACTGACTATAATATCATACAAGTTAAAGTTAGTAATAACTATTATATCATACACGTTTGAGTAAGTACTAACTATTATATCAAACAAGTTTGAGTAAGTACTAACTATCATATCATACAAGTTTGAGTAAGTACTGACTACTATATCATACAATGTTTTGTAAGTACTTGTTATTATATCATATAAATTTGAGATAGTACTTACTATTATATTATACAAGTTTGTGTAAGTACTGACTATTATATCATACAAGTATGTGTAAGTACTGACTTCAACTATATCATACAATTTTGAGTAAGTACTGACAATTATATCATAAAAGATTGAGTAAGTACTATCTATTATAGCATACATGTTTTGAGTAAGAACTATCTATTATATCATACAAGTTTGAGTAAGTACTGAAACCTATATCATACAAGTTTGAGTAAGTTCTAACCACTGTATCATACAAGGTGGAGTAAGTATTTACTATTATATCATACAAATTTGAGTTAGTTCCAACTATTATATCATACACGTTTTTGTAAGTATTAACAACTATATCATAAAAGTTTGCGCTCGCACTGACTACTATATCATTCAAGTTTGTGTAAGTACTGACTATTATATCATCCAAGTTTGTGTAAGTACTGACTATTATATCATACACGCTTGAGTAAGTACTTACTATTATATTAACAAGTTTGAGTCAGTACTAACCACTATATAATACACGTTTTAGTAAGTACTAACACCTATATCATACACTTTTGAGTAAGTTTTAACCACTGTATCATACAAGTTTGAGTAAGTATTTACTATTATATCATACAAATTTGAGTTAGTTCCAACTATTATATCATACACGTTTTGTAAGTATTTACAACTATATCATAAAAGTTTGTGCACGTACTGACTCCTATATCATTCAAGTTTCTGTAAATACTGACTATTATATCATACACGCTTGAGTAAGTACTAACAATTATATTATACAAGTTTGAGTCAGTACTAACCACTATATAATACACGTTTGAGTAAGTACTGACTATTATATCATATACGTTATTGTAAGTGCTAACTGTTTTACCATACACGTTTGTGTAGGTACTGACTATTATATCATACAAATTTGAGTAAGTTTTAGCTATTATATCATACCAGTTTGAGTAAGTACTAACTATCATTCCATACAAGTTTGAGTGAGTACTAACTATTATATCATACAAGTTTATGTAAGTACTTACTATTATATCATACAAGTTTGATTGATTACTAACTATTATATCATATACATTTGAGAAAGTACTAACTATTATAGTATACACGTTTGAGTAAGTCCTTACTATTATATCATACACGTTTGAGTAAGTACTAACTATCATTTCATACAAGTTTGAGTAAGTACTTACTATTATATCATACAAGTCTGAGTAAGTACTGACAATTATATTAAACAAGTTTGTGTAAATACTGACTATTATATCATACAAGTTGGAGGAAGTTATAACTATTATATCATACAAATTTGAGTAAGTACTAACTATTGTATCATACAAGTTTGTGTAAGTACTGACTATTATATCATACAGGTTTGAGTAAGTACTGACTACTATATTATACAAGTTTGAGTAAGTACTAACTATTATATCATACAAGTTTGAGTAAGTCCTAACTATGTTATCATACAAATTTGAGTAAGTACTAACTATTGTATCAAACAAGTTTGTGCAAAAACTGACTATTATATCATACAAGTTTGAGTAAGTACTGACTACTATAACATACAAGTTTGAGTAAGTACTAACTATTATATCATACAAGTTTGAGTGAGTACTAACTATTATATCATACAAGTTTATGTAAGTACTTACTATTATATCATACAAGTTTGATTGATTACTATCTATAATATCATATACATTCGAGAAAGTACTAACTATTATAGTATACACGTTTGAGTAAGTCCTAACTATTATATCATACACGTTTGAGTAAGTACTAACTATCATATTATACAAATCTGAGTAAGTACTGGCTTTTATATTATACAAGTTTGTGTAAGTACTGACTATTATATCATATAAGTTGGAATAAGTTATAACTGTTATATCATACATGTTTGAGTAAGTACTAACTATCATATCATACAAGTTTACTAACTATTAAATCATATAAGTTTGAGTAAGTACTAACCATTGAATTATACAATTTTGTGTATGTACTGATTATTAAATCATACAAGTTTGAGTAAATACTGACTTTTATATCATACAAGTTTGAGTAAGTACTGACTACTGTATCATACAAGTTTTAGTAAGTACTGATTACTATATCATACCTGTTTAAGTAAGTACTGACTATTATATTATACACGTTTGAGTAAGTACTAACTACCATATCATACAAGTTTGAGTATGTACTGACTATCATAGCATACAAGTTTGTGTAAGTACTGACTATTATATCATACAAGTTTGAGTAAGTACTGACTACTATATCATACAAGTTTGTGTAAGTACTGACTACTATATCATACAAGTTTGTTTAAGTACTGACTATATTTCATACAAGTTTTGAATAAGTACTAACTGTTATACCATACACGTTTGTGTAAACACTATCTATTATATCATACAAGTCTGAGAAAGTACTGAATATTATATCATACAAGTCTGAGTAAGTACTGACTATTACATCATACAAGTTTGAGTAAGTCCTAACTATTATATCATACACGTTTGTGTAAGCCCTAACTATTATATCATACAAGTCTGTGTAAGTTCTAACTATTATATCATTCAAGTCTGAGTAAGTACTAACTATTATATCATACAAGTTTGAGTAAGTACTAACTTTTATATCATACACGTTTGAGTAAGTCCTAACTGTTATATCATATATGTTTGAGTAAGTCCTAACTATTTTATCATACAAGTTTGTGTAAGTCCTAACTATTATATCATACACGTTTGAGTAAGTCCTAACTATTATATCATACAAGTTTGTGTAAGTACTAACTATTATATCATACACGTTTCTTCAAGTCCTAACTATTATATCATACAAGTTTGTGTAAGTCCTAACTATTATATCATACACGTTTGAGTAAGTCCTAACTATTATATCATACACGTTTCTTTAAGTCCTAACTATTATATCATACAAGTTTGTGTAAGTCCTAACTATTATATCATACACGTTTGAGTAAGTCCTAACTATTATATCATACACGTTTCTTTAAGTCCTAACTATTATATCATACAAGTCTGTGTAAGTTCTAACTATTATATCATACAAGTCTGAGTAAGTACTAACTATTATATCATACAAGTTTGAGTAAGTTCTAACTGTTATATCATACACGTTTGAGTAAGTACTTACTGTTATATCATATATGTTTGAGTAAGTCCTAACTATTATATCATACAAGTTTGTATAAGTACTAACTATTATATCATACAAGTCTGAGTAAGTCCTAACTGTTATATCATACTCGTTTGAGTAAGTACTAACTATTATATCATACACGTTTGAGTAGGTACTAACTATTATATCATACAAGTTTGTGTAAGTCCTAACTAGTATATCATACAAGTCTGAGTAACTACCAACTATTATATCATACAAGTTTGAGTAAGTCCTAACTATTATATCATACACGTTTGAGTAAGTACTTACTATTATATCATACACGTTTGGGTAAGTACTGACTATTACATCAAACACGTTTGTGTAAGTATTAACTATTATATCATACAAGTCTGAGTAAGTCCTGACTATTATATCACACAAGTTTGAATAAGTACTTACTATTATATCATATACGTTTGTGTAAGTACTAACTATTATATCATACAATTTTGAGTAAGTCCTGACTATTATATCATACAATTCTGAGTAAGTCCTGACTAATATATCATACAAGTTGAAATAAGTACTTACTATTATATCATATACGTTTGAGTAAGTCCTAACCAATATATCATACAAGTTTGAGTAAGTCCTAACTGTTATATCATACACGTTTGTGTAAGTACTGACTAGTATATCATACAAGTCTGAGTAAGTACTGACTATTATATCATACATGTTTGTGTAAGTCCTAACTATTATATCATACACGCTTGGGTAAGTACTGACTATTATATCATACACGTTTGTGTAAGTACTAACTACTATATCATACAAGTATGAGTAAGTACTGACTGTTATATCATACACGTTTGTGTAAGTACTGACTATTATATCATACAAGTCTGAGTAAGTACTGACTATTATATCATACATGTTTGTGTAAGTCCTGTGTAAGTCCTAACTATTATATCATACACGCTTGGGTAAGTACTGACTATTATATCATACACGTTTGAGTAAGTACTAACTATTATATCATACACGTTTGAGAAAGTCCTGACTATTATATCATACACGTTTCTGTAAGTACTGACTATTATATCATACACGTTAGGGTAAGTACTGACTATTATAGCATACACGTTTGTGTAAGTACTGACAATTATATTATACAAGTTTGAGGAAGTTCTGACTATTATATCATACATGTTTGTGTAAGTTTTGACTATTATATCATACACGTTTTTGTAAGTACTGACTATTATATCATACACGTTTGTGTAAGTACTAACTATTATATTATACACGTTTGGATAAGTACTGACTATTATATCATACACGTTTGTGTAAGTACTAACTTTTATATCATACATGTTTGTGTAAGTAATAACTATTATATCATACACGTTTGAGAAAGTACTATCTATTATATCATACACATTTGTTTAAGTTATAACTATTTTATCATACATGTTTGTGTAAGTCCTAACTATTATATCATACAAGTTTGAGTAAGTACTAACTATTATATCATACACGTTTGTGTAAGTAATAACTATTATATCATACACGTTTGTGTAAGTACTAACTAGTATATTATACAAGTTAGAGTAAATACTAACTGACCCATACTTAACGCACAATTAGGCAAATGCCGTACACGCCATCGATTAAGATTAAAGCAATATCAAACATCGAACTTACCTGAGTTAACAATGCAAATAATTATGTATTAAATGAGATCTAAGTGGTTATTATCTTAACTAAACAACTAAAAGCTATATAATTTTGGAACTTAACACATTACACGGTACCTGTAGATAACAGAACATTTATACAATGTCTTACAGGTAATAGTTTAAGGGTAAATTTAAAAAAGAAACTAAGAAAGACGAATTAAAGAGACTAGAAAAGTAGCAAAGATAAGAGAAATAGAAATTTACAAATGAGAGACTGTATGCGGTATATTTTTCGTAATTTTAGTGTACATGTTTCCCCATTTAATTTTGTGTGACCTAATTTTATTTTTGTTTATTACAATAAGTTTTTCTATTTGCTTGTTTTTTTATAAATATGGTATGAATGCTTCAATACTGGGAACTGTTTTCGTGTATTTATTCTTAAATATAAAATATTAAGCAAGTAATATTATACAGTTTAGAAGTTAGATGCTGATTACTTATAAGTACCTCAGAGCTTATATGAACGGCTCTGAGACCGTTTCCTGTGTACAACCAGTACCAAGTGTAGTTTTGAGGGCCCTTCTGGTCGAGTCTTTGATCGAACCAGCGACCTCTGACGTGAACGACCAACACTCTATCCACTGCCACGCCGTCACCCGCTTTTCGCCTACACGAGATAATGTCCTTATTACAAACTAATGTATTTATTAGTTTAATTAGAATAAACATTTCTTTTGCAGTAACGAAGAGTTATTTAATTGGTTGCCCTCGGCCGGTCATACCAAAGACTTTAAAAATGGTACTAGAAGCTTCCTCGCTTGACGCTCAGCATTTAGAGGAGAGTTCTAGGTCTGGTCGGCCCGGTGTCAGTATAATGTGATTGGGTGGGGTATCATACCATGTGTCTGCGGCATGATACTCCAGTGTGACAGCGCTTAGAAAACTGTCTCAAGTAGACACCGTCGCGATATAACTGAAAAATTATTGAAAGCGACGCTAAACACTATACAAATAAATAAATAAATTTAATTGGTTGCACAATTGATACAATTGTATTGCAGACATTTAACTAACATTCAAGAAGTGTATGTGTGTGAAAGATTCGGGTATCATATCATCTGGTGTTCATCAAATATTATATAGTGTTATATATTGAAAAAAAATCAGAATTTGTTTTGTTGTATTTTATTTTTAAATACATCTGATAGTTTTTTCTAAGTCTTTTGTGTTTTTCCTTTCATTACCCTCGTACCCAAGTCAGCGGGGGCCACATTCATCCACACTCTCCTCAAACGCTTTAGTTACAGGGTTCAAAGCCAGTTTGAAGTTCGCATAACAAGTACTCTTAATGAAAAGATCGCAGCGGTGGTCTTGGGGTAGAGCGTTCGCCTCGCATGCAGAAGGTCGCGGGTTCGATCCCATCCAAGGTGAGGTCATACCAAAGACTTCAAAATGGTACTTGGCGTTCAGCATTTAAATGATATGTGTATGTCTGGTCGGCCCAGTTTTAGTATGTGATTGTGCAGGATAACATACCGTGAGTCATAAACCTTCAAAGTATCCCCCCTTTATCGAAAAACGTTTTGGTAATATTTTAGCTCGCATTATCTTGGAAGTATGCAGGGTACAACATGCACGTTCTCAGACGCCTTAAATGCCTTAACCTCTTGACACCTGGGACAATGAGGTGTACGACCATCCTTCGCTCGGACGTTTCATGTGGGTTTTTTTTTTAACTTTCTTCAATACAGAGTTCTTATAGAAGCGTCCAGTGACTGTATGACCAGATGGACAAGGCACTTAAATAACTGATTCGCCAGAAGTAAAGAAAATGGCGCACAACTTATTCGTACTGATCGTTCTCTTTGCAAAACATGGGTGTACTTAATCTTTTCGCTTTCATTGTTTATTATCAACCATTCTCTGTTGCTGAACCCAGCTTTCGTCACCCGATAACAAATTAGAAATTACCGACTGTCACAGTTCTGTTCTCGGGATCATTTTAAGCTCTTCAGTCAGCAAATTAGGTACCCACCTAGCACAAATCTTTATCAAATTCAATCAATGTACGGATCCTTCCGATATGCCAGTACTACTATTCCAAGTGGGGCGGTAATGTTATGGATATAGTGTTGGCCGCTCACGACAGAGGTTGCGAGTTCACAATTTTAATGACGGAGTCATAGGCCTCATTAATTATGCTTACAAATTGTTTTCCAGTGCTTCCTTTAATTATAGGAAGATTTTTAAAGTTTACCTGAAATTTGACTGATAAGGCCATGGCCCAAGGTTACAGAGGGGGTATGGTGGTGGGTCACTCAATAAAACATAACCATTAGCTGTCATATCAGCAATAACAAATCACATAAAAAAAACATTCAAATGAGTCTATTTTGTCATCAGAAATTACGGTAATAGTCATTTTCTTGTATATAAATTGAGTAAAATAGGCCCTACCTCAAGGGTCAAAAACCGTGAGAGCCAGGGACATGAAATTAACAACTGAAATAGAGGACCATTATGTCAATAATTATACTTACAATTTGTTTTCCAGTGCTTCCTATAATAATAAGAAGATTTTTAAATTTACATTGAACTTGGCTGTTTTGACCCCGGCTCTAAGACCTCATGGGGTGGGGACCAAGCAATTCGCATAGGTATTAACCGTCATGTCAGCAAAAACCAATCACACCAAATAAACATTCACAGAAGTCTATTCCGTCATAAGAAATAACGTTGTTTTTTTTTTGCAATTTCTCTTATATAGGTTTAGTAGAGAAGGCCCCACCCCCTAGTCCAAACCGTGAGACCCAGGTACATGAAATTCACACATTTTATAAAGGACACATAGGCGTCAATAACCATGATCTCAATTTGTTTATAAGTGCTTCCTATAATAGCAAGAATATTTTTGAAGCTTACCTTTATTTTAAGGCCTCATCCATAGGCCAAAACTGTGAAACCAAGCGACATGCAATTTTTATAAAGGACCCATATGCATCCATTTTTTCCCAGTGCTTCCAATAGTAAGAAGAAGACTTTTAAAGTTTACATTGAATATGATTGTTTTGGCCCCCACCCTCGCCCCCAAGGCCCCAGTGGGGTTGGGAACATTGCAATTCATAATTTTGATTCACCCTTAGGTTTCAAAGCAGCATACAACATTTTATTACGATTGTGTGGAGCGCGTGGTCCAGTGGTCCTCCGCCACTGGTTTGTGTGGTGTCTTTGAGTAAGACACTTTTCCGAATATGCTTAGTACTGGTTCTATCCAGGAAGATTTCGAGCGTAATTTGCCAAGTTGTAAGAACTTGTTTTACAATCGAAGTAAAATAAATAATTTTAAACTATTACGATTGAGCTTATGTTTTTGTAAAAGGAAGTCGAAAATGTGAATTGTTTACGGACATATTCATTTGTTTTAGGCCCCACCCCACAGGATCAAACCGTGAGACCCAGGGACATGCAATTCTCAGTTTTCAATAAGGACCCATTTGCGTCCATAATCATGCTCAAGCCCCATGGAGGTGGGGACCATGCAATTCACAATTTTGATTCACCTTTAGGTGCCAAAGCTGCATACGGTTTTTGAGAAGTCGAAAATGTCAATTGTTTACGTACGTACGACGCACGACGCCGGAAAAAAAGACGATCGCAAAAGGTCCCTGAAGACAAAGGTTCAGGGTGCCGTTTCACGAAACATCGTACGCAAAGTTGTATCGTAAGTTTTTAACGTAAGTCGAACTTACGTGAAAAAGACCGTTTCACGAAGAAAAAAACTTACGAATTTTCTTAAAAATAAGTTTTTACGTAACTTTACGGTACCTCTCTAGCTGGCGTAAGTTTTTTTTTTACGTAAGTATGAGAAAACAAAATGGCGGCAATATTTATTTTTTACCCGATTAAAAATTACAGACGTTTGTGTGTTAGAGAAACTGTATTTTCGCCACTTTTCATCGAGCAAAATGATTTAACATGTTATTAAGACACTGTATGCGTTATCGGAGTTTCGTGACCAATAGATATGGATGTGAACCGGCATAAAAGGAAATCATGTTTATAATCAATTTCAATTAGAAAAAAAAATCAGTTTTCATTGTCAGAATCTCAAAATCGGATCGACTTTCTGTTTCTATAATTAACTATGGAAACATCACGTGACAGATACCGTGATGACCTACATATAGGACCAAGACAGCGTGCAAATGTGAATGGAATACTGAAATCGCTGGATACAACACATTTTATGATGAAGGCAGTGGGGAGTAGTGTTTTCAGAAGGTAATATACATTTTATGGTTTATTTTCATTTGCATAACTGATCGCATATGTCAAGAAAGTGAAGTAAACACTGCAACATTGAATCGTTCCTTGCTCAAATTACCCACCCACTACATAGTTACTAGTCTGTGTGTTGTTTTTTATCATGAGTATATTTCCATTGCGTTATCAATGTTTACATGTACACAGATTTATGAACGGAATTCAAAAACAGATTACTTTAAACATGATTTTTGTTCTTTAATATATTTTAATATTTTTATTCTACATGTATTATCAGTTCATTTCTTCTTTCCTTTATGTGATCATTTATTTTCAGGTTATGTTTTCATGCCAAATGAGATGGTCTGATGGACACAACACACCATGATTATTCTTCTGCTATGGCTGAGCATACCTGAGTGGCTCTTCTAGACTACTGCCATCCATAGGAAATAGACCAACTGATGTGAGGTGAATATAAATTTCTCCACCATAATTAATCATATTAAGAGGTGTCACATTATATTTTCACCCACCTAAAAATTCACTCACAGGTATAATATTTTCCCCATCCCTGCGCCCCATCCCCTCTTCCCCAATTCTCAAACTTGAGCAAAACTACTTATTATGATTAAGAATACATTAAACTTGAATGCTAAAGGAAACTTAAAAGAAAAAAAGAATGTGTGAGAGTATATCTTTCCCTTCCTCCACCCCTCCAAACTCCTTTATCCCAAACGCATGTTTTAAAATAATTTCACTTTAATGGCAAACTATAACCCAAAAATAAGCTACTTTAGATAACCATAATCTGTTCTTGCAAGGAAAGATTTGAGGGGGTGGTGGTGGTGTGTGTGTGTGTGTGTGTAGGGGGGGGGGGGGGGGGGGGGGGTATTATGTTTTCACCCCCACCCCCTTAAAGAAACTTTTTTACTTTTTTATCCCAAGTTTCATATTTTGAATTATAGCTTGATTATCTTCACTATAGTGACAAACTATATTTGAACAAACAAAAGTAATATAATTGAGACAGTTACCTTATGTATTTTGTAAGAAAAGGGGCAGATGAAAATATTATAATATAGTCAATATATTTTCATCCCACCCCAAATTTCATATATTGAATAGCATGATTTGATTCTCGTCACTTTCAAACTATCGTTCAACAAGTACAAATAATATACTTCAGATAGCTATCTCATGTTATAGGGGGGTAAAATAAATTACATAAGTATATAAATCAAACATATTATTTTTGTCTGTTGAAGCATATTAAGTTGTACATTTGAAGGTTATCTTTTATAATATTATAACGAATTGAAGTTGGTATAGACAAGATGAAGTGGGCAGGGGCGGAAATAGCCTAAAAGTTAGCCTAAAAACTATTGGGGTCCGGAAATATTTTTATTTGTAGAATGGCTCTGGTGCGTTTTGCGGTATATTTGAGACATTTACAATAGACAATTAGATATTTTACATAAAGTTGCCATTACTGTAACTGGATTGAGTGTAGTAAAAGATATATATATACAGACAATTAAACACATTTTTAACCTTAGTATATTTATACATGAATAGGAAAATTGTTAAATAAAAAAAATGCCTCTGAAAATTATGTGCAGTCCCGGTCCTTTGGGCCTACTAGGTTGTAAGTCTATTGTTGGGGGTGGGGTGGGGTGAATATGATGGCTATAATACCCCCCCCCCCCCCCCCACCACACACACACACACACACACCACACACACCTACAGATGAAAATATCATGAAGGTGAAAATATTATCCGACACCACTCTATTAAAGATGGCGTGTTGCCTAGTTTTTCTAAATACATGGAGATGAGAATATAATTTTACTGATTTGTCTCTTCTTGAAAGGATCATGTGTATTATAATGTGTATTGCTAATGCCTTTTGGAAGATATTAAGCATGTTGCTTGATTGTAAACATATATGGGACATAAACCATAAAGCAGATGACTGGTGCTTGCCATGTCTCTTTTGCAGGGCGAAAACAAGACCAGACATTTAACTACTTATTTGTTGGGTTTTTGTGTTTGCGGGGCAAAGATATTGAAAATTGTTTGCCATGGTGCTCAAATTTGCAGCTTTCCAATTTTTTTTATTTCAAAGAGTTTTTTTTTTTCATGATTTCTGTCCATTTTGGTTAAAATGACTATGCAAAATCAAAATTTGGCAAAAGAAAAAAAAAATAGCTACTTACTACTAATTACCCACATAAGAAATACTGGGTCAGAGCACACAAACAAATATTTTTTAAGGATGGCCAAACTGCTAATAAATGCCCCAACCAATATGACATGTATACCCCCAAATACAACAGGTCAACAACAAAATTGTTTTTGCACTCTCTGAATGTCAAATTTTTGTGTAAAATGTGTCGTGATTTCACCCTGCCAACATGACATGACAGAAATCAACCACCTTGTAAACAGGTAGGAAATTATGGTGGCTGTTTTCAAATAATTCTGCCACAAATTTTTTAAAAAATATCTTAAAGTGAGAGAGAAAGAGAGAGAATGCTATGCAACATTATATCATACTGTTGCTTTTTTTATATTCCAGGTTGCAGACTCAACCACTGAACGACACTGTCCTTCAAGAACTGGCACATGTTTCCATTTCTGTGACTTTAAAATATTATAAACATTATTTAGTAATAAAATATATTGATTATACAGAATTTTACATTGTTATTTTATTATTATGTATCATTAGTTCAAGTTGGGCAAGAATAAACTTCATAGTTCTGTGTATTTAGCACTGCCTTCAAGCTGTTCTTACAATGAGAGTCCTCCATGGCCGTGTGGTCTAAGGCGCCGTCTCAAGCTCACTTACCTCTCACCGCTAAGGTTGTATGTTCACATGCTCAATCCTAACCTTTATGTGAGAAAGTTTGCCAATTACTTGTGGAATGACTGTGCTTCATCCATCCGTCCGTCTGTCCATGTGTTCCCAAATGCATGTTTAAGTGTCTGGGGTTAATTATTAATGTTTTTAGCTATGCCAGTCAGGTAATCTATTTGTCTGTACTTTTTTTTATTGTAAACACTTAGCATCTTTTAATTTTTTTCTTGTACTGACCAAAGTTGATAAGAGTGTTAATATTATCATGTTGAAACTCTTGTTTTTAGCTAACCTGAGCAAAGCTCAAGATGAGCTATTCAGACCACCCTGTGTTTATCGTCCGTCTGTGTGATACTTTTGGTTTTGTTCAATCGGATACCAGCATTTTTAGAATTATTTATGTCGAAGTTGCAATCCTTGAAATGTCAAAAATGCACTATTTGACAATATATGCATTTTAGCACCAGCATTTTTCAGTTGATTGTTGCCAAACTTACAACTTACATAGTAGTTATATGACCTTAATATCTCAAATAAATACTTGAACTGACCAGATCGGAAATTAATACAATTGCGTCACATATTCAGTATGGAGAGCCATTTTACTATTTAACATCAATAAGTGATATCACTTATCTAATTCGAATAAGTGATATCACTTATTCGAATGAGTGATATATCCTATTCGAATGAGTGATGTCACCTATTTGAAACGAATAAGTGATATCACTCATTCGAATATGTGATATCACTCATTCGAATAAGTGATATCACCTATTCAAATTAGTGATATCACCTATTCGAAATGAATCAGTGATATCACTTATTCGAATGAGTGATATCACCTATTCAAAATGAGTGATATAACCTATTCGAAATGAATCAGTGATATCACTTATTCGAATAGGTGATATCATTTATCGATTTATCAAGCAATAAAAAAACAGACTGATCCCTGCTTAAATGATTCAGCAGTGAATATATGACCGTCAGCCACCGAAATAAATGGTCTTGTAAAATGATTAAAGAATAAGCCAATATATAATCTACATTCACAATTATATTCATTTTATAACATAATATTTTTACACAATATATTTGATATTTCCATTTTATTCTCGTTATAGATCTACATCTTTATTTCATTAAATATATGAACATCATTGGGAGAAATCATTGTCTTAATTCATTTACGAATAAGTGATCACCTATTCGAATAAGTGATATCACCTATTTGAAACGAATGAGTGATATCACTAATTCGAATGAGTGATATCATTCATTTGAATAGGTGATATCACTCATTAGAATAATTGATGTCACTCATTCGATTTGAATAGGTGATATCACTTATTTGAATAGGTGATATCACTTATTATAATAAGTGATATCAACTATATAACTCATTCGATTAGGTGATATCACTCATTCGAACAGGTGATATCACTCTTTCGTTTCAAATGAGTGATATCACTTATTCAAATGAGTGATATCACCTATTAGAATAAGTGATATCACTTATTGAGGTTAAATAGTAAAACGGCACCCCATAATTCAGGAGGTTGGGATGGTTGTAGTTTTTATTTATAAAATAAGTAGATATCTACTTCTGGTTTGAATAGACAACTTGACGTTAGCATTGCACTAATCTTCACTTATCCCATTAAAAAACATCATATGCACTTTTGATTAAAATTACTGAAGTTACAACCTTTGTGCTATTTAATGAAATCTGGAATATTCGTCCCAATACAATATCAAATTCACTCCCATTTGGGAAGATTACTGCACATCAGAGTTGCTACTATGCTGTTATGCCATAACATGACCATGAATGGGCGTAGGGCCGTTTCAATTAGGGGTAGGGAGGGGGGCTCCTACGCCAGTGTATGCATTCTTGCCAGTGTTGAAAACGTGTTTTTCAGGAAATTCCAGTGTTTGAATAGCGTTATTCAGAATGGGAAAAAAAGAAGAATGCCCATAGGTCTAGATCTCGTTTACAACTTTTGCCGGAGTACTGCGCACATGTATGCTAGTTGTTGTAAAGAGAATAAGGCTGTTCAGAATATTCACATGCTGCGTCTTTCAAACAACGTGCATGTCAGTTCCTTCACCTGATTTAATGATGATGTTAATTATATTTTTGCAAACATATGATAATAGTCTATCATTTGATAAAGTAATGAATACACTTTGCCTTGATCTCGAATGCATCTGGATCTATATAATTCTGGAAAAAAATAATGGAAGAAGCAATTCTTTCCTATCAAAACATACACGTCAAAGTAAACGTTACCACTGTAGTTTTCCACGATAATACGGTGTAGCGTGAGATCCTTCGGCCCCATGAAAAATGTCAGTGCGCATGCGCATCATCATTAGCACTTCCGGTGTGATAATCGTCAGACAACAAAAAATATTGTTAAAATAAACTTTTAAAATAGTCTATCTCGCCATTGGCACAGCTGCTCAGGTTGTACAATGTCTACATAATTATGATGTTATAAGGTATCAGCACAATGGAGCGTTAGTGCATATCAAAGCACGTCTTCGAACGATTTTTATATTTTTTTATTTGATCGTCCTCTACGTGCATACTCCATCCGCTTTTTTATGGGTGGATTTTCCGCACCAATTTCAGTGAGGAGACCAAAACACTCGTATTGATTAAAATATGTAATATCATTAGCAAAAACTCTTACCGGTTGTTAAAAAAACTTTATATATGTCCATACCGTAAAAAAATCCACAAAACCGCACATTTAACACTTAGATAACTCAGTTTTTACATACAATCCTACTTTCAAATCGTGTTTGACAGTTATCACGTGACGCGCACCATTCAAGTTGAATAGAAACACTGTGGATGGAAGCTCTACGCGGTAAATTGAAAGGCAATACTTATCAGGGTAGGCAAATACACATTATGTTCCGAGAAAGTGACATTACCTGTCACAATGTGTATTCAAATTAGAAAAACCAATACTTGTGTTTTGACAAAAAAATGACAATATTCATCGCTATTAAAGAATAATAAAAATATTATGTCTGTAACAAAAATGTTGCTTGTACTTTATAAGTAGAAAACGGATAATAAGATAGTTTACTGTGAACAAAATAGTGTTTAAACTAAATGCTGCCTGTACACTAACATTTCCGTTGGCAAATAATGCAGCCACACACATGACATTGTCTTTCTCTGCATTGCCTCGACTTTGGAATATCTGTTATTTTCATATATTTTTTAATCGTCTGCTACCGTTTTCATTAGTGATCTTTTGTAAGTGTATTATTAGATCGACATAATGTTGTCCTCCTGCCAATATATCCTAAAACACTTTTAGGAGCTCATCAGTTAATGACATCTATGTCGGGTTTATATACTTCCATGCCTAAAGTTAATCGTGTGTTCATAAATCTCTGGTAATCTTCTATCATAACCGTTGAACGTATAGTAAAAGAGTAAAACTTAATTTTCAAAAGTTAACTACATGCGCCAATAGTACACAATGATAATTTTTTTACCATATTAACTTATGTACAACGTTAAGCCGATGTCAAAGAATTGACGCCAGTTCCTTGATGCATACGTGACTATTGAAAATAATCTTGTATAGTTCTAATGAATTATGGGCAACATTACACTTATAAGCTCTAAATTGGTATCAATCCATATTGCAACTGAAAAAAATATTGCTATAACTTCGTCAGGGATCTGTGGGTTGAGTAATGCAATGCTTCAAGCACGGTTCTATGGTTAGAAATTGAATGATACATACGTTATTCATTATTTAAAATCATCATTAGGCATTCACAATATAAGAAACTTGTTTTACTGTTAGCTTATGACAATTCCCATTTCAACAACAATTTGATATATGATTGTGTTACCGGTTTTCGATCACTTAATAATCGCTGCTAAAATATTTCAATGCAAAACGGATTTTGACACTAAATGCTTGTATACAACGTTTAATTAACTATCAAATAATTATTTTCTACCATAACAATTACAAATACATGCCCATTGTCTTCACCATTCACGTTAGATCATGGTAACCCAGTATACGTTCAATAAAATGGCGGCACCTTATATCGAGCACATGATAGGATGATGTAATGTGTCAAACTAAAATGACACATGGCTTCAAAAGCACAAATAAATGAAAGCAGAGAAAACTGCATAACCTTTAACATGAATAAATATTTCTCAATAGGTTAATTTCATCATAATATCAATTAACTTAACAGCATGAGGTTTTTAAAAAAATTTACTTTTTTTTTTTAAAAAATCATAGTAACCAAATAAAAACACTGATTTAAAATATATATGTCTTCTTTTTTTATTTGCTACTTTATTATTTATTCTTTATATAACCACCTCTTCTTATCCACTTCTTATAACAAACCTTTTCAACTGTTTGCTTGTTTTTATTCTACATTTAAATGTGGTCCTGTACTAATTTCAATCTCATTCTTAAAAAAAAATCTATAAGAAGGTCACTCGTCCGGAACCTCGATAATTTCTGACATGCACAAGCGAAATATTTTATAACTTTCGACCTTGACCTGTATTGCATCAGTTTTCAGCAGACGTGTATGAAATCGATATTCGTAAACAAACCTAGCATTTGTCGAGGTTTTATGTAAACCGAAAATTGGACCTAGTGAGAAATACATTTTTTCAGGTCTGTACCATAAAATGACTTTCTCACTTCTATCGGAAGCATTATTTTTTATATTTTTCTTTGCATTCAATGACCACGTGGATACTGTTTGTAAATATTGCCAATAGTGTAGGAAGTTGAAATACGCGTGCGCGATATTCGTAATTCTGGGAAGTGGTCGATTTCAGGTGACGCTCGAAAACAGGTTACGGTACCATACTGCCAATAAGTAGTTAGAATCATTAAAAATTGTGTGACCGATACATACGATATCAATTAGTTGAAAACTTAACAATAAATACCCAAACAGTCGTAGCTTGTCACCCAATGTTGCTCAGACGGACATCATTTAAAATAATGAAAGCTGCTGAATATTATTGTATTTGATCACAACCCACTATAAATGGCAGACAAATCTGGATATTCATGTACAGACTTTAGTATCAACACTAAATGTTGTATGCATTCACATGTCTTTTCCACCAATATACGCGGTGTTCCTAGATTTCTTGAATTTGCCCACCAATGAATGAAGATATTCTCAGTGTAGTGTCTAATATTTAACTATAGGCCCTATCTTACTGATCTCACGGCTAGATTTCTTAAATCTGCCCACCAATAAATGAAGATATATTTATTTTTGCAGGCCCTACTATTGCATATTAGACATAGCTGTTTTTTTTTATTTAGGCACCCAAAATAAACAACTTTGTCTAAAAGATATATTCTTTAATTCAAGTTTTTGCATTTACCCCTGATAATATACGCTACAAAACTACCAACAGCGCAAATCAATTTTCTAAAATTAGCTTTCTTGGAAAATCCGAGTTTGGCGTTACTTTTCGGGGCCAATAAATAACGTTTTCACAAGAATTGCATTCATTTTTTCATTTTAGCCTACTTTCTCTTTTAAACATGTATATACATAACGACTGATTACTTATTTATTGTCATATCATGCTGCACACTCAAGGTCTGATTGTTCAAATTGCACATACACGTGTACGTGAAATGTGTATGCTTGGCCTTAATTTCTATCATAATATGAATCACATTGTGGACTTTAGGGGATTTCCCGCTACTGTGTGCGAAAACGCGCCACGGATTATCGATTCTTCAACGTAGTTTAAATATATATAAAAAAAGTAATTGCAGGTAGCAATGTTTAGCTGTTAACAAAGACAGGGAATTTTAAAGTATCTGTAATTAGATCGATATTAGACTTATTTATAAAGCAACATGGCAAGGTCGTTGATAACCAAACGGGTTACAGTTGAAGTAAAATAAATAAATTCAAACTAAACTTAAACTTTAAACTTAACCATACGGGTTAAATATACACAACAGCAAAGTCGTGAAAAAATAAACAAGCTATATAACAACATTTAAAACATATAGTAATATGACTACAGCTGACGATGGTATAACAATACATTGATATTATCAGACAAGGAACTAGAAAGAAATATGTGTGGAAAGTTTCACCATACAAATAAATACCATATAATAAACAGCGTTTTTTTTTTTATATTCCCACATATATATATATGGCTAAAATCTAGTTCTAGGAAGACTTCCCGGTATGTGTCAGTGCCGATTATATACGCCACAATACAATCAGAACGATTAACCTATATACCCCAAGTAGTAAACAGTCGGATAGTGTTACGGAGAGTATTTATAGTTCAATAAAGAGCTAGATTCATACAAGCTAATAATCTTTTTTCTGAATCCCAATTCTTAGAATTGCTTGACATTTATGAATTGCAAATGTTATGTAATATACTATGTACAGTTCTTGAATAAAATATTGTTTAAACCAATAAAGCCACCCCAAACACAACACAGCCGGGTACGATTAACTCGGTCGGTATAGCGCGTCTCACTATCGTCTCACTATCGGATCCCCGCACGGCTACAGTCTCCGTTATGTTTGATATACGACATTGAGTCTCGAGTACTGGTTAACCTTTCAGGATCCGAAGAAAGAGTGGTTAGGTTAACTGATCGTCAGTTAGCCATTCATGGCATTAAATGACACCAAATATCCAATCAATCAATCAATCAATCAATCAATCAATCAATCAATCAATCAATCAACAATTCAATCAAATAGAAGAGCCACATATGTTCACATCATTTACACACATAGCTTTGGGACATGTATTACAGGGGTTTATATACGCCCGGACAAACAAAAAATTATCCAAGGTAATATTGCTAGGTATTTAAAATGCAACTGAATTTTAATATACGCAATAGATCACCGGACATTATTATTAGCGGAGTCGAATCGCATCGATACTAATACAACACTGTTTCTGTGCGTTTTTATATGTATTATTAAAACAATGTCAATGCATTGGTGAATAACACCAAATAATAAACGACACCACAGGTTGATATAACCACTCAAGTGCATATAGTTTTGTATGGCATTGTCATTAAGTAAGGCACGCCAAATTGTAGTACACATAATAATTTAGTTCTGTATAATGAGCCATGGCCATATTCAGTGGTTTGTTTACGAGAGTGCACACCGCCACATGTGTGTCGTTGCTACCCGGGGTACGAGTGCACCTTGATAATAATTAGTAGCCATTAAACCCAAGGAAATATATATAGAGTCTATACAAGTCCTTGGTTAAACCCAATGCTATGAGATAGATTGATCAGCTGTCGAGCATGGAGCGCATGATAACGGTACGCACATATTGATATTCACAATTCGTTTGACAAAAAATAAAAACAACTTGGAAGATAAACCAGGTGACAAGCATATTAACAATTCGCTATTTATGGATTCATAGGATAGAGAACAATGCATTCTTAGTGAGGCGCAGTGTTGAAAGACAATACAATGCATTCACAAATATGTTTACGGTACGTTTACCAGGGGAAACCAGTCTCAGTGGGAGTATGTTTGCAATGACTTGCATACACAATATCGGTGATACAAAACAACACCCATTGTTAGCGCCAAGGTTACTTACACCTTGTTATTATTGGAGTATGTTTATAAATGGCGTTTAGGCATGTAGGATACATGCGGCATTTTTGCTCTACCTTTTTACTGTATAAGGTGTAACCCCACCATTTATTTTTGTTCTTTATTCTATAGTAAATAATAAAAGTTTGAAGGCTTGTCATTCATAGAGAGTCCCAAATGAAAGAAGTGAAACCTTCATTTTACTGTTTGTCAACCTCTGCACTATCAAAATATGATGAGAAAAGTAGGGGTCATGTGTCATATAAGAGATTTTTTTCTGCTCAGTGTGTACACTGGTGACAAAGTGAAAGTAGACTTCCGAAATCATGAATTCATACCCCAATTTCCAAGCATCCTTTTTTTTTTTCTAAATTCACAATTCAAACATGACAATGCTATCAAAATGTTCAAAATACATCAATAATGCCATTCATATAAAAAAAAATGAGCATTAAAATAAGGAAAATGCATTTTTAAAGAAGAAGAATTGAGGACTATTTATAACCGCCATTATGCAACTACCCCACGGAAGCACTTCCTTTTTGCAATGGTGGCACTATGCCTATAAGTAACAAAATAGTACACAATAAAATAGCCAAATTGGCAATACATGTACATTTATTGTGAATACAATATAAGTGCATCACATGTGACAATAAAACATCCAATTCAACAACGACAACAAAGGCTTGTTTACTGTTTATATGTCGTGCCGACGTAAAGTAAAATTTATTTTTTATTTAACTACAACAATAACAAACAAAAACAACAGCGGTAACATCTACAACAACATCAACAGTTACAACAACAGTAACAGCAGCAGTAACAGCTTCAACAACATCATCAGTTACAACAATAACAACAACAACAACATAGAAAATAGCAGCAGCAGCAACAGCTACAAAACGGCAACAGTTAAATATCCAAAAGGACACTGTTGAAGCTATACTGGTTGCCGTGAGAGGGTATGGGCTTGACAAGTAGCTATGTATACGTTTTGTATACAACCGAGCCGGACGGGTAATTATTGTACTAGTGTTTTTTTTCAATGATCTTAACCTCCATTATTTTTATGTATCTTTCCTGTCAACTTAATGTTTTATCTTATTAAAATATTAGACACTATACTGAGAATATCTTCATTTATTGGTTGACATATAGAAATCTAGCCATGAGATCTGTATTAGACAGGGCCTATAGTTAAATACTAGACACTATACTGAGAATATCTTCATTTATTGATTGACATATATATAGAAATCTAGCCGTGAGATCTATAAGACAGGGTCTATTGTTACATATTAGACACTATACTGATAATAACTTCATTTATTGGTTGACATATAAAAATCTAGCCATGAGATCTGTAAAACAAGGCCTATAGCTACATATTATACACTATACTGAGAATAACTTCATTTATTGGTTGGCAGATTCAAGAAATCTAGCCGTGACTTAGTCCAGAGGGTCCTCAAAAAGGTAAAAATTGGAAATTACAAAAATGTTTTCCGAAGAATCGGTGTCATATTTGTTCATATTTGGCTTAAAGATAAGTATTAAGTAGTTAATATTTATAGTTAGGGGACTTAGAATTTTACATAAGGATACTATGAGAAAAGAGAACATTCTCATTTCTATTATTATCAGATTCATTTTATTATCATTATTATCATAGTACTTTAATTTAAATGACTATATATTGTTATTAGTATCATCATCAGCAGTAGTAGTAGTAGAAGTAGTAGTAGTAGTAGTGGTAGTAGTAGTAGAAGTAGTAGTAGTAGTAGTGGTAGTAGTAGTAGTAACTTATATCAATATGTTTGAAATGCACAGCTGCCAAAAAAGGAAAATAAGTGTCATTTTCATTATTTTATCTCGAATATCATTTACTTTTATTGTTATCATTTTATTATCATTTTCATTATTATTTGAATTAATTTAAATTATCATTTAATTTTATATTGAATGAAGGTCTCTCCAAAGAGTCCTTTTTTTATTTTGCGTCTCCCAAGCACATCGGAAATTCAAATAAAACAAAAGCTATCAATCGTCTAACTGCCTTAAAATTCATTGTATATCTCCTATAAACGACAGAGTATAAAAAAGTAATAAACTAGATGCAATATTAACTGTAAATTTATTTTGATTAATATTATATAAATTTGTCTTACAATTCTGATGACTGATTAATTAGTTGATCGGCACTGAAACAGTTAATAAATGAAACTGAAATGACGTATTTTTTTTTATTTTTACGTCATTTTGTAGTAAATTAAAAACTGACGTCATTTGTGTTCAGTTTCAACTCATAAACTTTTATTGAGAAAATAATGACAGGTGCTCTACCGTGTTGACGTTTCTATGGCCAGTTACTTATCTCCTGTACTAAAGAGGGTCCTACGAAAAACTTACGAACTTTTTTTTTTTAAGCGTACGCAAAAACTTACGTTGATGTTCGTGAAACGCAAAATGAATATCGTAACTTTTTTCGTATGTTAAAAACTTACGATAATTTTTTACGTAAGTTTATGATGTTTCGTGAAACGGCACCCAGGTGACCTAAAAACTACGGAATCCCTTTAGTGACAGAACTTTTTGCAGAAACCGCGTAGAATGCAGCATTTGATTTTTAAAGATATCAAAATTTTCATGGACCCCCGTGCTCCTACTACTACTAGCGGGACAGACACCCTCTCACACTCTCATCCCTCTCCCAGTGCGAAAAGTAACGGGTTTAAAACCTGGTTGAAATTCGCTTTTAAAAATAAATAAAATACTATATTGGGAATAAGTTACAACCATGTTTATATCCTAAACACTCACTAGAATACAAAATTTGTTTGACTATCAAACTTTTTCCGGGGGAGATTCCCGTACCCTCACCAGCGGGAGAGAGACATCCGTCCCACACTCTCACTCATATTGCTAACCCCCACCCCCAATAACTGAAACGCCTATGTACGTACGCCTATGGTATCAACGGTGTGAACCTACGTAACGCGCACTTCTAAATACGGCAGACGGAACGTTAAATAGTACCAAAAATCGATAATCAGTTTTGAAACAACGTTCCGGTACCGTATTTAGCGTTTGCTTGACGTAGTTCTCCCCCTTGGTTAGCCTGATATGATAAGGCGTGGATGGACAGCTTTTTTATTATTTGGATATCTGATCTGCTGTCCTTAACGCCTTATTGCGCTAGACCAATTTATGTACTGGAAAAAAATCCTTAGACACCGCTTCGCTGTATATGTCATTTAACGCTGTTGTACGGCTTGACAGCATAACGAACTGTTGAAATAAATCGATGTTACATTAATTATCAAACGGTATAAATAAAATACATTATTTTTTTGAGTTACAATGAAATCATTAACAATTTACTAGGTGAACCATCAAAATCATAATCGTCAACGAAATTTTGACGTCACGCGCACCTGTTACGGAAATGAATAATATTGTCCACCGTGAACTACATATAACGGAGAAGATTTGATGTACACACAGTTGAAGCGAAATGCACACAAAAGTTTATATTTTCTTGAAAGTTGGTGCATAGTGATCATTCTTTGTTGTTACCTTTTAAATATTATGAAATGCTTATGAATAAAGAAAATAAAATAAGTTACCATGCGTTTTTGTAAGGAATTTGCAATCTATATAGCCTAAGCAGTGACTTAATAATATTTAATGGATAGGTCACTTATACAAGTCCTTGGAATTTGGTTTTTGACATACATGATACTACGTTAGGGTTAAGGTTATCAATCTAAAAAAATGTTTTAACATTTTACCTTTGAAATAGAAAAAAACAAAACGGACCTAGTATATAATTACCCCAGACAACTTTCTCTTATTTTATAGGCATGAAATATAGCTGAAATACGAATAAACGCGTGCTGAGAATGTATAACATCTTTTATAAAATAATAATTTTGGGAGTGGGTGCTTTTACACTTTTAATATTATTTCATAATTATAACTTCTATATGAAACATAATTTTAAGTACCCCAGAAAACGTTACTTATTCCTAGTTTTATTGACTGTAAATTGAGAAAAAGGGTTATTGCTTAAATACGGATACACGCAATGGCCCGTCTATGATACATGTATTCCTCTTTTAGTGTTGGGTAGTGTTTTTACATTTTGATATTATTTCTACAAAAATAATAATAAGTACCTCAAAAACTATTCAAATAGTAGCAGTTCGAGGATCTTGGGTGCGATATCAAACAATTGGTACATAAGATGCCTATGTACCGCAGAGACGTACGTGTGTAAAACCAAGGCACTGTCTGCTGTGCTCCTGTCTACTTACTCAGATATAAGCTATCTAAACTTTAAAGATTTGTTGTTGTTTTTTTTTCTCCAAGAATTATGTTCATTTACGACAAAAAGCTACCTACATTCCTAATCCGAAAACACTTGGTCTGAAAAAAGCGAACAAATAATTTTTAATAGTCAAAAAAGGTACAGAAGTCAAGAACTTATTTTGTATGCTATGCTTCGCGGCACCGTAAAGTTCACTTATTATGAGCCAGTAAATAGGTCGACACAATCACACACTGTGTGTATCGTTGAAATCGCTTGTACTCTAATTGAATTCCACTTGTCATGAAGGTGTTAAACAGGCATTTAACATAAGCTTCTTTAAAACAAAAGCGAATGGCCGAGCACGAATGCTATGCACAAACGTGCAACCTAGTTGTAAGCTTATTGAAAACATAATTTTAATGATGGATCGAAATTGTCTTTGAAACGACATGTACATGTTATTTATTTTTGTACTGTCGTGTTTGTTGTTACGCGAGTTATCAATCTGACCATTATGGGGACTTCCGTACAATACAGTGTTAGGTCTGTTGTGTCCTCGAGCAAGACATTTTGTCCGCATAAGCTTAGTACTGGATCTACGCAAGAAGTCTTCGAGCATGATCTGTTGTAATCAATTGTTTCTCAATCAAGGTAAAATAAATAAGTCTATATTTGCCATTTTAAGGCGACTTCTGTCAGCAAAAATAGACTTAAATATCGTCAATTTACATGTACATGTATTCATTTTTCATAAAAGAAAACAATTTAAAGAGAAAAAGAAGGTTAAAATCGTGTAAACAACTATCTTTGGAAAGATATGGTAGGTATGTAAAATATACATTTTATAATGACACCCTACGTTTTACCAAAGAGAGTTGTGAAGTTTGAATTCATTCCAAAGTTTACAACAAACTCGTCGATATAATGTACCAGTTTTAAAACATTTTTTTTTTCAAAAAATCACCCTTGCTATTATAAATAACTTGTTTAATCAGAGAATAATTCAATATTCTGCCGAAAAAAGTGACTACGGCATCGAACTTGATTACTTTACAACACGACTCGACCAGAATAATAAATAATAACACATTGTTTATCCAAACCCGACCCTCTTTTGAAAAATTGGTATGGTAGGTAAGCATTATTTTTAAAATCCCATCAACGTCCAATCGACTTACCCAACATAGAGCAACTGTTGGCTCAGTAAAATGTATATCATCAGCATGGTTTGGGTAGTAGTGCAATTCAGTGTAATATATCACTTATTAAATTCTTCGAAGAGTAATATATATCCTATATATAGAGATAAATGATTGCATTTGTTTATCTAAATTTCGGATTGCACATTTGGCGCTCGACTCCCCACCGATACAAACAAGATATGCTTGTCCTTTTGATATCGAAAGGAAGGACTTTGGGTGGTAAACTTTTCTCCTTTTTTTAAATTAAAAAAGGAGCATTTCAAGTTATGCTTACAGTTATTTTTGTGTGACCATTTTCTCATTTTTATTCCATTTTTAAAGTAGGAAATAGCAAAAAAAAATTAAATATCTATAATTATAATTGTTTGCCGTCCATCGAAAACGTAATTCTTCAAAGTTTTGCAAAATAATCTCTGATGCGTTGTTAAAATGTTTTTGTTAAAATAACTACACAATACCGTTTTTGTTTAAAAAAATCGTAAAAAGCCAATTTATTTTGCTTCCAACCCGTAATACTTTTAAAAACGGAAGAAAAATAATTGGAAAAAGACAAACATTTTATCATCTTTGTTAAATTGTTAAATCCAGACAAAGGTTCAAAAGTTTTTAAAGGATTACTATTAAGGTGTCATCCGAAATTTCAGCCATGTATGTTGCACTGATATTAGCCTATCAGTCTCTGTCTATATATTGCATTTTTCTATTGTTTTTCATTATAAAATTTAAAGTTATTAAACACAGAACATATCATATCATATATCACTTATACTAACAAGTACTACAAAAAAACATAAAATTAATGTAAACTGTTCGATTTAAACTAGACAAAAATAGACCGGCACCGTGCATTTTTCGATTTCATAATATAAAGGCATCTGTTTTTATACAATATGGTGATAATTCATTCGGAACACTCTATGTCAGATGATAATGGCGAACATTACATGTTCATCTGAAACAGGACCCCTCTCGTGTTTAAGATCGTTTTATCGGTATACTTAGCGTACACTGCATATATTTTTATCACGGATCAATATATTTAATTTTAAATTTTGAATTCTCATTCATTATATGTCAATTGTTTATATTTTAAAGTAGTGATACCTTCCCAACATATTCCGTTGGGAACTTCCAGTTAGTAAAATCGGCTTCCGCGATTGCACGTCTCGGGAGACGCAAAAATAAAAAAAATGTCAAAAGGCTCCTTAGAGAAGTGCAATATGTCGCACTACGCCTTGGTTAAAACAATGTTTGCATGTATTTGTTATCAACATATTACATATACATAATATATTCATTACACAGCGATGCATAACTGAGAAGAAAGCTATGTTTTAGCTTGAACAAAATCTTATCAACACAGAGACATGCTCCTTGAACATAAAAGCTGTTAACGATGTTTAAATACTTCATTATTCTTTCTATCATAGTGTATTCCTTATTTATTTATTTAGAACATTTTCTGAATTTAGAAAAACAAAATTAAATGCACGTACAAATAATTTTAGCCATACCATAGCGTAGTATCTCGATGGTTAGTCATTTCCAAATACGTATATCATATTATACAATAAAATATTGCTTACAATACTTACCTCACACTATGGAACCTGTTTAATTCCAAATAGAATGTCGAGTATATTAGTAATATGTTATATAAAACCGCTGCGTACTGCACATAGGACACAGTCTAACTAATTACAGACTAAGGAGTTAAGTTTTAAATGTAGAAAGCATATTGATCACTTCCTGTTTTGCGTTATACAACACATCTAAAGCAAAAAACTGTTCACCGATCGTAGTGTCGTAGGTATCACGTGGCGTACAGTGCAAACACTATAAACATGCACATGTTTACAACAAACCGTAGCATGCAGCCTTACGTTATATACACTGCGTGACAATTGTGAAAAATATAAAGTTGCAAAACTTGGTTTACGTCGAGTTAAGATTGATACCATATACCGTATCATAATGTGATACCAAATATCGTATTATAATGTGATTCCATATACCATATCATACTGTGACACCATACACCGTATCATACTGTGATACCATATACCGTATCATACTGTGATACCATACAACGTACCATAGTGTGATACCATACACCGTATCAAAATGTGATACCATACACCGTATCATAATGTGATATCATACACCGTATTATAATGTGATACCATATACCGTATCATAAAGTGATACCATGCACCGTATCATAGAATGATACAATACCCCGTATCATAATGTGATACCATACATCGTATCATAATGTGATACCATACATAGTATTATAATGTGATACCATACACCATATCATACTGTAATACTCTACACCGTATCATACTGTGATACCATACACCGTATCATAATGTGATACCATACATATATCATACTGTGATACCATACACCGTATCATACTGTGATACAAGACCGCGTATCATAATGTGATACCATACACTGTTTGATTACAGGATAACATACACCGTATCATAATGTAATATCACACTTCGTTACATTACGTGATACCATACACCACTGCATTACGTGATACCACACACCGTTACATTACGTGACGCCATACACCGTTTCATTACGTGATACCATATACAGTACCATGATGTGATCCCATAGACCGTATCATAATGTGATATCACACACCGTTGCATGACGTGATATCATACAGCGTTGCATGACGTGATACCAGACACCGTGGTATTACGTGCTACCACACACAGTTACATTACGTGATACCATACACCGTTGCATTATGTAATACCATACATCGTTGCATTACGGGATATCATACATCGTATCATAATGTAATTACATACACCGTTGAATTACGTGATACCATACACCGTTGCATTACATGATACAAGACTCTATTGCTTTACGTGATACCATGCACCGTACCATACGTGATACCATATACACTGTTGCATTACGTAATATCATAATGTGATATCATACACCGTATCATAATGTGATACCAGACATCGTTGCATTACGTAATATCATAATGTAATATCATACACAGTATCATAATGTGATATCATACACCGTATCATAATGTGATACCAGATATCGTTGCATTACGTTATATCATAATGTGATATCATACACAGTATCATAATGTTATATCATACACCGTATCATAATGTGATACCAGATATCGTTGCATTACGTTATATCATAATGTGATATCATACACAGTATCAAAATGTGATACCAGATATCGTTGCATTACGTTATATCATAATGTATTATCATACACAGTATCATAATGTTATATCATACACCGTATCATAATGTGATACCAGATATCGTTGCATTACGTAATATCATAATGTGATATCATACACAGTATCATAATGTGATATCATACACTGCATCATAATGTGATACCAGATACCGTTGCATTACGTGATATCATACACCATTGCATTATGTGATATCATACACCGTTGCATTATGTAATACCAAACACCGTAACATAATGTAATATCATACACCGTATCATAATGTAATACCATATACCGTTAAATTACGTGATACCATACACTGTTGCATTACGTAATATCCAACACCGTAACATAATGTGATACCTACACCGTATCATAATGTGATAACATAATGTGATAACATACACCGTATTATAATGTGACACGATACACAGTTGCATTACCTGATACCATACACAGTTGCGTTACACGAAACCATACACCATAACATAATGTGATGCCATACGCCGTATCCTAAGTGTGATAACATACACTGTTGCATTATGTAATACCATATACCGTACCATGATGCGTTTCCATACACCGTTGCATTACGGGATACCATACACCGTTGCTTTACGTAACAGCAAACACCCTAACATAATGTGATACCATACACCGTATCATAATGTGATAACATAATGTGATAACATATAGTCATAGTATCATAATGTGGTAACGTACACCGTATCATAATGGGATAACATAATGTGATAACATACAGTCATAGTATCATAATGTGATAACATACACCGTGTTATAATGTGACACCATACACCGTTGCATTACGTGATACCATACAACGTTGCGTGACTGTGAACAACGAACTTGAAATTAAGTAAACTATTGTGTTTGATAGGATTGTTAATATTTTATATACTCATTTGAAATGCCCCCGAGTGTCGTCGGTAATTTAAGACAGTAGGAAATATGATATTTGTCGAGCAGGTAGGGTATTTCCCAACTATGTTTTTCATACTTAATATTAACCTGTAACACACATTACAGGTAAAGGTCGGTTATTTACTTCAAATCTAAAGAATGCTTTTTAATGAAATAAAAACACGTCTACATTGGACGATAACAACACATAAAGTAAATGAACATAGTATTACTTCAGTTTAGGCTATAGAATTAAACTCGGAGAACGGTGAAATTGTTGTTTTAAATTTATATATAGATATCCTTGTAGAACCAATATTAAGCATACGCAAATAACGTGTCTTGCTCAAGGTCACAACACCTGGTTGTGGTGGTGGGTTGAACGCATGACTCTCGTAGCATGAACCCGGTACTATAACAAACGCTAAACGTGGGATGATGGCCATGCACACGTAACTTTTATTGCAAATAATTAGATTAAATGTGTAAACATAATCGTCGTTCCAAAGATCTATCAGGCTAATAAAGGGTATAAGAAACACCATACCTCTGCAAATAAATGAGTAAATACCATCACATATAGAGAAAGGAGACAAACGGACCGTATAGCAATGTTCATGACCAATCATCATAGAGATAATGAATATGTGGTAATTCGACCTCATGATCACTGAATTAACAGCCAGGCGCGTCACCGGCTGATCTAGCCTACATGTATAAAAAGAGAAACGAGTGCTTCATTTAGCTCTCGCGATAGGCGTCAATAGGCGTGCTATATATATTTTTCGCATTGTAAGGTGTATGGCAATTCACTATAACCAATACTAAAAGTATACATTAAGTTTAATGAACAAGCATACCTGTCCGTAGTTACACTATTATAATGGACCGTCTCTGAAACAAAGTATGTTGATATTTTATTGTAATAATATAATGTAATAGTAGTGGTGGTAGTAGTAGTAGTAGTAATAGTAGTAGTAACTCTCAAGAAAGGCACCAACGGCATGATATGCACACGTTTGGTACCTAAATTACACAAGACAAGCACCATATTCATGATATGCACACGATTGGTACCTTAATAACACAATTAAGGCACGGACAACATGAGAACCACAAGTTTGGTACCAAAATTACAAAAGACAAACGCTACCTGCATGATACATGTAAGTACGTGTTTTGTACTTAAATTACACAAGACAAGCATTAACTGCAGAGAACCACATGTTTGATGCCTTATATACAATAGACAGGCACTAACGCCATGAGAACCACACGTTTGGTACCTAATTTACACATGGCAAGCACCAATTGATGATAAGCATCTGCTTCTACCGAAATTATACAAGACAACTGATACCTACATGATAAGCACATTACACGTGTTTGCTACTTAAATTAAGCAAGGTAAGCACCAGCTGCACGATAACCACAAGTTTCGTATCTTTTCTCACTTGATACACAACATCCTTACATGACTATTGATTTTTTCATAATGGGCAGTAGATTTTCTAATCTATATATACTCAATAACCTTACACAACATTCAATTTCCTTGTTTGACACTATAGTTTCATACGCGACACTAGATTTTCTCACTCAATACATAACATCCTTATTTGAACATAGACTTTTCTTACTGGGCACTAGATTTTCTTATCTATATATAATCAACATTCTAAACCACTTTCAAATTTCTTATTTCACACAATATTTTCATACGTGACACTAGATTTTCTCAATTGATACACAACATCCTTACTTGACTTTAGACTTTTCTTACTGGGTTATAGAATTTCTAATCTATATGTTCTCAATATCCTTACACGTCATTCAAATTCCTTATTTGACATTAAAATTTCATACACGACACAAGATTTTCTCACTTAATACGCAAAATCCCTACTCAACTATAGATTTTTCTTACTCAGCACTAGATTTTCTAATCTTATATACTCAACATCCTTACGGAACATTTGATTTCCTTATATTACACTATATTTTCATACGTAACACTAGATTTTCTCACTCAATGCGCAAAATCCCTGCTCAACTATAGATTTTTCTTACTGGACACTAGATTTTCTAATTTATGTATACTCAACATACTTTCGTGACATTTGATTTCCTTATTTGACGCTATATTTTCATAAGTGACATTAGATTTTCTTACTCGATACACAACATCCTTACCCGACTATATATTTTTCTTACTGGGCACTAGATTATCTAATCTATATATACTCACCATCCTTACAGAATATTCAATTTCCTTGTTTGACATTTTATTTTCATACATGACACTAGATTTTCTCACTCTATACACGACACTAGATTTTCTCACTCGATACACAACATCTTTACTCAACACTAGATTTTTCTTACTGGGCACTAGATTTTCTGATCTATATATACTCAATATTTTAGTTGACATATGATTTTCTAACTTAAAATTAAAAAAGTTGTGAATTTCTGAAAAGTGAACCCACCATCAATGTATGTAAATATGACGTCACACCTGGAAGGTGTCAAATTAAACATAAATTACTCATCAAAAGCACTCGTAAGCCTGTTTATTTTTATTTTAAAAATGTTTTCAATTTCCCTATTGTTCATTCTTTATAGAAAATTAATATAACTATTAAAAAACATAAGGATTTGTATGTTGTCAAATTACCGACTAGATTTTTCGAAAGAGAGGCAAAATATTGTGAAACAATACCTGGATTTAATCTCTTATATTTCCCTCAAAACACAATGAAAAATATATCTTGATATGTTTGTTGTTGAATGATATATCAAACTTGCATTCTTAAAGTTCATAAAAAAAAATAACTAACATTGTTTATTTAGTGTCCAGATCTTTCTGAACGGTACACGCGTAGAAACAATGGCGGCAAAATGTTGATTTTAGGAAATGGAAACATTTGGGAGGGACATTAAAGGATAACTTTAAAAGTATTGGCGATTGAAAATATAGTATACAAAATGGTTATTGTGAGTAATTCATATTAGTATTTTTGATATCTTTCGTGAATTAAGGTTTTGAAAAGAACCATTTGACGCCGAAAAATATACATTGTAAGGAAATAAGTAAATTGTGGATGATTTCTCTTCTAATAAAACTTAATATATTGGTAACTTTGACAATATGTTCGATTAAAAATGTATTATATCAAATGAGTTTTGTCAGGTTTCCTTGTTTCTTTCTTGAGTATCCGAGAACATCAGGTTTCAAAAAGAACGCATTGAGGATAAAACCGTACATTTTGTCAATATTGATCGATTTTGAATGTGATTTTAATCATTTTATTGGACTATTTCTTCTAACCTTTATCAATTTAAAGTTTAGGTATTATGAAGCAAATCTTTAAAATATCAATACAGAGCTTAAAGTAACACAGATGAAAAAGCATTATTGTACACACATAAAGCGTGGACTTTCCGTAGTACGTGTGAATATAACGTGACACCGGCACATTCCAATTAAATAACACCGATATCAATATTGGAACCCTCGGTTCCAATTGGCCAATTCTAAAAATAGATTTCCGATTTCAATTTGGAATTTACAAGTTGGACATTTATCTTTCCAACTTGGACGAAACGATTTTCAAGTGGGAAACATGCATTTGTGGGGTCTTTAGATTATAATTGTGACTTAAATCGGCAATTTATAATGCTTTTGACTACCTTTTTGTGATCGCATAGTATTACTCTTCAAACTGCGATACTTTGCCAACAATAATAATGAAAATTAAAAAAATGTTTTTGGAAAAAAATAATTTTTCTAGAAATTCACTGTGTTGTGTTGTGCCATGTTCAAATCACTGCCGAGAGCTCATTTCTTGACCGATTTTGTTGAACTTTATTGCCGAGCCGACATTCATCGGGCTTGAAGACTACTAGTAAATTTGGTTGGTTATCTTCGTGACTCACCCCGGTGTTCTATAGTCGAGTAGTCGTTGAGTACGTAACGTACTGCTTGGCGTTTGATTTGCTCTAAGAGCTTTTATGTCCTCTTGAAGGACCAGGCACCTAAAGTTGCAGTATATTTAAGAGCTGGGCGCACCATAGTAGTATATGCAACTACGTGTATTTTTACAATCCTTAAAGTTTCGACTGAGAGATCTTTCCCCCTTTCCTGTTACTCTGTGTGCCTGCTGCATGATAGGCTGTTGGATATAGTGACTTCTGGATATTTACTTGCATCGACTGTCTCTAGTGTCTCTAGTGTCTGCCCATGTGGGGTATATATGTGATGTGAAGGACTTGTTTGTGCTTGCACAGTATTAATATTTTTGTAGGCGTTAATGCTCATTTACCTCTTTATCTCCCGTCCTTGTAATAAGATCTTGTTGAACGCGGTGGCTGTCATAGTGATAAGTGACAGATCTGAAAGGTGTCATCAGCGGATATCGGAGTGTTCGACCACATGGTAGTTTCTGGTAGGTCGTTTATGTAGGCAAGACGATGTAAAGGACCGAGAGCATTGTCACATGCTATTCCATACAAAAGTATGTTTTTGATGAGTGGTATATTTGAAGCAGTTCCTGTTGTTTTTGGTTTCCGAGAAATGGTCTTATCCATTTGATATAAAGTGCTTCTTTGACACAGTGTGAAACGACCATGAGGGACCTTGTTTAAAACCTAAGTCAATCATGATCGATTCGACTTGATTTCCTTTTAAAAAGGTTCTTGGTAATATTCCGAACCGTAACGGTAACCATCAACTGCCTCTCGTATGAGCTTCTTTCATGAATTTTGTGAGAATTTGTAATAGGTGACAAAATGTGGACATGGTCATATGCTACTTATGGGCGGTACGGAATCCAGGCCTGTCGATTTATGAACCTAAAGCTGACTCAATAACTCGCTGAAGCCGTTTTGCGTTATAGTAATGTCTTCCATTATTTGGTGGGGTCTATGACCATTGTTGGGTAAAGTGGAGTATCTTCTCGTGTATAGAATTTGCTTTTCTGATGTTTTTTCATTTCATATAACCATATTTGTTCGTTAAGGCTTCCACCAAAAACGTTTCACGTCCTTTACTCCTGATAATAATGGACCGAAATTTCTTCGGGTTCTCCTTGTAATTATTGCTGGCCCCTTCATGTTAACTCCTAGCATTTTATACTGGACCGCCAATTGTAATCTGAGATATTTTTTTCCGTCTCGTTTCTTGGCGGTCTTTATTGTCACTCTGTCGCCTCACTGCTTTCTTATAATGGCTCTTCGTTTTGTTTTTCTGTTCACCCAATATAGTGCTTGTCTCGTCATCAAGACGTGTTCAACATCAAACTAAAATCATTATGCTCGGGTATGAAATCGTTCAGACTGTTCATGAACTGTTCTGTAATGAACTTAACTAAAAAATTAAAAAATGGAATTGTATACATTGATGATTCTAATTATTTAATTTGCTCGAATGATTAAATCCTATATGTATAATGCACACTAAACGCCATATGATTAACATAAGTCTTCGTGGTCCAGGGGATCAGTGCTCGACTTCCCCTTGGGAAACCCAGGTTCGAACCCCACCATAACCATACTAAAGATTATTATTATTTTTATCTAATTATTCTTTACAGTACTGTATGATATTTTTTCATTTCAAATTTTCAGAACGTTTGAAGCCAAACAGCAAAAACTAAACGGAAATGACTTTTAGAAACACAAGATATTCCATTACAAGGGACGCGGTGTACTATGTATATTGCTGTTTTAAAGCCGGCGTGTCGGATTGGAAGAACATCTCAATGTTGATAAAACGGCGTGCCAGTGAAGCATGCCACATCGATACGTCTGCTCGTTCAGAGTGCTATATAAATATTTAGTCAGGAAAAATTGAGTCGATCAACAAGTAATTGTGTAAGTCTATGAAGGTCACCGTGAACAAGAATCGACATAATTATCTTGTCCAGAATTATTTAAGTCATTGTAGTTTGTGGCAAGCAAAACATACCACCACGCCGGGTCACACAGAGGAAAATAGTAATTTCTTCGCAATACTAGTGATTTTGCACAAACAAACATTATACTATCAGAACATTTACCAAACGCACATTATAACGTTTAATACACACCACCCGATGTTCAAAATGAACTAATTAAAATGTGTGCTAGCCAGCTAACAGACCAATTCCTATCAGATTGTCACAAATGTGCCTACTTCGCCATAACGGCGGATGAAGCAACAGACAAATCCACGAAGAGCAAATGTCCATGTGTGTGTGTTTCGTCGATGAGTAGTGCACTGTGAGAAAAGAGTTTCTTGGTTTTATTGAGTGTGCTTCTATTAAAGGTGTTGCTCTATGAGAGAATATTCTGGCGTTTTTGCAAGAAGCTGACCGCGAATTGTTGAAAATCAGAGCGTAGTGCTTTCACGGTGCCTCAATATGTGTGGCAAGGTCTGTGGACTACAAGTACTTATGCGTGAAAGATCACCCCATGCAAAGTATGTCCATTGCAAGTAGCACTCAAACATTCCATGTGTTCGAACCATGATATCCACTGTTTAGGACATCAGCTTCGTGTTCGGCTATTCAGGGAAGCGGCTGGTAGCGTTCCAGGATTAGCTGTCTCGAGACGTCGCTACGAAAGAAGAATTTGATCAGCGCACTCCGGTCGCTGTGTGAAACGCAATGGTCAAGTTGTTCGGATGCACTGAGAATGCATTCACTGATGACACTGCAAGAAGACGGGGACGAGCACGCTGGCCAATATCTCGCGGCCATACTACACTTTCAGTTCATCATCTCACTTGTGGAAGAACATATTCTGAGCAGCACTGTCCTGCTGACCAACATTCTACAGAAGGAATATAATGATATTCTGCATTCTGTTAATGAAACACGTGTCATTATCAAGTTATGCAATGATGAGAGAGGTGACCTGGAGGTCTGGAATGCCCTATACGACAAGGTCACGGACATTAGCGCCGAATTTGACATCCACCCATTAATGCCGAGACGAATTGGTCGGCAACACCATACCGCAAATCCCGAAGTGCATACCTTATCTAAACTCTTCAGAATCACCCTGTACAACGTGTTTTTCGACCGTTGAACACAGGAAATGGAAACACGCATACTGGGAAATGAAGACCGGTACTCTGCCCAACATTTGTTGCCGTCAAAACTTGATGATCTGCGCGTTGACATGCTGCCGTCGATATATGCTGCCTATGCCCCAGATCTTCAACACACGTTTGGGGAATTTAAGACAAAAAAGATGGAGTATGGTAGACGGTAGACCTTCCAGACTACTGGAAGCACTCAGTTGACGAACAAAGACCTTTATCCTTGTATATACACAATTCTAGGGGTTATAATTGCTATGCCGCCGGCGTCTGCCTCATGTAAGCGATCATCTAGTGCAATGAGACGCATCAAAAACTAATTGCGTTCAACAATGAGATCCGACACGTTGTCATCGCTAGCGTTGATCCACATACACAAGGACATAGACATAGATGTTGATCGTGTAATCAACGTGTTTGCGTCACGAAAAATGCAGAAATCTGGAGTTTGTCTAAAGTAACTTAAGAAAAAACTTTTACTTTTCTGCAGCACATATGAACAGTCCTTATCAATAATGTATGGGCAAACATATCTGGGTAATAAACATTGTAACACCACTTGTATGAAAATAGTAACCATTTTAAATCAGAATGCTACTTCAATGTCCCCTTTATCAATCTTCAAAATATTACATTTTTATCAGTTTATTTGGTTATAAAGCAGTGAATTAACGATTAATTTTTAGGATATTGAAGCCCCTAAAACACAAGAAATATACGCCAAAACTCCCTTACGACAGTATAGCTGATTTTTTTTTCGGAGGAGAATTCTCACCCGAACCCCCTTCAACTGTGCCTACACATCGTTTTCAGCCAAGCTGCGCCCCTGAGACTTCATAGGACATAATTATATATCAAAGCGTATACATACAGCTCTTACATTTTTGTTAACTTGAGTAAGCTTTTGTCTACCAAAGTATTCATACGTGTTTTAAATCACTGAAATAACTGTTGATTAACCACACTCAATGGCTTATATATGCCTACATAACCAACAAGATTTATGTCCCTTGTCTCGGTAATTTTCTTTGACCGCAATGGCTTTTCTTTTCTTGTAATATGTTTTAATGAAGATGGTCAAAAATTATAACACTGTTTAAACTGTTTCCAGTAGTTTGCCAAACAGCATACTAGTATGCTAGTCCCTTCGTGATGCTACACACGTTCACATTTAAATGCAAAAGTAAGTACATGCATTGATATTTATTTATTCTATTCTAGTCAATACACTGAACAGGTACGAGTATGTTCCGATAATTTGCCGAGAGATACATATCTCACATTCTACAGTGTCTCGAAAGGTTGTACGTTTTATTTTTAGCACTAGTCACACTGGATCGTACGTTGATTGGTGACTATTTGGCCGAGGTACGACCAATCGGCAATGTTTGCTACGATCTGCATTTGCTATCGCATACTGCGATTGTGAAGCCATGCAAAACGAGGCACCAATCGTCACGTGGCAGGACCAGTTGCAAGATCAATCGTGCGACTACATGACCCGCGATCATGCACGATTGGTGGTACGACCATGTAAGACCTGTCCACGACTTCTTACGATTTGGAATCGCTGGTCAGAAGTTTTGAACATGATCAACCACCTTACTGCAACTTATTTTGCTGTGGCGATCACCCAAGACCGCTGTGACTAGTCGCGCGCTATTTCTACGATTTGCCCGCGATTTCAGCATTTTTCGTTGCAACTAGGTCGTAACTTGTTCGTAGGCCCCCAGTGACTGTGGTTTTATAATACCTCCGTCGTTTTTGCCGGTGTAACGTTGTAAACTGACCCCCATAGAATAATAATCGGGGGTCATTATTTTATATGCAACATTTTTGTGACCGCAACTCCTCATTCATTATTGGATGGAATCGATTCAAACTTTCAGGGATTACTACTACTAATGCTTAGTTGTGGAGGAAGAAACAAATCTTGGAATTGCTCAATCCGTTCTGGAGTTATGGCCCTTTTTTCAAATGGCATCGGCGGGAGATATGGCTGTCATTCGACTGCAGCCCTTGTTTTTTTCTAAGAAGTGGTCCTTGCTTCCTTGGTTTCTTTAAAAACACATTAAAACTTTATATATAAGTCGTGACGGGTATCGTAACAGAAACTTAGTTAACATATTGTGCAATGGCTTTGACTGTTATAAAGGGGTATAATTATTGCTCAAGACGTGTTACTTAAAAGCTCTTGAAAAGTGACAAAAATCACCCAAACCTCCAGGGGAATGCCTATATTTCAATATTATACTGAAATTCGAACAACATCTTATTGTCATGGGCGTCACAGGTCATAAAACATGGGACTTCCCCACAACCGATTTGAATATTTTATGCCTTATATTGATATAATTGTTGACTTTTTCTACTTAAAAACGCCTGAAAAGTGACAAAAATACCCAAAATCCAAAGAAGGATGTCTCTTCAACAATATACTGAAATTTGAATAATTTCTAACGACGAGGAGCGTCACAGGTAATAAAACCACTGGGCTACCCCACACCCGTTTCGCCTATTTTTGGAGGTATATATGAGTGACATATAGGTGATATAATGAAGGTTAAGGGTATTTGACATCACTTTCAGGGGTGGCATCAAACATTGTGCTTTTCCACGTATAAATTGCCTTTTTACATTCTTGCACTCCAGAAAATGAACTATTTTACCGTCAATAGCATTTTTTCGTAATGAGCCCGCGAGCCCATGCTATTACGAAATTAGTGCAACATGTAGGATGCAATAACAAAATGATGTTTCCTCTAAAATTTCGGACAAAATCACCATTACTATCAGTTCCAGAATGCTTACACTACATTGTACAGAAGGTAAATTAATAAGTATATACATGTATGCGTAACATAATTATACGTTATACCTTGCATATAACGCGATGTCATAAAGTTACGAGGCTGTTAAAGGTACTATCTCACCGAATCTTGGAAAAATCCTCGAAAAATAAAACTTAAGCCTGTTGAAATACTTGAAGAATGATACTATTATAGGTAACAAAAAGATTTAGATCTAAAACATGTCCTAAACAAAAAGTCATGCACCTTTAAAGCAGGAGTTTCGTGATCTATGTTCTAAGTATGTTCTACCGTGTATCTTTAAAGTTGCAGGGATTCCAAGTTGCAAAAGGATTCCTTTATGTATCCCTCTTCCATTAGGTCATCTGTTTCTATTGGCAAAGGTTTGATACGGCGAAACAATATCCCTTTGGTGAGACCTATCCACTTTAATAAGCAAGCGCGCTACGATTGCGCCACCGAGGCTCACAAAAGTGGTAAGTATTTAAAAGAGGATGCGTAGTTCAGCCTCAACCTGGATAGCTGGTTTTTAAAATGCGTTGTTATGCCACCGCAATTCGAGGAATAGAGTGAATTAAGGTGGCTTGCCAGTCTTCTTTGACGTCGGTCGACGTAATAATGGTCGAAAAGTAAAGATATCGTATTGCCCTGATATTTGGTATTCATATACAAGGACACCTCCCCTTTATTTTGTACGATTCAGATCTTTTATATTCCTTTTTTGTTTAGCAAAGGGCTGTTTCGTACAATTAATTAATGAAAAATTGAAGTATCTGGAGTAAAATTGGCTTATTTTTTTTTTGCTGGATTAATTTCAAAAACAACATTCGGATACTCTTGACAAGGGAAACAGAATGATATAAGTCAGTGTTGTCAATCGGAAATTTCATAAAATGTCACTATGATGGGCGTTCAATGTTTTAAAAAATGCGCGATTCTATTGATCTTAGAGTAGCACCATACGAGCTTCGGTGAACGATTTGGTCGACGGAAAACGATTCAATTTACTAACGACTTACGCAGTCTTTTTGCTAGGAAAATTCCGAACAAGTTTATGAAATAAAAAAGGGGGTCTTTCCGTGATATATTTCATGACCAGAATCATTTCAGATGACTAATAAAAGATGATAATACACTGTTTGTAAACAAAACCAAATTATCCTCCAGTCTAAATATCGGTTCTCTCTGTTTCTATAGTAACCTTAAAACGACTTAGGTAAATCTTCTATTATTGTAATACTTCTCCTTAAGTACAATAATGATAATTCAAATGTAAACCCTTTTAAATTTCATTTTTTAATAGATGTACGTTTATTTCTTAGCGGGGCCTCTAAGTTATACTGCTGTTGTGTCAGCTGTAGACGCAACAGCAGCAGAAACAACAACAGCAACAAATATAAGCAATAGAAACACGACAGTGACTTGAATTGATATAGAGTATGTTAGTAATAGGTTAGGTGGGGGTCAATATTTTATAGATAAAATCGGGGGGGGGGGGGCATTATTTTATAAAGGGTGTCAGTATTTTATAGAAAATGGGTCATTATTCTATATAAATAATGACCGGGGGTCATTATTCTATGGGGGTCAGTTTACAACGTTACACCGGCCAAGGGACATTTAACAACGTGCAGTACTGACTGTACGTATTAATTTCTGTATTATGTTGCTTTTTTATACAGTTTGCCCTCAAAGGACCGGGTTGTATCCACTCTATCTGGAGATTTTAGGCGCATTGATGTTAGAACTTCTTGGTTAAGGCGCGTCAGGTCTACATTTATGTAGACTCCTGTATTTGAGAGAGTTTTGCATTGGAGAAGATGTTTCAACTTGACGCGATACAAACTTTACTATTATTGGTCTTTTTTTTCAAGGAGCGTGTTTTCAAAGATAATAGGCAATATCTAAATATTTTATAGATTTTGTGAAACTTGAACATATCGAGGGGCTAGTATATATACGGGCTTTGAAAAGTTTCTTTAAATTTTACATAAGAATACTATAGGAAAACGTATTTGTTTGGTTCATTTGTTCATCCATTTGTGCAGATTGTGAAATCTGAAGCATCTACTAGTCTTAGCAAATAAGATTAAGTTCAATGAGCAGGATTGAATTTCTATAAAGGGCCAAGGGGTTAACATTTGTTCATAATTGATATAAATTATCGCTATGATTAAGTGTTCTAAGTTTGTACAAATCAGAACCTATAAAATATAGGCCCTGTATGAGGTTGTTTTTTTGTTGTTTAGGTGTGTGTTTTTGTGTGTGTTTTTGTGTTTTTTGTTGTTTTTTTTGGGGGGGGGGGGGGGGGGTTGGGGGAGGGATGTTGTTTTTTTTTATTGTTTTATGTTTTTTTTTGTTTTTTTTGTTAGTTTTACGTTGGAATGCTTTGGGAAAACAGAACATTCTCATCTTTTCGACCATTTGTGGATATATGTATCTAAAGCATTGTCTAGTAACAGTAAATTATCCTTACATCAGCAAGGGGCTGGGATATATAGGGATCCTGTGAGGTGACTTTTTCTTTTACAAAGGAATATTTTGGTGAAAACTGATTTTTTTATCCACGGGAATAAAAAAAAAACGGAATAAAAAAAACATCTATTTAAAATTCTAAAGCATTTCTGATCATAGCAATTCCCAAATGAGTGGGTTATTGTTATACGTTTTAACACATCAAGGGACTGGGATGTATAAGGGTCCTGTAGGAGGTATATATTTTATTTACATATGAATGGTATGGGAATTTAAAGTATTTCCTTTTCATAGCAATTAATTCTTTTTTCAGTAAGGATGGCCATTATAAACCAATAGGTCAGGTAAATTAGGTGGTTTAAACACCTATACTGCCGCGTGTGGTTCATTGTGAATAAAATAGTGTTTATACTAAACTATGTATAGTCTCGTATCCTGCCCAACTCCATTCTGTTACTCATCATTACGCGAGTAACGGAATAAAGGTGTGAAAAGAATCGAGTTTATTCCATATGCACGTGTGACTTAATAATGTGGATAGGTCACTGGCATAATATTTGCCAAAATTCTCAACACGTGTGGAGGAGGTGGAAAATTTATAACATTATCTTATTCTAATAGCTAACGGTGGTTTAGGGAGTGGGTGCGAAACTGTTATTAGTAGGAGTTTAGGACAAAGAGCGAGTGGTGATAATTTTGGTAAAGAGCGAATGGGGAAAGTTTTGGTATAGAACGAGTGAGGATAGTTTTGGTATAGAGTGAGTGGAGATAGTTTTGGTATAGAGCGAGTGAGGATAGTTTTGGTATAGAGCGAGTGGTGATAATTTTTGGTATAGAGCGAGTGGGGATATTTTTGGTATAAAGCGAGTTAGGATAGTTTTGGTATAGAGCGAGTGGGGATAGTTTTGGTATAGAGCAATGGGGATATTTTTGGTATAGAGCGAGTGGGGATAGTTTTGGTATAGAGCGAGTGGGGATATTTTTGGTATAGAGCTAGTTAGGATAGTTTTGGTATATAGCGAATTGGGATAGTTTTGGTATAAAGCGAGTGGGGATAGTTTTGGTATAGAGCGAGTGGGGATAGTTTTGGTATAGAGCGAGTTAGGATAGTTTTGGTGTAGAACGAGTGGGGATAATTTTGGTATAGAGTGAATGGGGATAGTTTTGGTATAGAGCGAGTGAGGATAGTTTTGGTATAGAGCGAGTGGGGATAGTTTTGGTATAGAGCAAATGGGGGTAATTTTGGTATAGAGCGAGTGGGACAGTTTTGGTATAGAGCGAGTGGGGATATGTGTCTTACTCTGCACCTGGCACGTTTATCAACTACACAGAGATATTGGACATCGCATGTATTTAAGTATTTAATCAGCCTCAATATCAAAATATAGTAATCATTACTAATCTATTACCTGCGGCAGTGATAGACAACTAAATAAACTATACTAACACCGTTTGAAATAATGGTTAACGCACCAAGCTTACTGGTACTGCTTCTGGGTATTCAGCAGTCATGGTCGCATTTGTGTTTATTTACTCCTAAGCAGAGAGGACCCCTGGATATATCAACGGTAGGAACAATTGTTTTATATAGGGTTTTCTTTTCGTACGGTTATTTAGGTATATATATAATTTTAAATATTTTACAATAGCGCAACCTGATCACTACAATCTGATGTCTCTTTTTCTTGATACTTGTAAACTACTTTATATTGATTATAGTGGTGATGAACATAATTATAAAAGACGTAAAAAGGCAGCTTTTGAAAATGTCACTGACCATTTCATATCAGACGTTTCGTTGCCGACATAAGTTATTAAATATGGTTATCTTGTTGGCAGTACTACGTGTTGGCGGTAATACTCAGTCGACCTCGATCAATAAAACTGGACATGCCATATATAACATACCATGACCCATATTTACCACGTTTAAAATCGGGATTTAACTTTTAGCGAAAAACAACAAAACCTTTGCCTTATTTCGAGCATTCAGCTGATAACTAAGTTATACATTTAATGTATGCATGTAAAGAAGTGTAGTAGTAAAATTATAATATACAGCAGTTGATACACATGTTATACAATATACAAGTTTAGGGTAAACAGCACATATGACGGGCGCATTGTCCTGTCTTACATCCCCCATCCTCTGTTCCCGCATCTACAACCCCACGCCACCAACACATCTTGAAAACTACAATAAATTAATATAACTATAAATATCTTAAACAATAGTGGGGTGCAAGGCATGACAACGCACCCGGCATCTGTGGTAAACAGCTGCCCAATGTTGGACAATTAATTGTGATAAAGAACATCAGTCATGATTGCCTAGACCTTCATTCCAGTCAGGTAATCCATCGTGCTTCCGTCACACACCACCGTGCGGAGGGCAGCCTGTGGAGACGCCAACCGTCACCTACACTGCAGGACAGACGGCCTTCATACAATGGCAACAAAACTACAACCACTACGAGGCAGGGTATCCAGGTACTTTGGATATACACAATCCATTACATCAATTGTTTATTACGTTATAATTGATATAGTTTACATATGTTTAGTTTAGTTGCTGCATGTGTGAGGAGAGGTCAGTAAGTCAGGCAGGCAACTTTCAGGGGCGGATCCAGGATTTCAGTTAAGAGAGGTGGATTAAGGGGGCGCAACACAAAATGTGAAGGGGTACACATATTTTTCAGTAGAAATATAATAGATTTAAATAACCCGTTTGCCAGGTTTGAGCTTCCAGAGGCGATAAAGTTATCAATCACCCATAGGCGTTGACTCTGGTAACCCGTTAGCCAGGTTTGCGCTACACAGGGGAGTTAAAGTTATCAATCGCCCATAGGCGTTGACTCTGGTAACGCGTTAGCCAGGTTTGCGCTACACAGGGGAGTTAGAGTTATCAATCGCCCATACGCGTTGACTCTGGTAACCCGTTAGCCAGGTTTGCGCTACACAGGGGAGTTAGAGTTATCAATCGCCCATAGGCGTTGACTCTGGTAGCCCGTTAGACAGGTTTGAGCTTCCCAGAGGCGATAAAGTTATCAATCGCCCATAGGCGTTGACTCTGGTAACCCGTTTGCCTAGTTTGAGCTGCACAGAGGAGTTAGAGTTATGAGTCGCCCATGCGAGTTGACCTTGGTAACCCTTTAGCCAGGTTTGAGCTTCCCAGAGGCGTTAGGGTTATAAATTGCCCGTAGGCGTTGACTCTAGTTACCCTTTAGCCAGGTTTGAGCTTCCCAGAAGCATTAGAGTTATAAATCGCCCATAAGCGTTGACTCTAGTTACCCTTTAGCCAGGTTCGAGCTGCACAAAGCGTTAGAGTTAGCAATCGCCCTTACGCGTTGACTCTAGTAACCCTTTAGCCAGGTTCGAGCTTCCCAGAGGCGTTAGAGTTATCAATCACCCATAGACATTGACTCTAGTAACAGGTTAGCCAGGTTTGAGCTGCCCAGAAGCGTTAGAGTCATTAATCGCCCGTAGGCGTTGAATCTGGTAACCTTTTAGCCAGGTTTGAGCTACCCACAGGCGTTAGGGTTATTAATCGCCCATAGACATTGCCTCTAGTAAGCTTTTAGCCAGGTTTGAGCTTCCCAGAGGCGTTTGAGTTAATAATCGCCCATAAGCGTTGATTCTGGTAACGCATTAGCCAAGTTTGAGTTTCCAAGAGGCGTTAGAGTTATCAATCGCCCATAGACATTGACTCTAGTAACAGGTTAGCCAGGTTTGAGCTGCCCAGAAGCGTTAGAGTCATTAATCGCCCGTAGGCGTTGAATCTGGTAACCTTTTAGCCAGGTTTGAGCTTCCCACAGGCGTTAGGGTTATTAATCGCCCATAGACATTGCCTCTAGTAAGCTTTTAGCCAGGTTTGAGCTTCCCACAGGCGTTAGGGTTATTAATCGCCCATAGACATTGCCTCTAGTAAGCTTTTAGCCAGGTTTGAGCTTCCCACAGGCGTTAGGGTTATTAATCGCCCATAGACATTGCCTCTAGTAAGCTTTTAGCCAGGTTTGAGCTTCCCAGAGGCGTTTGAGTTAATAATCGCCCATAAGCGTTGATTCTGGTAACGCATTAGCCAAGTTTGAGTTTCCCAGAGGTGATAGAGTTATTAAACGCCCATACGCGTTGACTCTGGTAACGCGCCAGCCAGGTTTGAGCTTCACATAGAGGTTAGAGTTATAAATCGTCCATAGGCGTTGACCCTGGTAACGCGTAAGCAAGGTTTGAGCTTTCCAGTAGAGATATAGCATTATTGGATCCATCGTTTTAAAACAGTTGAAAGTTGAATAACAGATCCAGGGAGAAGTCATGATTTATTGCTATATGGGGCTTTGACGCTAAACTTTAGTTCGTCGGTACTGTATCAACAGCTAGGTACTGAAACAATCCTACTGTATTGACGTCTTTAGGCGTTGATCCCTGGTGTATTTCCCTGGTGTATTTTCGCATGCCAAGTATTTTGCCGATGCAGCGTCTCCCGCTGGTGGCTCTTATTTTTGTTTTAATCACTATTTCACAAACGATTATTTGGGTATTCCGACATAAACGAAAGTTGCAACAGTATGCTATGTATGAGTAGAAAAATTTATGACATGCTTTTGCATAATTTATTTTATTTGTACGAATTCAATTTATAAGTTAAATCTATAAATATCAGTGTACTAACATCATTATTGTTAGGATTGAACGCTTCCACATGTATATAAGTAACGATATTTTAGCATTTAAATATGAGTTCATGTTACATGTATGTATGGAAGTGTTTGTATTTGTTAGATCTTATTTGAACGCGAGTACATTAATGTAAATTATCAAGACTGAGTGCATACTGATGTATTCGAAATGTCATTGAACACAGCTATATAATGTACGTTTTACCTGCAATTATATAATATGTATCTAATAATCAAAATTGCAAATGTACACTCACCTCCCTCAACAGGCTATATGGACCTATCCATCGCCCCATCTGAGACGAGCACCAACTTTACCACACTGGCCGTCATCACGGACGAATACGTGCACGCACAAGACAACCAGAGAAACTTCACTGCCATCGTGGTGAGTTAAGATAAAACAGCTACAGTTTTGGATTCACCAATATCCTCGTACAGTTTTGGATTCACCAATATCCCCGTACAGTTTTGGTTCGGTTTCACCAATATCCCCATACAGTTTTGGTTTAGTGTCACCAATATCCCCGTACAGTTTTGGTTCAGTGTCGCCAATATCCCCGTACAGTTTTTGTCGGGTTTCACCAATATCCCCATACAGTTTTGGTTCAGTGTCACCAATATCCCCGTACAGTTTTGGTTCGGTTTCACCAATATCCTCGTACAGTTTTGGTTCAGTTTCACCAATATCCCCGCACAGTTTTGGTTCGGTTTCACCAATATCCCCGTACAGTTTTGGTTCAGTGTCAACAATATCCCCGTACAGTTTTGGTTTAGTGTGACCAATATCCCGTACAGTTTTTGTTCGGTTTCACCAATATCCCCGTACAGTTTTAGTTCAGTGTCACCAATATCCCCGTACAGTTTTGGTTCGGTGTCACCAATATCCCCGAAATCTATCTACTTCTAGTCAAGCTCATGATTGCATGTTTAACATGACTGTATTATGAAAACTGGAACCAATTGCATTCTTATCAAGTGACCTGACGGGGGCTGTCGATCAAACACGTCGATAATCCAAACAGCGTTCGATATTGACTACTACGGATACATTTCCCTTAGACAATATAACTACATTGTATTTACTTGGACATTCAATGTCACGAGGTCCGTGGGCAAAGCGATATTCATTCTTGAGTTAGGTCATTTACTAGATATTCTGTAAGTATGAAAAAAGTGTACGTAGTACTGTCATTTGCATCGACCTTAAATTACTGTGTAATATTCTAGAAAATTAACATAGTGGACGTGAAGAAATTGTACATAGACATAACAATGAAGACATTGACGATCCGCGGGGTCAGATACCGATCGGACAAAGTCAGGGGTGTAACCAAAGAAGAGGCCCAATATGCTCCTATCGATCTTGTGGTTTTATATACAGCCTGGTCAATGGGATCGTGATACCTGTTATTTCTGATAAACAGTGTTTATGTGTTGAGTAAGAAACTGCAGTTGGAGGCCTACTTCTACTGCATATTTTTCTTACGTTATGTGGTTTGCAATAAATGTTAAATAAACGGCGTTAACACCAACACATTGAACAACATTCCTAATAGATATCTTGGTCAGTGTGTCGCCATTATACAACTTTTAAAGATAAACTAAGTGAAGCGACACTGTTATCAAACATTTGTATGCAATACAAACTGTTGGTGTTCAGTTCAGGATGAACTTGCGCCAGATGCGAGCTACAGTAAAACCTCTCTAATAAGACCACCTTTGGGCAAAAGTGGTCTTAATAGCGGGGTGGTCTTATTATCGAGGTCCAGAATCATTTGCAAAAGTTGCAGGCCTTTGTAGCCGTAATAGTAAATGGATGTATACTATATTGTGCATATGTGTGGATTTACTGTTATACCAATGATAATAATAATAAAAATAAACAAATAAATCCTTTCTTTCTAATTAGTGATTTGTTAATGTTTTTAGGATATAATTAAAATAAATATGTTGTATGGTTTATCTTTTATTTACAAACATAATAAAATAACAAGTAAAAACAACACAAAAAATATTTTAACATTATGCTTGAGAAGATATAGTCCTTCTCGTGGGGTCCTTAGTAGGGTTGTTTCCTTTCACTTATGGCATTCTATCCTTATCAATGAATGTATTTGAACGTTCATTTCATCATTGTCAGGACCCTGAAAACAAAAAAGATAACAGTAAGATGTCACGAAAATATAAAAATTGTAACAACTGTTTCATTCATCTTATAAAATTGTTATAATTACCGGTAATAAGAGTATCATTTTCTTTAAAAGTAAATTCACTGTATTTTTTTTTCTCTGTTTTATTTTTACAGTAAAATTTAGACCATCGATATCACTCAAATAACAATTAACCAATTAAAAGATGCAAACTTACTGGTTTTCATTCTTCGTAGCCAATTGTTTTTTGACAGATTGCATATTCTATTGACCACAAAGTTCGTTTTTACAGGTGTAACCCCACCATTGATTTTTGTTCTTTATTCTATAGTAAATAATAAAAGTTTGAAGGCTTGTCATTCATAGAGGGTCCCAAATGAAAGAAGTGAAACCTACATTTTACTGTTTGTCAACCTCTGCACTATCAAAATATGATGAGAAAAGTAGGGGTCATGTGTCATATAAGAGATTTTTTTTCTGCTCAGTGTGTACACTGGTGACAAAGTGAAAGTAGACTTCCGAAATCATGAATTCATACCCCAATTTCCAAGCATCATTTTTTTCTTCTAAATTCACAATTCAAACATGACAATGCTATCAAAATGTTCAAAATACATCAATAATGCCATTCAAATAAAAAAAAATGAGCATTAAAATAAGGAAAATGCAATTTTAAAGAAGAAGAATTGAGGATTATTTACAACCGCCATTATGCGACTACCCCACGGAAGCACTTCCTTTTTGCAATGGTGGCACTATGCCTACAACACTCTTTCCGGTGTACTTTGGCTTTGTTTACCTGAAAACGTCACATCTTTAGCGACAACCACAAATCGGCTCGTTGATTATGTCGTAAATTTTTCCTCGAGTCGTGTTTGGTCACACACGTGGTCGTAATTAAGGGTGTGAAAATAGAACAAAGACCGCACTTGGGACAGATTTGGTGGTCGTAATACCGGATTAGCGGGTTGCCCGTATTATCGGGGTTACCGACCATTGAATAAAGAAGGAAAAATTCCGCCCCCCCCCCCCCCCACCCCACCCCCCCTCCCCCCAAAAAAATGCCCGTACCGTAATAGCGGGGTGGTCTTAATATTGGGGTGGTCGTTAGATGGGGTTTTATTGTATATGATAATTTGCTCAAATATCCGCTCCAAAATGTCCTTTTTTCACTGTACCGCCTTTTCACCTTAGTTCTCGGGGTGAAATATTTTCAACATGACCAAGGTTTACACTCTGAATCCACCAGCCTTACCAGAACTTCCCCTATTTTCCATCTGACGATCTGACCTAGGATTGGACCCTGAAACAACCTAGATGAACTACATTTTAGCCGTAACCAACCTTGATCCTTCTGCAATACGCATAATATGCTGCTACTGTAATGGTTTAGAGTTGGGGGTGTAATCAAATGGAAACGTCGTCAGAGTCGGGGGCGGCGAGCCGTGGATTTGAACATCGGTAGGGTCACATTTTGTGACATTGAGCAATGCCTCTAACCCGCACTTTCAAGCAATGATTCTACTCCGGAAGACGCCGAGTATGACTTTATAAGTTGCACGAGCATACTTCACTATTAATGTAAATTAAATGCATATACATGAAGTTCATTGGCGAGGGGGTTGGGGTGTCAATAAGGATTTTGTAAACTCGAAAAGAGTTTTATATTTTTCATTATGTTCACTGAAACATTTAATATTAAATGACCAAAGAATCTCTTTTACATTCTGTTTCAGAAAATTCCAGATATGGCATGTGATCATTGCGTGATCCGTGCCCGGTACAATGCACACAAACCCGGCGAAACACCGTTTCTGCAATGCACTGACGTCACAATAACTACAAAACCTAATGACGACAATGGCAACTCGTTGAAATACCTTCCAAAGCAAAACCCCTCAGACAAACGAAAACTTCTTCCGCTAAAACGGGCGTTAAGTTTACGAAAGAAACACAATATCAAAAATATTGTAAAACAAGGACAAGATCTCTATGGTTTTGCATTTAATCCCTTTGAATCACAAACGAGCCATTACATTTCAGTTAACACGGCAAGTGGACAAACTAAAATGATCAGCACGTTTGACTTTGGGATAGATTCCTATTCTGTGACAGAAAAAATAAATTCTTTGAGCTCAGATACCGCCCCGAATTCTGATCCATATTTCATGCTTGACGAGGTACTGTCGGTAGACTATGGCAGAAACACAACCACCCTGCTTCTATATGCTGCAGGAGAAAAAGACGACCCCTTCAGGAGAATCTATCTCATTGGTAGCACGAACGGATCTATGATAAATGACGCAGAAATAACCCCTTTTGCAGGTGGGGCGATCAACGCTTTGTCGTGGTACACATACGACACATCCGTGACTTTTAGAATACAGTCGGACCAACCAGGTAAATGCCTTCACTATGTAAACATGCCTTCACTTTGTAAACATGATTTCACTATGTAATAACACATTCACTATGTAAACACGTCTTCACTATGTAAACACGCCTTCACTATGTAAACATGCCCTCACTTTGTAAACACGCTTTTACTATGTTAACACGTCTTCACTATGTAAACACGCCTTCACTATGTAAACATGCCTTCACTATGCAAACATGCATTCACTATGCAAACACGCATTCACTATGTAAACACGCCTTCATTTTGTAAACACGTCTTCACTATGTAAACACGCCTTCACTTTGTAAACACGCCTCCACTATGTTAACACGTCTTCACTATGTAAACACGCCTCCACTGTGTAAACACACTTTCACTATGTAAATACACATTCACAATGTAAACACGCCTTCACTATGTAAACATGCTGTCACTATGTAAACACGCCTTCCTATGTAAACACGCCCTTAAGATGTAAACACGCCCTCACTCACTATGTAAAGATGTCACTATGCAAACACGCCCTCATTATGTAAACATGCACTCACTATGTAAACACGCCTTTACTATGTAAACATGCTCTCACTATGTAAACACGCCTTCCGATGTAAACACGCCCTTAATATGTAATCACGCCCTCACTCACTATGTAAAGATGTCGTCACTATGCAAACACGCCCTTACTATGTAAACATGCCTTCACTATGTAAACATGCATGCTAGATTTGTTTTGAAATATATTGATTAATAGTAAAAACTGGCACGTTGAGTAAAACTAGCCAGGATATCATATGTGACAATGCATGACAGCTTACGGTTACCATGGTTGTCGAAAATACAAAACAAAAAAATGAACGTTTTACCGAGTGCCAACATATAAGTAGTGTATGGCTAGTCTACACAATGCAGGAATAGCTCGAACATTTATCATGCAATACACACTCACCCTTACAGGTGAAACATACACGTGACACATACACATTTGAATTGCATGTATTAATGTAATGCCGTACAAGTATTGATAGTGAGTAATGCAAATTTCATAATCATATTGTAATTGTCGAAGCAGTACTGGTTTTAAATTAAAACTAACTCTGTGGATGATAACTTTGAATCAGGTGGCTTTCACTTCGAGGTTGGCACGCTGGACTTCGGTGGTACGTACACATTCCGAGCACGGGCAGGACCAGAGAACCTCTACGTGAACTTCCAATGGCTGGACACCGATGTCAACAATTACCACCTGGTGTACGCTCTGTTGGGGAATGAGAACGCAGCAGATGCACTCAATGCCAGAATTTACACTTTCGATATATATAACGGGTAGGATAGACTAGTCGCAACTATCAAGTGTTTCTCTAAGTCTCTCTATACTATCGTTGTTATACTAGATAAAGGACTGAGCTAAATGGGCACAGGGCAATGTTGAAAAACACCTTTACTCACGTACACGTATTGACATGTGCAATTAAAACATATAAAAATGTCAATTTCACAATATTACTGTCTGCTGAAGCAAATATAAAAAGTACGCAATGCGTGAACAGGTGGTCAACATTACCGTATGTCCTGTAAATGAAATGCAAGAGTAATATCACAAAATAGCATAACATTCCCAGTTCAAAACCTCGAGGATCTGTAATATATTTAAACCCTCCACATGCTTTATGTAACATAAGATAAAAGATTGTTTATTTTTGTGACACGTGACCTGGTGTACGCCGTACCAGTATTCCCAGTCTGGAGGCTTTGTATTGGACCCAAGATCGGATGGTCGTGGGTTCCAGTCAGGGTCATGTGTTATTTCCGCGAATAAGTCGATTCATCGGGATATAATTTTTCCCAATTGAGGCTAAAAAAATCCCAAAATGTTTTTCTTAAATTTTCTTACACTAGTGGATAAAATAACTGAATTTGAAGTATTATTGTTATACCAACAATTATAGGTAAGAATATGATCTTAACAGTGTTATGCTTTATTTCCAGTTGTTAAAGCCTTTAAAAATCTCAATTTTCCCTAAATCGCGCTGTTTTTTTCCTAATCTTGAAGGCTTGGGCCTCTTCCGAATTTCCAGAAAAAAGGCTCTGGGTTCTATTCAGGAAGACATCGATGGTTTGCTTCATAACAATGTAAAATATATAAATTCTACTAATTTCCAATAAACTAAAATGTTTTCTTTCTATTTTTTAACAGAAATTACATACAGATGGCAGAGTTAGACGTAACAAACTATACATTCATGGCGATGCATTCATATCCACAAAGCGGTGTGTAGAAACAATATAATATCCATATATATATATTCATATATAAACAAATACTACACACATACACATATTTCTAAATAATATTTTATTTAAAAAAGTGCTTAAATTGGCAAGTTATGTTATGGAATATTTTTAAAACAACCAGTTTAGTAGACTTGCTGTTCTAGCGTGCGTTTCACAAAGAAAATTACGACAAAAATCGTCGTAAACGTAAACCAACAGTTATTCATAATAATTTTAATTTTCATCTAAATGAAGCCAAATTGGCTCAAATGATGCAGAAAGTTAAATATTTTCTGAAAATACAATCATTTTAAATGTCGATCAAAATTTGAACACACAACGGAGAAATTGTCAAACTGACTTACGTCGATTTTTAATCGTAAGTTATTTTGTGAAACGCAAGTAAGTAAAACTTGTTTTATGGAAGCGTATCATGTCATGCCCAAATCATAGTATAACAATGTCCAAGTACCGACATTTGTATTATTAACATTATTGCTCTCTTGTTACTGTTGCTGTTTATGCTAGGTGGTCGTTTTAATACTGTCACTGTTGTTGTTGCGTTTGTTGTTAATTCACTTTTATCTGTTCAACAGCCAACCTTTATGCATTCTCTCCGGGACTTTGGGCTGGGGACGAGCACGCCTGGTACCTGGTAGCTGTTAGTCCACAGACCGGTCACGTGCAGAAACAATGTGACATCGCCCCTCCTGGTAAGGTTATGGTGGTGTAATTGAATGAGTTGAATCATTTAAAGTATTTTCAATGACGCTCTTAGAATAAACAAAACAGCGGAAGACAAAGTGATATCTAAAGATGAATACCCCCGTTCATATCCCAACCTACAGATGCGTTTAAATTATGTCTGAGCGGTGTAAAAAATCTGAAGGCAATGCCCTTGAAAACTACATGAGGAATTGCAGAGATACGAACTACCGGTATATGGAATATGAACGTGTTGTATCCAGCTCTCAAATTTACGGCAGGGGCATTAAAACGATCAACACAATAAATCGTTGCCTACTGTAAATAACACTTCTTTCAAAACAATGTTCAAACATATTACCTCACCGACCAGCAGAGTAATCACCAATTTTCATTTATTTCAGGAATATTTCAACGCTATTATGGCGGTTCTGTGTACCAAGGAAATATCAACCAATCAGGTGTGTTGTATCACGTGCTCAGAGTGCAAGGTAGCAATGCCGATGTAATTGTCAGTGTTAACCCAGTCACGTGCGATATCACCTTTTCAGAACCAACAAACCTGCGCCATGTACACTCGTTACAACGAGTCGAACGAGGACCATTTAAATAAACATTTTATTTTTTGTTAATATTCTTTTTTTTTTCTTGGTGTTTGTATTTTACCTTTTTATTTTGTTAATATATGTAACCGGGGTTGACTCTCTTTTTTCGAGTTACTGGTTATTTAAATAACTTCTTAGATTTTTTTCTTCATTTTCTTTTTATTCATACTCGTATATTATTTTATCACATATACAATACACATCTAAAATACATTATAATAAACATTATAATAATTTTAACAATAGCATGCTTTTTCTTATGATTTTTATAAATTACGCTGATTTCAAACCGAGTTTATCTTTTGATTATAATTCTTTACACAATTTAACATTTTATTATGTTTAATCATCATTATAACTAAGAGCAATAATGCTTGTTACAATAAATAAGGTAAACATTGCAATAAAGAATACATGTCACGTACAAGTATATGGTACTATGATGGTGAACAATTGCTTAGACTTACTCAAACTTTATCCTACCAAATCTACACTTTCCTTATAAATTCTATATGGAAATATAACATTACAACATATAAATATTCACTCTATAAATATTCTTCACATATTTCCGTAAATGTCTTAAATTAAGATACGCAGACGCATGACCACATATAGTTCTGTCCTATGATATCCCACCCAGTCACATTATACTGACACCGGGCCGACCAGACCTAGAACTGTCCTCTAAATGCTAAGCGCCAAGCGAGGAAGCTTCTAGTACCATTTTTAAAGTTTTTGGTATGACCCGGCCGGGAATCGAACCCACGACGGACGCTCTACCACTAGACCACGCTGCGGTCTACATGCAACAATGAATAATAACATAGGAGCAATTTGATATGTTTTCACATTTGTCATCTTTACAGCATTATAAAATAAAAAAATAAGTTGTACTCATCCCAAATTTCCAAATCCGTATTTAACACTTATTTATTTTACTGTATTCACTTCGAAATTTCACTTTTGACTGACTAAATACTATTGAAATTCAAATATTTATACTGTTTTGGAGGTAAAGACCTACAACCAATGAAATTGTATATACAGAATGACCAGTGCATACATATATATATATAATTATATATGGAGATACAAACTACGGCGAGCGCAGAAAGTGCAATGCAACCATAGACACATTTTCAAGGCATCTAACAAACCAATGTATTTGATGTCAGCCATGACGTATATACTATGGTTTTACATGCAACACATCTCGACTGGACGGGCAATTTACATACATTAACTCAAAGCTTTATATGAGTAAGATCCAGCTAGGAATTCGCATGCTATATACAGGACATATTTAGAAACACGTTGGGTCATGAAGATTCAGTGTAATCATATGTACATGTATTTCGTTTCATAAAGGCGGCTAATTGAAATCACAACAACATAATTTCCGCTTGTGTGTGTGTGTGTGAGAGAGAGAGAGGGGGGGGGGGAGAGAAAGAGAGAGAGAGAGTGTCCTTTCTGTCACGTTTTGGTGGATTTGAATTTTTTAATCATTTGTATTAAGTTGCCAATAAGGACGCAAATTGAAGCTTTATTATTGTTTCATTATAAACTTAATTTCTTTTTATGCCTCGCTATTCAAAGAATTGTTAATCTTTTATTTTCTCTCTAATAAACATAATATATGCACAAGGCTTGGTTTGTGTTTAATACTTTTTATTTACTCTTACTCCTACTTTTAGTTCATTCAAACACAAGCTATGTTATCATTAGTAGGTGAGACTATAATTATACGCATACATATGCAATATGAGTTTATAATCCTACAACTTTGTCCGCCCGTTCGTGCGATCCAGTCTCAAATTGGTTTCCGATCAATAACTGAGTCGGCAGCCTGTCCAGGGTCTGCGGGTCCGAATCCCCTCCTAGTCTCCGTGATGATCGACCTACGGTATTGTATCTCATTGTCATTCGTTTCCAATCGCTGATTCAAGTGGGGAAAGTATCAGTTACTTGCTGAAATAGCTGTGATCGAGAATGGGTAACTTTCCACGATCACTTGAAGGAGTAGTTAAGTTAACCGATCATCTGTTAGTCCTCGATTGCATATTATGATGCAGATTTTTCAAATGAAATAGACTTCAAATTTACTTTTAATTAAATATTTCTTGTTTGTTAATTGAAAAGAATTTCTTGCATCATATTAACATATATATTTATAACATAAATAAATATTTAATATACATGTTTATCAAATGGTAATGGACTATGACAGTATATGTACATATTAACTATATAGTTTACGTTATACGGTATTATGAGTTGTAAATCGTGTTTTATGACGATGTACTCATAGTCAAGTCTGAAATACAGTATCTGTTATGTTCTGTTCATTTTAATAACAGCATGAAAACTGAACAGCAAATCAATTAAAGAATTGGACCTAAAATGGTTGATGCACATCGATGAAGAATGAAAGGTCTTCACGATTATAAATATACATACAGTTGTTAGACGATTGCCTGAGCCTTGGAACGGTGTTAATAGACTGTGGCATAACACGCACAGCATTCCGATTTAAAGTGTTTTTGCTGACCACAAATACGTTACGCCATGTCGTTGATAAAAAATGTAACTTTTACACACATGCAAGGCGTTGCTTAATGCACACACTGTAAGGTTTTGGGCTGTTGGTTGATCCAAAATCAGGTACGAAACTAGGTGGCGAATGGTCTTCAGGAAGAGAAAACTCAAACTTCTTCAACATGGCACTCACGTACAAAAACAGTTCCTTTTTTGCCAAAGATTCGCCAACACAAATACGTTTTCCCAAGCTAAACGGACAAAATTCCTTCGGTTTGAAAACATTTCCATTCTTGTTTACAAAGCGTTGAGGGATGAATTCAGAAGGTTTCTCAAACGACTGTGGGTCAAACATAACCGACTCTCTGTTAAAGAAGATTGTACAATCCGTCGGAATGCGGTACCCTCTGAACATGATGTCTTTGTCGCTTGACAAGCCATATGGTATACCTAATGGCGTTATATCAAAAAATCTTAGGACCTCCATTATGAACGATTCCAAACGTGGCAACTCATTTCTGTCGTTCAAACACGGCATGCGACCGTCTTCTACAACAGTGTCAATATCTTCTTGCAGCTGTTTCTGAACATCTTGGTTGACAACGAGATAAAGAATGGCCCAATATAGTGTCGTCGCAACTGTTCCTGAACCAGCACCGAAAAGATCAATTAAAATACCAGCCAATTGTTCTTCGGTGAATTCGGCCCCTTTTTTCATGTATGCTATATAACTATCTATAATATCCCGTTCTGTCGATTCAGTGAACGTTGTTAAGTGCTCGTTGTAGAGATTATTTGCAAACTTGGAAAAGTCCTTTAGCGTGTGTTGTATTATGTCAACAATTGGTAGACGTATTGGCAAGTGTTCGAGAAATGGAAATATATGAAATAATACATTAGCTTTAACAAATTCGTTTGTCAGTTTGTCTATGTTTTCTATTCGTGTTTTATGTTCAGGGTCGTCATAGCTTTTCCGAAGATTTAAGAAAATATTCAATGTAACATTTGCAGTGCTCGCATGCAGGCAATACTTGAGATCGTATGCCTTCCCGTTGTGTTTGTCCAGGAGGTCGAGCAAAGAAGATACTTCTATCATTATCTTCTGCTCAAACAAACCAGTCTCAAGGTTCATTTTACGTAGGCACTTTTGAGTGAACCGTCTTTGTCTAAACCATTTCTCCCCGCTTGCGAATACTATGCCGTTTCCATTTGCTTGTTTGCTGATAAAATCGTTGGGTCTTGCAGAAAAAAGATCACTGTTCTCAACTAGAGCTTCATGCATGGCATCAAAACCGTTTACAATGATGGTAAGATGCTGTCCAATATAAAAGCTGAATATATCGCCATGCTGACTTCGTAAATCCCTGAATACATCGAGAATATTTCTCCTTTTGATTAGACACGGTAAATTTCCTAAAAATGGCAAAACAATGGCTGGTCCGGGTGGTATGTCGTTCGGTTTACGTATCGAAATGTAAAAAAAAATGAAAACACAAATGAACACTAAAAATGATTTCAACTCAAAAATAACTTCTTGTAGACATTCGCTGATGCACTCCATTATAACTGTGCCGTTTTTAACATGTATCATATATGCCTAAAACTGAACGAATATTTTTATTTGGTAGTGAAGTACCTTAGGGCGATAACATATAAAAACATTCAATATTTGCTTAAACGTAACAAAATTGTTAACGGTTGTACAACTTCTAAAGATATTTGAATTTACATGTTATGTAGCTAAAGTTTTGTTGTTGTTGTTGTTGTTGTTTTTGTTGTTGCTGCTGCTGTTGCTGTTGTTGGTGGTTGTGGTGGTGTTATTGTTGTTGTTTTTGCTGCTGCTGCTGCTTTTGTTGTTGTTGTTGATTCGTCGATTTTTTCAGTCATATCGCGATGGTGTTTGCTTGAGGCAGTATTCTAACCGCTATCACACTGAAGTATCGTGCCATAGTCAGATTGGTTGACCAGAACTAGAACTATCCTCTAAATGCTAAGCCCCAAGCGAGAAAGCTACTTAGCGCTGCCCCACTAATTTTAGTTAAAATAATTGATCAAAATGTTCTTATTTTCACATTATTCTAACCGTTGTGTCTTTTCTTACATGTCACTTTTACAATTTAACCAGCAAAAAAACATTGCTAATACGATCAACACATACGAATAAATATGCCTTGTCCAAATACACGGTACATGTTTCTGATGGGGAATTCCATAGTTTACTACCAGGACTGCGTTCAGAACGGTTAAACATAAGGTCTACTCTACTTTTAAAGCAAACGGTGACCAAACAAACGAAAATGTATCGGAAATCTAACCATATCAGCGCTGTCTCTTAAACTCAAGCAAATTTCTCTCAGAGGCTTGTTTTAGATGCCACCGGAGTCGAGCCTGGAACCGAACCTGAGATCATGAGTAGAACCGATATTGATTGTTTGTTTTGAGAAAACATCGGGTTGAGCCTGGGTAGAACCGATACATGTACTGGGTGTTGTTTTGATATGTCAACGCTTGTCGCGCTTCGGTACGAACCCCAGATCCTGGGTAGAACCGATACATGTACTGGGTGTTGTTTCGACATGTCAACGCTTGTCGAGCTTCGGTTCCAACCCCAGATCCTGGGTAGAACCGATACATGTACTGGGTGTTGTTTTGATATGTCACCGCTTGCCGAGCTTTAGTACGAATCCCAGATCCTGGGTAGAACCGATACATGTACTTAGTGTTCTTTTGATATGTCACCACTTGTCGAGCTTCGGTTCGAACCCCAGGTCCTGGGTAGAACCGATACATGTACTTGGTGTTGTTTTGATATGTCACCGCTTGTCGAGCTTCGGTTCGAACCCCAGATCCTGGGTACAACCGATACACGTACTTAGTGTTGTTTTGATATGTCACCGCTTGTCGAGCTTCGGTTCCAACCCAAGGTCCTGGGTAGAACCGATACATGTACTTAGTGTTGTTTTGATATGTCACCGCTTGTCGAGCTTCGGTTCGAACCCCAGATCCTGAGTAGAACCGATACACATACTTAGTGTTGTTTTGATATGTCACCGCTTGTCGAGCTTCGGTTCGAACCCCAGATCCTGGGTACAACCGATACACGTACTTAGTGTTGTTTTGATATGTCATCGCTTGTCGAGCTTCGGTTCGAACCCCAGATCCTCGGTAGGACCGATACACATACTTAGTGTTGTTTTGATATGTCACCGCTTGTCGAGCTTCAGTTCGAACCCCAGATCCTGGGTAGAACCGATACATGTACTGGGTGTTGTTTTGATATGTCACCGCCTGTCGAGCTTCGGTTCGAACCCCAGATCCTGGGTAGAACCGATACATGTACTGGGTGTTGTTTTGATATGTCACCGCTTGTCGAGCTTCAGTTCGAACCCCAGATCCTGGGTACAACCGATACACGTACTTAGTGTTGTTTTGATATGTCACCGCTTGTCGAGCTTCGGTTCGAACCCAAGGTCCTGGGTAGAACCGATACATGTACTTAGTGTTGTTTTGATATGTCACCGCTTGTCGAGCTTCGGTTCGAACCCCAGATCCTGGGTACAACCGATACACATACTTAGTGTTGTTTTGATATGTCACCGCTTGTCAAGCTTCGGTTCGAACCCCAGATCTTGGGTAGAACCCATACATGTACTGGGTTTTGTTTTTATATGTCACCGCTTGTCGAACTTCGGTTCGAACCCCAGATCCTGGGTACAACCGATACATGTACTGGGTGTTGTTTTGATATGTCAACGCTTGTCGAGCTTCGGTACGAACCGCAGATAGGACCGATACATGTACTTAGTGTTGTTTTGATATGTCACCGCTTGTCGAGCTTCGGTTCGAACCCCAGATCCTGGATAGAACCGATACATGTACTGGGTGTTGTTTTGATATGTCACCGCTTGTCGAGCTTCGGTACGAACCGCAGATCCTGGGTAGAACCGATACATGTACTAAGTGTTGTTTTGATATGTCACCGCATGTCGAGCTTCGGTTCGAACCCCAGATCCTGGGTAGAACCGATACACGTACTAAGTGTTGTTTTGATATGTCACCACTTGTCGAGCTTCGGTTCGAACCCCAGATCCTGGATAGAACCGATACACATACGTAGTGTTGTTTTGATATGTCACCGCTTGTCGAGCTTCGGTTCGAACCCCAGATCCTGGGTACAACCGATACATGTACTGGGTGTTGTTTTGATATGTCACCGCTTGCCGAGTTTCGGTTCGAACCCCAGGTCCTGGGTAGAACCGATACATGTACTGGGTGTTGTTTTGATATGTCACTGCTTGTCAAGCTTTGGTTTGAACCCCAGAACCTGGGTAGAACCGATACATTTACTTAGTGTTGTTTTGATATGTCACTGCTTGTCGAACTTCGGTTCGAACCCCAGATCCTGGGTAGAACCGATACATGTACTTAGTGTTGTTTTGATATGTCACCGCTTGTCGAGCTTCGGTTCGAACCCCAGATCCTGGGTAGAACCGATACATGTACTGGGTGTTGTTTTGATATGTCATCAGGGGTCGAGCCTTGGATAGAACCCAGATACTGAGGAAGAACCGATACATGTACTGGGTGTTGTTTCGATATGTCAACGCTTGTCGAGTTTCGGTTAGAACCACAGATCCTGGGTAGAACCGATACATGTACTGGGTGTTGTTTTGATATGTCACCGCTTGCCGAGCTTCAGTTCGAACCACAGATCCTGGGTAGAACCGATACATGTACTGAGTCTTGTTTGATATGTCATCAGGGGTCGAGCCTTGGATAGAACCCAGATACTGGGAAGAACCGGCACATGTACTGGGTGTTGTTTTGATATGTCATCAGGGGTCGAACCTCGGATAGAACCCAGATACTTGGTAGAACCGATACATGTACTGGGTTTTACTTTGATATATCATCGGGGTCGGGTCTCGGATAGAACCCCAGGTCCTGGGTAGGACATATACATGTACTGGGTGTTGTTTTGATATGTCATCGGGGCTCGAGCCTTGGATAGAACTCAGATCAATCAGTTTCATATGTACACAATTTGTACATGTCGGAAGATGAAAAAGAGAAAACCTAGTCTATACACGGTAAAGTGTATAAGTAGACAAACCAACATTCGGATGTGATGTACGCAAGAAAACATTTGGTTTAAACATATTTTCAGTTTGTACATATATATTACAACAATACAATTTACGCTTGATTATCGCAACATTCTGCTTCATGCCACAGAGTGTTTTTTTTTCGCTTGTCAGCACATATTTGAACCAAAGTTGCATCACACACTTTTTAGTTGTTGAACCAATACTAAGTCTCTTAACTCCATTCACAGCCTTTTCTACGTTTATACAAAATGGGTTTGAACTTTCGTGGTTGCTCGTACGAATACATTATAAGACTTACGACAGATGTTGTGTTAATAAGGGAACTAATCCCGATATTTCGAAGATTTGCATATCACACTTTTGTCTCCCATTATTGATTTAACACCAATAGTACAACGAAGATTAACCATAGCTCTGTTGAAGTTCAAGAAATATGCAACTGCATTCTCCAGAGCTAATTGAATTGTATACTTACTATATCGAAATATAAATTATAGATTTGCTGTGATTTTACTTCATAACAATCACTTGTCACTATATGCGTATCGCTATAAAACACCTTTAAATTCTAAATTAGTATTCCCATATTGCTTATGTAGGAATTGTATTATTTGACATACTTTACGTTAAATCGAATGACAAACACATGATAAAGGTTTTAATTGATTTTACATTCAAAGATGGGTGTACGTACATGCGTACGCATGTTTGCATATGCTCAGCATTGTATAATTAATTTACTTTTATAGCTATTGATTTTAAATTGATATAAATCAATATAATAGAAGATATCAAGTTATACAAGTAAATTAATGTGTCGATGATTTGACAAAAAATCGTTCTTATTCTTACAGCAGTATCCCACAATTGACAGCGGCTGTTCTTATTCTTACAACAGTATCCCATAATTGACAGTCACTGTTCTTATTCTAACAGCAGTATCCCATAATTGACAGCGGCTGTTCTTATTCTTACAGCAGTATACCACAATTGACAGCGGCTGTTCTTATTCTTACAGCAGTATTCTTACAGCAGTATCCCATAATTGACAGCGGCTGTTCTTATTCTTACAGCAGTATCCCATAATTGACAGCGGCTGTTCTTATTCTTACAGCAGTATCCCATAATTGACAGCGGCTGTTCTTATTCTTACAGCAGTATACCACAATTGACAGCGGCTGTTCTTATTCTTACAGCAGTATTCTTACAGCAGTATCCCATAATTGACAGCGGCTGTTCTTATTCTTACAGCAGTATCCCATAATTGACAGCGGCTGTTCTTATTCTTACAGCAGTATCCCATAATTGACAGCGGCTGTAAAATATTCCTCTTGTATATAGGCAATCTTAAATGCAAGCAGAACGCAGTGTAAAGACGGAACTTCGAACAGAAAATAATAAATTTAAATAAATAACGATAATGATAAATTATTCTATAAACGTGTCAGATGTTATAAAACAATAACAATAACATATTAACAACATGTTTAGTTATAACACATCGTCAGTAATGAGTTATGAGAAACACATAATACTATACATAATATTATAAATATTTACAGATAAAGCTATGGTTTTATTAATACGAGGTATGCATTTAAAATGTTAAAAGTTGAATGAATATAACGTCTAATTGTTAAGAATAAATATAAAAAAAATCAGGTTATACCACTATGATAAAATCCAATTAACCACATAGCGTGCATATACTTTTTTTAATCACCATTTATCATCGTCACAGTGGCCCACCAACTCAGATAAAACATGGTATTTCATTTAGATGTCAAAATGTTCAATATACACAAATTGTCGTCTCGACCCTCCAGCTCGGTATAAGCAACTTTGTATAAGGCGAGTTTAATCGTGCATATGTTATATTCAATTAACCATATTTCATACAATCGTTGACTGCACTTGTCTTTCAGAATGAGTAATCAGCTAAGGGGAAGGAACGTCAATGATTAGTAGAAAGTGGACTGTAATTAGGGTCGGCTGACGTCCCGTCAGAAATAAATAAAAGCATTTTCACGCTGTATTAAGAATTATAACGGCATTACTGTCGGCTGATTTGCTGTCTAATTTCATTATAATTTATTTAGATGTAAGTGATTTCCTTTCATTTTAAAGTGAACATATTGTCCAGAGACACGAAGTTGACTCTCGAAACATGACTAAGACACCAACTATGTTTCTTTAATAACAAGCTAAATTTTTTTAATGCAAGTCAGATATTGTTCTGTCGGTGGTAACAGTCTTCATAAAATGTGTCACGAGTGGCAGCAATTACGTAGTTTTACTTTGTAAATGTATGTTGTGTTGGGTTGTGTTTGTATTGTAGATTTTCTTGAAACGTCTCTTATAATTCTATTTTGAATGGCTGTGTAAATACTTGAACTATTATGTCTATTTTTATCTTGTATTGTTTTGTTTGTACATAGATGTGACGAAAATAAAGATATAAACTGAACTGTCCGATGCAAGAAGAACAACAAAATGTATACCCGGCGTTTACAAAGAAAATAATATAAATATGTATGAACCATAATTACAGTTTTAACAAATGGACAAAACACCGCTTACATGCAGTACTATCTAATAAAATGATCCGTTGGAAGCACAAACAATAACAAAGAAAGACCCTGTTTAAGCTCCACATAATTATGATTACAGAGAAACATAACGAATAGCAAGTCAAAAACAAAAAGAAAGACAACAACAAAATCAGACATAACACACTCCATGCCCCTGATATTAATGGTACGGAGATGATAATATTTGTTTTCATTTTAGCAATATTCATTTTTTATTCTTGCCACACTGTAAAACCGGCTGCTTTTGAAGTTCGGTAGAAAAATAGCCAATTGTAAAAGCTGGATTGCGGTTTTTTCTTTGTTGAGTTGAAGCAAACTTTGATAAAACAACTTGAAAGATTTGATAGGAACTGTTCGAAGTTTAGAAGAACAATTTGATGTCGTAAAATATTCTAACTTTTTGGACATATTCGGTGATCATTTATTATCGCTGAGGCCAATTGTATTACAATACTAGATTATCCATGAACTAGAAAGATTTTGTATTTGCCATATGTGAAATAAATCATTTCTTTGTAACAAATTTAGTTAATCAAGAAATATTTCCAACCAGCAAGGTCCTGAGTGAACAAAACAATACTAAAATGACCAAATCGTTTTATTTCGCAAATATTATATCGCGAAATGAAAGATCACATTTAAAGCTAATGTTTGGTTCGGTCATTGTAGTTCATCTCATGAATAAGAACATCCGGAATAAACAGGTCATAATTTTCCGTTAGATCAAATTTGTATTAATTCTAGTCCAATACCAAATTACAATATGACATAAAAATATCTTAAAGAAAAAAAAAAAATTAATTTGACCCAATTTACCTCAAAATTAACCCGAAGCTTTTATTTTCATATCAGGAACCCATACACCAATTCCCATTGCAATATCTCAACGGAAACCTTTTAAAAGAATCTATATTACTAGTTTTAGTAACAAAGACCTTAGCTCTAGTTTAAACATTACGTAAGCATAACCTTGATCCGTCAACCGCTTTTAATGAACTGGATTTTTTTTAATTTGTATTTAACCACCGTTTGCTATAGCAGTTGATATATATAACATGCACCATGTACTTATACACTGTAATAAATCGTCATAAAATCCACAGGTGTACATGCATTACTAAAAACCAGGAAACGTTAATATGGTGGCCTGTAATTATAAATCAAAAAAATGTTACCTTTCAATTGAACAATTTAGCTTCCGTTAATTAAACAGTACCTTATTGAGTATTAATATGTTACACATTGAACCAAACGAGAATAAGAATGGAAATGCTGAGAGAAAAAACGTTTATATTGGGCTTGAATTCAATAAAATTGTTTTTGGTTAAAGGTGTCGTGCAGTTATAAATGAAGAAATTTGCTTCAAATATAATTCAATATATGATAACATTATCCCTTAAGAAGTATGGGGTTTAACGCCATTTTCAACATATTTCAGTATATATATTGCATATCCAGTTTTAATGTCGAAGAAGACCTCAGAATTAATCTAAGTAGAACCACCGTCCTTCCGCAAGTAAATGGAAAACTTTCTTACTTAAAGTTTTTGGAGCGAGCGGGACGCAGATCCAGATTTGTTGAGTTTTTTAATTTTAGGGTTATAAACTATGAAACACCCTTCACGCAATTAGCAGCGTTATATTCTAGTCTGGTTCTCCGACCCAAAATGCTCTTAGCGTTGCCTTCGCATCTAGGATCCGTTACGTACTGATGTGATAGGTTTCCGTTCTCATGAAGCATTCTCTGGAAAGCGGGGAACCTCACATGTAAAAAAAAAAAAAAAAAAAAAAAAACGCTGGGTGAATATTGACAATGCTACACAACTGTGTCAATTTAAATATATGTCCAAATTTTAGACATTTATGACGCAAAACGTAAGCTTTAGTTTGATGTATTATAAAGTATCATTGGAAGGACTTACATGAAGAAAATGAACTGAGTTGCGTTTCTCATCCGAAGCATCATATATCTTATTTACATGAGACCGAGGACCAGTCTATGTTATATTCTCGAACTGGGCACCATGATTTCAAGGAATAGTAGCACTGAGACAAAGCACGGGGAGACTTTTTACGGCGACCACAAACCACGCAAGACACAGTTAACATAAATATGACTAGTAACGAACAGCTGCTGCTTTAGTCTATGCTAGAACCTGACATCTCCCGAATCAGGTCTATCCTAGAACCTGACATCCCCCGAATCAGGTCTATCCCAGAACCTGACATCTCCCGAATCAGGTCTATCCCAAAATATGACATCTCCCGAATCAGGCCTATCCAAGAACCTGACATCTCCCGAATCAGGTCTATCCCAGAACCTGACATCTCCCGAATCAGGTCTATCCTAGAACCTGACATCTCCCGAATCAGGCCTATCCAAGAACATGACATCTCCCGAATCAGGTCTATCCCATCGAATCAGGTCTATCCCAGAAACTGACATCTCCCGAATCAGGTCTATCCCACCGAATCAGGTCTATCCCAGAACCTGACATCTTCCGAGTCAGGTCTATTTCATAACCTGACATCTCCCGAATCAGGTCTATCACAGAATATGACATCTCCCGAATCAGGCCTATCCTAGACCCTGACATCTCCCGAATCAGGTCTATCCAAGACCCTGACATCTCCCGATTCAGGCCTATCCCAGAATCTGACATCTCCCGAATCAGGTCTATCCCTCCGAATCAGGTCTATCCCAGAACCTGACATCTCCCGAATCAGGTCTATCCCAGAACCTGACATCTTCCGAGTCAGGTCTATTTCATAACCTGACATCTCCCGAATCAGGTCTATCACAGAATATGACATCTCCCGAATCAGGCCTATCCTAGACCCTGACATCTCCCGAATCAGGTCTATCCAAGACCCTGACATCTCCCGATTCAGGCCTATCCCAGAACCTGACATCTCCCGAATCAGGCCTATCCCAGAACCTGACATCTCCCGAATCAGGCCTATCGTAGACCCTGACATCTCCCGAATCAGGTCTATCCCAGAACCTGACATCTCCCGAATCAGGTCTATCCCAGAATATGACATCTCCCGAATCAGGCCTATCCTAGAACCTGACATCTCCCGAATCAGGCCTATCCAAAACATGACATCTCTTGAATCAGGTCTATCCCAGAACCTGACATCTCCCGAATCAGGTCTATCCCAGAACATGACATCTCCCGAATCAGGTCTTTCCCAGAACCTGACATCTCCCGAATCAGGCCTATCCAAGAACATGACATCTCCCGAATCAGGCCTATCCAAGAACATGACATCTCCCGAATCAGGTCTATCCCAGAACATGACATCTCCCGAATCAGGTCTATCCCGAATCAGGCCTATCCCAGAATATGACATCTCCCGAATCAGGTCTATCCCAGAACCTGACATCTCCCGAATCAGGTCTATCCCAGAATATGACATCTCTCGAATCAGGCCTATCCTAGAACCTGACATCTCCCGAATCAGGTCTATCCCAGAACCTGACATCTCCCGAATCAGGTCAATCCCAGAACCTGACATCTCCCGAATCAGGTCTATCCCAGAACCTGACATCTCCCGAATCAGGTCTATCCCAGAACCTGACATCTCCCGAATCAGGTCTATCCAAGAATATGACATCTCCCGAATCAGGCCTATCCTAGAACCTGACATCTCCCGAATCAGGTCTATCCCAGAACCTGACATCTCCCGAATCAGGTCTATCCAAGAATATGACATCTCCCGAATCAGGCCTATCCTAGAACCTGACATCTCCTGAATCAGGTCTATCCAAGAACCTGACATCTTCCGAATCAGGTCTATCCCAGAACCTGACATCTCCCGAATCAGGTCTATCCCAGAACATGATATCTCCAGAATCGGGTCTTTTAATCACCAATGAGAAAGCGGAGATTCTATGCCTGTCCCACACACTATGAATTCGCAACAAAACATAATTGAATATGATCTAGATATTTAACATAATTTTATTAATATAGATTTAAAATAGTGAATTCAAGGTTAATATTAAGGATAACTAGGCCCATAAAAACATAAGAAATGTGCGTATACATACATACACACACACACACACACACACACACACACACATACATACATACATACACACATACATACATACGCCAAAACCTACTTATGACAATCTAGCTACACATGTGCCGACACATTGTTTTCAGCCAAGGTACGCCCCAAGTATGTGTTTATATGGCAATAAAATATATAGTCATTAATAGTTGTTGTTTATAAAAATGTAAAGGCAAGAATGCTACTACACTTAGATGTACAAAGGAAACTATAATGTTAAATATAAGATTTACAAAATACTTGAATGTGTCGGTTAGTTTATCATTAATAACAATGTCAAAAAAGAAAATTATATATAAAGATTACAAACCAAGAATCAATGAACATGCTATCAATTGGAATAGAATAACTGACGATCAAACTGAACACGCAAGAAATTAGTGAGAAAATAAATAAATTAGTAAATAGTCGAGAGTTTTTATAAACTGATGTTGCTTTGTGCTCACAAAACAGCGTTTGCAAGTTTTAGATGAGGTCCCGCTTCCCATTCTACAGAAACATAGATAAATCAAATATTGCCTGTCTTTTAGTGGTTATGTTTATTTTGCAACAGTAAAATGTATTCCATGTGATAATATATTGTTATCTCTTTGTGAATTGTGTCGATGTCTTTTTACACTGAAACTTCAGATAGACTTCAGCAATTTAATGCAATGTCAAATGACAAATGGCAAACAATTTAAAACAATATTCGTCGAAGAGAGCTTTGTCCGTTCTACAAAATTCTGCTTAATATTTTAAAAAGAGGAAATTAGTTTTGAAACAAATCTGGTTGCCATATAACATGTAATGTGTTGGGAATGGCGCTAAATCCTATTTAATTAAAAAAAAAATCAAACAACAAAAGAAAAGACTTTCTGCATGCTATTCCGATAATATTAACTGTTGCAAGATTCTTTAAGATATTTAACGTCAATAAGATAATTGGATGTTAGGTATGTTCTGTTATACATTGTATGTGATTAATGCTGAAAAAGTTCCGGCGTAGGTCTTTCAACAAAAGTGAAAATGTGCATACTTGATTGGAACGAGTCCGTTAGGAATTCATTATTACTAATTGGAAGATCAGTTTATTGATGGTTATATTGTAGATCTGCAGATAAGATTCCGCCAGAAACATTCTACATAAGCGTGCCTGTCTGAGTTCAACATAAAACGTGCAAAATTTAACGAACACTTACTCCACGACAACATAACATAAAATAAGCATACAGAAGTTGTGACAACCGTTTTGGGACGCTTACATTTATAATATTTGTCGAGCATATGCTGGTATTTGGAACAAATTCATATTGTAACATTTGGTTTAAATTGATGTCATTTAGTTTACCTAGAAGGATCGATATATCCGTGTAATTTGTTATGTATGGTCATTCGGTGATGTCATTTAGTTTACCTAGAAGGATCGATATATCCATGTAATTTGTTATGTATGGTCATTCGGTGATGTCATTTAGTTTACCTAGAAGGATCGATATATCCGTGTAATTTGTTGTGTATGGTCATTCGATGATGTCATTTAGTTTACCTAGAAGGGTCGATATATCCGTGTTATTTGTTGTGTATGGTCATTCGGTGATGTCATTTAGTTTACCTAGAAGGGTCGATATATCCGTGTAATTTGTTGTGTATGGTCATTCGGTGATGTCATTTAGTTTACCTAGAAGGGTCGATATATCCGTGTAATTTGTTGTGTATGGTCATTCGGTGATGTCATTTAGTTTACCTAGAAGGGTCGATATATCCGTGTAATTTGTTATGTATGGTCATTCGGTGATGTCATTTAGTTTACCTAGAAGGGTCGATATATCCGTGTAATTTGTTGTGTATGGTCATTCGGTGATGTCATTTAGTTTACCTAGAAGGATCGATATATCCGTGTAATTTGTTGTGTATGGTCATTCGGTGATGTCATTTAGTTTACCTAGAAGGATCGATATATCCATGTAATCTGAGTCTGTGATCTAACAGCAAGGTCCGGCCGCCAACAGAGTCTCCAGGATTGGAAAGTTCGGGATTTAATCAAGATCCGATCGTCGACAGTGTCACGTGGTATGTTTTTAGCAAGAGGTTTGCTTATTACTTGTTCTTCTCGAAAAGAAACTTCAATAAAGATTGATGCCAGTTAACCCGTTGCTCCATAAGCATTTTCTTGGACTCTTCCAAATTGAAAACATTAATTCACCACATATCAGCAATGGGTGAATTATGTTTATATAAACTGACAGAGAGGAAAACAGTGCAGGAAGTGTTCAGATTGCTCGTTACAAGCAATCTGAACTCTTCCTGCACTGTTTTCAAAGGCCTTCTGTGATTGGTGCAGGAAAACGCGTATTTATGGAGTAAAGGGTTAACTCTAAATTGAGTGATTGAATTCTCATAGAGTTAGCAGACCTGTGAATATATGTGATATGAAGTCGCTTAATCAGTCGAACAATTTGATATTAATTTTATTTAAAACAATTAATCAGACGATGATCTCATTTTGTATGATTTCAGAATATCTCATACTTTAAGTTCCGACGTATCGGTAAATGTACGACCATGGATATCCTTTGATGCCGTCATACAATGCCGCATCTGACTGGTTTGTCCATTAAATGCCAGAAGAATTATTGAAATTAACCGGAGCAGCGAGAAAAAAATGAAATGACGGTGAGATAAGCTTATACCAATTCACGAGACTGTGAAGGTAAGGTTCACGCTGCACCATCGTAAACTGCTCAATTGGCAATACTTCAAAGGGAGATAAATCGTCTTGGTTTCTTTGAAAGTGTTCTTTATTAAAAGTTAACGGGCTTGTTGCGCTTACAGTTTTGATATTTGCAATATATAGTGCGTTGATAAGAAAGTTAACGTCTAATCCTAATATTCATATGTTGTTATCTTCTTTTTCTTTTCAGTTTTATCTATGCAAGCATGTCGCTTTGGCATGCGCTATCGTTGTGAATATGTAAGAAACTTAATTAAAATAATTGCAGTTATAACATTATCTCCTATATCATTTGTTCCATTACCCAGTCTTGGATTCTTAATCACGGCGTAATGAAAGGTTCGGGAGAATGTGTACACTATAAAATATTTATCTGAATGTGTACCGTCACCTCTGTAATGACCTGCCACTGGCAATTAACGTTTGAGAACAAAACCATGAGCTGGAAAATATACTTGCATAAAAATTCTTATTTCTTTTATTAAATCCTTTGATTATTTCCAGCACGTTTGTATTCCTGCTTGATAGCAGGGAAGTAGGGAATTCTTGTTGTTGTAGTAGTAGTAGTAGTAGTAGTAGTAGTAGTAGTAGTAGTAGTAGTAGTAGAAGTAGTGGTAGTAGTAGTAGTAGTAGTAGAAGTAGTAGTAGTAGTAGTAGTAGTAGTAGTAGTAGTTGTAGTAGTAATAGTGGTAGAAGAAGTAGTAGTAGTAGTTGTTGTTGTTGTTTTCGTTGCTGTAGTAGTAGTAGAAGTTGTTGTTGTTGTAGGAGAAGAAGTATTAGTAGTAGTAGTAGTAGTAGTAGTAGTAGTAGTAGTAGTAGTTGTTGTAGTGGTAGTAGTATAAATAGGAGTAGTAGTTGTTGTTGCTGCAGTAGTAATAGAAGATGTTGTTGTTGTAGTAGAAGTATAAGAAGAAGTGGTAGTGATAGTAGTAGTAGTAGTAGGTGGTGGTGGTGGTGGTGGTGGTGGTGGTGGTGGTGGTGGTGGTGGTGGTGGTGGTGGTGGTTGTTGTTGTTGTTGTTGTTGTTGTTGTTGTTGTTGTTGTTGTTGTTGTTGTTGTTGTTGTTGTTGTTGTTGTTGTTGTTGTTGTTGTTGTTGTTGTTGTTGTTGTTGTTGTTGTTGTTGTTGTTGTTGTTGTTGTTGTTGTTGTTGTTGTTGTTGTTGTTGTTGTTGTTGTTGTTGTTGTTGTTGTTGTTGTATTAACTGTATTTACTGTATTAACATAAATAGTAAATGTATTTAAAATAGCAAAATCTGAATCATTGATAGTTGCAGAAGCAGTAACATTTGCAACAATAATTATATACCACGTGTGTTAAGTTCAAATGAGACTATGCAGTGTTTGGCCAACACGTTCATTGAAATATCCGTAATATGCACAGCATTAGCGAAAATGTCAGAAAGTCAATACAACAAATCTTTTAAATTTCTCACTTACTTTTGCAAGATTGTTTACATTTAACGCTTTTGAATTTGCATTACCTGTTCGCTGTACGTCGTTAAACACCAACACTTCAAAATTATCTGTGTCAATTGAAACCATTTTGTTATTTTATTGAAATAAATTACCCCATGTTGTTACTCGATTCGATATGGCCTGCCTTGGTCAACGTGAATAAGGACTACATTTAGGAATGTTTGTGTGAAGTGGTCGGCAACAGTTTCACTTGCCTCTCATGTTGTAAAAGTAAGATGTGATAACCTGTAACAGATATTTAAAACAATGCTCTTGTGGATTTCATACTTTCAAGTATACAAAAAAAAGTGTTTTTATTTTTTTTTTTATTTTTTTTTTTTTGTCAATTTCGATTTACCAGCTGTAAAGCTGCCTTTATCTTGGATCAGTGTTATTTCTGGTTCCTTAGAACGATGTAAGTCATTCAATGTTCATAGGTGTAGGAGCTGGGGGCCAGGGTGGGCCATCCCCTGCCTACTCCAATATTCAGGTTCAGCATATACTTTGGGGCCTGAAAGTATCCTCGTACACTCTCTCCTCAGGTTGCCCCCCCCCCCCCCCCCCCCCCACACACACACACAATAATTGAAACGCTCCTAAGCCCGTGATGTTGCTCAAAAATAGAATACCACGCCGGGGTTCGTATGGGTGGGGTGCGTGAATGCTGTTCCATAATCCGATACATTACATAAACCTAGTCTTCTAATTGCGTTCTGTGCTATGAAATACTTTTATCAAATATTATCAGGAAGACCCCAAACAACATTTTTCTATCTTTTTTGACACCTTTTATACCGCGTCTTTGTTTTTATGCACACAGTGTTTTCATCACTTGGTAAATAATCTCAAGTGCATAGGTGCAAAGCTTTTTTCCATTTGTCTTTATCATTTTTGATAAGATATTCCTAACCTTCTTTTAAATGTTCGTTAATGTCATCACCGAGTTGATTTACCTGCTTCTTAACTTCATTAATACTTACTGAATTTCCTTATAAATACATAGACTAACACAGATGACTGTTAACCTGTGTTGTCAAACATGATATCCATTAACCGTGTATAAACTTTCTGTTGTTAAAAACATTTCATAAGTATTAAATCGAAACTTGTAAATTTGGGTGTAGTCTCTTTTTTTTATCTATTACTTCATTAATATTAACTTTTCCTCACCTTTCGCCTTTTTCAAGCTAAATTTATATGCTGTATAATACACTTCACGCCTCTCCGTCTGTATTTTCATGCAAATCAGATGATTTAAAATCTTGTCATGTGCTTTTCGGTGTCTTAAAATGTGACGATCTTACTCAACTTTACCATGCCTCTCTGATTCTTTTTTAACTGACAGTCATTTCATACCACGCTTCGGCTATCGGACTGTTAAATTGTAGTATAGTTTATTGCGAGCTTAAGGCGGGAAGCAGTTTTAGTTATGTACACCTAATGTACGAAGTGTTTTAGACGTTTATTTGTACCTGAAGTGCAGTACACCTGTCAGCTGATTGGATTTTAGTGAATTTACCTGAAATTGGATTTTTAGAATCACCTTTCGATTCGATTGGAGTGTTACGAATGATTTTTGATATGGTGGGGGTACTTGATTCCTGCCCTTAGGAACTTCGTCAGAGAGTCTGTGTCAATGCCGTGAACGGAGATACTTGGTTGCTTTATTTGATGTACAGTGTTTATATCTTTTAACATGTGTTTGATATACTAAGAATAAAATGAGACTGTCGTACAGCTTGGAGATATTTTTACGTGTTTTGATATTGGATTTATGTATTTGCTACCTAAATGGTAAGTGTGAAGTTTTATGAGTATTTATCTGCCATATTATACAATATGATTGCTTTCACATGTGGCATTCATTGTCATGCCAGCTGGTATGTGTGATTGATAGTACTTTGTTGGTAATTACGTCTGCATCTCTAAAATGTGTGATTAGTTTAATCCAAAATAGTTCAAGAAAGGGACGTACATGGATTAGTATCGTGTATTTACAATGTTTGTGCATACAACTAAGCTGTACGATATTGTGTATTTTAACAACCAAGGTGTATGATATGTACAAACTGTGTATTTTAACAACCATGGTGTATGATATGCACAAAAAGTGTATTTTAACAACCAAGGTGTATGATATGTACAAGCTGTGTATTTTACTAATAATCATGGTGTATGATATGTACAAACTGTGTATTTTACTTATAAGCATGGTGTATGATATGCACAAACTGTGTATTTTACTTATAACCAAGGTGTATGTTATGCACAAACTATGTATTTTACTTATAAGCATGGTGTATGATATGTACAAACTGTGTATTTTACTTATAACCAAGGTGTATGATATGCACAAACTATGTATTTTACTTATAAGCATGGTGTATGATATGTACAAACTGTGTATTTTACTTATAACCAAGGTGTATGATAGGTACAAACTATGTATTTTACTTATAAGCATGGTGTATGATATGCACAAACTATGTATTTTACTTATAAGCATGGTGTATGATATGTACAAACTGTGTATTTTGCATAAAACTAAGGTGTATGATATGTAAATCAGTATATTTTACATATAAGTGGTATGTGAAGTCTGTATATTTTACATATAAGTGGTATGTAAAGTCTGTATATTTTACATATAAGTGGTATGTAAAGTCTGTATATTTTACATATAAGTGGTATGTAAAGTCTGTCTATTTTACATATAAGTGGTATGTAAAGTATGTATATTTTACATATAAGTGGTATGTAAAGTCAGTATATTTTACATATAAGTGGTATGTAAAGTCTGTATATTTTACATATAAGTGGTATGTAAAGTCTGTATATTTTGCATACAACGAAGACGTATGATAACATAAAAACTGTGTATTTTAACAAATAAATAAAACGCTAATAGATTTATTTCATTTTGATTTATTCTATTTTAATGCTAATTAATATAAAAATCTTTACTAATTAACACCTTTAAGGCCATTTCAGGACAAGAACAACTTATTGGGGTACATTCGTTTTATGATGGATCGGATGAGTGTCTATTAAACGTATTAAATGTTTGTTTACCTTACCTACATTTGGAACACATTCTGATTTTAACATGTCTTCACTTACTATTTGTTATCTGTATATCGTGTAGCAAATTCATGATGGTGCGGCAATGGGCTAATTAATGTACATGGCAGAACCGTGAAGCGAATGTTATATTAACTTACATACGTAATTTACATGTATAAAACAATTATAAAACAGCAAAAAAAAGTTTTGTTTATCGTTTTTGCTATATCGGTGCTTAGCATCACATCACTTGAGGACGTGCCGACAATCTGCATTACCCATGATTATTTAATCAACAGTAGAATGTGTATGTTTGCTCGCGCTCTCTCTCTCTCTCTCTCTCTCTCTCTCTCTCTCTCTCTCTCTCTCCCCCCCCCTCTCTCTCTCTCTCTCTCTCTCTCTCTCTCTCTCTCTCTCTCTCTCTCTCTCTCTCTTGATCTTGATATTAGTTTTTTCAAATAGACATAGGTAACAAAAATGTTGTTTATTACCAAAAACTATCTGATAATATATATTTCCATTGGATTGGCTAACAATATTGTATCATGATTTTCGTCCGAAAATGCATTTGCATAATCACAGTACAAAGTGTCAATAAACATTCCAAATCTAGATCCCTATTTACAGTGTAATCAAGTCTTTATCATACAACATATACGGATATAGATATAAAATGTATATTGACAATATCACATGTGTGTACAATCAATATCATACAGAAATAGATTCGGGAAACATTTTTATTTCTTCAAATCAATCACAAAAGTTTGAAAAAAAAAATCTTTTATTGATTGGTAGATAAAGTGAGTAAACAAATAATATTTTATTTTTTGCCTGAGCAAATAGTTTTGATAAGGATTTTTTAATGTTATAGTTTTCAAAATTTAATATACTTATAAACACTTTCATTTAGTTGTTATAAAATATTTAAGTATTCATCTACGCGTTTTACATAAAATGAAAAAACAAATACTAGTAAGCTGTTTAAATACAAGCAGAGAAGGATGTATAATTAATAATTATCAAAACTTGCCGCATATTGTAATGTAAATATTGCACGTGTTTGAAGCGAACGTTCTGTAGAAGAAATAAAAAAAAATACATTAATGAAGCATATGTTATTTAAAAAAATAAACAACAGTGTAGTTATACAATGAAACTGTGTAACATAATTAATTTCAACACATTTGTATGGTTGCACATTACCTAACCCCTTACAACACAACATAATATTTCATAACTCATGTGTAGCAAAAATATTTTTGCCGATACTTTATACAGGTTGGATGGTTAGAGTATCGGTCGTTGGTTTAGATAGTTTTGATATTCATTTTGAACATATAATGATTAAAGCAAACTTTAAAAAGATCAAAACCGTGTCACAACTTTGGTACATTGACAGTTTCTGATGCGACGCCAAATGAAGGACTGAAATACAACTCACCGTCCCAGTCAACATTCACATGACGTAAATGCTACATCTATTAGCAATATGATTATTACAGAATAATTGTAATTGTAATTACGGATAAAAACAGGCACACAGAAGTGCTAAGTTTATCTCTCAAGTCAAATCATACAAAAACATCATCTGGAATTGTGGTTCATGTAACGACGGAGTTATAAATACATAATTATATACATTTATATAGCTGAACTATAAAAAGGCCATGTTTTGCTTACTTTTAGAACTAACACAAATGTTGTTGTCCCCGGAACTATATGGTAACATTACCCGGGGTATACAGACCAAAATAACTATATCAAAATTACAGTTCAAGGCGTTAAAATAAATACAATATACCGTGCATTAATTACAAGAAAACGCACACAATTATTTATATTGAAGAGAGAAAATATTTTAAAAAAAATAAGTGCATACTTTCTAACTCGATATGGAAATTATAATGTATTGTGTGTTTGTTTTAAGTTATATAATTATTTAAACAAATATAACAGTGTCTCTACGTTTACATAAATATACATTAACAGGTCGTTTCTTAGAAATCTGAAACTCTCATTTTATTTGTTTTTAATATTACATATAATTTAAGATTGTCAGCAATTTGTATGTACCTATTTGCACTTATTAAGAAGACTGTGGTTATCATTTTTATCCATATTCTTTAATAATGTTAAAGTCAGTAGAGCATTTCGATTTTAATTACACAAGGACATGTACCACACATATTTGCTTCTGTGTTAAACTGATGGATTGTGTCTAGTTTTGAAAGTAGTTGGATGTTGCATGTGGTTGTCCTAAATGTGTACTTAAATCGAAAATGAAAATCATAATGATATATATATATATACAAATGTGATATGTTCTTCTAAGCGGAGACAGTAGAAGTGTGTTTGTTTTTATTAGTTTTCCCGTTGAATGTTTTACAGAAGCAATTGCTACCTCTTGACCAACGCTTTCTATTGCGCACCAATTAGTGCGTCAATTATAATTTCATGACCAGCACTAAACGTGTCGATTTTAATGTCCTTTTGGCTTCTCTTGCACCAGCTGTTAGTTCTTGACCAGCATCAATTTAACCACCTATGGCAACAGCAGTATTTAAAAATCAGAATTAATTACAGAACCAAAACTGACTGAGCGCTAATTCTTCTTTCAAAACATACACTAGGGGCCCGCTATACTAATGTTTCTCAAATTACTTCTTCGTATAAAATTTGAAGGCCCGAAAATAAATCGGGAATTTTATTTAGTGTTTCGCTTATAACATTTTTCGAACTTTCGTTAGACTTATAAATAGAACTATTTTTTAAATTTGCAAAATTACTACATGCAAATGAAACGTTCCTGTGTATCAAAATTCCCTGGATCATTATCAAACACGTTTTAACTCTTTACTTCATATAGACGCCTTTTGACACCTAATACAGACGCCTCTAATATAGAAGGCTTTTGAATTATTTGGTGAATTATGTATATATTAACTGACAGAGTGGAAAACAGTGCAGGAAGTGTTGTTTTCAAAGGCCTTCTGTGATTGATGCAGGAAAACACCTATCTATGGAGTAAAGGGTTGATCAATTATTCCAAGCAACTACGTTGGTTCTTTAGACTAATCTTGGTTTTACCATTTGAAACCGCATATTCTTTTATAAGTAAGGTCCCATAAGATGCACATACTTTAGTATTCTATACTGGCACCTGTTTAATCAGTATAATATGGATTGAAATTTGATATTATTCATTCTAACCACATTTGACCACACGGAGACCCATTGAAGCTACACTTTTATCACAAACCGACCGTCTTTAACACATATAAAAGCATCCACTTCTATCTCATTGAGTTGTAACCCGATTTATATTCAGAACATACCTGTTATTATATTAAAATTGAACGTGTCTTTGTTGTGAAAACTCGGTATCCAAATACTAGAAGCGTGTGACATGTTTTATTGAGTTATGCATTAATGACATGCATAGTATTACATTACATTAGCTTTTGTAGTGAAGAATTTTGGTCCTGATTTTCTGGCGTCAGTGTGCAGCGCGGAAATTACGGATATAAACAATGATTTAGCTATTTACTTGGACATAACTACCAGTAACCAGACATTCGTGGAATTCACTCAGTAAATAAACAAACAAATAAACAAACAAATAAACAGACACATGAACAAACAAATGAAAGAACCAGCAAACGTACAGACATTTATATTTATATAGCACAAAAAAGGAAATTAAATCCAAGCATATTCATTTTCCGATATATATGATGATGTAATACTTTACAAAGAAAACATTAATATGCAGGTTGAACTACGCCTAGTGATATCCACAAGAAAATAGGTCATAGTGCAGATATATTTTGTCAGCTGGAACCATTGTTGTACTAAAATGTTTCCGCCTTTCGCCTAAAAACTTAAACTATAGATCTAATTACATTTATAAAAAATGCCACGAAAATAGTCTGCAGTACGGACCCAGCTCTCTCGATTGGGTCTGTTAAATAGCAATGTTGGGAGAGACACATGCGAGCATGTTGATTGGCCAACTGGACGTTTAAATGACGCCATAGTTTAGTTATCGTTCCATTGCTATGAATTATGGGACAGGAATAGAATTCCAAGCTTTTTCATTGGGTTTACTAGACATGATTCAGGAGATAGACTATATATAGATCACAATAAACGTAAACGATGGTTTATTCGGCACTGGCAGTCAATCCGGTATTCGTATTGTATCGTATTCAACATGGACCATCTTGCCAGCCTCCAATACTGAGAAGAGTTGCATAACTTGAAAAACAAAATATGTACTCATGTTAAGGTGATTATTATTTTTTATCAAAATGTCTGCATATTTGATTTAATAAAATACTGCTTAACCTGAAGATGAAAAGCGAATATCACACTAACTTCTATCATTGTGATGAAGCGGTCTTGAGTTGGCAAAGAATAACCCTGTCTCCCGTCTTCTGTATCAGTCGATCGTCTCTGTCGCATCGTCTGATATTATCGCTATAAATGTTATTTTGTAAGCAGGTGTATCTAATCTTAGTTCAGTGCGATGTAACGCAGTGGTTTTGTCCGCCTTTGACCGAGATTGCACGTGTATATGTATTTTTATTTTCGGTCATTGACAGACAAAACTACTGCACTGCATTGCACTGAACAAAGATTAATTATGTAGTTGTAGCTAATATCAATTTTGTTCAGTGCGATGCATAGCGGTGGTTTTGTCAGCCTTTGACCGAGAGTACATATATATATATATATATATGTATGTATTTTCGGTCAATGACAGACAAAACTACTGCACTGCATCGCACTGAATAAAGATGAGTTATTTGTTTAAAGTTATTAAATATGGTTTAATACAATCACTTCAGAATTGAACAGATCGCGTATTCATGGTAAACTCAAGACAGTTCATGGTGTATCAATTTATTTTATAATTATGGATACATCCACTCTGTCAAGTTAGTAATAAAAATTAACACCTAGTTACACGGTGGCTTGGGCCAGATGAAAAAAAAGACAAACGATTGATAAATTATGAAAAATGATTAATCGCTCCTGTGTGTTAATTACAGTATTATACATGCATCCTGCATATAAACTGGGGAGTAAACGTTGGAGTTATCCCCACCAGAGATTGAAATTAAAACAATATTGTTTGAATAATGAACCGACCACCTCTGACACAGTGACCTTTCATGAACAGAATTAAATTAAAGAGACCTCACGCTTATTACCGAATCATTTTATATTCTTTTAATTTAGTTTTAAATATCTAAAGCAATATTACCGGATATGTTGTATTATGTCTTATGTAATGTTAACGTCTCACACCAGTATTACATTCCTCATTAAATTACATTGTAATGTTAACGTCTCACACTACTATTACATTCCTCATTAAATTACATTGTAATGTTAACGTCTCACACTACTATTACATTCCTCATTAAGTTACATTGTAATGTTAACGTCTCACACTACTATTACATTCCTAATTAAGTTACATTGTAATGTTAACGTTTCACACTACTAATACATTCCTCATTAAGTGGCATTGTAATGTTAACGTCTCACACCACTATTACATCATTCCTAATAAAGTTACATTGTAATGTTAACGTCTCACACTACTATTACATCATTCCAAATAAAGTTACATTGTAATGTTAACGTCTCACACCACTATTACATCATTCCTAATAAAGTTACATTGTAATGTTAACGTCTCACACCACTATTGCATCATTCCTAATAAAGTTACATTGTAATGTTAACGTCTCACACTACTAATACATTCCTCATTAAGTTACATTGTAATGTTTATGTCCAAATGACAGTGAAAAATTAAAATATACAGCATGTTTTGGGGATCAAATTTTTCAGTGATCCAAGATCAGAAAAAGCATGCATTGACCAGGTTTTATTTTTGTATTTAAATTCCATGGTTCTGTGATACCTATCAATTTGCTGAGTAATAATGAATCATTTGATTCGACCTGCCAAGTCAAATTGAGTTCCTTTCCATGATTCAATGAACTGAGAACCCTGTACAGACAAAACGTTATAAGCGATAATAACTAATATATTTATATGTGTATGATTTACTTGAAATATAATGTTTTTAGTGATGCAGTGTAATAATTCAGTGTCATGTAATAAAGTCAGATATTGATTTAAAATAAACTTCAGGTAACAAAACCACATATCACCGAAAAAATGAACCCAAAAACGACCGTCTGATTTAGCAGGAACTCGGGGGTTTCACATAATATTTTAATAAAACTATTTAAACACTTTTGACCAAAAAAAAATGTATAATGTTATTCACCGTTGTTATAGTAGTTGTAATAGATATGATAATGATAATGATTGAAAAGTATTTAAGTAACGAGAGAATTCATTTTACTAAAAACATTAACAAGTACATGTATGTATTTTCCGAGTGCGTTATAGTATAGGTTTCATCTTACACTTGGTATACTCTCCATATATGGGGATATAAATAATCAAATCAAAATGCCAACTACAGTATATAGTTAGAATCGTTTAAGACACCGTTTACCTTTTTATTGATCTACTTTAGATCAAATTCTGTTTACTATAAAGTCATAAACCTTAATAATGCACGTCATATCTTTTAATCAAATATGTTTTATTGTGTACAGTTCGGCTGTCTCTCACCTTAACGAGTTTAACGGACTTAGTTCGTATATTGACATAATACTGTTTAATCATTCCCATCTAATGACAAAAATAGATAACTGATTTAATAGGCTAAAATAATGTTTTAGTTTGAAATCAGGGGCCCTTTTTTAAATGCTATTGATTAGTACATAGACGTGGACAGCATTGGAATCGATTTGTATTCAGAAATAAACCAAATAATGAATCATTTCTGTCCATTCAACTATTAAAATAATTAACGCCCATACCTGTCGATATTCGGGAGATTAATTGTAGCGATCGGGTTCACATAGAAACGGTTTTATACTCAGGTCGTTCAATATATAAAGAATAGTTTTCAAATGGACATATTCATATTTTATAACTTTGTCAATATCAGTAACTAGTTTTAAAAAAATCATTATCTATAACTTAGTACCTTGGCAAAATGTTCCTCTGAACGAAATATAGTATTTCCATAGTTTTTATAATCGGTCAAACATTTTCCTAAAACGTTGTGTTTTTAAATACGAATCAAACATACAGAATACAGGAAACAGATTTTTTAATTGAGACGTAAACTATACAGTTTTTTTGTCGTACATATGCTATTAACAAACAATATGTCACATTAATAATACATTATATAACACATTAAAAGCAATTTGTATATAATTCGTATAATTTCTTAATCAAACATACGAAACATTATTTAATTTGGCATTTACAAAAGTTATATTGTTTTTTTACCAAAATGTAGCCATTTCAAACTATAAAACTTTCCTAACCGTCGAACATTTTATAGAAGTCACGTTTATATGACCTTTATAACGGATTTAACATTCGTGTTATGAATATTTTCCCCACGTTAAGTGGCAGTGACGCCAATTCATAAGATCCACAAATATCTCGCGGCACGAATCTTATACCTTTGCTGATGTTATATTATTTATATAGGAAACCAGGGTACCATTTAATACAATGCATCATCCTATCCACTAATTAAACAAAAGTAATTTGAATACATGCAAACTGCACGTGGCAAGTGTGTATAGACGTGTCCATGTGAATACACGTCGGCGTAAATGTTTATTTTCACGGCAATCTTTTAGCGAAATAACTTTTTTACGTAATATAAGATATATGTTCATACTTTTAACAGTTTTATCAAAATAACTACAGGACATTTTATAGCAAACATGTAGTTTTTATTCATGGTACAGGGTACAGTAGAGAGAGAGAGAGAGAGAGAGAGAGAGAGAGAGAGAGAGAGAGAGAGAGAGAGAGAGAGAGAGAGATTCGTGTAAGCTATTACTTAACTTAATTCGCAAGTGAGTTAAAATAAATAGTAGTTTACTTTACTTTACTTTAAACATATCTTATTTCACTTATATAACAATGAAATATATATTTGGTAATAAGTTCTGTCAACATTAGTAACGGACCTGCCCCTATAAATTAGTATACAACTAATCAAAATTCAAATCAAGTAAATGTTCTATGTTTCATTTAACCTTATACTTATTCAAACCTAAACATTTAAACAGCTCTCCGTATTTTAAAGCATCTGATTCAAAACTGTACTTAGATGAAATTTCTAGAAAAAAGATACTTTAAAATAAAGTACATGTACCTCTCTCTCTCTCTGTGTGTGTGTGTGTGTGTGTGTGTGTGTGTGTCATAGACAGCTATTTGTCAGTAAGTAAGTCTGTTTTTTTAAATGTCGTCTGTTTTTCACCAGATGCTGCTGGTTACATGTGTCGAATCAATGACTGCTTAGTCTACAATTACGTTAACTATGTATTTGAGCAATGGGTAGGCATATGTCATAATTACACAGACGATCTACTTGACATGAAAACATTAATACTGCCGTATCGGTAGGCTCTATATAAATTACCGTGCTCTGCTTAACATATCGCCTGTTTGAAAACACTCCATTGAGAGTGTTAAATTTCGCATAAATTCCCCCTTAAAGGAGGGTATGTTGTCTATTTACAGAGACTAAACCCGAGATTTACTGCCTCTGCCCACTGCGGCAGATGGGCATATACATTTACCGGTAATTAATTTTAGTGTTCAAGATCATCTTACTAAATATAAGGTATAAACTTTGTCGACCTTTGAAATGATGTCCCAAGCCAAATGATTAAAAAATTATACTTTTCGCTATCGCTTGTTTTGTTTTATTTACCTTTTCGTGTTTTGTCTATACATATTTGGACATATAAAGTGTAACCACAAACGACATGTCATAAAACCATAGACTCAAAACCGTACATTTAACCTTTTTAAGCAGTTTGTGGCATTCTTTATTGGTGTATTTTTTAAAATGAAAATGAAAATGTCTTATTGCTCTGTTTGTGAATTGCAACTTTACTATTTCATAAACAGTGTATGGTATACTGTGCCAATAATACGCATATTATGGACTGCACTCAGCCTCGGGCAAAAAGATCAGCAGCGTTAGTGTAACTAGTGCGGCGCAGTATCTTGGTCCTACGTTTGGACCCGACCCTAGACACAAGTCATTGTATTCCATACTTGTTTGCAAACAGTAGTAAACGTGTTTAAGACATTAGAGTAACGCAGTTAACGTAATCGATCAGCGAATTTCGGCAAAAGTCCTCAATTCACTATTTAATAACATGAGTAAACACTACGAACAAACGCCCCTTCCCCATCCACCACAGCCCGACATTGAACTATCAATACATTTTGAAAAAAGAAACAACTTTGTAACGTCAAGTCGGTATATTTCTTCGGAGAAAGCCATTGGCCTGCGTCTCACCAAAAACAGCAGGAACTGTGTTTCAGTTGTTTAGTAGCCGCGACGCTTGCCACTGGACGATTCATGTCGTTTTAGTGTTTCCATGTCTCTTAATGTTGCCCTATAAGATAATAATTTGATGCTTTTTTATCGCTCTACACCAAATTTTATCCTTTACGATGTGTACTTTCAAAAGGTTTCGCTTTTTATTTCAAATATGTGCGGTTTATGCTTTTGATATCGCTTTGACTTCAACGTATTCATTTAGTAATATTGATAAAGCAGCTCCTGTAATCGAGCAATGATGGGCAAATAATCATTTTTATTGGTCCATTTATTGCGTAGTTTACCAAAATCAGGTTCGATCTTTAATCATTTCTCCGTAAAGTTGCAGTTATATTGTGAACTTTTGTTTATACTCGGACCCTAAGTGGATTTTAAAATCATTCAATATACGTAATAGATGCTCTATATTTGAAGAGGGATTTATACATCCGATTATGAAGACATTGACAAAGTATCAAATAACCCTTATACACAGCTATCTGACGAGAGATTTATGAAAATGGGATTTAGGTTTTCTTTCTCTTTACATTGTATTATATTGTATAGTAAACTGGATCGAATGTGGTCGGCAAAGCAAATGAATGGATGAATGAATGAATGAATGAATGAATGAATGAATGAATGAATGAATGAATGAATGAATGAATGAATGAATGAATATTTGAATGCATGAAACATGCACGATTTAATAAGCCTTTTTTTAAAAAAAGTAAATAAATAAATAAATAAATAAATAAACGAACGAACGAACGAACGAACGAACGAACGAACGAACGAACGTTCCAGTTTAAATATCCATATACAAAAAAAAATGCAAAATTGAAAGAGCATAAACAATCCCGCTAATTTACCTCCGCAAATAGCGTGGTGAGTGTCCGGTCAACGGCACTCTCCGGACACCATAAATCATGTAGCACTGACATTGTCGCGGAAGAACGGGACATGACCGAACATTAATTAGACAACATTATCTACACAGCGTAAACTAATTAGTATTCAAGAGACATGAAACGAAAAGTTGTAAGTACCTTTAACAACACGTGTTATGCTGAATAATGGGTGTGGAAAAGAAAAAAATAATAACATTAAAATACAGATTGTAATAATTTATATCTTGTTTAAGTGCAGATTTGCTATTTCGTCCTTACAATTAAATTTTATTGCATATTTAGTCTTAATTGCAATTAAAATATCAAATATCTTAAATATTACTTGCTGTAAGTGACAAAACGGAAGCAGATATACACAATCTTCAAAAGATTTTTTCTGTATCCTTTTCACATAATTTGTTAAATGTATGACTTTATTGCTTCGTTGTTAAATATATGTTAAACATATGTATTTATGTGAATAAAATAGTGTTTAAACAAATAAGTGACAAAACATAGCAATACATGACAACCACTACGGTTGTCCAGAGTGTCCACCTCACATGATACTGCCCGTTTGGTTTAAGACTAAGTACTCACACATAACCTTTATTTGTGGGTTCGATACCCATGGTATCATACAAAATAATGTAAAACAATGGGACTAGTTAGTTGTGTATACCTTTCAGTGCATGCAATAAGAACAGAACAGAACATACCATAATTGTATTCAATATAACTTGAACATATATCCAGTTTATTGTTGTTTACACAAACAATGCAATACATGCAATACGAGAGTGAACATAAATATGTCACATACATGAATATATCTTAATATAAATCACATAGTAACAAAGCACATTTACAAATCAGTTGCATTCTTCTGCTTTGTAAATGTATAATATTATAACTAACTACTGACTATATGAACCGCAGTTATATATTAATGTACCAGATTTTAAAATAGTCTCTTACAATTTAATTATGATTACATTTTTACATTATTTTATATAATGTTTTCCATGAAAGTTGCCGATGCACGATGATGAAACTGAAATCCTCGTTTGTGATTTATATGTTTGCACAAATGGCAACATGCAACATGCAACATGTGTGGTTAGCCACAACGATGCTTACATATCAATAGTGAACTTACATCCGTCATTTTAATTTCCGACTAATTAAATATCGGCATTTAGCTCAGGACGAGTTAATTATTCAGCCGCAAATAACGTCACATCAGAGTTATAAAGGAAAACAATCTCTGACACATTAGCAAAAAGGTAGCAAATAACATAAAATATTTTGTTGACATTTATGTAAATTATTTTGCAGCCCCATAGCAGTATACGCTTTATTATTTTATATTTCCGCGGAAGGAAAACACTGCATGAAAACACTGCATCCCGAGTGGAAATCATGGTGTCTCTTTAACAAAAATATCTAATAATTTGGTCAAAGGTTTGTTTCTGTTGTAGTTATAGGTATAGAGTCGACACATGTAGTGTTCCATGACAATTCAACAATGCAGACACGTATAGGTATATCTGAGTTTGCATATCAAATTCTTGCTCGTCCAAAACCCATCAGTAACAAAGCATGCATATTGGAGTGTATTTTTTACCTTGCAAAGAATGCAATTGGTGTCAAATACACATTTTTTAAGATTTATAGACAGGTTTTGAAATACTGTCATATATAATGTATACTGTATGTATATATTATGAGGTTTTATAGCGTACGCATTGCATAACTAGGGTGATTAACACCTGAAGTAGTCTGGATTTTACAAGGCATTTATAATACAAAAGCAGAAAAAAAACATTATTGGGTTAATGACTATTTCAAAAACGACTTCTTCGTTTGCTTTGAAACAAGTGTGGTGATGTTGTTTTGTTGCTGTTAATGTTGTTTTGTTTGTTTGTTTTAATAATAGACCGACAGTAGTCCCAAATTTAGGCATAAACGGAGATTTCTTCAGAGTCAAACACAAGCAGGAACCACGTGCAGAGGCTAGTAACAATATATATTCTATATCCCATAAAGACTTTGTTATACTATATTATAATGTAGGGATTGTTACAAGCCCTGTGGCTAGAACAGTGAATTGCTATTTATATAAATATCCCAGTGTTCCATATTTTAATTCCATGTGTTGTATAAGGTGAAAGTGTTAATGATTTTCATTAAGAAACACTCAAGTGTTATCTACGAAGAAAGTCGATTTATTATATTAGCTATATAAATATTTAGGCTACTTTTTCTGTACCGACTGCCATGTGTCGACCATTAAAATTGATATATGGATTACAACGAAGATTGCACTTCCGTTTGCAATTATAAATGACATCGAATGCTCATTAATGTTCATTAACAAGGTAGCTAGGAAGACGCAAGTGTAACGCAAATATAGATTTAAATATCGGCAAACGTTTTCTGTTGTTGTTGTTTTAAAAGTTGTCGCCCTTGCTGTATCTGACGCCATTTGTAAAAAATGACGCGGACAGATCGTGCCAGTGTCAGTACCATACGTTCAGACATGTGTAATTGATTCTTTGCTATTTATTTATTATAAACATCAGGTGATTGTCAACGACAGCGTTCTGTATAAATGTCACGAATATTGTAGATCTACGTAATGGAAATGACAAAACCAGTGTTCTGCACTGAATTTCTGACACTTGGAGAGCAAAAAAAAAAACAGCTGAAAACACACACTCTTGTTTATGTGTTCGTGTCCGTTTCCTGGGTCGAACCATACTGTTGATATTGTGTTTTGCATTTGAGAGGACATGGGTGCAAGCGTGATTTCAAACACGTGGCCTCAGTTCCCGCCTCAAACGTACTGTACTCGTTGATATAATAGTTAGTTAATAGTTAGTACATTCATAACCTTACTTTATTTGACTAAATGCGGTAAAACAAAAGCAACAAAAAAATACTAAAAACAAGTCTGATTTTTGTCACTTTTGTTTTAGAAACCTTTAAGTATAGCTACTTTTTATACAGTGAGTTAATTGTTTTATAGTTGTCTCTGACAATGAGGAGTGTGTATTTTCTGCTTTGTAATCTACTATGTTGGAGACCTTTGGACCAATGGTTGGACCCATCCAGAGACATATACATATTAGATAATTAACATAAATTAAGTCACTGACCAATCGATCCTTATCTTAAGACTGTTCCATTGTTGTCAAGAAATCATTGTGGAACAAACAATGTAGAAAACAGGACAGTATTGTCATGGATAGAAAGTTTGCCTCTCATGTCAGATATTGCATGATCCCCTGCTCGATCTAATGCCTCTAAAAAAACACTCATAATTGATTCTACCCAGGAAGCAGACATGAGAGCTGTTCATATTTATAAGTTTTAAACTTTCAATGCAGTCAAGCTAAATTAAGTTAATATAGTTAGTAGTTAAACTAAACAAAAAAGACATTGATCTACAATTTGTTTATGGTTTGCCTGGGTGCACCTTTGCAGAAAACGTTGTGTAGGCACAGTTGTAGGGGGGTCCAGGGGTTGCTCCCCACTAACAAAATTTCAGCTAGAATGGCGTAGGTGCATTTTGGCGTTTATTTTTCATAAAAAAGTGTAGGCATGTGCCTTTAGGAAGCCACACCATTGTTTGCAAATCATTTAATTAATTGTACCATTGGCATTGGCATTTTTTGTCCGGACTAATCAAGAAGTGTTTGTGACAGGGTGTAAACCGTTAAAATACAAATTATTTTTATAATTTTGATGAAATGATTTAATTTCTTTCCTCAAGTTAACTTAATACTATTCCTTTCAGTTATGATGACACTGTCGTACAATATAGTTTTATTAGCTTTAAAAAGCTATAACCTAGACTTTTCATAGATACTCGCATACTAAATATGCCATCATATAATTTTATACACTAGTTAAATGTTGTCTGTTTATACAGCAGCTATAACCAACTGGCTTACAAATCACTGGCTTTATTATCAAAACTGCTGCGTCAGAATGATAATGGAACTTGTATTCCTATGGATTCAAGTTTCAAAATATGTAACTAAAACCGTAGTAACCTGTTAATGTTTTATTTCTGATATTGCATAATAAATTAGATCATTTTTTTCTTCTTCAGCAAACAGGATATTATTTAAACTATGTTGTGTAAATGGACCTGAAGTCAGGCAAAATCGTGTTCATCATAATCTTTTTTATTTTTTATTAATGTCAGATGACGTATCATTGTATAATGATCAAAAATATACTGAGTATCATCAGATAGACTACGTATCATAAATTAAACTAAATAAAGTACAGCTGTTTAGGGCCAAAAAGTTTGTTAGCCATTTTCCTACATACCCTGAAATTGTAGCTACGCAATCTTTTCTATTGACTTTGAAAGCATTGTTATTGTTTTTTCATGAATTTTGTCCATTTTTGTTCAAGATGACAAAACATTTATTTTTCAATCTGTCAAAGAAAATCCTGCTTACATATCCACATAAGAAAAAAATTGGATCTGAGCACAGTGAACACATTTGTTTTAACCCTTAACTCCATAGATACGCGTTTTCTCGCACCAATCACAGATGGCCTTTGAACACAGTGCAGGAACAGTTCAGATTGCTCGTAACGAGCAATCTGAACACTTCCTGCACTGTTTTTCACTTTGTCAGTTAATATAAACATAATTCACCCAATAATTCAAAAGCCTTCTATTTTAGGTGTCCAAAGGCGTCTATATTAGAGGTGTCCAAAGGCGTCTATATTAGAGATGTGTCCAAAGGCATTATTCAGTATGTTGACAACGTTGCTGTTACATTCATAACATTGGTTTTGCGTTTAATGCATATTATTTGTTTTTAAAATATCAAAATGACAAAAATAAGGTTATAGATTTATCTAAAATAGTTGGAAAATATATAATGTAAATATATTACAGGATTAGAAGCCAAAATTTGAGTTTTCATCTGGTGATGTAAAACATTAGACTAGTTTAATGTTGCAGTAAAGCTTTTTAGGCTTAACGAACATAAACTGGCCAAAATTTGGCTTTTAATACTAAAATAGTCTTAAAAAGTAGATTTATAACTAAAACAAGACAGTATGGTCTGTAAAATATGATTGTAAAGTGCAGTCAATGGGTTTGACACTTTATTATCCACAGCTCTGAGAATGATGAAAGTATATACTTAAATAATTAAAAAACTTAAATCTAAGAAAAGCAGTTAGGTGATCATGATTTTAGACTGGCTCTAGAAATTGACATTGATTAAATGTTATATTAACTAGTCAAAATCAAGTTAACTTTTCAAACATTTTAGTATAACTTAAAAAAAATGTTGGCAAAATTAAACCAAAACATCCAACCGTTTACCATAAAAAAAAATATTACATTTTATAGTATAATTTTTTTAACCATAGCAGTCTGACAATTTACAAAACAATGAGTATAAAGATTTAGTTCTGCTGTTGTTTAATTATATTTCAACAATTTACTAAAGAAGAAATTTGTTCATTGTTCATCAGTTTGTCATTATAATAAATGCAAAACATATCAAGGAGAAAAAAATATGTTTTATGGAAATTGATTTGTACATATTAATGTATTTAGGTGTCATTCAAGATGACCTTATTTGAATAAATCTGCAGTATATTGTAACATTGTATGAAGTGGATGTTGCCCAGCTGGGGTTTTTAAGCTGAATTCTGTCATGATAGATTGACACGTTCAATCAGAAGTTTTAAAAGTTAATTGCAGGCATTTGAGACACTGTTTCGTGAGTTATATGTATATTTTAATAGAAAATGAGATTTATAATCCTGAAATTCGTAAGTAAGAAGACCTGATCATTGCTGATTTATGCATGGAAACTTAATTTTTTTATGACTTATTCAGAATTTTGGTCTATCATTTCTTAGGTAGAAGTGTGGTGTTCATTAAATATTTTGATGTAGGGGGTAGTTTGAAATATACTCCCAGGTGTTTCATGGCTGAGTCGGGTACAAGGCACTGTCATCTATTTATTTACCACTTATCTTTCATCACTTAGTCATGGGTTTGAGCCAAGCCCGATCCAAGGATTTGTGAGAAAAATTGCCAGTTACTGGCAGAAGGACAGTGGTTCTATAATGGCACTCATATTCATGTCCAGGTCTTCTTCCCCAAATAGAACTGGATATGCCATCTACATGAATTTTTGTACAAAAATTATAACAAGAGCAGATCTAGGACTCCCAGCATCAGTGGAGAGGGGTGGGGTACAATAATTCCAAAAAATACAACTAGAAACTAAAACATTTTAGACAATACCAGAGGGCTTGAATGACCCTCTCTTCAGGTTCCCTTTTAATGAATCCTCCAGTATAATGCATACCTTGTCAACTACCCCTGTCACACTGTCCATTTATTGTGTCAGACACAGGACCATGTGACTTCTTCTTGTAACTTAGTTTTAAGTTGACATTGTTGGTGTCTGATTTACAAAAACAAACGGCATTTTTTTACCACAGCTCTCCCTCTTGATTTTATTTGTTCCTCCATTCCTTTTATTAATTTATTTGAAACAAAGACCCATCACCTTTAAAAAATTTATAGTAGAAGCCAATAAAAATACTTGTTGAGATTATAGTCCAACTGGCTAACAGCATCTTGCTGCATAGAACAGAGGTGTGAAGGTTCTAAACTCACTCTCATGTATGATGTTTGTAGAACATTATAATAATACAAACAATTCCAACAAAACTGCTGTAAGTTTCTCTTATTATAAAATGAATATTTCCATGTCGTACATGGACAAGACAAGTTGTCATCTATTATGCTTGATGAATTTTTGCATGTTGTTATGAATATCGTATTCCTCCGAATAAACGCCCCTCCTGGGGGCCATACACTTTTTCAAAGTCATACTTTTTGCAAAAAAGTTGGTCAAAGAAATCACAATTTAAAATTTGTATGAAATTTGTGTAAAAAAACTAATGAGACATCTAAAGTCAACGTTAGTTGAAACCAGACTTGAATTGTACATATAATTTATTTGTCTTAAAGAAAAACTTTCTGAATGTTGAGTCGTTTTATTTTCCATAAAGATAAATGAGGGACATTTATTAGTGGAGAGCACTTTTTTCGGGTTTTATGTTATTTAATAGGTAATTAAGAAAGAACCTGTTTGTTGGGCCATAAAAATAACTGATTACAGTCGTTGTGAATGTACATATACTTCAATTTGTTACAGTCTTAATCTGTCACATGTAAAAATAATTAATTTGACTCAGTTAATATGGAGTGCTTTATTTAACCCTTTATTTCATAAATACATGTTTTCCTGCACCAATCACAGAAGGCCTTTGAAAACATTTTTCATTTCCATTCTGTCAGTTAATATAAACATTCCAGTAATTCACCCAATAATTCAAAAGTCTTCTACATTAGAGGTGTCCAAAGACATCTTTATTAGAGGTGTCCAAAGGTGTGAGTGGTAGAGCATCGAATCAAGTATCTGAGGATCATACGCTCCATCCTCTGCTGCCACGCTTATGTGTGATGTCCTTAAGCAAGACATTTTATTTGCTTTTCTTAGTACTGGTTCTAACCAGGAAGACTTTGAACGTGATTTGTATAGGTTGTAAGAACTCACAATCAATGAAAAATAAAGAAGTTTGGAGATTCTACTCAGATCCACTCTGAGACTGAGTGGTGCAATAATTTGACATTCTAGGGTTTAAGCTTGTCTTCTTCTTGTTTGTTTCATAATGTATAATATTTCAATGAGGATTAAGTACCATGGTAAAATTGTAGCCAGCAGCAGCAGTAGAATGGGGATAAACTTCATTTTTAACACATAACACCTATACAGTGCTCCAGATACGTTTTTCTTCAAATGAGTATTTTACTCCTTAAATGAGTATGCAATGCTTATTTTAAAAATGTTAACGATAACATTGAACATTTTAATCAAATTGCTATTAAAAATAAACCAATCAACTTTGAAAAGGCCAGAATCCAATGTTTATTTTAAATTCCAGTGCTTTTTTCAGAATGTTCATTGCTTAAATACCTCCAAATGGTGCTTATCTGGAGCACTGCTTATATGTGTATAACTACGTGATCCAATACTATTGGAAGGATATTGTTCGGTGTAATATATATATATAATTTTATATATATATACACAGTTCCCCAGATATGTGATATAGCTGTCTACCTCAGTTTAACATAACTTACATGTATGTATAACATTTTTATGTAAGTGTCTTCCATCTGAACAAATAATCAAAAATGCCCTTCATCATTTTTGTGACAAAAGGTTGACAGATGCTGACAAAATTTCAATTTTTTGTAAAAATGATATGATATTAAATAACGTAAATAGGATGTCTTTCTTCCTATTTTTTTTTGCTCTGCTCAAAAGCGAATATGTTACGCTTCAGCTTTCAGTAAGGGTGCTATGGTAAGGGTGCAAGTATCCGTGAAATTATGTTGGGGTAAATACAGATCTATACACGGTACAATCAGTAACATGTTATCAGTGTCGCAACAGTGTCTTCTATCATCTTAATCAGATAAAATTAGTGAACCCAGCTTGGTGTAGCTCAAGTTGATGTTGAATATTAAAATCTGCTAAAGAATGTACCAGGTATGTGTTCTTCTGCAAGTACAGGATGGGAAGACTGTGGTTTTCGTATTTCCGGTTAACTATTTCCTGTTGATACATGTGAATGTAAGAGCCAGTAAAGTCATTCAGTTCATAAATTGAGACATTTGAAACCAACAAACACAAATAAGTGGAGCATATGGACCAGTTGTGAGCATCATACCGAGGATCGGGGGTTCGGTCCTCCACTATGGCTATGTGATGTCCTTTAGCAAGACAATTTATCCACATATGCTGTAAGTAACTGGTTCTACCCAGGAGGAGTTTGAACGTGATTTATCTAAAATATAAGAACCTATTTCACGATAAATGTAAAAAACCCACCACAAACAGCAATTTTTACTAACATGACAAATTCTCTTTTTTGAGTCTGACTGATGATATATAATCACTTATCATCACTATTATTTATCATCCTGATTTACAGAATCACGGAAGTGGTTACCGGCAGCTTGATATATCATTATCATTATCATCTGCACATTCAGGATAGGGTGGGAGAGTAGATTTTCGATAAATATTCAATATGTGCGATGGGGGTGGAGTAATTGGGTATTTACAATTTAAAGGGGATAATAATTTATATATTTGGCATTTTAGATGAACATACAACAGTTGTAGTGCTAAATTTTCTTTTAATTTAAGTTTATTTGTCAACTTTTACTTGTGGAGCATGTGACAGTATTGTACCCAGGTTCGAGGGGAGTTTAAGGGGAGTTTGATACTCAACCACAGCTATATGTGGTGTCCTTGCGCAAGGCACTGTATCTACATGTGCTTCACTGGAAGACTTCGAGCATGACTTGTCTTAGTTCTAAGAATTTATTTCGCAATTGATGTAAAATAAATAAGTTTAACCCTTTACTCCATAGATACACGTTTTCCCGCACCAATCACAGAAGGCCTTTGAAAACAGTGCAGGAAGAGTTCAGATTGCTCGTTACAAGCAATCTGAACACTTCCTGCACTGTTTCCCATTCTGTCAGTTAGTATAAACAGAATTCACTCAATAATTCAAAAGCCTTCTATATTAGATGTCCAAAGGCGTCTATATTAGAGGTGTCAAAAGGCATCTATATTAGAGGTATCCAAAGGCGTCTATATTAGAGGTGTCCAAAGACGTCTATATTAGAGGTGTCCAAAGGCATCTACATTAGAGGTGTCCAAAGGCATCTATATTAGAGGTGTCCAAAGGCGTCTATATTAGAGGTGTCCAAAGACGTTTATATGAAGTAAAGCTGTCAGCCGCATGTTAAATCTGCCAGTGATTATCACCAGCATCCTCACTGTCTCTTTCACATGTACAGGTGATACAAGAGTGTCTCTTAACATTAGTCACATTTTGGGAATGTTACCACAAAAACTAAATAGCAAATGTCACCTTTTTTATAAGCCTAAAGTGAATCACAGATGTGATATACTGTGGCTGTTTATCATGTTTTTTTGTTAGATGTTTATTCACATCTGCTGATACACACATGTTAATGATTCAGGACAGTCGATCATTCCTTAGATAAAGATTGCACACCTCTGGTAAAAAACAACTCCTTCACACCTATAGGTATCGTCTCTTCATTTGAAATGCTAATTTTGAAAGATGAAAACGATACATATACAGTGTACATTTTTTATTAACAACCACATCTATTAGCTTGGATTGATCAATTGATTTGCGAACCTGGACAAAAATGAAATCAGTGCATTATGTTTCTGCAGCATGAAGTATAAATGATAATGTTGCTGTATGGTGTTTAGCGTCGCTTTCAACAACTTTTCAGTCTATCCCGACGGTGTCTGAAGGCTGCATGCCACTCTGGAGTATCATGCCGCAGACACATGGTATGATTCCCAACCCAGTCACATTATACTGACATTGGGCCAACCAGACCTAAAACTATCCTTGAAATGATGAGCACCAAATATATAATAATAAAAATAGGAATGAAACCATACCAAAAGTAGTTAAAACTTATTTTACATTGACTGTGAAACACTTAGTTCTTTTATTGATAACCACGCTTGGCAGAACCAATACAAAGCATGTGTATATAAAGTGTCTTGCTCAAAGACACAAAATATGGCCTTCTGGTCAGGAATCAAGGACATAACACATGACTCTCCAATCCTGGGTCTGATGAAATCAAGCAAAATTGAAAATAAAAAAAATGAATAAGACTCAAAGACAAATCAAACCCTAAATGATATTTTAACTAAGTAAGTGCATGTGTAATTATAATCACTAGATTTGACACAAAACAGGACATTCTGGCCCATGAATAAAATAATAGTTTTAATGTACTGTAGTTTCAATGGAAGTAGATTGGGTCGTCGCATTGACTATCTGAGTGCAGACTTCATTATATCTTTAAAGCAATATAATTATACATAAATAAGCTTGTTAGTTAGTATTGGTGTTGGAAAATTAAATCAACTTTAAAAGAATATAAAGCAGTCCAGACATATTTTTATGTCACTCCCACTGACTAAAACTACAATATTGCCAATATCGCATCTTTTCACTATTCAAAATATCCCATTTATTGACCCTATCTTAGTTAGACAATTTTGTTGATTTTAAATAAGAGTTTCCTGTTAATGAAAAAAAAACATTAATGGAGCCATGCAGTGTAAGAAGTCTAGCGCAGAACCGACTTACAGACTAGATCATGTCGTGATCACTTCACACCTCTTACTGATGGCGTAAAGAAATTGAACAAATATTTTTCTATCTTGTATTTCATCTTTATAATTAGTGTGAAGACAGATCTGACAGGAACATGATGGCTGGCTCGGATTATTGACAGTATGGCTTAGGTTAATGAACTAATAACAACTTTTATGACAATTTGTGGTGTTTTAATGGCCTTACATATGTGTCCTTAATGGTGTTATAAGTATCTGGAACTGATCATTTTTACAGTTCTGGGTTATATCAACTGATCATTTTACATTGACCAATCCAAAATCTTAAAAAAAAATTCAGACCAAAAGTTGAGTTTGAACTGTAACTCCCAATTTGTCAGTGAAATCTTGACTCCAATTTTGACTCCCAATGTCAGTTCCAACATCTGACCCCAGTCTCAATTTTAGACTACACTCTAAGACTGCTTTCTGCTGTGCAAGATGTTAAAGTGATATATTAATTTCTTCAGAAATGATACTCCAATATTTTGAGTAAAAGATAATGTCTTATAAAATATTGCAATGTAGAAAACTTGACTTTGATTTTAATGTTATTATTAGGTAACTTATAATAAGTTGTCAGTCTGAGAATTAAATTAATAAGGTTGCTTGTGACAATTGACTGGCAAATGACTACCAACACTAATCAAATATCCAACTTAGGTATTAATTAACTTTATTTTAAATTTCGGTTGGTCTTCTGTATTCATTTTTTATCTGTCAGACTTAAATAATAATATTTCTAGGGTAAATGTTTGTTGAGAACTTGTCCTCCCTCCGGGTCGCAATGAGTGGTTTAAAGAGTGGATTAGAGACAACGTCTGAAGGTCATTACCTCTCACCTCTGAGGTTGTGGATTTAAGCCTAACTTAGCCTAAAACCTTATGTGAGAAAGTGTTGCCATTTAGCGTTACTTCCAGAGGGACAGCATATTTTTATTCAGATTCATTCTGAGGTCTGCCTCCACCATTATGTATGCAAAAGAACATTTTAAGTTTCTGCATTTCTTTGTCATCATGACTGATAAAATGTTTATCTTTTTCAGGAGACTGTGTCCACAGCGGCAGAACTTATATGGTGAGTCGGATTTTCATAAATTTACATTATTCGCTGTGTAGGAGGGTAATAAATAAACACGATAATATTTTTTATATTAACCTAATGTAATATCACTGCCGATTCATATATTACTGTCTGTACACTCGGTTCTTGTATGTAAATTGCATGTACCAAGTTACATCTAAAAGATGTTGATCATCAGTATCTGTTGTAAATGACATTGTCTTGGGACATTGACTTTCAATGCTATGTCCATACCCGTAGTGTTGTTTAGCTTCTTCAGAAATGGTTTTTGTGTCGTTTTTTTGCGGAGATGCTCTGTGCTGGGTATTTTCGCTTTACACTTCCTGAAGGGTTACAACGGTAATTGTGAATTAACACTATATATTTTACAGCAATGAAATTGCCCAACTTATATGATAAGTTTGACATGCAAATTTGATTTTATCAGATTTTTTTATTTATTTAATGTATTTAATGGATAACTTGTAGTGAATAACAGTAAATGTATCAAAATAATGACAGATAATTTTGTTATGGGCCTAAGCTCCAGTCGCAGTAAAAGTGTTGTTTCATTATGCATACCTAATAGTTTATGAATACCAAGTTTGATGACACGTTAGTTTAAGGAAAATCCATTAAATTGTCAGATATACCTTTATTTGTATCTAAAATTATGCTTTGAGTGACAGGCTGAAGAGAACCAAACCTGAAAAAGGGTGAAGCAGTACTGAGGTTTATCTGAAAGGTGAAAAAAACTGAAGAAAACATGGGTTTTTTTTTTTAATTTTGACAGCTTGTCATGGCATTATTAATTCAAAGTTTTTAATTAATTTGTTAAAATCCAGGTTTTGACTTTTGTTGGCAAGATTGCATTGCGTACAGGTATAAATCGTGAGCCTACAAGGAAGATGTATGTTTTGCATATTATTTAATCACAGCATTGAAGTTAATTTAAGTGCAGCATTGCTGTTTATAATGACACAACATTATTGTTTATTAAAGAGCAGTGTTGCTAATAACATAGTCACAACATTATTGCTTATTTTAGCGCAGCATTCTGTATATATAGCCAGAACATTATTGTTTATTTTAGTGCAGCATTGCTGTATATATAGTTGCAACATATGGTTAATTTAAGCGCAGCATAGCTGGGTTTTTTTAAGTCAAGTAATGTAGTTAATTTTATTATTGTAGTTTATTTAACATTTTATACATGTACATGAAATAAGAAGAGGATTTTAGAGACAAGATGGAAATGAAAATTGTCTTTTTCATTCTGAGCCTTGAGGTTGTTTTTTATTTAAAGCTTGACACATGAACAAATTAAAAAGTGAAATAAGTGCAATTTATTTATTGACTTTTCAGGTAGTGGCAACAAAAAATATACATTTTTTTATTGACAGAGATATTGATGTGGTTATGTGTTTGTACACAAATGAAATAATTAGAAAACCACATTAAATGATACCTGCACTGATGGGCAAAGTAGTAGACAGATGAGTTGCGCAGCCAAGTGCAGCTGGTAGTTTAGATACAGGAAGTGTCTGCAGTTTGCATTCTTTTCATTTTTAACATTCATTCTAGGTACATGACAGTTTATAAGAAATTGATATATACTGGTATGGTATTGTAAAAAGGCTACGACTGAGTATACAGGCTGCACTCTACTCGGCCTTTGTATATGATCAGGAGGGAGAACAGACATATTTGTGATTGTCCAACTCCACCCCTACTCCCTGTAATTCTGGTGGTCACAGTCGTATTCAATTTTTTCAGGTCTATCTTTGTTGGAACAACTCTCTCTCGGCAGTCTATGCTAAAAGGATAAACTTGTTGCCAAATAATCATGTCACCCACGATATTGAGAGTGATAATTTGTTTTAAAAGTTTATAATCTTGTTGTTTATATGAAGCTTAGTTTAACTTCTATGGAAAAAAAGTCACATTTACAGCCGTGCATTATATAAGAAAGTCTTTTTCTCAAGGAAGATTTATGGACATTTTTCCATGTAGAATACAACTAGTTGTAGAAACTTTAGTTATTTATAATGGTTTGACCACACTATTTTCTTACAGGTTATACCCCACTGTAGTAATTGATAAATAAGTGATTGAAATAATACTAGCGGTTGAGTTACATGTGGTTAAATGTAAACATTACACACTGTTGACCAGTGGGTCTTTCAGTGTCTTCTCACAGACACATTCACATTTGTTTTCAATGAAAATATAGCTTACATCAGATTTACCAATCTTTAAAGAGTTTATTTGTTGTAAAAACATGTCTTCATAAGAGACCCAACACTTGATAGCGATGATGTTGATTTTGGATTTGTTGTTGTATAACCAGGTCCTGTACCGGTTTGTCTGTGACACAATGAAGGTAATTTATACCCTACCCATTTGCTTCATCAGTTTCTAATTATGATATGTATGGAAGGTGGAGATATCAGTATAATTACTGTACAGGTAATTGTTGTCATGAATTGTCATTAGATTTTATAACATTTGAGAAGCTCAATGAAGCATTTTGTTTGAATATTTAGGATTGTTTTTGTCATTGAGGGCTTGCAGGCAATCAGTAAAACCTAACCAATCGTTCCTAGGGGCCTAGAAGGTTAACGATTACTCAAACATACCCTTAAGTAACCTATAACTTTCCCACTCGAATCAACAGTGAGAGACTAATGACAATGAGATAAAATGTTGTATATCAATCATCACAGAAACTGTGGCCAGCGGGGATTTGAACTCACAATACTTAGTTGATAGTATTATGAACGAGAATTACATAATAATGAACATTTTTTTTAAAACTTCCTATCATTCAAGTTCCTGTATTTTAGTTTTTGATTGTTTTAATACATGGCAGTTCTTATATGTATACATGGCATATCTAATATTTTCACAGCAACCGCAATCAGACTTGATTACCAAAGAAACCACTTCCAGAACCAGCTTTCTTTCTACATTATTTTTTCTTGAAAATGATTTACATATCTCATTACATTTACACCTAAATTATCCATACCTCAGTCACTGAATAAATATAATAAAAATATAAAAAATATTGATATCTTTTACCTTTTACCTGTTGTTTTTTTGCTGGCAATTGAGATATATCTATATTATTGTTTAATGATCAAAAGTGACTGGGAAACATAAAATTTACAATGTTTTGGCATGACCATATCTGTACTGTCAATGTACATAAAAGTCCCAATAAAAAATCACAAACTTGTTATCACTGTAACTAATTACGCCTGCGCACTATTAAATATGGAAGAAATACGGCCCGATATCAAAGTCTGTTTGACTTTTGTTAGTTGCTGTTGCGCAGTTTAATTTCTGGATAAATGATGAGAAATCATCGACAAAGGCGGATGGGACAGTAAAACAATGAAAAATGGTTATGGATTCGCAGTGCGAGAAGGCATAAGTACCGTTACATGGTATATTCAATAAAGCAGGAAATGACCCGTAAGCTCCGTTGGCCATATTATCTTCATAACCGAAGGCGTTAAAAGCCTGTGTTCTGTAGTTAAAATTTATAATTACTGATTATGTAGTTACAGGCCAATGATGTTGATAGTTTCACATAGGGTTAATAACTGATAATGACATAAACCGTGACACACATTGCATTTTGGGTAATAACAACGGATAGAAATGAAGAAAATTACATAATAACGTTAATTTGTTTTTTGTGTCTTTTGTTAATTTGTTGTTACATTTAATTAATTCCATTCCTTTATCAGCAATGGGTCCTCCTATCAGTATTGGTAAAAATACTGTGTCATGCCTTCACTGTTTTGATTTAATTGCCAATTATTAAATAATTTCCTGATATTGTGAGTTTTAAATTTGCAGTGTTATTGGCTGGAATTTTCATTTACTGTTATAAAGATTCATTTGCGCTACAAATATTTCAAAATGATCAGATATAACTTCATTCCAATGATGTTTCACTGCTGTCCAAATTAGCTGAGTCGGTTTCGCGTCTGACTATCAATCCAGGGGTCGTGAGTTCGAATCCCCCGCCCGGTAACAGTCTCCGTGATGATTGATATACGACATTGGGTCTCATTATCATTCGTCTCTCACCACTGATTCAAGTGGGAAAGTTATCAGTTACTTCCGGAGATGGGTTGTGCTCGAGTACTGGTTAATCCCAGGAAACAGTGGTTAGGTGAACTGATGGTTAGTTAGCCCTTGGTGTGTGTGTGTGTGTGTGTGTGTGTGTGTGTGTGTGTGTGTGTGTGTGCTTATTTATTTAATGAACTCAAATTTATTGAACAAGTATTGTTCTAATGCAATGGCTCGCGTCCATAGTCCAATGTACAATGGTTAATAATTATTGTTACAGTCTGAAAAGAACTTTGGTTCGCAATATAATCATTCAAATATGCAACAATTGTTCTGCTGTTACGTCTTGGTGCATGTCAACATTGTCGTGTAGTAGCGCTAGTTAACCTTTAACGGTAGATTATTTGGATAAAGTCTGTAATGTAAACTCAGCAGACTGTTTATCACACAAACATGCACTACTCGCATATTTGGGGGTCCTTCGTTCATACAGTAATGGATTTTTCACTTTTTTTATTTTTTTATTTTCAGTCTGCAAAAGTACAACCACTTTGATCTTATCTCTTTATATTTTTTGTATTGAAAGTTTAGTATGCCTGTTATTACCTTCAATATTTTCATATAATTGTTATAAAACCTTTCAAAACGGTGAATAAGTTGTTACATGTCAAATATGAAATATGTCCATAGATATTCCGGTGGCATGTGATAGAATGCATGCATGCATAAGTGGTGTTAGAAAAGAATTTCATCAGTGGAGGTTTTCAGATAAAAGGTTTACCTTCTTTCAAATGACTAGTGAAATCTCCCAATTATTTCCCATCTGTCTGGACTTTTAATCCACTCTTAAAATCGTCCTTGTCAAAGATATCCATAGACAGGATTTCATATTATTAAAGATGTATAGATGTAATTGGGCCTCTTGGCAAAGATGAGACAGAATTTCATGTAAAGGTTTCAATATATTTTTTCAAAGATGTCCAGGATTTCATTTAAAGATGTAGATTTATTTATGCCTCTAGTCAAAGATGTCCAAAGACAGGATTTCATGTCAAAGATGTAAATGTATCTATATTCATAGTTCATGATAAAGGTGCAGATGATAAGGGTGTAGATGGTAAAGCTGTAGATGATAAAGGTGAAGATGGTAAAGGTGTAGATGGTAAAGATGTAGATGATAAAGGTGTAGATGGTAAAGGTGTAGATGATAAAGATGTAGATGGTAAAGATGTAGATGATAAAGGTGTAGATGATGGAGGTGTAGATGATAAAGGTGCAGATGTATCTATGTTCATAGTTCATGATAAAGGTGTAGATGATATAGGTGTAGGTGATGGAGGTGTATATGGTAAAGGTGTAGATGGTAAAGCTGTATATGATAAAGATGTAGATGGTAAAGGTGTAGATGATAAAGGTGTAGATGGTAAAGGTGTAGATGATAAAGGTGTAGATGATGGAGGTGTAGATGATAAAGGTGCAGATGTATCTATGTTCATAGTTCATGATAAAGGTGTAAATGATATAGGTGTAGATGATGGAGGTGAAGATGATGGAGGTGTAGATGATAAAGGTGTAAATGATAAAGGTACAGATGTATCTATGTTCATAGTTAATGACAAAGGTGTAGATGATATAGGTGTAGATGATAAAGGTGTAGATAATAAAGGTGTAGATGATAAAGGTGTAGATGATAAAGGTGTAGATGGTAAAGATGTAGATGATAATGGTGTAGATGATAACGGTGCAGATGTATCTATGTTCATACTTCATGATAAAGGTGTAGATGATATAGGTGTAGATGATGGAGGTGTAGATGATAAAGGTGTAGATGATAAAGGTGCAGATATATCTATGTTCATACTTCATGATAAAGGTGTAGATGATATAGGTGTAGATGATGGAGGTGTAGATGATAAAGGTGTAGATGATAAAGGTGCAGATATATCTATGTTCATACTTTATGATAAAAGTGCAGATGATAAAGGTGCAGATGTATCTATGTTCATACTTCATGATAAATGTGTAGATGATATAGGTGCAGATGTATCTATGTTCATACTTCATGATAAAGGTGTAGATGATATAGGTGCAGATGTATCTATGTTCATACTTCATGATAAAGGTGTAGATGATAAAGGTGCAGATGTATATATGTTCATACTTCATGATAAAGGTGTTGATGATAAAAAGGTGCAGATGTATATATGTTCATACTTCATGATAACGGTGTAGATGATAAAGGTGCAGATGTATCTATGTTCATACTTCATGATAACGATGTAGATGATAAAGGTGCAGATGTATCTATGTTCATACTTCATGATAAAGGTGTAGATGATGAAAGTGCAGATGTATCTATGTTCATACTTCATGATAAAGGGGTAGATGATAAAGGTGCAGATGTATCTATGTTCATACTTCATGATAAAGGGGTAGATGATAAAGGTGCAGATGTATATATGTTCATACTTCATGATAAAGGTGCATATGTATATATGTTCATACTACATGATAAAGGTGTAGATGATATAGGTGCAGATGTATCTATGTTCATACTTCATGATAAAGGTGTAGGTGATAAAGGTGCAGATGTATATATGTTCATACTTCATGATAAAAGTGCAGATGATATAGGTGCAGATGTATCTATGTTCATACTTCATGATAAAGGTGTAGATGACAAAGGTGTTACTGTAGATGTCCATAGACAGGATTGTGTGTTGAAGCTTACTGGACATAGATTCATGAATCAGCCACTGTAAAATGTTGTATATATAATATTCATTTCCAGAGTTAAATATGTAATGCTTGAATGTTATGTGTAAATGTTACATTTATTTACTTTTTAAAAATTAGCTGTCTTATTATAACTCAGTCACCTAAAAAAGAAATATCTCTTTCATGTATTTATTTAAGGTATGATTAGCAAACATATTAGCCCCAATTTAAACTCAACAGACTCCAAATAACTTCATCAACAAAGTCCTGCGCCTGACTTTTAAGTTATGCCAATTGCATTTCATTGAATAATCTGTTTAGCACTTGAAAGCCTGCTAGATAAATATTACGTCTTTGAAAGTAAATTTATTGAAAGGGTGTATGCGGCTAATTCAAGTGTTTACCTAAGGAAATTATTTCAGATTTTCGCCATTGATAAAGATAAAATTACGCCAGCTACAAAAGATGATGATGTATCTGAAATTTACATAAAGGATAGTTACGTTGATTTCATGTGATTTGAATCAATTTTGTTTCAGGGCAAGTTAAAAATATTTTCCGTTATTTTGTCTTGTCAAAATGCATCTAAAAATCGTGCCTTTATTGTGTGAAATGTACGAATTATTTAAAATGGGGCACTGATATCGCAATAATATCTTTTAAATGGGCATAAATTCACTTGAAGAAGATTAAGCTTGCAATTCAAATCGTTTTCCATTAAAAAAGAAGATCCTTTTTTTTTGTTAAGGTTAAATTTTTTATAAAAAGGTGACATAAATGTTTTGTGAGGGTAACCAGGGAGGAAATCTGTCTCTGCGATATGATGATTAAGGGGAGAAAAGGTGTTTGCCCTGAGCTTTATGTAATAATTTTAAGTATTAAAGTTGTTTTTTGCCATGAGGGTCTATTATTATGTTATCTCGCTATTTTTAATTGTTGCCGTTTTTTTTCACTACGTAACCCCAGTTGATGAAAATGATGGAAATTCAAATATCAGTAGATAATGAAAAGAAATGTGAGGAAAAAGGAATAAGAAGAAAAAAGAGAAGACGAAAGGAAATGAAAGCTAATAACAGTTAAGACTACATTATGATTTAATGTTAGTGGTCTTTGTAAAGCAACTTTAATATCATTTTAATTGTCAGTTTTAAAAGTAATAAAAGTTTTATTTTGTATTCATAAAAGGAAAAGTGCTGCTAGAAGCGTCTTTGCTTGGCGCTCAGATTTAGTAGATAGTTCTAATATTGGTTGTCCTGTTGTCGGTATAATTTGACTGGGTGGCACATCATATCATTTGTCTGCAGCATATAGAGGATAACTTGGGACTGGTTGCCCTGGTGTCGGTATAATGTAACTGGGTGGAGAATATTCACTATCTGTGTGCAATCCTACACTCCCATCCCAATTTTGATGGGTACATCACATCACACTGCATTTTAGGTATCCAACACCGACTCCTCCGTCATGGGCTTCATTATTTGACAGAACATGTAGAATGAACTGCCACAAGTGTGGTGTTAAAAGAATAAGATAACAAGATTGAACCGCCATTAGTGTGGTGTTAAAAGAACAAGAATAAACAAGATTGAACCGCCACTAGTGTGGTGTTAAAAGAACAAGAATAAACAAGATTGAACAGCCACTAGTGTGGTGTTAAAAGAACAACAAGATAACAAGAGTGAACCGCCACTAGTGTGATGTTAAAATGTGATAAAAGCTGTCTGATGATATTGCAATAACATAAATTTGGTTTTTGCCAATTAAGTTGAAGATGTTTTTATCATATTTACCTGCTTCACTGGGCCAAGATCAAGTTTTGTGTATTTTTCCTAATTACTGGCTCATTGATGTTATTGCCATGGTGGTAGCATAGTATTAAAGGAATGTGCGCCTTTTTGTTGTTGTCAAAGTATCAGACAGAGAAATCATTTATCTCAATTATAAAGTGTTGCTTCTGAAATCATAATCTGATGTATATGCCTGTGATGGTGGAGGTTACATGTAGAAGAATGGATGCTCGATCGAACTCCACCAATAGGCTAGCAAAGGTTTGGATGTGAAAATAGGCAAACTAAAGAATTAAGTATGGTGGCAGATTTACTAGCTAAGACCTGAAGTGAAAAAAAGGCAAACTAAACATTTAAGTATATGGTGGCAGATTTACTAGCTAAGACTTGATATGAAAAAAAAGCCAAATTAAACATTTAAGATTGGTGGCAGATTTCTTCCATCACTCTTCTGCCACCACATAACATTTTTTTGTTTTTTGTTTTCTGGATAAGTAAAACTATTATTAAGATTATCTTAATGGCACTTTAGAAGGTAATATCACGACTATTTTGCTTGCATATTTTTTATTTTTTTAGACTAAAATGGCAGTTATCATGACTTAGTTGAGTTAGTATCTAGTCAAAGTCTAGATAAACATCTGGCTGTATGATGGCAGAAATATACAACCATATTTAAGTATATTTTCCTTCTCAATAGTATATATTTTGCTCACTAGTTTAATACTGTTGATTGAATTTGACCCTGCCAATTTAGTGCTTGGTGAATGAAGCAGCTTCTTCTGGATAATAAATCTGATATTAAAAGTCATTGCACCCATTTTTTACCAGTCCATACAGTCTCTCAAATGGAAATTTTCAGCCATTGATACCACAAATTTCAGTATTACTTGTCAGTTAGCACAGTCTATAATTTACAATCAGTAAAGCAGTTGGGGTCCAACAAATTTAATCCTATAGTATATTGTTACTATGGTTTTGACAGGGATGGTAGCCATCTTGTTTTGTTGTAGTAATGATGGGATTTTCATTAAAAACTGACAATTACCCACTACTTGATGTGTTGTTCATACAGAGATGGTTCAGCTTTAAGAAGTCCCTTAATAATGAATGGGTTTTACTTCTATTCATCACATGCATGGTTATATTGGGACAGTCAATTAGAAGGGAGAATTGCCAAACAGTGACCAGTCCGGACTGGCGTGATGGACAGCCGGAGACGTGCTTGAAGTAATAGGAGTGAAGAGTCCAGATACAACTTGAAGAACCATTTCAGACAATGTCCTGGGCAGGAGGTATTGTCCACTAATTGGATCTGAAGTGGACAGACAGGAGATTAGCTCAATATTTTTCTCCTTTGTTACAATTAAACAGGGGAGCATCACTGCTGGATTGCCAACACAACAGTGTCATAAATAAAAGGTCATCCAAGGAGGCACATGGGCGTATAAAATAATATCATTCAAATGAAAGAAACTCTATTTCGTTAATATACCTGAATCTATTGTCTTGATTGATTTTGCGAATATTATTATTATATGATGATTACATTAATTAAATAATCTTTTGTTTTGACTGTTAGACGGACATCATCTTGTTCTGCCCAGTGGCAAAAGGGAACCAAAAGTTCCAATGAAGGTTCTACTATATTTTGATATGGGGATGTAGTTTAAGAGGTAGAGCACAGTGAGTCATGGGTCCAGTACCCATTAGGTGACAATTTTGAGCTGCATTCTTGAACAGGGCAATGATACCATATCTGTATTTTCTATCACTCAGGTCATAGTTATATACTCAGAAAAGCATTAAGTGTGACCTAATCCTAATAGAAACTGTGTAAAATTGTTCCTATCATTACAGACAACTCTTCATCTATCTCCATCTCTGACAAACATGGGTGTAGGAGTGTTTCAATTAGGGGGGTGGGGGGCAACCTGAGGGAAGGTTCCAAAGTATATGCTGGAACTGAATATTGGGGGAAGGGATTCCTATGGTTGTTCCACATCTCATAGCATGCTATAGCATTTTACCATATAGTCGCATGGATTCATGTTTCACTGAGAAGTCATCAGCATCTGCTGTTGGAAGATTCTTGGTAGGGAGTGGGGTATTCATTTTCATCAATTTACTATATTGAGTATGTTTGCTCTTATTTGTATGGTTCTCTTTACACTGCAGGTTGTCGAATTTCCCACCAGAAACTATAGTTAAACACTCACTTGAGGAATGATTATTACAATTATATATATGTCAGGAGTAATAAGCTATAAAGTGATATGATACCAGGGTGTCAAGTGACAGATAAACCTATAGTAACATGTGGTCAGTGTGAAATTATGTTTGCAGATATCTTGACCACTTGTTTGACCATAGCGTTGCTGTTTGAGCTCATGATATGTTAATGATCAGAACAAAGTTGGTCTCCTGTTGAAGGGCATAAACCACATATTTGCCCATATTGCTGTTTATTACACTAGATTATAGTTGAGAGCAAGGCATATATATTCATGCTGTTTATTATTATTACATGTAGTAATAATTATGCATTTTATTACTGAAACTTTGTGGTGGATATCGAAGTATATTTGGAAACTTTTTTTCAGGTTTGATTGTGAATTGTGAAATTTGTGAAATTTTGAATTATTATATTAAGACTTTATTTCCCTAAGCAAGAGAAACAAGATAAAAGCTGTTTAATATACCTAGACAACAATCACATCTTTTGCCTTTCTCAGAGGTGGTCGAGATGCACGACAGCCCTTACTATTGAATAACTTAGAATAAACCAAGCCACAGAGGTCATTGACCACCTTGTTACTATTCTATGGTCACGGAAAACCGAGTCAGGTTAATCTGATACTGTATTGAGTGACTGCAGCACCTAATTTTCGTTAGTAATGGTCAATTGATTTTAACTGGCTGTGTCATTTCCAGGTGTTTATTATCTGCTGATATTGAGTGATAGAAACATGATCCATGATGATGATGGCTGTCAAACAGACATAACACCTCTCCACTCAAGCTTGATGATATTTGATAAATGTTTTGAAAATGGAGAATAACACCTAGAGTGCAATTTCTTGCTGATTTCAAACCATTTTTAAACTGTCGGCAGGTGTTTCAATTAGGACTCCTGTCGTTTTACTATGTATGTAATGATGTTTGCGTCATGGTATTATATATGGTAGGCCATGTAAGTAGCTTAAAAGATGTCATACCAGCTTATCAAGTGTGTCCCACTGGCAGGATGCTCCAAATCTAATTAATTTTTATGAAGCCTGTCACAGCCTTTGTTTTCTATTTATCATATTACATAGAATTATTAACTATATTTTTTACAACACTTTTCCTTCACAAATACCAGTTAAAATCTTTTAAGCTATATAGGACCCACTTATACCAGTGTGATCTTGTCACAGACATGGTCTTCCAACTGAGATATGAACAATTTATCACATGTCAGTGTGATGCTGCCATCTTCATCATGGTGGTTAATATTCTCGGGCCCCATATTCATAAAGCTTCTTAGTTAAGTCTAAACTTAAACCAAGTTTGACCTAATTTTTTCACATCAATTCTATGGTTCCATTACATTTTCTACTAAAACATGATATGACTGCTTGATATGCTTTGCTCTGCCTCTTACAGCAATACTGCCTCATGGCTTGCCAGTCCTTGCAGCTAACATTCTAAATGCTGATCACCAAGCAAGGAAGCTTCCAGTACCATGTTCCAAGCCATTGGTATGACCAGGCTGGGGATAGACCCACAACCTCTGGCATTCTAGGCAGATACTGTGCCACCAGACTTCTGCTTTGGTATGACCAGACCGGGGATCGAATCCACAACCTGTGGCATTCAAGGCAGATATTTTGCCACCAGACCTCTGCTTTGATATGACCGGACAGGGGATCGAATCCACAACCTGTGGCATTCAAGGCAGATATTTTGCCACCATACCTCTGCTTTGGTATGACCAGACCGGGGATCGAATCCACAACCTGTGACATTCAAGGCAGATATTGTTCCACCAGACCTCTGCTTTGGTATGACCAGACCGGGGATCGAATCCACAACCTGTGGCATTCAAGGCAGATATTTTGCAACCAGACCTCTGCTTTGGTATGACCAGACAGGGGATCGAATCCACAAACTGTGGCATTCAAGGCAGATATTTTGCAACCAGACCTCTGCTTTGGTATGACCAGACAGGGGATCGAATCCACAACCTGTGGCATTCAAGGCAGATATTGTTCCACCAGACCTCTGCTTTGGTATGACCAGACCGGGGATCAAACCCTGAACCTGTGGCATTCAAGGCAGAGTAGTGCTGTACTACTAGACCACTGCTTCGGTACTTCCAATACAATTATGTAACCAGCTTCCAGCTCACATGAACTGCCTGTTGTTGTTAATAATTTACAGACTGAGTGCGTCATGCTTACATATCAGGTTTGGTAGACACAGATTGATTAGGTTTGATCAAATAACAAAACAGCGAAATAGCAGTCTGTAATGTAGATATTATCAACAATACTCTATTTTATGTTATATTAAGTACAAACTGCCTTCTTTCCAATTAAGTATTTTGTTTTACTTTACATTCCATCAAATTAGAAAGAGATTTCATTGATTTGGTTTTAATAAGAATGTTGGACCTCCACTGGTAACTTTTTGCAGACAAAGAATGCTACCAGCTGGCTTCATCTGGTTCCTGACCCAGAATCAACCACTGCAAACCTGCAGAGGGCTGAGGATTCCTCTAAAGTTATTAATTATTAAGTTATTATCAAAATATTAAATTATGTGTGGTTTCAAGGCACGACATGATCAGTCTGAGGACAAGAATATGTTTATTTTTATCATTTTATATCATTTTTATGCCATAGATGGTCAGTTTACAAAACCACTCTTTTCCTTGTATCTTGGAAGGTTAACCAGTACTCAATAATTTTCCCATTTGAATCAGCTTTGAGAAAAGAGGGACAATGAGATGCAGTCATATATCAATCACCATAGATGGGCAGGGATTCAAACTCACAACCCCTGGATTGATAGTCAGACACACTACCGACTAACTGGGTCTGGTCACAGGAATAGGATCACCTAGTGTAATTATACAAGAGTGAAAGATGACAAACTGAGTATTAAATAATTAGAAAAAAGTTACTGACACCAGACAGTTTTAACAGTATGAATGTTCTAGGCTCAGTTGGCATATTGTATATGGTAGTTACTGTAGGATAGTTTCTTGTCTATTTCTTTGTAACTTGGGGAGTGAGTCAGGAATCTTTTCCTTCCTCTTGGTGTCATATTACTAACCTTTTTGTGTTGGAGGCATGTTTGGTTAACCAAAACAAAATACAAGTAAAATGAATGCATTTATAATTATATTATAGTTCAGATTAGAGCCAAATGTCACCTTAAGTTGCTGGAAGAGTATAATACACGAGTTGATGTACAATTAATGATACTTGAACCAAAGGTTAAGGGCTCTCATAATGTCCTTTATTTGAATTATGATCAGTGGTCAATTGGACTGATACCACTTAAGGGGGAAGCCATTATGTGACTGTAATGGAATTACCATTTCCTAACATTTTCTTATCATATGTGCTGAGTATTTATAAAGTTTATATTATGTTTGTTTGAATATTTAGCCGCTTTTTTATGCCATTTAACTGTACAGTATATCCTAACCACTCCTTCTGGGATCCCGTGTAAGGTCAGCCAGTATGTATGTACTCAAGCACACCTATGTCTGCAGGTAACTGATAGCTTTCCCACTGTGGCCGGGCTAGGATTTGAACTCACAACCCTTGGATTGATAGTTTGATGTGCTACAGACAGCTTACTGGGCCTGGCAAGTCTATCTAAATATGAAGTCTATATTACAAAAGATTGATTTATGGTTTATACAGTTATTATATACAGTGGTGGAGAATTAAAGATAACTATTCATGATGACTGTTTAGCTAATTTACTTTGCCTTCGATGAAAAATACTTAGTAGTCAACTTACAAATCAGGGTCCTTAAAATGACTATGATTGATTGAATATTCAGGGTCATTTAACCACTGTTTCCTGGGATCCTGGAAGGTTAACAAGTATTCGAACACACCCCATTTTCCGCAAGTAACTGATAACTTCCCCTCTGGAATCAGCGTGGAGAGACGAATGATAATGAGACACAATGTCGTATATCAGTCATCACGGAGACTGTTGCCGGGCGGGGATTCAAACTCACAACCCCTGGATTGGTAGTCAGACGCGTAATCAACTGAGCTCATTGGGCTGACTTTTGTTTGAAAAAAATGTTATTGTTTATCAGATTTGGATTTTTTTTATTTATCTGATGCATTACAAACAATGTATATTGAGTTGCTGCTCAGAGCATGTGTTTATTTAGTTGTATATAATATCTTTCAAATTCTAATAAAGAATGCTCAGTTCAGAGACTGAATGTACGTACTAGATGCAAAGATCTTTCACAAATAGATTACAGACAATTCCGACCAATCAGATAGGCGTATTAAATGGTGATTTCATCTCAAAAAAAATAAATACGAAAGTTTCATCAAGCGTATGTGTATAAAAAACAGACATGTTTAAAAAGCAGCTTAATTTTTCTTGGCGACATAACCAATGTTTATCCTCCGGGATTAGGCGGCCAAGATCATAGATTAAAGAGATTCGAATTGAATAATGAAACACTCTACATTTCTTTTGTTTTATAGCAAATTCATAAATAAGATGCACTAGAAAACCTATAAAAATGTAAATTTTCCCCTTTCACATTATATAAATGTGCAAAACCTGTGATTATGCAAATTTATCGTAATGAATGCATATGTATTTCCTTTGAAATGATGGATGTTCTAACTCTCTGTTTTAATAAATCTTTAAATTTTTTTCACATCAAAACAAAATCTGCACACGCTTCTAGCAATTTCTTTTTCTAGTATAATGTTTTTTTAAAATAATCATGACATGGTAAGAAAGATATGGTTTTGCAGATAACCAAGTCTAAAGAAACAGCAATTATAACTTAGCTTAATTCATGGTTTCATATTGAGGTAACATAAGCTGGCCTTTTTGTGTGTGTGTGTGTGTGTGTGTGTGGGGGGGGGGGGGGGGGGGGGGGTAAGTGGCATCAATCTGGTTCTATTACCAGATTTTCAATTAAAACAAATTTTAGGCCCCTACTCCATTCCCATCCACACACACACACACACCCATCCCTCATCCAAACCCCCTGGATCTGCTCCTGCATATACATTTGCAACACATTAGTTGTATTGTGTTTACAATCTTTCATTTAATCTACAACTATAAGTAGGAAGTGCATCAGGTCTAGTGGTAAAGCATCCGACCCTGAGTGAGTGAGGATCAGTGGGTCATGAGTTCAATTCCCCGCCACCGCCTTGTGTTGTGTCGATATTGGTCGTGTCTGATCACTTCCTTGCTGCCACCATGTGTTGTGTTGTGTTGAAATTGATCACATCAGGTCAATTCCCCGCCATCACCATGTGTTGTGTCGATATTGGTCTAATCGGGTCAATTCATCGCCACTGCCATGTGTTGTGTTAATATTGGTCACATAAGGTCAATCCCTGCCACAGCCATGTGTTGTGTTGATATTGGTCGCGTCAGGTCAATGCCCCCCATCACCATGTGTTGTGTCAATATTGGTCGTATCAGGTCAATTCCCCGCCACCACCATGTGTTATGTCAATATTGATCGCATCAAGTCAATTCCCCACAACCACCATGACTGTGTTGTGTTGATATTGGTCACATCAGACCAATTCCCCGCCACCACCATATGTTATGTAAATATTGGTCGCATCGGATCAATTCCCCGCCACCATGTGTTGTGTCAATATTGGTCACGTCAGGTCAATTCCCTGCCACCACCATGTGTTGTGTCAATATTGGTCGCATCTGGTCAATTCCCTGCCACCACCATGTGTTGTGTCAATATTGGTCGCATCAGGTCAATTCCCCGCCACCACCATGTGTTGTGTAAATATTGGTTGTGTGAGGTCAATCCCCGACACCACCATGTTTTGTGTCAATATTAGTTGCATCAGGTCAATTCCCCGCCAGCCCTGCCACCACCATGTGTTATGTGGATATTGGTCGCGTCAGGTCAATTCCCCACCACAGCCATGTGTTGTGTCAATATTGGTCATGTCAGGTCAATTCCCTGCCACCACCATGTTTTGTGTAAATATTGGTTGCATCAGGTCAATTCCCCGCCACCACCATGTGTTGTGTCAATATTGGTCACATCAGGTCGAATCCCTGCCACCACCATGTATTGTGTAAATATTGGTCACGTCAGGTTAATTCCCCACCACCATCATGTGTTGTGTCAATATTGGTTGCACCAGGTCAATTCACCGCCACCACCATGTGTTGTGTCAATATTGGTCGCGTCAGGTCACTACCCCGTCACCACCATGTGTTGTGTCGATATTGGTCGCATCAGGTCAATTCCATGCCACCACCATGTGTTGTGTCGATATTGGTCACATCAGGTCAATATCCCACCACCACCATGTGTTGTGTTGATATTGGTCGCATCAGGTCAATATCCCACCACCATCATGTGTTGTGTCGATATTGGTCGCATCAGGTCAATATCCCACCACCACCATGTGTTGTGTCGATATTGGTCACATCAGGTCAATATCCCACCACCACCATGTGTTGTGTCGATATTGGTTGCATCAGGTCAATATCCCAACACCACCATGTGTGTTTTGTCCTTGAGCAAAACACTTTATTAGCACATGCTTTGTATTGGTGTTTCTCAGAAAGACATCAAAAGTGATGTGTCTAAGTTATTATTCACACTCATTGTAAAACTAAACGAAATCTGAAGTTAATTTGTGTAACAAGATGGTATTTTGTGTAATCTAGTTGTGAAGAGAGAACCTAATTTAAAACTGCTATGTAAGCATTATCTTTGCGGAACAAATGTTATTTTGAAAGAAGAAAAAAACAATTAAGTGTCACAGATATCGTACTGTGTTCACAAAGTTGGAATTTCTCTCAACCTCATGTGTGATTTGGAAAATTGTTCATGTCTGTTATAAGAAATGTTTCATTGTAAATCTGAAACACCTATTGTGAGATGAGAAAAGAAAGAAAAAGTAAACAGAAGTAGATGTAAGACTTATTAACATATGTCTATATCTACTTATTAATAGTTTATCAAATACAATATTAAATGGAGTATATCAGAAAAAAACACTTTGAAATGGATAAAAAAACATCTACTAATCCTTAATGAATAAAATCCAAATGATGTCAAATCCACAAAAATGTAACAAAATCAATATTTAAATTGGATTGGTAAACTTGAAACAAAATCCCCATTCTAAAAATAGACAGCATTTGAATACTGTTTGACGACCTTTGCATTGTCACTCAAACTCTTTCAAAGATGAAACAATTTTTAATACGTGTAAATCTGTATAATGGATAAAATTGAAATCAAAGTCAAATAACTGACTCATTTAATACATCCCAAAATATGTTGCAAGTTTAAGCTGGAAATCTATATAAGTCTAACCTAGACATGTACCCCAAGTTTCAATGTATAGTTGTGTCATGTTAGATATACCACTGTTTCCTGGGATCCTTGAACGTCTCACACAAGAATTAATTTTATACTGTTCTACATTATAAAGACATGCTCTTCTGGAACACTGGATACATTACCAATGGTTTTTAAAAGTGCCTTGTTCCTATAGAAAGTCCTCTGTTGGTCCAACTATGCAGAAAAAAACACGGGGTTGACCAGGTTGCTTTTTCACAATTTCGATGGTTAGATGGCACCCCTTCATTTTTGACAATTCTGCCCATTTGTTGCAGTGTATCATTACGCATCTTTAAACTGTTATAGCATCACCAAACAGTTCCCAATGTCATGTCATCCTAACTTTGCAGAAATCATGAAAATGTTCCAATGTTCCCATATGCACAAAAAAAATATGACATTTTATGCATTTTTAACAAAAAAATTGCCCAACCGCTTTACATAGCTTAATTTCTTTGGCGTAAGAATCTTGCTTACGTCATGTAAGGGAGGTAATTCTTAAGTGAGACCTGAAAGGTTAACCAGCACTCGAGCACACTCCATCTCCGTAAGTAACTGATAACTTTCCCACATGAAGCAGCAGTGAGAGACGAATGATAATGAGACACAATGTTGTACATCAATCATCACAGAGACTGTTGCCAGGCAGGGATTTGAACTCACGGCCCTTGGGTTGATAGTCAGACCCATTGCAGGAGTTTTTAGAGAACGAGTGTATACCAAAAAATGGTTCAGTTCCCTGTTATTTTTTTTTCATTGTAAATAAGTGAAACATTCGCAATCATCCACTCGCATCCTCTGCGACTCAGGGCACCTGTTTTTGTGTGAATGCACTCATTAATCTTGCACATTTTTTTATAATCTTATAAAATATATATATATATATATGAGTATATAGACATTTATAGTAGATTCCTATTAAGACTTCACACATGCATCAAAGAATTTCTCTGTCAGAAGACTGATTAAGTGTTGAAAAGTTGCTGGCATGCCTTCTGTAACGATGCATGACTGACGCATATAGCATATTTTGTGCCACACATTAAATCTTATTTTATCAAATTTTTTTTGTGGCAGCTCGATTCTGCACTTTCATTTTTGCTTCTTTCCTTTCTGATGAATGTTTTTTTATCCAGACAGGATTGATAATGTTAAATTGTATTACACAATACTTCCTTTTATTTATGAATCATAGGCAGATCAAGGATTGGGTCCAGGTCAGTCGACCAGTTCTTTTCTACTTTTTTGACAAAAATATAATACACCCCCATCAATGACTGTGTTGTGTCCACTTGTCCATCTGTGTAAAATGGGTTTCTTTTGGATAACCTCCTTTGGTGGGAAGCTGTAAAGTCAAGTTTGATAATTGTCAACGTAGGTCAAATTTTACACATGTTATGGCCCATTTCGACTTAGTTTTTCGATAAAATTTACCAACATAATTATAGTGGGGCAATCCATGTCCTATGGACACATTTCAAGTTTTAATATAATCAGGAATCTCAGTCTGAGGGGTCGAGGTACTAATGTTTGTTTTCACCAATATTATTGAAATAGATACATATGTACCAAGTGGATCTGAACTCCCCGTGTCCCTGCTCCGCAGATTTGATGGAGTAACTTGTTGATAACCAGTCTATATATCATATGTACAGTCAAACCTGTGTAAGCTGTCACCTCTATTAAGCAATCACTTGTCCTAAGCAGCCATATTTGCTATTTCCCATATATATACCGGTAATTATGTTTTTATAGCAAATTAACCTGTTTTAATCAGCAACCCATCTTAAAAGGCCACTTTTCCTCCTTTAACTGACTGCTTAAGACAGGTTGGATTGTATATGTCTTCTGTGGCCTAGTGGTTAAGGTGTACACCATGGATGTGTGGGGTTGAAGGTTCCTGGTGGAAGCACTTTGTTTTGTTTTTTTTCTGTTGCCCACTCAGCAGCTAGATAAATTGAGGGGTACTGAACGTCTGACAGTCTGACACCTGGCAAGGATAGCTTTCAGGGAATATAAAGGTGTTTCATAAGCCCATTGTGGCTGACCCTTTCAGTAGGGGTGATATTGTAATAAACAAACACTTTCATATCTCTTCCCGGGAATTATCCTCTACAAATAAAACTGGGAACCATCACAATATAATCTGTCATGTGTTGACAATGGCCGTTATTTAAACCCAAAATAAATTAAAAAAAAGTTAAGCAAAAAAAAAAAAAAAATCTTAGCTTTGCTTTCTGGTTCATATATCTTTAACTAAATCGGTAAGATATACCAGTACATTGCAGAGTATTGATGGTTGGCGTCCTGATCCATAATGTTATTTTGTACTGGATTTACAATGTCATTGATAGACAAGATATGCAATAAAACACCTTTTCTTTTGATCTTCAAATTAACGTATTGACCCGCACTGTCACCTTGTGGAGTATCTGTAATGAAGTTTGTCACACTATCTTCTCTGTCACATGTCATTATAACATACTTTTGGCCATTTTCAGTTCTAATTGTACCATATTCTTCACGCTAATGAGCAGTAGATTGATTTTGGGTAACCCACTTAGGTATCTCATTAACCATGATATATTTGATGTCATGGAGTTCGATAATTGTTGATTTTCAACAAAAAGTCGTAGGCAAACCTACTGGTATGTGAATTCAATAGGAAAAAAATACATAAAGGCAAAGATTAAAATGATAACTCTCTAAACGGTATCTTGTCACAAATACCTCCTTTTTCTTAATAGTATGTATACACTTACTAAATATATAATACAGAAGTGATGAATTGTTAATTGATTTTATTCATGATTGGGTTGTTCTGAATTTGAATTATCACAAGCATAACTCATCATTATGAACAAGTTCAGTTGTCATTTAAAGGAAGTCGTGACAATCTTAAAACTACGTCACTTACTGGTACCCCGCTATTTCTGCAAGTTATATATAGTTATATGATGCACAAATTAATGAAATTAAGATGCAAGTGAATCGTAGTATGTATCAGACAGTGTAAATCCTTTATTTTGTTTCAGTTTTGAAATGAGGAACTATTTAACTCTGATAAGGCCAAATTAATTCATTGCTAGATTATCATCCCCACCCTCCCCCCTTATCTTCATGCCGCCCCAACCCTTTTTTATTTTGATTTAATTTATAATAGCCTTATGATTGACAGATGTGTCTTCAATAATTCTGAGACTAATGTTGTCATCTATGACAAAAAGTGCTCATATATTTTAATTTCAGTAATTTTTACTGGCATGATCTCCATTGTTATGGTTTTAAACAATGTTTTACTCATATTTTTAAAATAGGCATGATGTACACCATTAGTTTCATCAATTATAATATTTCACATATAGAAATAAATGATATACTAATACAGATAGTTAGACATTCATAAGTGTCAAGATTAATAGTTAGGCATTCATATGTGTAAAGACTAATAGCTAGACATTCATAGGTGTAAAGACTAATAGCTAGACAATTATTGGTGTCAAAACTAATAGTTAGACATTTATAGGTGCCAAGACTAAAAGTTAGACTTTCATAGGTGCCAAGACTAATAATTAGACATTCATAGGTGCCAAGACTAATAGTTAGACATTCATAGTTGCCAAGACGAATAGTTGGACATTCATAGGTGCCAAGACTAATAGTTGGACATTCATAGGTGCCAAGACTAATAGTTGGACATCATAGGTACCAATACTAATAGTTGGACATTCATAGGTGCCAAGACTAATAGTTGGACATTCATAGGTGCCAAGACTAATAGTTGGACATTCATAGGTGCCAAGACTAATAGGTGGACATTCATAGGTGCCAAGACTAAAAGTTGGACATTCATAGGTAACAAGACTAATAGTTGGACATTCATAGGTACCAAGACTAATAGGTGGACATTCATAAGTGTAAAGACAAATAGTTAGACATTCATAGATGTAAAGAGTAATTTGATGCATGAGCTTCAGTAAAATCAATAGCACGATTGTCGTATCCTTTTAAGATACAGGTTCAGTACATCAGTATATTCCTGAGTCAAATTATTTATTGGCGGCAGAAATAATGAGAATCAGATCAATTACCACACAATTAAACAATGTAAACTTTTTGTTAGTTTGTTGTTGAATATGATAGGCACAATGGATGTCAAAACACCTTTAATGAGTAATACATCAATAATAAATACACGGAATAAAGCACTTAGCAGGGAATTTTTTTGTATTATAGGATATAATATGACATACGGTAATAGAAATAAAATTAATGGGGTTTTATATTAAAAAAACTTCTGCAGTCTTATGCATATTTTATTTTTGTTTGGCTGGTACTGAGAGTTTAGGTGACTATAAAACATCTGTAAAAATGGTGCTACCAGATGTTTGTTTGGCTAAACCATGGCGATGACATGAACATTGATTACTCATCGATGGTTTATATGTGGAATTATCTATACAAAGCACTAACATCCATTTTAGTCTCTGTGCTGGTAATTAATGATTAACAGTTTGTTTGGATCTATTTATATTTCATCTTTGTATCTTTGTTGCCACTGTTGTCGTGTCCCTCTTAGTTACTGTCATTGTTGTTTTCCATCGTCATCATCAGCAGCATCATTGAAGTCTTTGTCATTACTTTTGCCATTACCACCATCATTAAATATCATACATCAGCAATAAATAACCACCACTACATAACTGTCATAATCATCTTCATCATCAGTCGTTACATAATCATCATAGTAGTCAAACCTGTCTTAAGCAGCGATTTGAGGAAAGGAGCAAAAGTGGTCTTTTATGACAGGTTGCTGCTTAATACAGGTTAATTTGTTCAAAAAACACTTTTTTATAAAAGACCTTCAATCCGTTGCCTAAATGGCAGCTAATTTTATATATAAAGACTATTGTATGTCATATAATTAAAAACAAGCTGTTACGGCAATTAGAAATATCTATTCTCCCACTTGGTAGAAGTTTGGGTATATTGCGTAATTTTTGTGCCATCAAGGGCCATAAGATGATGAGATTTACTGGCATATATATGTAAAAACTGTTTATATAAAATGAAGTTTGATAGTTACGATACTGTCAATATAGTATATATTGTAAACTATTAAGTAACAGAATGTGTAAAATGGGTTTAGAAGCTTTTCAAAGAAAGGATATCGCAGCTGTAATTATATATAAAAACATGTCAAGCGGACAAATGAGTGCAATCGTATGAAATACAGATATAGGATTATCTCTTTTAAAATGATAAAAAAATGTGAGGCCGTACAAGTGTATATTTTTCTTGGCATGGATCCTTCAGATATATCCGACTGTTAAGGTTTAGAACAGTGTAAAGAACATTTTAAATTTCTCTTTTTATTCATAAATAAATTTTAACAACTTAAAATTACTGCTGAATAAAAAAGTATATGATAAGATATTATTGAGAGTGGATATTAAGTTTTGAAGCAATTATTAGGCAATAAAATAAAATATAAGATGAACTTAAATGAGTTATATTGATACTTTGACTTTGATCACATTAAAGAAACATTAAAATGTTTCTATGGTTACCTGTTCACTAATGATACTGACATCAATGGTATGACACAATCTCCTTGGAGATGAAATGATAAATATTACCGATGAGGTTTTAAAACAGTTTAAGGAAGTTTCTGATCACCTGTTTTATGATGCATTTATGATCGTTTTAATATCTTCAATTTGGCGAAATAATTTTTTTATGTTTTCATACATGAAAAGTCTTTTTCGGAAGAAAACTGAAAGCTATACACCTGTAGAAAGGTTACAACTTTATCGATCATATTTCATATTTCAGACTTATTAAAATTTGATGAAGATCATTTCATGCATGTTGATATTCCTGGCAGGATTAACCTTTCATCATTTACTTGTTATGAAAATAACCAATTATTTAATATCACTTGGTAAGTTCAACACATTATAGAGTATAGATCATACTGTACTGTTTATCTTAGGTTCATGTCAGTATTTTTTATATGTTTAACTACTTAGGGTTGATCTTTTTATAAAAGATAGATAGGTGTTAGCATTTTTGTCTAGACTTAAATGGTTTTAATGAAATTTAATAGATAGTAATGTCCAATGACACAATATTTTTAATAGTATCAAGAACCTGTTTGTGCTCGATACTGACATTTGTTGTGATGTATACAATTATAGAAGACAATGATTCTCCCATAGGTGACATTAATGTCATCTTGGTCCTGGATTTAATTAGCGTTGATCTATTAGACAGTACTGTTGACAAATAAACCAGGCCCTTGTTGTAGTGTCTTTATTTTGAGATGTATGTTGGAAAGGTAAATTGTATTTAAATTTCTTTCGTTTTTATTTTGTTGTTGTTATTTCTGACAACCTAGACACTTTTTACAATGTTTTTGTTCAATATCAATCTATAAAAAATAATATTGAAATAGCTGTTGATCAAATCAATGTCAATTTATAAAAAATAATGTCGAAATAGCTGTTGGTCAAGTCATTGTCAATCCATAAAAAATAAAGTTGAAATGGCTGTTGATCAAGTCAATGTCAATCCATAAAGAATAATGTTGAAATGGCTGTTGATCGAGTCAATGTCAATCCATAAAAAAAAATGTTGAAATGGCTGTTGATCGAGTCAATGTCAGACCATAAAAAATAAAGTCAAAATGGCTTTTGATCAAGTCAATGACAGTCCATAAAGAATAAAGTCAAAATGGCTGTTGATCAAGTCAATGTCAGTCCATAAAGAATAAAGTCGAAATGGCTGTTGATCAATTCAATGTCAATCCATAAAAAATAAAGACGAAATAGCTGTTGATCAAGTCAATGTCAGTCCATAAAAAATAAAGTAGAAATGGCTGTTGATCAATTCAATGTCAATACATAAAAAACAAAGTCGAAATGGCTGTTGATCAAGTCAATGTCAATCCATAAAAAACAATGTCGAAATGGCTGTTGATCAAGTCAATGTCAATCCATAAAAAACAAAGTCGAAATGGCTGTTGATCAAGTCAATGTCAGTCCATAAAAAACAAAGTTGAAATGGCTGTTGATCTAGTAAATGTCAGTCCATAAAAAACAAAGTTGAAATGGCTGTTGATCAAGTCAATGTCACTCCATAAAAAAGAAAGTTGAAATGGCTGTTGATCTAGTCAATTTCAATCCATAAAAAACAAAGTTGAAATGGCTGTTGATCAAGTTAATGCCAGTCCATAAAAATCAAAGTTGAAATGGCTGTTGATCAAGTCAATGTCAATCCATAAAAAATAAAGTTGAAATGGCTGTTGATCTAGTCAATGTCAATCCATAAAAAATAAAGTTGAAATGGCTGTTGATCAAGTCAATGTCAATACATAAAAAAAAAAATTGAAATGACTGTTGATCAAGTCAGTGTCAATCCATAAAAAATAATGTTGAAATGGCTGTTGATCAAGTCAATGTCAATACATAAAGAATAAAGTCGAAATGGCTGTTGATCAAGTCAATGTCAATACATAAAGAATAAAGTTGAAATGGCTGTTGATCAATTCAATGTCAATACATAAAAAAAACAGTCAAAATTGCTGTTGATCAATTCAATGTCAATACATAAAGAACAAAGTTAAAATGGCTGTTGATCAAGTCAATGTCAATACATAAAGAATAAAGTTAAAATGGCTGTTGATCAAGTCAATGTCAATTCATAAAAAATAATGTTGAAATGGCTGTTGATCAAGTCAATGTCAATCCATAAAAAATAATGTTGAAATGGCTGTTGATCAAGTCAATGTCAATCCATAAAAAATAAAGTTAAAATTCAATGACTTCAACGACAGCAACTTGAACTGTAGCAAATGATTGTTACATGTACAAGCTAAAGACTTTTTTATTTTACACAAACTTTACATAAATTTATTTCATCTTGATAATGAAGTAGGCTTAGAACTTATATGACTTATATGAACAGCTCTCGAGTCTGCTTCCTGGATAGAACCAGTATTAAGTATTGTTTATTTTGTGTGAAGCCATTGATTTTGTTTTTACACTCTAAGTTTCTGTTTTATTGAAACTTTATTCATGTTAAAGAATGACAAGAAAACTCTGCGTTCTTTTGATCCTCCTGTTAAAGTGTTTTCGTCTGCCGCTGTATTTGTTGAAAATACAGCAAATAAAATTGATCGGGATGTATTGGCATGAGAATGGTTACTAAGGGTGTGAAAAAATGATCAAAAAACTGTTTTATCACCGTAACAACATGTTTAATAATGTCATAAGGTCATTATTCTATTATTATTAATCATAGTTAAAATGATTAATTGCGTATAAAAAGATTGAGATAACATTTTTTTTCATTTTTTTTATATAAAAATAGAAATATGTCATGCCAATTTTATTATTTAAACAATGTATAGTGACAAATTTTGTTGTTAAATTTTGATCTTTATTGCTTGATAGATAAAAAGTATAAGGGCAATAATTTATAATTTAAGTGGCAGTAATATGTATCAAGTGTCAAGGCTAAGCACTCTGCACTATAGTATATACATTAGTTGTAAATATATTTATTTATTTTACATTGGTTGTGAAACAATTTCTTACAACTAAGATAGATCATGCTCAAAATCTTCCTGGGCAGAACCAGTACTTAGACATATAGGTCATGGGTCATGGGGTTACAGCTGGGTTACAACAAAGATTTAGAGGATAGTTGTAGGTCTGGATGACTCAGTGTCAGTATAATGTGACTAGGTGGGGTAGCATACCATGTCTGTGGCATGATACTCCAGCGTGGCAGCACTCAGAATACTCAAGAAGACACCATCACGGTATGACTAAAAAATTGAAAGCGACAACAATAATTTATAAAACTTTGTCTTTGCCTGTAAGTGGTAAGTTGGGGAATCTTCTCTTACATATAACCTTTCAAACTCCAAAAAGCAAGAGATCACTCTAGTCCTTCACCTGTCATTTTTACTAGAAATATAGCTACTTGTAAAAATGAGTTAAAATAATGGAAAAAGTTTTAAATTAATGCTAATATTATTACTTATACAATTCAACTTCATTTCTACCATGTCAGTTAAAAAGGTTGTTGTACTCGGATCATTCTGAGGTCTTCCTTCATATGCCATTTATAACCTGCAAGGTGTTAAATTAAATCCCATTAAAACTTACGCTTACTTTATTTAAATTATCAAGCAAAAGTCACAGTTTATCTCCATGAAGGTCAGTAACCTGTATGGTTGTGAAGTGTGACCAACAACTGAAAATCAACTGTTTTAACTAATATGAACACACTGAGCTCACCACTACCCTAAGGAAGGCCCAAATGTTGGCATTTTCATACATCTTAAAAAAGTGCTTCTCATTAAAACATGTTTTCATAGAGACATATATTGATAAATGTTAAAGGCACAGTGATCAGAGAATGATGTACTGGGCACACCGTACCAAACCTCCCCGTCACCCTATCATTATGTCCATTTTCAATTCCTTCTCAAGAGGAGTATTTTGTTTGAAGTTGTCGTAACAATGTAGGTTAGTCCTTTATGTCAGAATTTAAAATTCAAATCGTAAGAATTTATGCTGTAGTAATAGTGGGCGTTTCTTCATGGGAAAATTCTTTAAAGGATTATCGATTAAAGGCATGATTTCATTTTATATTATAGCTAATGTAAAGCTATTTGTGGAGGGTCCCATTTTGAATTTGACGAACGTATTAAAATATAAATTTCGTAGTTAAAAGAAATCTAATCACATGAAAATTGAATTGTGTGGAATGGTGTTTTGTTATGTAAATGAGCTGACTGACCTTCTGGAACTGGGGTCATAGAAAGGATTTATGAGATTTGTATGGCTAGTCTATAGAATCCACTCCATCTTTATTTTTTCATTTTTTTTTTATTTTTTGTTATTCGAATGGGGTTTAATGCCATTTTCAACATATGACAGATTACAATGGATGGAATGTCCAGTTTTGTTGGTGGAGGAAGACTGCAGAATGAATCAGAGTAAAGCCACTGTTCTTCCGCTAGTAACTGACAAACCTTCTCATATGAAACTTTTGGACAGAACAGAGCTCGAACCCACAACCTCAGTGATGAGAGGTAAGTAGTCATTATACGACAGCACCTTCGACTACTTGTCCACAGACATGTGAGGCTCATGCTGAATAATGGGGAAGTACAATCATCTTAGTTACTAAGGGTTTACCCATAACATTTGTTTATTTTATCAAATTTTCTTCTACTTTTTCCACCAGCCAACATTTTATGTCCTTGCCAATCAAAGAAAAAGTCTCAATAAATAGCCAGGGGCATCTATGTTCAACGTACACATCTAGTTTATGGAAATAGCTGAAAGCCTATATAATAGAAGCAAATCAGTGAGGCCTTAATATCGATATGGAGTTTCAGAACTTTTGATAATTCAAAATAAAATACTCTCTTCAATGAATAGGGTGGATGCAATGCTCAAATATATAAACATTGGCCCATTCATCTCATACCAGTAATATTTATTGCTAAAGTAAAAAACTCATTGCTATTTATGATATCATTATCTAGTTAATGCTTTCAAGTTAGGTCAATAATGCTTTATGGTAATTGATTTATGAATGTTTATGCAAATATACATATATCAAAATGTGATTTACACAGGAAAATGTCATTTGAATACTGACAACCGGTATATTGATTTACATGACAATGCTTTGTGAATAATCATGATAAAACCACCTTTGGTCTTTAATATTAATGTCATTTTCAACATGTTTATCCTAATTTTATTTATATAAATAATGATGCTTCTTTGGTTAACACCTGTGTCTTAAAGGTAGTATGTCAGGAAAAATTGCTATAAATGTCTAAAAAAGTAAACTTATGTCATAAGTGGATACACAGCATCTCATTATCATTAATGAATAAAAAATAATTTATCTGGTGTTTCAAATCTGCCATAAACTTGACAAAAATGATACTTTAATCAGAGAAGTGAAATGGAAACAATATCTCCATTGTAAAAAAAGAAAGCATGCACATAAATATTTCTTGATGACCGTCACTTCATAAATTGGACTGTCTACAATGTAGAAAGTTCTTCAATATGTCATCAATATCACAAGTCAAATTGAAATCAAAATAAATCACTCATTTGATACGATCCATAATTTGTATCCATTTTAAAGTCTAACCTGGGCTGCTGGCTGGCCAAGTTAAGAAATCCCTTTCATTATATCTTTTTGGCATGGATATTGTAGGTAAATTAAAGTTGTGCAACTCATATGACATGTCCAAAAAGCTTGTTGCAATTTTAAGCAGGAAAAACATAAAAGTTTATAATGCTATTTGTAAAATTCTGGGTCTTCATTCTGATGGCTTTGCTGATATTATTACAGTATTTTAAATGTTTTTAGTTGACGTTTATATGAAGAAAAAATTTCATGAAAATCTACAGTGATTGTACAGTCTGACTGACTTAAATCATCAATTTTAGAGACCCATCAGTTACAATTGAAACTTGAAAAAGGAATTTAAACCATGTATAGATAAATAATTTCTCATTTCATTGCACTTGACTTTCCTTTGTTACGAAAGGTCATATACCAGGGAAATCCCTTTGAAATAGATAGATGAGTTTTAAATCCTGTAGTATTCAGAGTGGACACTCATTATGAACCATAATGGGATATAAATTGGTGGTCGAGCATCTGTATTATCTGTCACTCACCCAATGTAGGCTGAAATATCTGGACAAACGTTAAGGCCTCGGTGGATACGCCATTAGGTGGTTGTGACTTTGAATTAATAAAAGATATTTCATGACAATGGTTGTTTTCCGGCTGACAGTTTGGCTGTGTAATTGTTTTAGATTGTCAACTTCGTGCCATTTGTCTGTCCAACTAACTTATTTAAATACATCAATGTGGTATTAATGGCCACCATGCTGCTGGAGAAGCCGCATTCCTTAAATTTGATATCCTAGAAAAACATGGCCAATATCTGGTTGGAGGATCATTTAAAAGAATGTTTTTTATTCAAATATTTGATAAAATAGAATTACCGCATTCAAAAGTTGTATTTATACTTAAGTATGGCCATACTTGGAATCATGTTATAAGACAAAAATGTTAGTCTAGTCTTAAGTTTACATTGATTGTAAAAAAAAACGCGTTCTCATACAAAGTCTTTACGTCTTTCTATGCATTTTGGAATACAGTGCCTTGGCCAAGTACACATCACAGAGCTGTGGTGTGGGTACTTGAAAGTTACATTAAATGCTGTACAATACAATGACATCCACTGTTAGAGCACATGTTCTTCAGGTCGTTTCACACAAACCTTGCACCGTATCTATACCATAACCATAAAAATACGGCAATCATGTCCATAAAATAATATTATGTTTGTTTGTATGGTGTTTTTCAGCCGTAAAATATGCAAATTGGAATCATGCATGTTTACGGTTAAGATGCGTTTACAGTGCAGTCTGTGTCTGAAAGGACATTATATAAATCAGTATTTATGGCTACGTTAAATTGGTTACGTTGCAGCATATGTGTGAAAATATGGCTACAGTTTATTGGTTACGTTGCAGCGTACGTGGGAAATGTCCTTAAGTCTTGTCAAAAAGTTTCTGTAAAGCAATGACACTAACAGTTTGGCATTGTGCATTGTTGCAGTTTAATCTTTCTGTTTATATAGGATTGGAATGCGTCAATATGCAGAAGAACTAAGATGAAAATGCAGGTATCATCAAAGATAATATGTGTATAATTATTTTATTGTGAGAATTAAAGTATTTGCAGTCCTTGAAGATCTTGGATTATCTCGAGTGGTTTCTTTGATGCAAAGAATGTGCAGCATATTGATGATAATAAGCAAATATGGACACCTGGTTTAATCTCAGCTTTTATTTAAAAATCTTTAAAAAATGCTACTTTAAAACATTTAAATTCTATTTTCTGAGAACTGAACTAATGTTCCACAAGATTTAAGGTCGTTTAATATTATCAATGTACACAATTGCTTAATACTATCTTTAAAAGTATGACGATGAAATCATTTTGATTTATTTTTTTAAATCGATCATTTTGTGTTAGCAAGAATTTTGACAAAACCGTATGATGGCGGAAAGGTGTTTCCCACTTATGGTTTTGTATCAGCAAGCCAGGTTTCTTTTATATTTCTCAATATACTATGCAGAGAAGGATGATGTGTTGCAACCAAGAACAATTACCTGCCTTAAATGTCAAGGTCAAACTTTGCTTTTAAAGGTCATTGATATGCTTTTTGTTTGCTTATTCAGATCGTAATGTTTTTATCAGGGCCATTTTTTGCATTTAATTGAGGAATGTGTTGTTTCTTAAGTGTATACCTGACAGGTGTATTCTACAACGAAAGAATATATGCAGTGTTTGGGGAATCTTCAATTTAATAAAGTTCTGGCTCTGATACACTACACTGATTAATGCTCCATGTCTTCTTTACTCAGTGTTGCTCTATTATATTGATTGCCAAATAATTATTCCCATCCCCCCCCCCCCCCCCCCCCCCCAAAAAAAAAACAACAACAACAAATAACAAAAAAAATAAAGAAATTTTAGAAATGAAATGTTCAAATAACTAAAACAGGCTTGATCGATCAAAACATATTTGAAAAATTATTTTTTTTACAAGATCTCTCGTTTTAATATTAAAAGCCATTTAGTAGGCCTTTCAGAGAAACTAAATTTGGCCACCAGTGGAGGTAAATGTCCTGGATCTAAAGTCAATTTGGGGATTTGCAGTTGACACATTAATAGCAGGGATTTGGAAGGGACATCTTGGAATGTGAAAATGTTGAAAGGGAAACATGCACACAATGTCAGCATGGCGTTTATACACCATAGCTGCACATGCCTGTCTCGCTGGAATCTCATATAAAAACAGCTGGCTTTGTCCCATTCCATGAGCGTTTGATGAGCCGTGGCCTCCTTTCTGTGGGTATATTTTTGGTTTTGTGTGGGAAAACAAACACAAAATGGTCATGTCCTCATCTCTGCAGGACTTTTAATCAGTTGGAGGAAAGAATTTTATATCTGGGACTTGTATATATTTCTCTTTTTCTTTTTTTTAAGGAATATTATGTTGTGAAATGCATCCATTTTTCTCAATTTTTATCTTTTTAAGTATATCACTGGTGTGTTGCTTTAAATAGAGGATAAAAAGTGCTATGTTCATAATTATGATGTAATGATACTTTCTCGTCTTTTTCTCTCCACATTTATTGTATTTAGAACAATTATTACCATACTGTTTGCCAAACTTAATTATAAATGCATTTCTTTTCAGTTACAAAATAATGACATCAGGTAGGGGTTTATCTTGACATATGTGTTATGCATTTTAATAAACACATCCATCCCCCCATCACCAACCCACCCCAACACATGATACGCATCAATAGTTTTAATGTAGATTGTCTACTGACATCAATCCCCCACCCACCAACCCTAACACACAATATGCACAAGGGGGTTGACATTCAGAATTATTAAAATTGCAAAGAAATGAAATGTTTTATGTAAATTGTCTACTGATGTCTCTCCCCCTCTCCCTCAACTCACAATATGCACAATGGGGTTGACACTCAGAATTACTAAAATAAGGGGGGAAAAATTGTTTTCATGTAAAAAATTCTATTGATAAGTGTGATTGCATATTTGTGTAGATTGACGGATAATGTGATGTGATGATAATATTTTGACAGGCATTGATAGTCAATCAACACTATCAATCGTGATTATACAGTGATGTCTGGTCGTTGGCCATCACGGCCATTCTTTTTTAAAAATAACATCAAGATTTACGAACCAGCGTATCTTTTGTTATCAAATCTCAATGGTTCATTAAATCAATAAAATATGACCCACGTTAATAAATTGTTAGAAACAACAAAATCATTGTAAGCGAGCGAGCTATATCTTGCATATCTAATGTGTAAGTTTGCCAGGTTGTAGATCATGGAGGAACACAGGGAGATGTTTGTTTTGTATTGTTGGTGCAGTATGTTAAGAGATTGCTATCAAACTTGGTACCTCCCTTTGCTTGTATTTGTTTTATTTACAGTCTGAGTTTGACCACCTTGCCTGTCCACAATTGTCATCATGTCAACAGATATACTGTTTCCTTTTAATGTTCAGGAATTGAGAGCCGTCCATACCCCAACGCGTGGATCGAAGTACTAGATTTCTTGACGTCGTGCCCAGATTCTTTGGAGGAAAATAAACAATGATCGTTTCAGAAATAGGTTTATTTTGATTTTGTTACAGAAAAACACTGTGCATAATTATAAATAATGAGACTCAGTGAACTCAACCTTTGTTACAAAATAACGATATTGAATGCTTTTTAATGAACAAAATCTATTTTGTTTTCAGTACAGTTTTTTATTTAAACATTCTTAAAGTTTATAGTCTTTTTGTGCAGTTATTTAAAGTTGTTTAATTGCCAAACTTCAAATATTTTTTCTGAGATTGTAGTTGTTTTGATGATGATGATGATGATGTTTCCAGTGATGATTTTATTTCAAAAATTAAATTGATCATTATGTTGTTTTGAGTAAATGAGATTCTACAAACAGAATTAGTGTAAACTAACAAATAAAAATATATGAAGATATTACTTAAAAAGCTCCATCTACTTTTTTGCAACTGGGCTAAACTAACTAACAGAAATACATCAACATTATATAGATAATGAGAAAAAAAACAATATGTCAAGAAGGCACAATGTCATGACTTATACAAAATTTAGAGATCATTGGAGGACATATGCCAATAAGAATAAACAATGGGACTAATTGAACTGTTTATGATTGTTTAGGTCACCAGTTGTCATTCTTTTGTGAAAAAAATATGTCAAAAAATGTTATTTTCTGCTGGTGTGAATCTTATTGTTCGGTCGTTTGAAGTTCTTATTTTTATCAAAAACTTATTTCGGAAAATGAGTTCATAGATCTGGGCGTGCACAGGTTTCCATTCTGTAGATCTCGTCAGTTTTCTTTATGTTTATTGACTCGACACTAATAGAGTCAAGCCAGTAAGACCTTCCATAATAAAGAACATATTCAGAGTGTGTGGCTAAAACTGCTTGCTAGTTTTATCGGAGCTGTTATCAAAGCCACAGTGAAATTTGAATATGTCAAAAAAAAACATAGGTTGAATGCAGTTTGCAAATTACAAAGTGTATTTTTACCACATTTAATGAGTGAGGAAATTGAAAATACTTGAAATTTCAGTCTGAAAGCAAGTGCATACATCGCCTTGTGATATTTATCATAATTAATGTTTCATTGCTTATTGATTCATCTGATATAAAGTAAATTGTGAAACTTATCCTAATGAAGTATTGGCGTCTAATTTATTTATATTACATTTAAAAACACTTACCTATTTACTATAGCATCTCGGTTTTCATGAAAACGATCACTTCTTGTGTCGGATTTCAACTTTTTGTACTATTTTCGGTTTTATATGTCATAAAGGTGAAATAAGTGGGCATTTAATATCCATTTTATATTGTCTAAAATAAATATTTTACCTACATAGTTGCGACATGTAGTTGATTTATAAGGTGCTGAGTTACCTTATTTTAATGGCTTCTGAATATTTTGCTGTAATCAGTTCAGTAATCTTGCTCCAGTTCGAGCTTTGTAAAAAATAAAATACCATAAAATCAGTCTACCTCCAGAGAAGAAATAAACAGATACTTGTGAAATTAATTGAGAGATTAAATTCGAGAACTGGTATTGTTGTATAACAATACTTATTAATTTATTCTAGCTTGATTGCAAAGTAAGGTCAGATGTTATAGTTTATGAAGCATTATCCAGTCTGTTTCCAGGGTAGAACCAGTCCTGAATGTGAGGGAGAAACAATCTATCCAATGTACTACCACCCTCACAGTTCCCGGATTGTTAGGATGTTACTGAAATATTTATGACAGAGTAGTGAACAGTATAGACTTTAGTCAGTCTTACTAAGTGCACTTATTTTCTGATTTATCCAGATTGGTTGTAAAAGTTGTCGCACTAATTATATGTAGCTGGTTCTTACTTCACCAACATATTTACTTACTTAAAAACTTATATCAAAGTAAAGCATTCGAGTGAACATGATTCTTGGCTGGCTGTGGTTTGTTTGAATATTTAGTATCTTTTATATGCCATTGAGGGCTAACAAACGATCAGTTAATCTAACCACTTTTTCTTAGGATCCTGGAAGTTTAATCATAAGCAGTCCACAAGTACACCTATCTTCCCCACTTTAATCAGAGGTGAGGGAGAGGTATGTAGCCAGTCGGGGGTTAGAACTCATGACCCCTGATTTATTGTCAAACATGCTACCAACTGAATTAACCAGGCCTGGCAGAATGACTCCAGAACAACTGCATTTGGTGTCATTGAAGAAAAGATTATTAAAGTAACAAATCAATATAGAATTAAATTTTTAAGTAAAACTTAACGGAAAGGTGAAAAGCAGTTTGGAAAAGCAATCTGGAATTAAAAATTAAAACATTTCTTTAATTTAGCCACTTTCAAAAAAAAAAAAATGTAATACCATAATTAAATTCATTATTTAAATTAGTCAAATTTGCCTTTTATAGCTTAATTGTTTTTGTGTATATCATTAGTAAGAAGCATTTCTAAAGAAAGTTACAATGCAGATGATAAATGTAACATGAATGACACTTTGGTATGACATGATACACTCTGGGTGATATAACTCAACAAGGAGTCCTCCGTGGCCAAGTTGTCTTAGGCGCCAACTCAAGATCACTTACCTCTCATCACTGCAGTTACTTGCGGAAGGACGGTGGTTCTACTCAGTCTGAGGTCTTCCTCCACCAGTAAAATTGGAATGCCATATATGGAATGCCTGATATGTGTTGAAAATGGCATTAAACCCCATTCAAAAAAAAAAAAAGAAAAAGAAAATCTCATTGCTGAAGTCATAGGTTTGAATCCCACTCTCTCAAAAAACTCTATGTGAGAAAGTGTGCCAGTTACATGCGGAAGTGATTGTGGTCCTACTCAGATACATTCTGAGGTCTTCCTCCACCAATAAAACAGGATATGCCATATATAACCTGAAATGTGTACATATAATTTTATATTTCTCAACAAGTAAGAGCAGCTGTGCGATATTTTGAACTTATAAAAAAAGCCAATTTGAGCAGATTAAGCCAACCGTTCTTAAAAATATGAAAGTTCATAATATTATCAATAAATATTAAATATGGTGACAAGATACCAAGCAGACCTGAATAATATCACACGTTTGAAGTGTTACCTCCCGCGCTTGTCTCATATAATAGGATATAGTCCTCAGTCTGTAAATACAAGAAGCTTTACTATTCATATAACATGTCTTTTTAACATGTGCGCATTTGAAGATTGAGATCTTAGTAGGCAAAGAAATAATCATCCCCATAAACCCACAGGGTGACAGCTAACATTTTTTATGAAGTACCAAAGGTTACTTTTATTGATAACAAAAAATATGTTGATATTATGCAGTATAAAAATGTCACAGTGGGGTGACACTGTAAAATTTGATTTGTCATTGTGTCATAAAATGTTGTGACTGCTGTTATATAATAGAACAAATAAGCAGAGTGGTTGTTTGGTGGATAAAGTGTAGACCACTCACGCCAGAGGTCACAGGCTTGACCCCACGCTCAGCCCAATGGCCTCCCATATTCAAGACTCAGTATTGGTTCTACTCAGCCAGGCTCGGTAAGCTCATACAGTATTGCGTCTGACTATCAATCCAGGGGTTCCAAGTTCGAATCCCTGCCATAGTTTCCGTGATGATTGATTTACGACATTGTGTCTCATCATCATCCATCTCTCACTGCTGATTCAAGTGGGTAGCGATCAGCTATTTGCGGAGATGGGATGTGCTTGAGTACTGGTCCCAGGAAACAGTGGTTAGGTTAACTCGTGGGTGGGGTGGGGTGGGGGGGGAATAAGACAGAAACCATCAAACATCAAAGGAAAATGCTGCCATCAAATCTATGAGCACCTGTATAATAAACAACTATACAAAATACAAATTTAATATAAATAAAAAGAGAAAAAAATCAAAATATATTTATCATTGTTATGGTAATGAGCACAATATAAATACAAGTCAAAACTGAATGATATTGTATTGTTAGTGGACAGTGATATATAAATAATAAATTATATATATATATAAAAAGTGGGGTATCATGATAATAAGAGCATACAAGCCGAAAGGGATGTATATTAATCCAAATACAATTAACATAATGTCGAGTCATTATGCATAATGAACTAAACAGTGGGAGGAATACCCCGGGTAATTTTATTGTGACTTGGGGTTATTTTATCATTACTTGATCTTAACATATATAAAACCTTTTTACTGCTTAAATTACATATTTACTGTTCAAAAATCCCTATAAATGCTCTTTAAGACTGTTGAAATTCAAATTAAGGACAAATCATGAAAGATTTGTGGACACGTTATCAATAGTGATAATACGTAATGAGTGTCTGCTTGAATACATTTCTATTACAAGCCTATCTTCTTACAGGAGTTAGGAAGCATTTGTCAACTCCCATAAACCATGATGAGGACACAAATTCACGCCTGTTTGTAATAGCGCTCAGTTTCACATGATATCTTTATTTGTGGAAAGAAGGAAATTTTTGTTTGAAATTGAAACTAAATTCTGAAAAATATTATGCAATGAAATGTACGTTAAAATAAAATTTTACTGGTAAAAATTTATTTTTCCGTTTTTTTTTTCTGATAATGAATATAGTGTGACAGGAATTCAGTTTCTATTTAGAGTTTCCAGTAATGTTTGCACATTCCATGTTTTAAAACTATCCAGTGAAGCTCATGGTCAAGTGGTAGAGCACCGACCCCATTATAGAGGGATGGCAGGTTTGATCTCCGCCACGGCCATGTGTGGTGTCCTTGAGCAATACACTTTTTCAACATATGCTTCGTACTGCATTCAATCGATTTGTCTAAATTGTAATTTTTACAAACTTGTATCACAATCGAAGTAAAATAAATAAGTTAAAAGTAATGCTAACCTTATTCATGCTCATTCTCATGTACACTCCATATTTTCTCTTTCAAAGAAACTCTTTTCTATATTTACTTTTATTATTTATCAAGTTACACTATATTAGTTGTTAACCTTTTCTTAAATGCTTACTAAGAATCTTTCATATTCTGTGTGCATTTTCAGATGTACATTTTGGAGTTGTCTTTGCTAATGTCTACCCACATGCATGCACATTTCCTCATGTACATTTATCTATGTAAACAATTATTTTCCCAAGTCGACTACATTTTCCTATGTACACTAAACACTTTCTCGAGTACATTTACCTGTATCTTCTAGGATTTCCTATGCACATTTGCTTGTATATACCAGCACTTTCCCATGTACATTTACCTGTATCTAGTAGAATTTCCCATGTACATTTACCCATTCCCCCTGCCCTGACATATACTTTCCCCTTAATTTTATTATAACCCCCCTCTCCCTGATTTTTTTTTTAAATACTATAAGGGGTTGAAGATTTTACTTGTATTTTCTGCTTAACCACAGATACAACTAGACATGAAAAAACACACAACAACACCCCCCCTCCCCCCTCAGAGGGCCAATGGCACCTTTCCCCCAAAGTAAAGCTTTACCTATATGCACCAGTGCTTCCCCCATGTGCATCCCCCCCACTCCCCCATATATATTTACCTATATATGTGAGGTACATGATCCCATGTATAATTCCCACAATGATGAAGCATTATTACATGGTGTATCAGACTCACTCACTGATACCATCTCTGTGACACCACAGATGGTAGAAAGATTTTGTTTCCTCTTACAAGTGCGCAGTCTTGACTATTAACTTGAGTTTTATGTGAAAAGATATGAATATGGTAAAAACATTAGCATATTAAATACACTATGAACATTTAAGTGGAACAGTTTTACATTAAGTTAAATGTACTGACATGAACACAAATTTAAATGTCCAAACATCTTAGTCTACCACTATCAGACCTGTCAACTGCTATATGGGTGTATTAAGACCAGTCAGTCGCTATATAGAAGTCTACAAACACCTCAGCCCCCACACAGGTCTTGAGACCTGTCAACCACTATATGAAGTGTTTCAGAGCTGTCAACCATTATATAGAGGTATTTAGACCTGTCAGCCACTATATACAGAGGTCTTCAGACCACTATACAGAGTGTTTCAGAACTTTCAGCCCCCATAAAGAAGTCATCAGATCTCTCAGCCACTATACAGAGTTATTCAGACCTGTCAACCTCTAAAAAGAGAAATTCAGACCAGTTTTCCATTATATTGAAGTCTTTGGACCTGTCAACTGTTATAAAGAGGTTTTTGGACCTGTTGACTATTATATAGTGGTCTTTTGACCTGTCAACCAATATATAGAGGTCTTTGGACCTGTTGACCATTATATAGCCCTTTACTCCATAAATATGCATTTCGCCGCACCAATCACAGAAGGCCTTTGAAAACAGTGCAGGAAGAGTTCATATTGCTCGTAAAGAGCAATCTGAACACTTCCTGCACTGTTTTCCACTCTGTCAGTTAATATAAACATAATTCACCCAATAATTCAAAATCCTTCTATATTAGGTGTCCAAAGGCATCTATATTAGAGGTGACCAAAGGCGTCTATATGAAGTAAAGGGATAGAGGTCTTCAGATTTGTCAACTACTATGATGTCAAAGTTGTCAGAAACCTCTATACAAAATTATTAAGACCTGTCAACCACCATGCAGAATCCCTTATTTCATCTACATTGATACAGTATGCAGTTCAATAGCTTGTGACAGATCCTTTATTTAGTAAACAGTGATCAAGGATGCAGCTCTCAGTTAAATACCAGGCGATAGATCCCTTTTTTTGTCAACAGTGATCAAGGATGCAGATCTCAGTTCAATAGCTGGTGATAGATCCCTTATTTTGTCAACAGTGATCAAGGATGCAGATCTCAGTTGAATGCTGGCAATAGATCCCTTTTTTTGTCAACAGTGATCAAGGATGCAGATCTGAAATCAATAGCTGATTATAGATCCCTTATTTTGTCAACAGTGATAAAGGATGCAGATCTCAGTTGAATAGCTGGTAAAAGATCCCTTATTTTGACAACAGTGATCAAGGATGCAGATCTCAGTTGAATAGCTGGTGATAGATTCCTTATTTTGTCAACAGTGATCAAGGATGCAGATCTCAGTTCAATAGCTGGTGATAGATCCCTTATTTTGTCAACAATGATCAACGATGCAGATCTCAGTTGAATGCTGGTGATAGATCCCTTATTTTGTCAACAGTGATCAAGGATGCAGATCTCAAATCAATAGCTGGTTATAGATCCCTTATTTTGTCAACAGTGATCAAGGATGCAGATCTCAAATCAATAGCTGGTAATAGATCCCTTATTTTGTCAACAGTAATCAAGGATGCAGATCTCAGTTCAATAGCTGGTAATAGATCCCTTATTATGTCAACAGTGATCAAGGATGCAGATCTCAGTTCAATAGCTGGTGATAGATCCCTTAATTTGTCAACAGTGATCAAGGATGGAGATCTCAGTTTAATAGCTGGTGATAGATCCCTTTTTTTGTCAACAGTGATCAAGGATGTAGATCTCAGTTCAGTAGCTGGTAATAGATCCCTTATTTTGTCAACAGTGATCAAGGATGCAGATCTCAGTTCAATAGCTGGTAAAAGATCCCTTATTTTGTCAACAGTGATCAAGGATGCAGATCTCAGTTCAATAGCTGGTCATAGATCCCTTATTTTGTCAACAGTGATCAAGGATGCAGATCTCAAATCAATAGCTGGTTATAGATCCCTTATTTTGTCAACAGTGATCAAGGATGCAGATCTCAGTTCAATAGCTGGTGATAGATCCCTTATTTTGTCAACAGTGATCAAGGATACAGATCTCAGTTCAATAGCTGGTGATAGATCCCTTATTTTGTTAACAGTGATCAAGGATACAGATCTCATTTCAATAGCTGGTGATAGATCTCTTATTTTGTTTTCAATGATCAAGGATACAGATCTCAGTTCAGTAGCTGCATGATATCCAAATGTCTTGTTGAAATCTCTTGCATACTTGGCCAGTCTTTGACCACAAATTCGGCTATGTAGTTTAGTACATCAAGTAATTACAATAATAATTAGCGAGTGATAGTACAGTAGGTACAGCGAACGCTTTTAGCCAAAGTCTGTGATCCTGTCCCAGACTCGACGGCCTCTAAAAAGACAACACTCTGTACTGGCTCTACTGGATGTGATACTGGCTAACAACATAATCTCTAGACTTAATTCCCAATTAAGAGTAAATTAATTAGTTTAAAACTATATTATTATGGAAGTTCAGAACTGTTCAAGGACAAACTCCGCAGTGATGCATCATATATCTGAATTATTTTTTACTTGGTATTCTTTAATAATATTTAGAATGTAGCTGTTTGAAGAATGTTCAATGATAGAATTATAATTAGAGCAAATGAAACCCTTGAAGATGGAGAAATGATGGATGTAGTGTGAAGGTATTTCTTGTTCTGTCAGTGGATGTTTTTTAAATGATGCTTGATGTAACAATAATAGTTATAACAACCAATTAAAATAATGTGTCACTCTATCATTCGCTCATGGTAGCTGAGTGTTATGTTTTTCTGTGGGACTGAACTTTATCAGTACACTGTGTCTGCATATCAGACTCAGATGCAAAATGCCAAAATATTGTAATCTCAAAAACATCAGTTTAATAAGCAAATTACTATAAAAATTATTTTCTTACAGAAAATAATGACATGCATGCATCACAATGGTCTAATAAAGTTGGTATGGTGTTTAGCGTCGCTTTCAAAAAAATTCAGTAAGATCATGATAGGACTACTTGAGACAGTATTCTAATCGCTACCACACTGGAGTATCACACTGCAGGCACATGATATGATACCCCATTCACATTATACTGACACTAGGCTGACCAGACCTAAAACTATCCTTTAAATGCTGAGTGCCAAATGAGGAAGCTTCTAGTACCATTTTTCAAGTCTGGGGTATGAAACGGCAGGTAATCAAACCTATGACCTTCCCCATGCAAGGCGGACGCTCTACCCCTAGACCACTGATGTTGTTGTATTGTAATAGACATTTTGACTAGAAATATTTTGATAGACATTTTAGATTGGAAAAAAATATAAGAACTTGCGTTAATATTAATGTGTATAGAAAACGTTTGAACAGATGAATTTGAGGATTTCCTGAAGGACACCCTTATCTATTTGTCATGAACAATGATAGGAGTCAATTAGCACTGAAGCATTTCAATCCCTCATTTTGTGTCAATCAAGTTTCTCGTTGTATCCCAGGTGGTATTGTGACTTTAAATCTATCGCAGGAATACATCTATCTGGTTTACCTACTATATGAATACATGCCAACTTTTTATTGAAATCAACTGGCCTATCTCAGGCTTGTCCATTGGATTGGAAATCTCGTTAGCTAATTAACATACAACCTGTCAATTTGGCAATTGTAATTAATTAAAGCATGTTAAAGGCATTCAGCAAGTAGTGTTGTTTAACCTTATTTGTCCCTATGATATATAAAAAATTGGTCTAAAGATCATAATCCATTATTCTTTTAAATAGGAGATGAAATAACCAATAATTTATGAGGTAAATAAGAATTTAAACAAATATTTTTCTTTGTTTATGGTTAAGAGACAATGGTAATGGGGTTTGTTCATACAGTCAGATTTACAATGTGAAGCCTAGAATTAATACAGAAACTGTAATAGCCTAGAATTAATATGGGAACTGTCATGACCTAGAATTAATACAGAAAGTGTAATAGCCTAGACTTACTACAGCAACGGTAATAGCCTAGAATTAATATGGGAACTGTAATAACCTAGAATTAATACGGAAAGTGTAAAAGCCTAGACTTGCTATAGCAACTGTAATAGCCTAGAATTAATATTGGAATTGTAATAACCTAGAATTAATACAGCAACTGTAATAGCCTAGAATTAATACAAAAACTGTAATAGCCTAGAATTAATACAAAAACTGTAATAGCCTAGAATTAATACAAAAACTGTAATAGCCTAGAAATAATATAGGAACTGTAATAACCTAGAATTAATACAGAAAGTGTACCGGGTAATAGCCTAGATTTACTACAGCAACTGTAATAGCCTAGAATTAATACAGAAACTATAATAACCTTGAATTGATATAGAGAATGAAAATGCCAAAATTAATACAGAAACTGTTAAAGGGCCCATAATTATAATACAGATACTGTAATAGCTAGGCTAGAACCAATATAGAAAAAGTAACGGCTAATGATTAACACATAAACTGTAAGAGCTACACTTTGATTAAGAACAATACATTAATCCTTGCACACATTAGTTTTTGTTAATTATCCAAATAACATAAGTGTGAACATTGTTATCTGCCATACACAATGTCTGAGTAAGTCATTTTAGTGAGTGAAGCTTTCGTAACAGTTGCACTACAATGTGAGATGTACTGTCTTAAGCAGCCAGTCAAGGGAAGGAGCTAAAGTGGTCATTAACGACAGGTTGTTGCTTAATATGGGTTAAATTGCTATGAAAACATAGACATGGGAAAGAGCAAATGTGGCTGCTTAAGACAAGTGGCTGTTTAATTACTAGGGGTGACCGCCCAAGCGGGTTTGATCTGTATATTACTTTCATAGGATGTGTTTGATTTTATAAGCTAAATGTAGGGTTTGTTTAAATCTTTATATGCTTTGAAAATACGCATGTTGTTTAAATGGTAAAGTAAATGAGGGGACTAAGGGGTAGGGGAAATTGTGAAGAATTTGTGGTATGGTAGTGAGCATTGCTGTTAACATTCTGCCAGTCATAATATATAATTACGTGTCTCATTGAGACAGTATTTAGTGCTACCACACAGAAATACCAGACTACAGACACATTGGTATAATACCCCACCCAGTGACATTATAGTGACACTGGGCCAATCAGACCTAGAACTGTCCCCTTAATGCTCATCTCCAAGTGAGAAAGCTTCTAGTACCATTTTTCAAGTTTCTGGCATGACCAGACCAGGGATTGAACCGATGACCTTCTGCATACGAGGCAAACACTTTACCATAAGACCACAACTGCAGTTAGGACTTGGGGATAAAGAATACTATAATTTAAAGTGAGTAATTTAATCGAGGTTACAAAATACTGTATATTTCCTCCTTATTAGTTGTATGTTAATAATAGAATCAGAACGCAACTAATATAGATTTTATCGATATACAACTTAAAGGTTTATTTGTGAAAATTTTGGGTATTAAGGTTTTAGATTTTATATTAATGAAAATAACCAAAGCTGGCAATGACCGCAAACTGTGTGGTTTGCTCAATTAAGATCATTTTACATTTCATGTTTAAATGTTGCCAATTTCTACACTAATTTATTTCACGTCATGTTTGGTCTATGACATGTTTCAAATTAAATTTTCTACCTGGCTAGTCAGTTTTCTTTGAGGTACATCTAACAAGAAAGGTATACTTATATAACGGACCTTCGTTCTGTCTTTGATATATCATTTATATGTCAAACATTGTGTCCCCTATTATATGATATGGATATGAAAACATGGTGTATGGTGTAAACAAGAAGTTTATTTTTTATTTTGTATTTTGTGGAAAGGTCAGGTTTTTGGAATTGATTCAAAACCTAAAACAAAATTAATTTAGACATGTTTTTTTACATATAAAAGTCAAGAAGTCAGAAAATATAAAATGTCAGACATATGTTTGAAAATTGTGAGCTCAAGCAGACGGCAGTTTGCTGGCAATGCTGAACACATTAGCTGCAGACAGAAAATCTGCTCATAATAATGTAGCCTGCATCAGACTTTCAATCCAAGAGTCACGAGTTCCAATCCCCTCCTGGGCACAGTCTCCGTGTTGATTGATATAATACGACAGTGTGTCTCATTGTCATATGTCTCTCACTGCACATTTAAGTGAGAAAATTATCACTTTTTTTCGGAGATGGGTGTGTTCGAGTACTGGTTAACATTCCAGTGGTTGGGTTAACTGGTATAAAAAATAATAATGTGCTTTCAGTAATCAATAACCTTATATCACCTAAACATATATGACATATTACACTTGCTGAATTTCTGCAACAGGCTCTCCAATCCTGATTTTGAACCATTCTGCTATTATTTTAATTGCAGAGATATAAATGTGAATTGATAGACTTAGAACCAAACTGTGTTCATAATGTTCAGACTGTGACAGGTTCTTACAGTTGATTTGAGGTCCCATATTGTTTGATACACATAGTTGACATTACCTACAACGTGACGAACCAAGAGTCAAGAAACTGCAGTATAACTGATACACACTCCGTCTTCAAACTGAGTCCTATTTTATTGGTTATAATGACCTTTAAAAGCAAAATATTGCCAATAACTAATAAAAAAGTCTTTATTTTAACTTATCAGCTGTGATTAAATAAGTCTGAAGTACGAAATTGTTTCACATTACATTTTGTAGATAACCTGTAGCATTTTATCACTGTTTAAAAAATTCCAATCTGCTACCTGAAGTACTGACCTGCGACTTTCTCCTAGGTGAAAAGTCGAAACAATACCGGCAAATATTTACATTAGCAGAATAGTTAAGATAGTTTTTGCCAAGTTTATCACTGTATTATCCAATTGTAGATGGTTTTGGAATGACAGAATGAGAATGTTTATTTGTTTTGTGCTTTTCCTGTTATGTTGTTTGATAAAACCATGTAATATCAATTAGAACACATTAAATAACAGGTGTTTATAGCAACATCCGATAGCAACCTACGCATATTGTGGTACATGTGTTCGATGCTTTCAAGTTTAAAAGTATGTATAAAAGTATGCTAAGTGACAACTTGTTTAATATAAAAAAAATTGTGCACTTGTTTACATATAAAAATACAGAAGTTGCCAATTTTTTGAGAGAGAGATAATAAATTAATACACCCAATACTGAATTTTTTGAAAAAATATCTAAAAAACCCATGCTTTCAGAATATATATTCCTTCTTCAGGGGATGAAAATATTAATATGTATACAATTGAATTTTAGTATATAAACATAGTATAGGTTAGAAGTTATATGGTATTTTCTAACCAGCTTATATGTTGATCTACTTTCTAGTTCCTGGAAGGATTTCTTGCCCAAGGAAGTAGGTCAAAATCTACTGATGGTTATGTCATTCTATGTAAAGTGAGATGTTCTATTACGAAAAATCAAGCGATTTTATTGGCTGAGAAAGAAGGATAACATCTAAACAATTATTATACATTTTTGATATAGTGTAAGTGTGGGTAGAATTGGTGTGATTATTATAATTATATATTCATGGATTCATATTTTCAGTTGAAACCGTAATGACCATGACTGGTGTAGTAGTTGCAGCCCCTGATTTCACTGGCAGCAGAATGTCAAAACAGTATTTTGTTGTTGGATAATTATGTTGTTCAAAGTGTGTATCTTTATATGTTAATCTGCGCTGGTCCCCATCAAATGGGTAGATGTTCGACAAAGGATGGGTTCAACTCCCATTCTAATGAAAAGAGGGTGAATTCTCTCCCCATCAGAAAGTGATGGTGGGGCTGTCCTTAAAAAAAAAATTGTTTGCTGTGCTCCTACCTACTCACTCAAAATTGCAGCTTCCCAAATTTTTTTATCGACTTTCAAAGCGTTTAATTTTTTTTCATGATTTCTGTCCAGTTTTCTTTAATATGACTATGTCAAATCAAAATTTAGCAAAAAAAAAAAAAAAATAGCTACCTACCGGCCAACATGAAAAATGCTGGATCGTGGCACAGCAAACAAATATTTTTTTAAGGATGACCTGGTAGGTTTGGTCCCCATCAGAATGGATGGGTGGTTGATTTTGATTCCCTTAAGAATGAGGTGGTGAATTCAGCCCCAAACTGAATGTGCGGGTGGTCAGGTTTGATCCCTACCCAAATTTTATCCTCATCAGTTTGTGCAGGTGTTATATTCATTTCCATCAGAATGTAAAGTGGCAGGTTTGATCCCTATCGGAATGAGCCAATGGTGGTCTCAATTTTATTCCCATCAGGTTGGATGGTGTTTTTTGCTTCTAAGCAAAGAATTCTTTTACCTTTATTTTAATTATTTCTGGTTTAATCCAGAAAACCATTAAGCATGATTATGTATTAAGTTGCTTTACAAACTATTAAACTAAATGACTTTAAACCAAAAACTACCCTGTAACATGCTTCTTGATTAGATTTTAATCAAATAACTTAAATATGTTAGGAATAAACTATTAAAACAATTATTCTATGTTTTGCCTTTTCAAGCCCTGTGCAAGGTTATGTGCCTTAAGGTTGGACTTCTGGTTGTGAAAAAAATATGACAAATGAAAAATAATATATATTCGTAAATTTCTAATATTTAGACCAAAGTTTAGAATGCATGTTAAATTCCAATACTTATTTAAATACTATTTTGTATAATAAATAACATAATGATTTTGTATCAATATTGATAGGTTAAGTACCTTTATATGGCTTGAAGTAGACTAGACATTAAAAAATATTTATTTAGGGTGGCATTACTCGTTCTTCCGACTTACACTTTAATCCCCAAGTATCTCTTTTGGGATTAATGAAACCTATGTGGTTCATTTCAGAACATTTTGGAGCTTTCAAAATACTTCAGGCTATAATAAGGCGGGCAAATAAACTTGGCTTTAAAATGTTTAAACAGTGATGTTGAAAAATGCAGATAAGGTTGTTAATGATTTTCATATGGCATTTGTCATTGTGCAACTTAGATAGTTTTAGTGTTTTATTTAGTCGCCTATTGTCAAAATAACTTTTATATCGCTTTTTTTTATTAGTAATAGGAATGTTTAGTGGAGAGGGTGTTTTTGAAGTGTTTTTTAAACACATCGGAACAGTGAGGTTTCTCTCTGATAAAAATAGGACGAAGAATTCTAGGTCCTGTTTCGGCTATTTACGAACGAATTTAAGTAGAAAAAGAAAATATTCTATTGATATCATCAACAAACCAACAAGTATTGCTGTGCGATGAGTTGATTTAAGTATTGAGTCTGAATAGTAGTATAAATATTTTTCAATCCTTGTATCAAATACAAAAAATCTGACATGTTTTCAGCGAAGAAGAATTGCAAAAAAGACGTAAATCTTTTTAATGTTCATTAAACTGTTTTACACTTGAATTATAATATCGTCACACCATACAATGAAGGGAGTCAACGTGTTTAAATAGTGGGCCAGGACTGACGCATGACTGTGCATTCATAAAATGTAAACAGACGATCAAATATAGAAGACTAGCATAGGCGTCGCCAGTCAAGGACCATATAGGTCCTATAAAGCAGGATTCACTTAGGGATCAATTGGGTTATGATCAAATAGTGACAACTGTGTGACTTTAGTTTTTTTGCATAATATAGTTTCATGCCTTATACTTTACAGTTATATTCACACATAAAAGACTGCTGGTTTGTCTCTTTTCTATAAACGTTCAATCCTACCTTAAAGTTGATCCTAAATGTTCTGGGGTGATGTCAATTTCATTCTGCTGAGGTTGTGATTTCGAGCCTAACAAATGTGTGTACCATTTTCTTGAAGAAGAACTATTGTTTAATACACTGTATTTTGTAAATAGATACATTAAACTGGGTCATCCAGCATCATTGAGACTGAATAGGGGTTGTGAGTTTGAATTCCCAACCGGCCAAGTCTCCAGAATGACTGTCAGTTAACTTCTTTGGCTGTGAATCTCCCACCTGAATATGTGTAGGGAAGTAGTCAATTATTTGTAGAAATGAGGTTTGTCTATAACTGCCTTGCAGATTTCAGGAACTAGGATAGGGTGTGCTGACTGCCATTACATAACTGAAATACTGTTGAAAAATGGCGTAAGACCACATACACAGAAACAAAATATATTCCTTACAGGGGATCAGTGTCATGATGTTGTCAAAACACGCTTTCATAATTGTTAAACATTCCTTTTATAACAGGAACATGTGATAAATTTAGAAACACTTCAGAACAGGTTAATCTTTTTTAATATTTTACAATATTTAACCGCAGTGTTTAAAAAAAACACAGCTTAAAAGCGTATAAAAGCAATCTCTAGGTGTTGATATAAATATATACAAATATTGCTATATTTAATTTAAATTCTACTAAGAAATGAAATGACCCGTTTTGACATAAATCTTTTTTTTTTCTTCAAATCATCCTTTAGAATATTTTAGTTCGTACAGGTGCGTGAGTGATCACGAATTCCAACATAGAATATCAATATCATTATATTTTGAGTGTTTGATTTTTATATTGCGTTTCAATATTATGAAAGAAATTTATATTTGATATTTAATATTATTTGTTAAGTTTTTGTAAAGAGTTGTACTTTACTGGATGCCATCCACCTTTTGTCAACAACTTAAAATAAATAAGAATGACGTTTGCACATTATTCTGTTATTGAAGAGATATGTTTGATATGTTTGATAATGTCAAATCAATGCACAATCTGAGCAGTGTAACCTATATAACCACAATAATTTTGATCATCGTTGGTATCGTATTATGGTATCGTAATTTACGCTAAATATACGATCTTCCTTTTTACATCGTTAACATAACAGTTGCTGGGGCAATTTTTTTTTTCAATTGGCCTCTTCAAATTTGAAATGCTATTTTTTTTTTTTTTTTTAAACTCATCATCAAATGACGGAAAGTGATAAACCTTGATACGTTATACTTACTTGCTATCTGAGTGTTTCTTGATATAATAAGTTGATGTCAGGGGTTCCAGGCAATATAACTTAATAACTTGACAACCTTTCATTTATAACAGACACTTCCGTTATTGATTTTGCATCCCCACCATCCCGTTGCCATTTTGAGGGACTGTTTATAAGAAGATGCTGACTGGATAATATTTTCTACAATTCCAAAATCTTTATAATACATTAAATATACTTAATGGTGTATACATATCTTATTAAGTTTTAGTATTTACCTCAAAGTGGATTCCCACATTGAAGGTGAATACATGTATATATTTTGTTGCTATCTTAATTGTTTTAAATTATGTAAATAATTTGTTGTTGGGAAGGGCAAATTTTAAGGTCGGATAACTCAGTGTGGCCCAACCCTTTGCTATTTCATGTATACATACAAAAAAGCAAATACAACATGTTTAAAGTAAAATCATAAATATGTAATAAATATTCACCTTTGTTAATTCAGAAAATAATGTACAGTACAATCATGTACTTACATGCACTTATTTTATGAATGAGCATGTGTTGGTGCTCCATATTTTCTCAAACAGGACCTTTTTTGTAGTGATTTTCAATCGTATAAGAATTATATTGTTAGGAAATACACACAAAAAAACATTTAAAAATGTTATGAAGGGCATATTATGTATGTGCAATTAGCACATAAATTGTATGTCAATGGTTTTTGTTTTTGTCAAATATGGCGTTAACCTTATCTGCGCATTAATAAGAGGGTTAGCGTTAAAAGTTGGTTTCTTCGGTGGACAAGCTGAGTGCAAATGAATGCACTAGATGGTTTGGCAGAGATACATGTTGATCGTTTGTTCTGATATGAGGCGTATCAGCTGCTACCTAATTACTTTATAATTGATGTTTTGACATAGATACCATATTTAAATATGTGCAAAACCATTGATTTGTTGTGAAACAGGGGTAGGTGAGTTTGCTGGTTAATGACAGGAGCGTCATTGAGTATTCGCATTTAAATCTATGACAGGTTATAAACCACAGCGGTGGTCTAGAGATAGAGTGTCTGCCTTGCATGTGGAAGGTCATGGGTTTGATCCCCTACCAGGTTATACCAAAGGCTTGAAAAAGTTTCACTAGAAGTTTCCCCACTCAGCATTTAGAGGACAGTTCTTGGTCTGGTCAGTCCAGTGTCGGTATAAATGTGACTGGGTAGGGTATCACACCATGTGTCTGCAACATGATACTCCAGTGTGGCAGCATTTAAAATACTATCTCAAGTAGATGCTGTTGTGATATAACTAAAACAGTGTTGAAAGTGACACTAAACACAATACAACAAGACCTTGACTGGTGATGGGCCTCATCAGTCCAGTTATCTTTCTGGCCCTTTCTAGTCTCAATATCACTTGCTTGTCCTTTCACAGCTGAGGTTATGGGTTCGGAATCGTGAATTGCCCAAACAGCAGTTTTAGTACAATAAAAAACTCAAACTTGTAAATCCACGTTAGAGTTTCAGAATAAAACTATTAAAATCTTGAATTGCATGAAATTGTGATTAAGATAAGTACACAAATGCACACCAGTCCATTTCACTTTTTACAAATATGGCGAACACATAAGTAGGAAAATAATCGCTAATAACCAATTAAAAGAGTTGTTATAATCATTAATACTGTTCACATGTCACTATTAAAGCAATACTTAAGAAGTTATTTAGAACATATTAAGATAGAACATAATTTTTTCCAATTTTCGTCCCATCATCAAAAACACATTCTTCCAGCTCCACGGTTTATCACCATAATTACATTAAATATGAAGGTTTAGATAGCCAAACTTGGAAATCAAATATATCCATTCATTTATTTTTTCATTCATTCATTCATTCATTCATTCATTCATTCATTCATTCATTCATTAATTATAATTTCTCAATATATATAAGTTGCATTGATTTTCATTAATTGTTTTGCATATCATGACAGTTGAGAAAGACAGAATATTTAATATCAAATTGCATTTGAATATTCAAACTTAAATGCAGTCAGAATTATTTAACATTAAACAAATATTGTTAAAACATTTTATTCCTGCTAAAGTTATTTAAATATTTAATTAGAGAATGATGGAAAAAGTTTAAACCTAATTATTTTACTTCGATTGTGAAAAACAAGTTCTTACAAATTATTCAAAATCACGCTTAATCACGCATGTTCTGCTCAAGGTCACCACACATAGCGATGGTGGAAGATCAAACCCATGACCTTCCGATTCTGGGTGCGATGATGTTCTACGGCTAAACCGAGCAACCACATAAGTAAATATAATCATACAGGTCTATTAGCTGCCATGTCCCAAAAAAAATTTTGTGCAAGGATTATTTCATAACTGATTTGGTACAAAATCATAAAATTAACACATAAAGAGCAGCCATGAATTTTATTTTGGCAATTAGTGATCAATATATGAAATGTAGGATGGGGAAAAAATTAATTGGAATTACAGCCTGGATTATTTGAATAATAAATCCATTCATCTTTAACTTGGCTGCTAACTTCTAGACCAGTTTTATGTTATCTGTGCTCAGATCTGCAGCAAAGCTCCAGGTGCATGCACTTAGATAAATGCACTTTAATTTATTGTGCAAATCGCTCATGGATATGTCATTATAAATTGTTCTGCAGCCTGTCATTGTGGTTGTGGCATAAAAAGTTCTGGTTTTAAGTATATGTTGCTTATCAACTCATAACATGTACGATGTCATGCTGGCAATAGGAATGTGTGTGAATGGATTATTTGATATCACTGTGATTCCCAACAGTCCAGACTCACTAACATACATGCTGGGCCCTGTTAGCTCAGTCTGTAGTGTGTCTATCAATCCAGGTCGTAAGTTTGAATTCCTTCCCCACCATCTCCCAAGCCACAGTCTCTGTGATAATTGATATACGAAATTGGGTCTCATTGTTATTCGTCTCTCACAACTGATACAAGTGAGAAAGTTATCAGTTACTTTCTGAGAGGGGTGTGCTCAAGTACTGGTAAACTGTTAGTCTTTTAGCCCTTGATGGCATAGAAATGATGCTAAAAATTCAAACAAACATAATCACTTACACAAATTATGATGAAATATCGCACAAAAGTGCATCTAGGACCTAATTAAGTTCTTTGAGTTTTAAAGTCAATACACACACTAATGATCAGTTTTGTTTGTTTGTTTAAATATTAATCATCTTCTTTATGCAATGGAGGGCCAACAGACAATCAGTTAACCACTTCTCTTGGATCCTGGAAGGTTAACCAGTACTCAAGCACACCAATCTCAACAAGTAACTGATAACAGTTTCACTTGAATCAGTGGTGAGAGACAAATGACAGTGAGATACAATGTCATATAACAATCATCACAGAGACTGTGGCTGGGTGGGGATTTGAACTCAAGACCCCAGGATTGAAGTTAAGATGCGTTACCAACTGAGCTAACAGGCCCTGGCTCATGATCAGTTAGACAGAGGATCCAATAATTAACATGTGACATTGAGCAAAACCATACTCAGTATGTTCATAACCAAAATTATCCACACAAACACTGAGTCTGTCTTGTGCTCATTGCTCTGATTTTAATGAAAATTTAATTTCATTAAGGAGGTAAATGGGCTTAAAAAATTGCAAATTGACCCATGCCATAGGTACACATTCTTCTGCACTAGCTACCAGCAATAAATCAGCTGTGCCCTCCGTATGTTGATCATTATTAGAGGAATTAAAAACATATCAACCACAGTGAATGGGGGGGCCTGTATTCAACTGGGGTAACATGAACTTTCAGCTCTAAGGTGTCATTGCTAATTGCTTTCATAGATGATTCAGTCTGAGTCAGGCAGTTTGCCTGAACGTATCTAATTACTCTACTGTTGATCCAGGAATTATTGCCAGACATGCTAATCTGTCATCTATCTCAAGGGTTAAAAATAGGTCTGGACCATAGCTTTTTGCTGTTGGACACACATAATATTACTTGAGCTAGGTCCGTTGGACCTTTCAAACTTTAAAAAAACAAATGTTTTTGTTTGTTTTATAATTAATTGTCAACCCTCCAACAAATATAAGCAGTGGATTCAGTTCTGCATCTCCATCAATGAAACCATTGACCAAGTTTAAAGCAGTGGACCCATTTCTGTATGTTTTGGATTTATGTTAATAAATAAATTAAATTTGGGTGAAAATTATATGGAAGCCTTTGGTTGTACTAGATTTCAAAGGCTTTTAGACTAAAGGAACCTATCATAATGAAATACATATTGCAAATTTTATAAGCAAAGCTTGGACCCTTCTAAAATTCTTGCAACCCTCTTTGGAAAGTCCCGGACCACAGGCAATAAAATCAACGATTTTAAGCCCCTGCATCTAGATTCAGTATGTGCAGAGTTTTTACCAGTTAAATGACATGGTGGATCTTGTATAAGATTCCTTGTCCTACATGTGGTTGCTTCTATCTAAAGTATTGACTGTTGTTTTTTTCTTGTTCTTTAAATTTTTTCCATGGAGGAAATTACGAAGCTTGCATTTTCTTAAAATATTGATGAGGACTTTATTTCTCCAGCTTAATTTTTTTTAACGGGGTTTAATGCCATTTTCAACACATTTCAGGTTATATATTGCATATATCCAATTTTATTGGTGGAGGAAGACCTCAGAATGAATCTATGTAGAATCACCATCCTTCAGCAAGTAACTGGCAAACTTTCTTGCATAAGGTTTTTGGAGTGAGAGGGACTCGAACCTAGGACATTAGCAGTGAGAGGTTAGCAATCTTCAGATGGCGCCTTAGACCACTCGGCCATAGGGGACCCCTTCCAGTTTATAATGCTGTTGAAATTCATACATTTTTCGATAATGAGATACTGAATTTTTAGATTAGTATTATATTATTTCAGATATCCTTTGTATTTGTTGAATAATACTGGAAAATGACAAATTTACTCCTGATTTTTGCTGCAGCTTGCAGATGTTATTTTGGCACACAACTTACACATGACTTGATTGGTTTTGGATATTTCGGCATGGAAGTTGTTGTCGGAGGTCTAGCTATAAATTTCAATTACAGTTTGATGTTTCTCTTCTGATTTATAAGGTAATTCAGACCAAAAGCAATATTTTTCATAGTCATCCTATATAACGGTTTTTCTTTTTATTTCATGTTAAAGCATCTGTTGTTTTTAGCTAACATCTTAATTTGAAATATTCATTTCATCCTATACCCATCTGCCAAAGAAATTAGTTAATTAAGCAAGGGTAGTTATAATTATTGTGCAATATTTAATAGATTTTTAAAAGAAAATATGTTACCAGTAATTATTTTTATTATAACCCTTTACTTCATAGATACGCATTTTGCCCACACCAATCACAGAAGGCCTTTGAAAACAGTGCAGGAAGAATTCAGATTGATCATAACAAGCAATCTGAACACTTCCTGCACTGTTTTCCACTCTGTCAGTTAATACAAACATAATTCACCCAATAATTCAAAAGTCTTCTATATTAGAGGTGTCTAAAGGCGTCTATATTAGAGGTGACCAAAGCCTTCTATATTAGAGGTGTCCAAAGCCTTCTATATTAGAGGTGTCCAAAGCCTTCTATATTAGAGGTGACCAAAGCCTTCTATATTAGAGGTGTCCAAAGCCTTCTATATTAGAGGTGTCCAAAGCCTTCTATATTAGAGGTGTCTAAAGGCCTCTATATGAAGTAAAGAGTTAATTAAAGCAAGTTCTTAATAGGGTAATTGTGATATTTCATTGCATCAAATATTCAAGGAAACTGATTAAGTGTTTATCATTCAGCCATCTAAACAGTTTCTTCACATGATAAGTTTGTACGTGACCGCCTGACAAGTCAGACAATTTAATTATCACTTGTCAGTATGATTATCAGTCAATTATATCTGAAAGATTAATTGATCTGCCTTGCATAGATCAGTATGCACAATCTGCACAACTTTATATATAGTACCAGAAAGTGATTAAATTAACATGCATGTCTTCCAACACATGTTTCCTTTCAGTATTTGTTTTTGTTAAACCTTACCGCAGGTTGCACTAAAGATTACTTGAATATTATGGTAAAGAATATTGGATATAATTAGAATATACAGTGGGATTGTGATTAGAAGTATCTTGCAAATTTATCTTAAATTTCAGATTGTTTTTGTCTTGTTTTTCTTGGGTGAAGGATTTTGTTTGAAGTGCAGTTTGATTAGTTATTTTATTTTATTTGTTTTTATGTTTTTTTTTTGTTTTTCTTTTTTAACATTATTTCGGTTATTTAATGAAGGAACTCTGTGACTGTGAGCTAGAAAATTATCAAAAGCTGTGTTTTATGAGTTTGTTTATAATGAGGTTTTGATTATTGTTTCTCACAATATTGAATTATTTAACAGCGCTCAATGCACATAGTCACCATTCCTGGGATTCACCAAGCAGTTTATCAGTACTGGTCACACCTTGTCTCTGCAATTTGCTGGCTACTTCAGAGTTCAGGAGATCATAACTGTAGAACAGGACCAATCATTACATAATTATATAGATGTTTTGTGGATTGTTAATTTTCTGTTTTTAAAACATTGGTTTTATAAAACAAATCAATAGATTAATGTTATTCAAATTTTAAAATTAAGAAAAAAAAGATTATTTATTTGTTTGGTATTTTCAATTTATACTCTATAATAACACCCCTATAATAACACCATTTCTATAACCTAGACTGTGATGCAGACTACACAATCAAGGATGATACAATTTAGTCAATGTTTGAGTATCAGTCTGCAATTTCTGAATGACAGAGTGTGTGACAGGAAATATTTAAAAAATATATTTGTAAATGATGGAGATCAAGTAACTCTCTCACGTTACTGGACACCAGATTGTCCATTGGTTGACTGGTTTGCCCATCGGCTGACTGGTTTGCCCATCATATCAGAAGTACATTTGAATCATTTTAATGACAAAAACCAGGGTTTTGCAGGTAGTTTATTTACAGCACAAAATGTCATTTTGGTACATAATAAACTAGAAGGGAAATGAAAATGTAGAGCTTATGTGCTAGATGAAAAAAATGTGAGTTAGAGGTAACAGTAAAACATTCATTTATAGCAGTAAATATATGTAGAATTTTCTAAAGGTAACCTTAAAGGAAAATGTGATGAACTTGTATTTTTAAGAATCTTCAATAAGGATACTTGCTTTATAATAATGAAATTTAACTTAATTGAGACACAGTCCAGAATAACTCGATCAAAATCTTGGACAGGGGACATTCAATCATAAGTTAGAGGAAGGGGCATTCAATCATAATATAAGGGAAGGTGCATTAAATCATAATCTAGAAGAAGGGGCAGTCAATCATAATCTAGGGGAAGGGGCATTCAATAAAAATCTGGCAGAGGGAGCTTTAATTTCATACTCGATGACAGTTTTGACGTGCATGACTGTTCAGTAATGACATAATGTTTGATGTTTGTTTTATTATATGATATTATGATATCCTTTAATCTTTTCTGGGTTTAAGTTTGGACTTTGATCAAGCAAACAAGGAGAAATGTAATCATTGTTCTCCGAACTTACATTCATACGTACTTCACAAAATGATAAATATTAACACTCGAACTCAGTTTACATTCCTATTAAATACTTGTTCAGTTTGTACCAAAACTTTTTCTCTTTACCTGCATGAATAGATTATGATATATTTTATCTTGAGATCAATGTTGTGGGATCTATTCAAAGAAATAGCACATTTTATCTGGAGGGTGGATTGTACGGAATCTTGGATAATCTAAATAATATAATGTGCAGACATTTATCAATTTGACATAATGAACTTAATGGTATTTTAATGATATACAAAAAGAGTGTTTCTATAATATCGAAAAGTGATAGCAAGCATTTGAAGTATTTTACCACACAAGATGGCTTATCCCAAGGGTAACCATGCCATGATAGTGCAGGGTTAATCATAATGCCAAAACACATGCAAAAAAACAAATATGCCATTGGTTTTATACAATATTAATGGCACCATGATAAATAATGCCAATGTCATGGTGCAATAAAAAATGGTTGTTCTTTCTTACATAGTAAACATACTGTATTTTAAATAATGTTGGAGTACAAATATGTGGCTTAAAGACACTGTACAACTGTATAGTCAACAAAATGTTTTGAGCTCTAAGGTTGTTGCATTTTTTGTCCCAGGCTCCTTGAGACTTCCATTATATCTTCTCTCTTCTTGACCTGTTGAGCCTATCATGGTCTTATGTCTTCTTGGGCTGTTAAATCTTCTCAACCTCTTCAATTTACTTTTATCTTCGGTCCAAAGCATCTTTTTCTATTTAACATTTTCAATCCCCGCTTTAACAGCCATTTCAGTCTCGGTGTAGATTTTCCTCCCTATTGAAGCCTTGATTTAAATTTGAATCATAATTAATCCTCTTCAAAGTATCTGTTTTATCACCATTCTATTGCATCTGTGTCAGTTTTAATCCCCATTTCAAATTCTAATCATAAGTTTGATCCTCAATAATTGTACATACCTAACAGTAGTAAACAAAACAAAACTTTCAAATAACAAATCACAGTAGAATCTTAACCAAATTTTCCTAGTCTTAGTATAAATTATAAATCCTTCATTGAAGTTTCAATTTAAAATTTATTCTGAGTTATAAAAATTTTAATACAAATTTTCATCCTCATTTGAAAGACTCAGCATGTTTCCTGGTCTCTCCTCAAAGCCACTTACTTATCAAAAATCATCATTCTGCAACAAGAAGTGAAAGTATGCAAAAAGATACATATCACATCGGATGCACTTACAGTTAACAAATGATTGATGATAAACATTTGATCTTCAATTTATCACTCATGTGCCATGAAATAATTCACTGATATTTTGTAATGATTAAATAATTAACCAGATTTTATGTTCCTGCATATTTAATATTATTTTGTGTATAAAAGTCTTAAGTGTTTTCACATATTAGTTAATTTACCGCATCTTTGATAAGATTGATAGATAATTTTTATTTTAAGCTTAATATCTCAATTATCTCCCTTGGCTGGGAAATACAAGGAGTAATTCTTCTTGTACTATTAGTAGTGTCACTATCAGTAGTGCTTAATTAAGGATGACATTAAGAGAGCTGCTGTATTTGTATTTCAGTTATCATCCTTGCTGTATTTTTATCTTTCTTGTACTATTAGTAAGTGTCACTAATCACTACTTAATTTAAGGATGACAGTCTGACAGCTGCTGTAGTTGTATCACAGTTATCTCCCTTGGCTGGGAAATACAAGGAGGAGTAATTCTTCTTGTACTATTAGTAGTGTCACTATCATTAATGCTTAATTAAGGATGACATTAAGAGAGCTGCTGTATTTGTGTATTTCAATTATCTCACTTGTTGCAGTTATATTTTTCTTGTATTATTAATAAAGGTCACTAATCAATACTTAATTTAAGGGAAGGATGACAGTCTGACAGCTTCTGTAGTTGTATCTCAGTTATCTCCCTTGGTTTGAAAAATACAAGAGGGAGCAATTCTTCTTGTACTATTAGTAGTGTCACTATAATTAGTGCTTAATTAAGGATGACATTAAGAGAGCTGCTGTAGTTGTATCTCAGTTATCTCCTTTGGCTGGGAAATACACGGAGGAATAATTCTTTTTGTTCTATTAGTAGTTCAACTATAATTAGTGCTTGGCTGAGAAATACAAGGAGGAGCAATTCTTCTTGTACTTTTAGTAGTGTCACTATAATTAGTGCTTAATTAAGGATGACATAAAGAGAGCTGCTGTAGTTGTATCTCAGTTATCTCCTTTGGCTGGGAAATACAAGGAGGAATAATTCTTTTTGTTTTATTAGTAGTTCCACTATAATTAGTGCTTGGCCAAGAAATACAAGGAGGAGTAATTCTTCTTGTACTATAAGAAGTGACACTATAATTAGTGCTTAATTAAGGCTGACATTAAGAGAGCTGCTGTAGTTGTATCTCAGTTATTATCCCTTGCCTCAGTTGTCTTTCTTGTTATATAGTAAATGCCTCCAATCATTACTTAATTAAAGATAACATTTACTTAGTTGTTTTTTTTATATTGCAATTATCTCCCTTGATTGAGAAATGCAAAAAAGAGTTATCTTTCTTAGCAATTATTAAATGTCACCAATCAGTGCTTAATGAAGGATGACATTCAGGTAGCTATTATAACTTGACTAAAGACAAGGTATTCATCATGAACACATAGTGGTAGGAAGATCATTTAACGAAGCTGATTAGTAACTGACAGTTATAGAAAAAGTTCGCAAAGCTGATAAGTAACTGACAGTTATGGGAAAAGTCTGCAGCCGGATGTCAGACATTAGTTGATTACGGGTGATGATTTTTACAAGCATTGCAAAATAATTTGCTTCTGCTTTTTATGTTGTTTTTTTTTATTGTATTGTTTTTATCGTTCAAAATTATTGCCTTAGGTGCCAGTTTCAGTCAAAAGTACCTATAATATAGAGGGGTGGGGTGGGGGTCATAATTATGTATTATTATAGTAGTAGTCATTATTTATGTGGTAAAAAAAATACTATATTTTTGAAAAATGTATTTCATGTTGTTTGAACAAAGTGAATTAGACAGGAAATAATTCCCCCTGATTGGTTATAAATGGTCATGTGACAATTGGTCACTGTGGGCAGTCAGCAAGTACTGATGACTACTATGAACCTAATTGTTGTTAGAAGGTTTTTTCAGATAAACCAATATTCATATTCTTAAGCTTGGAATTTGTATTTTGTAAGATTTTCTGTTTTTTGATTTTGTGTTTTTGGTGGTATGAGATTTAATGTAAGAAAACAGTGTAGTCAGCTAATTCCAATTGCTATGTTACATATATAAAGAAATTGAATGAATTTATATGTGCTTTAAGTATTATTTGAGATTTGGGAGAGTTTAAGAGAATCAGTTGAATTCTTTTTGAAATATCACAAAAAGATGACTGATGATTAAATTTCTATGCAAAGTTTTGGTGTTCAAGATAACAAAAATCAAGACATTAATGCTAACACTTGATTTAATATTATGTTGATATTTATATTGTTTATTCAGTAAAATATCTAAATTTGTATTGATTTGAGCAATTCAAAATTAGTTTTTTATTTAAAATGCATTTTATTAGACTTTAAAAGTAAAGCATTTATATTTATTTATATAGATCTCTTGGTAGCTCAGCTTTAAATAAACTGCTGTTGTGTTTGCTTCCTGGGTAGAGCTAGTACTGAGTGTTGTTTTTTGAGAGCTGGTATCAGGTCAAGCTGGGGAACGACTCCTCAACCTCTTGCTTTAGCAGCCAACACTATGTGTTCTACAGCTGTGTTTAGTATTGGGTCTTGGTACTGGATAAACTATACTAAAATTGTCTTTATAAACAAAAAAGCAGTTTGCTTAAACATGCGTCAAGAACGAAACCTACACATCGAATTAGCTTGCAGACACTTTCGATATTGAATGTTTCTGCGATAAATCCACAAGCCGACAATAATATTTTGACAGCAGATGCACCAAAAAAATCATACTAACTAAAGTAAATATTAAACAAAGGCTCACAAACTACAGGTAGTAACCAGGGGCCCATTTCACTAACCTTCGTAAGTCTTAAGAATTTCGTAATACAACATACAAATTGTGACATCGAGGAACGTTTCATTTGTGCAGAATTTTTCGTGAATTTTAGAAAGAATACTTTTGATTAGACTTATTAAAGATTGTTAAATAAGCAAGTGACACTCAATATGAATTTTCCGACTTTTTGTTTCATAACTTCAAATTTTGCACTAAGAAGTTATGAATGTTGGTGAGACAGGCCCCAGGACTTGGTCTCATTTTCTTAGGTACCATATCGTATATGTAGAATTAAGGGAATAGCTAGATGGTGAAATAGAAGTGCCAAAATTGTCCAAATTATCAGTAGAAAGTGTATAGAAGTGTTTGATATATTATCAGCTGTAGACATATTGACAAGCAGAAGTATTGGTATTTGCACCTTGATAACAGGGGGGCTAGTATGCACCCATATCAGCCAAGGATCAGAGTAATTGACAGGTAATTGCCTGTTGTTACTAAATATATATCTAAATTGAAAGTGTAAATCTCAGATTAAGTGTCTGGGCATAAGTGAATCCTTTTTCATTTAGCAGAACTATTTCCCTCTTTTGATAAGATTGTAAGTGTTGCACGCCAGTCAGATATTTGGAGTAGCTTTTTTGTTGAAATGAGATTAACTTTGTGGCATGGAGAAGTAATGAAAGAGTTATTTATGCCTTGATAAACGTGTATGAAATGTCAACATTTCGTGTGTTTAAAACACCCTGTGTAGGGAAAAAATGCATACTCTGTGTCAAGATTGATTGTTTGATGTTCGAGTCTTTTATAACTTGAGACAGAACAATTTGAAATCCTGTGAAACCTTTGTTTGAAGTTAGATCAGTAGATGGTTAAAGTATAATCCCTTTCATAGTAAAATGTGGTTGAAGTTTCTTTTCTTCTTTATATGTATGAAATGGGTGAAAACTTAACCTCAACATGAGTGTTTCATTGAAACTGTTGCACATTAAGGGTTCATTATTAGTCAGCTAGTAAGACAGACAGGGTTTACCAGGGTTTTCATCAACATATTAATAGTCATTAGAAATCTGGGAATGTCCTTTATAAACTATAGAGCTTTGCCAAGTCATCCTAACGACTGGGAATGTCCTTTATAAACTATAGAGCTTTGCCCAGTCATCCTCTGACCACTGGGAATGTCCTTTATAAGCTATCAAGCTTTGCCCAGTCATCCTAACCACTGGGAATGTCTTTTATAAGCTATTGAGCTTTGCCAAATCATCCTAACCACTGGGAATGTCTTGTATAAGCTATGGAGCTTTGCTAAGTCATCCTAGCCAAAGGGGGGATGTCTTATATAAGCTCATGATATACTGTAAAATTTATACCAGTATGTCAAACTATTATCTGTATATTGTAATGGTGAGATTTCTGTAGTCAGTCAACACCTAAATACTTTGTCATAGGATAAATGTTGTTGTTGTTGTTGTTGTTGTTGTTGTTGTTGTTGTTGTTGTTGTTGTTGTTGTTGTTGTTGTTGTTGTTGTTGTTGTTGTTGTTGTTGTTGTTGTTGTTGTTGTTGTTGTTGTTGTTGTTGTTGTTGTTGTTGTTGTTGTTGTTGTTGTTGTTGTTGTTGTTGTTGTTGTTGTTGTTGTTGTTGTTGTTGTTGTTGTTGTTGTTGTTGTTGTTGTTGTTGTTGTTGTTGTTGTTGTTGTTGTTGTTGTTGTTGTTGTTGTTGTTGTATGATATTTAGTTTAGCTTTTAAATGTTTCCGTCATGTCGCCACATCTGCTTGTGTCAGTTTTCTAAGCCCTTCCATACTAGAGTATCATGCCACAGACACATAGTGTGATACACCAACCAGTCACATTATACTGACACTGAGCCAACCATACCCAAAACCATCCTCTAAATGCTGAGTACCAAATCAGGAAGCTTTTAGTACCATTTTTCATATCATTTTTCATGACCTGGCCGTGGATTGAACCAACAACCTGCCTCATGTGAGGCGGTTGCTCTACCACTATACCACTGCTGCAGTAAATGATAAATGTGCCTCTATGTACTGGTACACAGTTTCTCATTACTTGTCAAATATGTTTGTGATGTGCTAACGGCATGAGCAGTGTCTAGTTCAGAGTTAATATTTTGGCAATGGCTGTCACCGGAGGTTACCTAAGCCCATTTCATTGTGTTTATTTTTTAACCTCATTTGCATTATTTTAACTTACCTGAAGTCTTATATATATTCTAAATAAGTTTTAGTTACTAAAAGCATTTGTTCTCTTGTCAAGAAAAAAAGCTTTTAGTATGAATTGTAATTTAACATTGTGTTCTGTTTGGTATAGTTAGTGTCAATTTTCAAGTGTAGTGGTTGGTTTTGCAATTCCTTGCGCGTCATTCAATTCTGATTTAATTAATGATTAAGACATATTAGATTCAACTTAATTGGAATGTGTATGCAAGCTTGTTACGCTACTGCGCGTTCCAAAATAACCATACATTGAAGTATGTGGTGGCAAAGAAATAGAATATCTTATTGTATAGGTAAAAAAATGATTATATGCAATAGTTATTATTATAACGCAAGATTGATTTATTAATTAATAAATTGTTTGCATAATTGCTAGTTGATGTAGAGCATTGTTATTTCACAAATTCAATATCCATTGCTATTAATAAACAGGAATGTTATTTCATATGCATATAATATCCTTGGATATTGACAAAGTATCCTTTGATATTAATAAAATCCAAATATAGATGAGTTCGAAAGCAATATTGTGCAGTTTAGTGTTGTTTTTTTAATGGGGTTTAATGCTATTTTCAACACATTTCCTGTTATATACGGCATATCCAGTTTTATTGGTGGAGGAAGTCCTCAGAATGAATCTGAGTAGAACCACCGCCCTTCCACAAGTAACTCACTATGTATAGCAAATTTTTTGACATAATGTTTTTTTGAGCAAGCAGTACTGAAAACTATTACCTTAGCAGGGTGAGAAGTAAGTGATATTGAGACAACACCTTAGACCACTCTGCCACAGAGGCCCATGTGCAGTTAAGTAGGGATTCACTTCTGATTGATGCAGCCCTGGTCAGAGCATCCCATTACCAGTTATACAATACCACAAGTAGTTTTTTTTTGTTGGTTAGATGATGATTTATTATATTCAACACTGATGTCCCATTATCACCTTCAAGGAACTGGTTTTGACTTAAGTGTAGATTGTTTTGTAACAATTTCATAAATATCATTATTAAAATATTTTCACCACTTCTTTGTCATTAATAATCTAGATATTTTCTCTTCTGTTTTTATAATGAAATCATTTACTGAGGGCCCCAGGGAAGGTTGCTTTCATTTAATATCTGTAGTCAGTATTTAAATTATAACGAGTTTCATATAAGTATACTGATATAAGATATTGGGTGATACAGGCTATTGTGTTTATTAGAGCATTGCTCATGGGAAGACACATAAAGAATGTTGCAAACCGCAAATTATGCTCAACGTACGCATTTCTTAAGCAGGTTATTGGCCTAAAAGATATTTCTAAAGTTATTTGTAACGAATAAATAAAAGAAGTCAACCTGACTCAAGTTAACCTGACACAGACAGAAAGACAGACAGACGAAGGAGGGTGTGGAGAGAGCACTATAGTGCCTTTTGACTTGTAAGCCGGTCTCCATTAACTCAGTCAGTGGTGCGTCTGACTATCAATCCAGGGATCGTGAGTTTGAATCCCTGTCTGGCCACAGTCTCCATGATGATTGGTATATGACATTATCATTCATCTCTCATCACTGATTCAAGTGTGAAAGTTATCAGTTACTTGCAGAGATGGGGTGTGCTTGAGTACTGACTAACTTTCCAGGATCCCAGGAAACAGCGGTTAGGTTAACTGATCATCTGCTAGCCCTTGATGGCATACAAATGACACTAAATGTTCAATCAATTAATCAATCAATCAATCATTCTAACTTGTTCAGAATATAAAATAACATACAAGTTGATGGTAGGTAAGATTTTCCCTCACACCATGCACTAAGGAAAGTTGTCAGCTCTCAATGGTATTAACTAAATTAAATACTGCAGCCAGTTTTGTGTGATAGGACATCAGATTAGTTGAGATAACATTATCATGAAATGGGATACGGAACCGTCGGTGTAGCTGAAGAATGGAATCAGCAGTGATGTTGTGTGTAAATTATTGTGTTCTAGCTCAGATCATTATAAACCATTGTAAGCCACCAAGTTTCTGTTGAATATGTTAAATGATATTGTCAGTTCATTATCATAAACTCTTGTTAAGATGTCAAGATAGGTTCACAATAAGTTTCTATAGAAATTAGGTCATATTTCCTGAATCGTGTGGCATTTAGCATATGACAATACAATATGCTTCTTTTGGCTCGGGGACAGTATAAGATATAGAAATATAAATATTTTACCCAATCATCGCCACTCATCAGATTTTTCCCCGTGGCATGTGTCAGCCAAATATCATGTATATGCAATACCAATGTGTGGGTCCTATCTTTGGCAGCAAGCCTGCAGTGTGTTATAAATTAATAATTAGACATCTGGGATATTTATTTGTTTGTTTGAATATTTGGTGTCATTTTTATGCTGATTGAGGGATAATAGACAATCATTTAACCCAACTACTCTTTTAGTGGTGAGAGATGAATGAACACAAGGTGCATTGTCATATATCAATTATCATGTAGAATATTGGGGGTGTGGCAGAGATTCAAACTCACAACCCCTGGAATGGTAGTCAGATGCACTACCGGCTGTGTTTTCCACTGATTACATTGCAGGGCCCGCACATCTGCGCTGTAAAGATGTGCTGGTATAGCAGCATCTGCCTGCCCTGAAAACAAGTAGTAGTGACCAGTTTAGACATAAATTGAATCTATAATGTAGTAGCGAAAAGGTGTTACGGATGAATATATAATAAAGGAAAGTTGAAACAAATCTGCCACATTATTATGTAGTAATGGCAAGGTACTTCTATAATGAATATGGTCTTTTCTATGAATAAAACTATAGAAGTGGCAAGGAGTACACATATGTAAATGGTCTTCTGAATGGATATAATTATGTACATACTAACAATATTGTGTATGTGACCTTATTATATGTATGTTGTTTGTTGTATTTATGGTGTATGTATGTTGTATGTATATGCATACAGTATGGTGTATGTGACTATGTTGTATGTATGTATGGTGTATGTATGTTGTATGTACATGCATACAGTATGGTGTATGTGACTATGTTGTATGTATGTTGTTTGTTGTATTTATTGTGTATGTATGTTGTATGTACATACATACAGTATGGTGTATGTGACTATGTTGTATGTATGTTGTTTGTTGTATTTATTGTGTATGTTTGTTGTATGTACATACAAACAGTATGGTGTATGTGACTATATTGTATGTATGTGTAAGGTAAACAACACTCTAATTGTAATTTTTGTCAACCAACCATAAAAAGTATTAATCACTGGGTCAAAAAATATGAAATTGGATTTTCTTTTTTGTAAATCAAAAATGTTCAAGTTGCACCATTTTTCAAATACTGTAATAGGGTATCTCATAGGCTGATACCTATGTGATGGGAATGGTCCTAGAGATACTGTTGTTCTATTGATCCCTCGTTAATTTGATACAGGCACCACTTACATTTCACTCTAATAATATATTTGATATGTTTATGTCTTTCAGAAACACACAGTATGGCAGCCAGGCCCCTGCACGGTATGCACGTGTGAAGACCCCATCGTGCTGTGTGAGACCATCAGGTGTACAGACCCACGCTGTGATTACTCGAAGGTTATACATTGTCCCATACTAATATTTGATGTATTAAAATGTGGTAAAATTATGTAATAATTGTTCCATTAGAGCAATAAGGTACCAAGTGTATATGAAATAAGAATGCAATGTGGTATCTTTTTTTTAGTAAACCCACAAAGCATGATAAACTTACAAGAGGTCATTTGTCTAGGCCTGGCTTATATCCATGGCAATGTGTGCATGATTATATACAAATATTAAAATTGGAAGTTTCTCACTTTATCAAGTTTATTTTTTCAAATGAATATCTTCAGAAGCCACATTTGCTATTTCTCATTTCTATGCTTTTGGACCAAACTAACCTTTATACCGATAAGAAAAACCTGTCTCAATAGGCCACTTCTGTCCCTCTTTATTGATTAGCTGCTTAAAACAGGTTTGACTACTAATTCACATTATGCAAATGCACTTTCTGACAGATGTATCGCTGCCAATAGCTAGACCATGAGTATTGAGAGTCGACGGTTTTCTTAATTAAAATTCAATAAAACTTTCTGAAGAAATATTTCAAAAGCATAACCAGCAAAACAATGATTAAAAGAAGTGAAACAGCTGAACAGAAGTGTTGTGCATAGGGTGTTGGCCACTCAGTCCAAGGTTGCAGGTTTGATCCTCATGTTTTTTCATTCTCCAGGGGGAGTATCTTCAGATCTCGGCAGACAGCTGCTGTCCTGAATGTGAACATGAGCTGTCTCCGTGTGACTACCAGGATAAAACAATACCTGTAAGTAATTACGTTCATCTTACCTTCAACTTTCTATTGTGGGTATTTGGGACATGCAGTTCTGTACTTATAACACCCATGTTACATGCCTTGATTTATGATTTTGTAGTGGTGTTACATAAGATTATTAACAATTGAATGATTATATGAATGAAATTATCAGAAGTACGTTTAGTATGATGTCTATCTGCACAACTTTTTTTCATGGAACTGAATAAGATAAAATTAAAGTTATATTTTATAGAGAATAGAAATGTTTTAATGTATGTCGTTAAGTACAGTATCTGTGCTGCCTTCAACCACCAACATTATCAGTTGAGTATCCATACAACACAAAGTGTTGTACCCCTTTAACTTGAGACACTACAGTATGGTGAGGCCACAGTGGTGATCGAACACTAGGTGTTGGCAGCTTGCTCCCAGCTGTTGACCTCTATAGCCAGCTAGATGCCTTCTCAGTTACATTTTATACTTGGATACTGCACTTATTCAAACTTCGTTATTGTTGTAGTTGGCTAAACATGATGTTGTAGCTTGTGTGACTTTAAATGTTTTATTTCATCTATCTGTCTTTACAGCACAACACTGAATGGAATCCTGAACCATGTCTCAGTTGTACGTGTACAGATGGCATGGTCGAGTGTGTTAAAGTTCCATGTCCCTCCAAACGATGTACAACAGGGGAGATAATGCAGAATCTACCAGGATATTGTTGTCCTCAGTGCATACCTGCTGGCAGTAAGTTGTCTCCCTCATAAAAATATCAATCAACATTTGAATGCAGAAAAGATAGAATCTGCTGAAAATCTTCTCACATAGTTATGTCATATTTATAAAAAAAAAATTATATAAAGGTAGAGTTGCAATTTCAAATACGAGTTATCAGACTATGAAGAATTTGGAAATGAATTACCTATGCTTAAAATAAATATCATACTGCTTGATGACCTTCTCCTCAATGGTCGGGATTAAAATAGTCTTTTTGAGATGAACCAAAATGATCAATAAATATGTAACAAGTAAGAAGGATCAGATTTAAACATATGGCAATAAGTGCTTAGAGAGTATATATAAGCACGATATAATGAAAAAAAAACAACAGTTTTTTGCCAATTTTAAATTTCGGAAAAATCCTGATAGACTTCCTTTAGCTTATTTATAGTTTCTGATTCTTTACATGATATGCTGAGCATGTGGGTCAGTGGTAGAGCATCAGATCCATGATAAGGGGTTGTTGGTTTGATCTTCCACCTACGCTCTGTGTGGTGTCCTTGAGCAAGACACTTTATCAGCATATGCTTAGTACTGGTTCTGCACAGGATGTATAAATTGAAAAAAGATAAAGATGAGCTGGTACTCACATACTGGATTTTTTAAATTTTGGTTGCATTTCGTAAAATTAAGTTACATGTAGTTGTCAGGATTCCTTTAGTTTATTGAGAGTCAAGTTACTAAAATTGCACTACTACTTATAAAACACAAGCTATAAAACAAGGATAACAGAAATATAACTGTGTCTGCTGTTGTAAAAAGTTTTACTTTTTGTGTCTGCTATATTATATACTGAGCAAAAATAGAAACATCTCTCCCTGCGCTGTATAATTATTGCATGCATTCATGTAAATGGTGGTCAGTTTCGTTATTTATGCTCATTAATGTTAAACTTGATTACTTAAACATCAAATAACAAGCGTCTGATATTTTGTGATTTTTTATTTTGACCCGTACCGACATTGCCATAGTATAAAAGTGTTTGTTACAGCAAGATTTACTGTATTAATACTGATCTACAAATAAAAAAGCTTAATGTTTGATTATGATTTAACCTTTTTGGATTTCTGGAAATCTTTACTTAAACATAAGGACATTTGTAATTTTTTGCTCAGTATATTTGAATAAAATGGTTCAGTTACTAAGTAATCATACAATTTAAAGTTTTAATGGATAAATGCCAGTCAATGACTTTAGTGTTAATCGCTAAACTTACATAGGATATAACTGATATAATACAAATATTGCCCTGTCATGTTATAGGTTTACATAGGAGTCGATAAAGAGATCCTACAACAATTAGCACCTGATTTTAGTGACCCCACAATGTGAGAACTGCCCTGTGGGAATATAAGTATTAATTAGGGTAAAGAACTCATATTGTAAGAGTGAAATCAAAGACCCCCTCGCACACTGTCAAAGGTCTTCTAATTAAAGACCTCTAAACTTCCGATAAATGAGAAAATAACAAAAAATAATTATCAGATTGTTTTGAGTGACAAACGGAAATTTCTGTTATTCAGATTTTGTTATCGGACAATCTTATCTTTGTTTTGCCCAACAGGTTTGGGGAGTCAATTATTGGGGGACCACCAACCTTTTCAACACCCCTACCACTCACTCAATAATGGCAGTTAGATTTAACCATATACCATGCTTGGACATGGCTTTAAAATTTGAAAAAGGCCATGTGTGTAAAAAGTTGTAAAGAAAACATCAGGTATATATTCGTTTTGGTGAATGATATAGGCACAGAATGAAAATTTTACATTGTTTATTATGATATAATTGAAAGGATTCACACTCTGGGGATTTTTTTGTGCTCCTAAATCTCTTAGAGGATTCACATAGAATCAGTGCTTCAGTCTTATTTTTTATTCTTCTTGATTATCTTCGCTGTGTCTATAGATTATAGAGCTGTTACCATACCAACATGTACCGGTTATGATTATTACACCAATAAGAAGGAATATTAATCCAGACTCCTTTTCCACACAAAAACAACAAACTAATGTAAAGATTGAGAAAAAACAACAACAAATGAATATGCAGATTTAACCTAGAACCTTGATACCTACAGAACTACATAGTTTCAGCATACATTCTATCCTATACTCAATTTGTCCCATCTTACAAACTGCACAAGCCTCAGTGATCCCATTCTTGCCATCGCTCCTTTGGCACTCTAGAGCCACTCAGAGGTTGATAATTTAACAATAATTATCATTATGACAAAAATGATAAAGTGGACATGACATATAGAGGATTCCTACCCCCCTACAGTATCGGCAGTGATCCTATTCTAGCTTATACCGATAAACCTATGTTTCATTTGTTGAAAGCTCATGAGATATGAACTTACATGTAACAAATGCAAAGTAAGGCCATTATAAATTATTGTTAGATTATCATCCAAATTTTTATTAGAATCGGGGAGGGCGGGAGGACTTTATTTTTAATTTTTATTTTCATTTTTAAGATTTTTGATGTGGGTTTTTTTTGTGTTTTTTTTAATGTTTTTTTTAATGAAAATAAAAAGGGTCAGAGCGGCATAAAAATAAGGGGGCGGCGGGATGATATTCTAGCAATTAATTTATTATGGCCTAAGTGACTGCCAAAGTGTTCATGTAAACTTTGCTTGTTGCATGTAAGTGCATATCTCATGAATGATTAACTAATGAAGTTTCTTCCTGTTTATGTCATTAATGCCCCTAGTCCATGCCAGCATGTCATATTTATCTATTATCCAGCACCTGCTACCAGCAAACCAATGTATCTGTATGTTAAACTTGGTTATTGGAACAGTAAAAGTCACGCCTACTTTATGCTCCTGCATCTATTACAGTGAAACAGGATTGCTATGATAGAAACATCATAACCTATCATAATATCTCCGGGTAAAAACCTGGCCCTGGTTTCACAAAAATACTCAAGTCCATTATTTTACATAACAAGAAAATTCTCAAGTCTGTTATTTTACATTACAAGAAAATACTCAAGTCTGTTATTTTACATTACAAGAAAATACTCAAGTCTATAATTTACTTAACAAAAAATACTCAAGTCTGTTATTTTACATTACAAGAAAATACTCAAGTCTTTTATTTACTTAACAAAAAATACTCAAGTCTGTTGTTTTTCATAACAAGTCCATTTTTGTACTTAACACAAAAAGTGTGCTCAATTTTAGTATGAAATTAAGCACACGATTGAGTATTAAGTATCTAAAAAATAACAGGCTTAAGTAGTTTCGTGAAACCGGGGCCTGGTTTTTGTTGTAAAATGTACCTGGAACTAAAAATGATCATTTCTGGGATATAAACACCCAAAATTTTATTTATGTTAAATGAAGGAGTTACCTCACAAATGTAAATATTTTTAAGTGAACAAACAAGACAGCTTTGTGTATAATTTCTGTCCAATAACAGATTAAAGTTCAGATTGTATCCTTTTCAATGTTATGTGCTATAAAATATATACAGGGGTTTTACATAATTCTATATCTGCAGAGTTATTCCCTTCTAAACCCTGGGTTTTATAAGGCAAACTCTGCAATAATGTGAGTACATTAATTAAGGACTAATTAAAAAACTATTTAAGAAACAAGGGATGCAGAACGTAAGTAAACTACTTCTGTCATGCCTGTTTGTATGAATAGATACATGCCTGTTTGCGTGAATAGATACATGCCTGTTTGCGTGAATAGATACATGCCTGTTTGCGTGAATAGATACATGCCTGCTTGCATGAATGAAGTCATGCCTCTTTGCATGAATAGATACATGCCTGTTTGCATGAATATAGTCATGCTTCTTTGCATGAATAGATACATGCATGTTTGCATGAATAAAGTCATGCCTCTTTAAGTGAATAGATACATGCCTGTTTGCATGAATGTAATCATGCCTCTTTGCATGAATATAGACATGCCTGTTTGCATGAACCCAGTCATGCCTGTTTGCCTGAATATAGTCATGCCTGTTAGCATGAATTTAATGATGCCTGTTTGCATGAATATAGTCATGCCTGTTTGCATGAATATAATCATGCCTGTTTGCATGAATATAGTCATGCCTCTTTGCATAAATAGATACATGCATGCTTGCATGAATATGCTGATAAAATGTATAAAATCCAGGTGTGTTTTTTTTTATTTCAAATGTTGATGTCATGACATTACAGTTTTGTGTTTTACGACTTAGATCAAATCTTTTTACTTTTTGCAATATAAACAGTTTACAACCTAAATAATCTTTCATATTAATTTCAAGCATAATTCTTCAATCTCAATTTTATGTATAAAAAAAAATGGAACTTGACATATATTTTGCATATTTGATGGTATAATTAAATGGTTAAAGCCAACACTATGTGAATTTTGAAGATAAATTCCTGATTTGTACTCTTATATACTGTTGCAGGCCTTTTTTCAAGATTTTAAGAAAATGAATATATATACTTATCTTCAAACAATTTATTACATGATTCATGTTCACTAAATGACTGCATCTCCAAACGACTGCATCGAGCTTATAGAATACTGATGACAGTTTCCAAAATATTCAACCACGGAAATTTTATAAAAAATAAAAAAGTAAAGGGAATGAAATTTTTATAGAAATGCAGTTTAACAGAACACTCATAGAAACACACTTATATATCTAATGTCCTGAAATGTTCAAACACATTGTATACATGTACTAAAATATGTAATAAATAATAACTGCTCTGATTGCTATCTTTGCAAAAAAAATGTCAAATTCGAGATTAATTGTTAACTGTTTTGTACGGACAACGCCATGAAATTCCATGTGTTTTGTGAGAAGGTGTACAAAAGACAAAATATTTTCCCATAAAGAATCAAGTTGGACATGGTAGGTTAATGGTTATTTAATTAACGCACAGGTCCAAAAGTTTACTAAGTAGCAACGGAAATTTGACCCCAGAGTCGTCTATAGCCATGTATCGCATGAACTCTCTACTTGATTGATATATGGGGTTTAACATTTCAAAATTTAAGGTTCATTAATTAAATAACATAATAAACTCACTTTTGATTAGACATGTAATTCTAAAATGTTCTCAACTCATGTAGAAGTTTCTAATTATAATTCTTATTTATGCATAATTAGTATACTGTATTAATTTTATTGAATACCGGTACCAGCATTTTGTTCTATTTGTTACACTATACAATAGTTTGTAACACTGCTAATTTTTAAGCAAATTTGGGTTCAAAGGTCAAAAGTCAAAATTACATGGGTCACCATAGAAACATGACCGCTCATGATGCTTCTCAGGTATCCCATACAACTTGAGGAATAACAGACAAAATATAATTACAGCATCCATGTCTACATATTGCCTACAATTGCAGTAAGGCATTGTTATTTGATTGATGGACCTGACAACTTCCATCTGTCACCTTTTACAAGTGCATGTATCCTACTAGATTTAGTTCAATTTACCTGTCCAAGAACAGAATCAATTTAAAGTAGAGATGAAACTTATGAGTCAAATGTGCCAGTCCTTCTGCTCATTTATGTCTAATATTACCAGAAGATAGATAGGTGAGACCTTAATTACCCCTAATGGTAGCAAGATGAGAACTGTTGTATGTCATGTTTTGGAAAGGTGATGCCCTCTCCCATGTACACTAATTACAGATAAACACCAAAGCGTGTGGTCGTAATTGATAGAAATAGTTTCTAAACATGAAGATTACAGGGAACCAGTGTATTCACTGTATAGGGTTGGGAACCAGATGTTGAAGTAAATATAATATATATTGAATTGATTTGATGGGGATTGAGACATAACTTATGAATAGTCCTTATTGATAGTTTAACAGTGCATTTAAAAAAACAACAGCAATGTGACCCCACAGAGATTCGAACCAGTGACCTCTAGGTCTCTGAGCAAGAATGTGAAACACTAGACCACCAAAACTCCTTTAGGTTTTTTATAAAGTCGTCGTTTTGTGCATACTTATGTGCATGCATAACCAAATCCTTGTCCATGCTATTTTTCTACAACCTGTGGTTGGAATTTGATAAAGCTTGCTTGAATGCATTAGTACAAAAACGGAGATGCACATAATTATTATTGTCTCTATGTTTTGGTTTCATGATTTAGGACAGAGTTACGGCCCATCAATTCTGTCCATTGCCAAATTCTAGTCCACACTACTTCTCTACAATTTCTAGTTTATCATCATGTTGGAAACATTGAATGATCTGTTTATAATGTGGGAAAAATATTACTACCATACAATAACGATAAATCTGATATATCATCCATTTCATACTTTTCCAGCAAATATTTCACACTACAAATGTTGGTATGCTTTAGGTGTTTGGTTATGATTTAAGCAACAAGACGGAAGTGTTGAAATGAAAACAGATTTATCATCATTTGTTGTAAATTAAAACAAAAAAAACAAACAAACAATTTGATAAAGTATTTCATTAACCGAATTTCTTATAATATTGCAAAAAACGATTTCATGACGTGGTGTGAAAATAAGTCATTTGATTTTGTTTAATTATTTGTTTACATTTAGATGCATCATTTTGAATTGAATATTCACAAGATGTTTGTCAACAAAAGAATTAAACAAGGCAGTAGTGTGGTGAATAGAGTGTTGACCACTCATAACAGAAGCTGTGGGTTCGATTCAAACTCAACAACAAATAGTACTGGTTCTACTCGGGAGGTTACTTGAGAGCAGATATTATAAGCTCTGATCTTTCATTGTAATCAAGCTTAATAGATTAATTTTAAATATGGAAGGGAAGAAAATATAATAATAATCTCCTTTTTTTTTAAATTTTCAGCTTATGCCTTCATCAGGAAAATAGCAATAATTTTTTAAACTAATTAAGTCACATCCATTTTGTAGAGTCCTTCCATTTTGTAAAATTAAACAAAGTCACATCCATTTTGTAAAGTCCTTCTTTTTTGTAAAATTAAACAAAGTCGCATCTCTTTTGTAAAGTCCTTCGTTTATTGAAATTTAAAAAATAATTTATATTTTCATGATGAAGGTATAAGCCGAAAATTTGAAAAAAGGAGATTAACATAGACACTTGTATAAAAAAAGATTAGCGTAAACTATTTGTAAAGTGTCTCTTGTTTTTAACAGCTACATTCATTACTATTTCATTGCCACTCAGTGTGTAAAGGTTGTGTTTTGTTTTGTTATATAAAAAAATAGTAAAAGCTTAGCTACTTCTAGTTTTAAAGAATTTTGACAGTAAAAGTGTTTTATTTTTTATTATATTGACAAGTATTTGAAAACATGATACCATTTTACTACTGGTAAATAAATCAAGTTGCAGGTATGATTTCAAACATTTCAACTAGCTTCTAGTATTCTTGTAATTACCTCTCCTGATGTATCTAATTACATAAAGGAAAGTATTTTGATATTCATAAAACATCATGTTATTTTACATAATCTTGTTTGAATTTTGTTTCCCAAGTATGATATCATATCAAAACATCCTAACAGATATATAGGTGTAACACCACCATTGATTTTTGTTCTTTATTCTATAGTAAATAATAAAAGTTTGAAGGCTTGTCATTCATAGAGGGTCCCAAATGAAAGAAGTGAAACCTACATTTTACTGTTTGTCAACCTCTGCACTATCAAAATATGATGAGAAAAGTAGGGGTCATGTGTCATATAAGAGATTTTTTTTCTGCTCAGTGTGTACACTGGTGACAAAGTGAAAGTAGACTTCCGAAATCATGAATTCATACCCCAATTTCCAAGCATCATTTTTTTTTTCTAAATTCACAATTCAAACATGACAATGCTATCAAAATGTTCAAAATACATCAATAATGCCATTCAAATAAAAAAATGAGCATTAAAAATAGGAAAATGCATTTTTAAAGAAGAAGAATTGAGGATTATTTACAACCGCCATTATGCGACTACCCCACGGAAGCACTTCCTTTTTGCAATGGTGGCACTATGCCTATAACACTTATGGAAGGATGCATGAGCTGTCATCCAGTAGTAATAGGTTAGTCTGGTAAGCTAGAGGTCTTCCGTTTAAATCATGCTTGAAGTCTTCCAATTTAGAACCAGTATTAAGCATATGTGGAATAAGACATCCCATATAGCGGTTGGGGGAGGATTGTACCCATGACCCTTCGATCCTGACCACTGGACCACATGTTCCACATTCAGTCATCTTGATGACGTTTAGAACTATGGTTCAGAGTGTCCATACTTTATTTACATCATGCATAGAAGTAGAAAATCTAGCTTGGACATAGCTGTATTCTATACTGTCCTCAAAACCCAGCAAATCATCAGGGGAATCGTGGAAATAGGAAATTGGTTCGGACTGTCCTCAAAAATCTATCACATCTCCAGGGACATTGATAATCTAGGCAACTGATCCTGGCTATAAAATTGGGTGAGTGTGCAGTGGAAAGAGTGTTGGTCACTCACACTAGAGTTTGCAGGTCTCGGCTCCGATATTCAGTTACTTCCCAATTAAACAATCATTATCCTTTTCCTATTGAGGTAAAAAAAAATTTTTTTTTGAAGTGAATTTTTCTTACATAAGGGGATAAAAAAACGGTGAAAATGAAATATTTATTGTCATATCTGAAAATCAATCCCCAGCAGTCCGTCCTCAGGCCCCAGTTTCAATAAAACACTTATGTCTTTTATTTTACTTTAATTCAATAGTGTGATGATTTCATACCTAATTTGAGCACACTATTTGAGTTGACTTACGTATTGTATTTTTCGTGAAACTAGGGTCCTATTGTTTCAGACAAGCTTACTGTATAAATTAAGCTAAAATAAATCAGTATAGGATACACCACAGATAATAGATAATATCACAAACACTCATTAAGTGGTAAGCATGAAAAATATTATTGCACTGAATTAAAAATAAATAAAAAAATAAATATGTATCTAACTGAAAATCAGTGTGGATTTATTTTAATTGGAATCTGGAATGCAAGTGTTTATGTAAAACAGGGTTTAAATGTCTCATTAAAAGTCGGTTGATGAAAAGTTTTTATATATTAACATTGTCAGATATCAACCAAACTTGGATGATTGATAGAGTCAAGGTGTAAGAAATGAGTTTTAAGGTGTTAATGTTAAAAAAAAATGTCTGTAATAAAAAGTTTTGAATATTATGAAATACTGGAGATGGCAAGGTTAATGAAGTAAATGTATAATAAACTTAATGTTATATAGCATTTTGATGGAAATAAGTCACGGATACTCCCACACATTCATATTGAATACAAAATCTTGAAATTAGCATGATTTTTTTAAAAAGGCTCTTTTTTATGTCTGAAATGTGTCAGATGGTACTTGCTTCACACTGCTGTGATGTCTAACATTGCCAGTTATTTTTGGAAGGACAGTGGTTTTACTACCATATGATTGTACATTTGTAGGTGTAAAGATTTGTTTAATGCGTAAGCATTATTAAAGTTAAAATTGATTTCAACATTTCAACAGACATTTTTCTGTTTCTAGTAGAAACTTTCATATGAAAACTAATTTAAATTTAATTGATAGTATTTTTTGTTGAAATTTTTTTTAAACTTGTTGGAATTCGTAAAAAAAACCTCGTAATTGAAACTTGGTATTTGAAACACATAAATGACAAAACTTGGAACTTTTACGTGAAAAATAATTGAAACTTAATTGGTAGTCGTATTTGCATATAAAAAAATAATTGAAATCTCATAGTTGTAACTGAAAATAATTGATTCAGATCATTCTTGAAAGTTGAAACTTGCTGAAAGTTGTAAATAAAAATAATGGATACTTGAAAGTTGAAACGTTGGAAGTTGTAAATAAAAATAAAAATAAACTTAATTGGTAGTGTAATTTGTGTATTTAAAATAACTGGAACTTAGTAATTGTTACCACATCCTTTCTCACATAGTGACCATATCTGCAATAATATTGGTAGTCTTTTGTTAAAGAATGCTTTTGCATGTATGTCAAAAATACAAAAATTGCATCCGTTTTTATCTGTTTGTGTATTAATGAATGAATGAATGAATGAATGGTGTTTTACGGAACGTCGACACATAAATAGGTCATTTTGTGCGCGCAGTTTGTGTATTAGACAGATAAGCACCTTTTAGCATTTATACACAAATAATCTGTTAAGATTATTCATTCACTTTCTAATATCTTGTTTTTTTTGTTAATGGATAATGTCTGGATTGGTGCAGAAAACATCAGGTTGTTATTGTCTGTCAGTTTTAACCCCTGGCTGAAAAAACAGCAGTTTGCAGTAGTGATTACCGATGATAAAACAGTTTTCATAATGGTGCATGTTACTGTCTTACGAATGTAAATTAATTAATTCTTAAAACTTTATCATGATGCCGATGGCGATGGATGTCGATGGCGATGGCGGTTGTGTAAGTAATTTGGCAGACAAAATTATATCAGAAGGGATGAAGATGGTGTTTGTTAATAAACATAACTCAGTATTTAAGTGAAAGAAATATAAAGTATTTGGATTTTTAGGTCATATATTAAGATTGTATTTGATAGGTTATATACACCAGTACTCTTGCAAAAATAAGAAAATCTTTCTGGGTCACTGGAATCAATTCCAGGTAATGATCGAGTAACTAAATGCTCAAAGACACAAGATATTGTGAGGTTTCCATGGTGACAAATCTGTTCAAACATCATTACCTATATTGCATTTGACAGGAAAGATGCAAGACAGTTTAAAAGTCCAGCTATAAACTATTGAATGTACTAACAGTCAACCATAACAGTTGTCTTGGGGTAGAGCATCTGCCTTGCATACAGTAGGTAGTGGGTTCTATCCTCGACTGGGTCATACCAAGGACTTGGAAGAATGGTACTAGAAACTTCCTCGCTTGGTGCTCAGCATTCAGAGGATAATTCTAGTTCTGGTCAGTCTGGTGTCAGTTTAATGTTACGGGTTGGGCATCATATCATGTGTCTACTGCATGATACTCCAGTGTGGCAGCACTTAGAATACTGTCTCAAGTAGACACCAATGTGATATAAACATTGATAAAAGCAATATACAACAACAACTTACAGTTCATTTTTGTTTTTTTGAGAACTGTTGTAAACATGTTGTTGACTTTGTATAATCGATACAGGTGAGGCAGGTATAGGTACTCCATTACTGATGTAAACATTACATATTGAGAATGTTTCCATTCAGAACAGTAATTACCTGCTTTACCTATACTGTTCAATGATAAACTTGCCCAATTATTAATGAACTTTGAATTGTCTGTAGAATAAATAAAACTTGTCTGTTTTTTTGCAGGGCCGTGCATGTACAATGGAGAAGAACATCCTGATGGTTCAGACTGGTCCCCGCTGCCATGTACCAAGTGTATATGTCAGGATGGGCAACATTCCTGCTATCCCCTAGATTGTTCACCTGTAGTATGTACACAGGTAAGTTACTGCTGGTCCCCGCAGCCATGTACCAAGTGTGTATGTCAGGATGGGCACCATTCCTGCTATCCCCTAGATTGTTCACCTGTAGTATGTACACAGGTAAGTTACTGCTGGTCCCCGCAGCCATGTACCAAGTGTGTATGTCAGGATCGGCACCATTCCTGCTATCCCCTAGTTTGTTCACCTGTTGTATGTACACAGGTATGTTACTGCTGGTCCCCGTTACCATGTACCAAGTGTGTATGTCAGGATTGGCAACATTCCTGCTATCCCCTGGTTTGTTCAATTGTAGTAAGTACACAGGTATGTTACTGCTGGTCCCCGCTACCATGTACCAAGTGTATATGTCAGGACAGGCAACATTCCTGCTATCCCCTTGATTGTTCACCTTTAGTATGTACACAGGTAAGTAACTGCTGGTCCCCGCTACCATGTACCAAGAGTTTATGTCGAGATGGGCACCATTCATGCTATCCCCTAGTTTGTTCATCTGTAGTATGTACACAGGTAAGTTACTGCTGGTCCCCGCTACCATGTTACAAGTGTGTATGTCAAGACGGGCACCATTCCTGCTATCCCCTAGTTTGTTCACTTGTAATATGTGCAAAGGTAAGTTACTGCTGATCCCCACTACCATGTACCAAGTGTGTATGTCAGGATGGGCAACATTCCTGCTATCCCCTAGTTCGTTCACCTGTAGTATGTACATAGGTAAGTTACTGCTGGTCCCTGCTACCATGTACCAAGTGTGTATGTCAGGACAGGCAACAGTCCTGCTATCCCCTAGTTTGTTCACCTGTAGTATGTACACAGGTATGTTACTGCTGATCCCCACTACCATGTACCAAGTGTGTATGTCAAGACAAGCAACATTCCTGCTATCCCCTAGTTCGTTCACCTGCAGTATGTACACATGTATGTTACTGCTGGTCCCCGCTACCATGTACCAGGTGTGTAATTCAGGAGGGGCAGCATTCCTGCTATCCCCTAGTTCGTTCACCTGTAGTATGTACACAGGTATGTTACTGCTGGTCCCCGCTACCATGTACCAAGTGTGTAATTCAGGAGGGGCAGCATTCCTGCTATCCCTAGTTTGTTCACCTGTGGTATATTCACAGGTAAGTTACTGCTGGTCCCTGCTACCATGTACCAAGTGTGTATGTCAGGATGGGCAACTTTCCTGCTATCCCCTAGTTTGTTCACCTGTAGTATGTTCACAGTTAAGTTACTGCCGGTCCCCGCTACCATGTACCAAGTGTGTATGTCAGGACGGGCAACATTCTTGCTATCCCCTAGTTCGTTCACCTGCAGTATGTACACAGGTATGTTACTGCTGGTCCCTGCTACCATGTACCAAGTGTGTATGTCAGGACGGCCAACATTCCTGCTATCCCCTAGTTTGTTCACCTGTAGCATGTACACAGGTATGTTACTGCTGGTCCCGGCTACCATGTACCAAGTGTGTATGACAGGACAGGCAACATTCCAGTTATCCCCTAGTTCGTTCACCTGTAGCATGTACACAGGTATGTTACTGCTGGTCCCCGCTACCATGTACCAAGTGTGTATGTCAGGACGGGCAATATTCCTGCTATCCCTAGTTTGTTCACCTGTAGTATGTTCACAGGTAAGTTACTGCTGGTCCTCACTACCATGTACCAAGTGTGTATGTCAGGACGGGCAACATTCCTGCTATCTCCTAGTTCGTTCACCTGTAGCATGTACACAGGTATGTTACTGCTGGTTCCTGCTACCATGTACCAAGTGTGTAATTCAGGACAGGCAATATTCCTGCTATCCCAAGTTTGTTCACCTGTAGTATGCTCACAGGTAAGTTACTGCTGGTCCCCACTACCATGTACCAAATGTGTATGTCAGGACGGGCAACATTCCTGCTATCCCCTAGTTTGTTTGCCTGTAGTATGTACACAGGTAAGTTAAAAGTTTGCAGCAAAAGCAAATGGAACAGTGGTTTTACTATGCATCTGTCATGCATGATTAGGCAACTGTCTAATTCTTTTTCGTCCAATAAATTGGCTCAATGGGTACCATATACCCTACATAGCCTGTAATATTTTTTTGAAAATGGCAATAAACCCTATTTAAAATCATAATTTGTTGTCGGTACCTTTCAATTATATGTGTACAATATAATGCAACATATTGCTAGCCCCAAGTTGACAAGATTGGTTTATATGCAGGCATCTTTTCAAACGTTTCAGGGCGCAACATCTATGTTTGAATCATCAGCATAACACATTGATTGTCTTTGTTCCACTATGAAACAACAAACCCTGTATTTAATTTTGAGGAAAAATCAGCGCTTTGTTTTATCCTTAAAAGTGTATGTTGTAGGTCATACTCTCTCCTTAAACCCTGGAGGAAATGCATTAGTAATGCACTGTAAAACTTGCATAAAAATGCAAATGAAATACGAGTAATGAATGCTGATTTTGAAGGTAGATTATCGTAACATGGACTTTAATTGTTCAGGGGGCATTTCTGGTAATGATAAAGGTTGAAATGTATTTCCATATTAAATGAGTGTAAAAGGGAAGGAAAAACAAATAAATTGCTGACATTTGCGGAAATTAATTTTTAAACATGGTACAGAGAAAATGCATTTAGGATCACAGATAAATACGAGGTGTAGCTAAAAGATTTTTACTAAAGGTGAACCAGTGCTTTGCACCTGCTTGATATAAACGTAATTCCCTATTCCTTTAATGTAGTAATCCGATATTTCATTTTTTGTTCATTGTGAAACAAAAATGCATTTATTTATGCTAATAAAACGTATTTGAATAACAGCAACTGTTGTTGTCTGGGGCAATTGGCCAATTTAAAAGTTCTTCTACGTTGTCAAATATTCTTTGTAGTCGAGTATTGTATATCAGATAAATTATAATTGGGATTAAGCAATTTAAATGAAATTTTTAAAGTTTTTAAATAAATCTAATGAAACAGATAAATTACGTTAAACATGAATTTTTTTTTTTTTTAAATCTGTTTTGATACATTGTAACATACGTTATTCAAAACTTAAACTAACACATTAATATAACAGAAAATAGTTCTTCACACAACCAAAGTAACTGACATTATATTAGACATGTGCTTACAAAGGCTAGGATATAAAATTTTGAAAATAATCACAATTTTTTCTCTCAATTATGTCTTCCAAATTTAAATTAGAAGTCTCAATAGTGTAATTTAAAAAGAACAATATTGTATAAAGAACTCAAAATTTCCAAAAGCAAAATTGTTCTTTTTTATGTGTGTCCATTTTTTCTTTCAGTACACAAAAAAAATGGACACACATAAAAAAGAATAATTTTTACTTTCTGAAAGGATGTCTGCATATTCTTATTGGGTACAGAATTTTCATCCTGCACTTCCTTCATACTCTTACCCTACCCTCTTTGTTAAAAAATCACACAATTTGGTTTGTATGCAAGAAAAAGTGTCTTTCATGGGTTTTCGGTGCAGATGAAAAATTCCATCCCTACGCATAACTGTTTTGAAAGTAACTCATATCGCCAGAACAGTTGACCCTCAAAATGGAATTTTCCATTTGCACCCAAAACCTATATATAATACATAATTATGGTCTGAATAGTAAAGACTGGACAGCAATGACCTCACTTCAATGCAACCGAGGTTCAAATCTCTGTACTTGGATTAAAGGTCTTGTATACCACATGTTTGTTTTATGACATGCACACAGTTTAAATGTACAATTGTCCCTATATTTCAGAGTGAGGTTTTGGAGACAGTCCCAGGTACGTGTTGTCCGGCATGCCATGGTGTCAACTCTACATGTAGGGAATCTGATATGCAATACAAGGTAATATTTACAGGAAAAAAATAAGAAACATCTATGTTTTAAAAAAAAATCAACATTTCTGCTCACATCAGAAGTTTGTCATTGCTGCTGGAAAATAAGTATCTATGGAAAAAAGGGTTAAGGGAATATGAGATGGATTACTCATTTCTGAAAATCTCAGCCTGGTTAGTCCAGACGGTTGTACATCTGAGTATCAATCCAGGGGTTGTGAGTTTGAATCTTTGCCAGGCCACTATCTCTTACATGATTGTTATATGATATAACATTTCTATGCCGTTAATCTCTCTTGCTGATTCAATCGGGAAAGTTATCAGTTATTTGTGGATATGGATGTGCTTGAATTATGGTAAACCTTCAAGAATCCTAGGAAAGAGTGGCTGGGTTCACTGATGGTCTGTTAATCCTTGATGGTATAAAAATTACATTAAATAATACAACAAAACAAACACTAACTGATTGGAATCAAATTCACAGTTAAACAATTACTGTGATATTTTAGTGTCGTTAAACTTTTTTGTGTCTTGTTTTCATCAGAATCTTGAGCATTCAAGTTAACTAGCAAATTGTGTTGTTTGTTACAGACGGGAGACCAGTGGCATCGTAACCCATGTACGTTGTGTGTTTGTATAGGGGGCACTGTTGTGTGTACCGTGAAGGAGTGCATGGGACTCATGATATGTAATGGGGTTAGTATGCAGTAATATGCACATGCTGTCTATGTCGTTATGTTTACATTCAGATATAGCATCGTGTGGTGTTTCATTAAAATAAAACTGAATCAAAACAATCATTGCTTTTGTTTGAAAGTTTCTTAATTATTTCAGATTTTGTTGAACATTATAAATTTATTTTATTAATTGAAGGTAAATTAATTCTATGATATTAATTTAACTGTTCTTACCATCAGAGTGTGAAGTTGTAATATCAGTTAATAAACTAGCATACAATATAAACAGAGCAGGATGATGTTGTAATGGACAATATGCTGGCCACTCATGCCAGAGGTTGCAGGTTTGAACCCTGGCTCAATCTAATTACCTTTCAACAACATTTAGACGGGTTGTACTTAGGAAATGTGTGTATGTATAAGCTTTTAATTTTTGCGAGCAATCTAAGAAACAGATTCGAGAATAATTCATATAAGCTCTGAGTTTTCTTTACTATGGAACTAAAATAAATTGGGAAATAAACAAATGTTCTTCTCCAATTAACTAATAACTATTTCTTATATAGGATGACTTGAAGGTGACACGCCAAGGAGAGTGCTGTCCAGAATGTCTGTCAAAGAGAGGTTTGTATTGCTATATATCGGTACCATAGTAATATAAAGACTTCTTTGCAAATCAACAGAGACATTGTCTCATGGTCAGTCACCTGTCACTGCTGACTGAGGTTGTTAAATCAGAAATTCTACTGTTGTGATTTCATTTATCTCCCTTTATGAAATAAATACGAGTATCTTCATGTTTCATGTTTTTATGTCTGTCCTTTATATAGCATGTGAGTAGTTGAGTAGTCATGAATCCTTAACTGAATCCTACTCATATACAGCTATCAGTTCATGTATGTAAATTGTTCGTCCAGTCCAAATGTGTTGCATGTAAAACCATCATGTATAAGTCATGGTTGACACCAATTCTATTGGGTTGGTAGATGCCTTGATATTGTGTCAATGGTTTGCATTATAGCTAGGTGCGCTTGCTGTAGTTTGGTCTATACATTTATGTCTAGTCGTTCACAAATACTTATTTCCATGATTAACATGTAGATATTGTTTTAAAATGGCATTTAAACCCATTAACAAGAAGTATCAACAGATTCATCAGTGAATCTGCAATGAGAACAATGCCTCTTGTATGAGTTAAAATATGTTCCACTCAAACAAACCACAGCTTTCATGTTTATGCAATCTAGTTTTCTTTCTTTTTTTAACAAATCTTTGACTTTATTATTCCATATTCTTATATTATATTTCTACATGCAACATACAGGCACGTGTTCAAAGAGTAACTATCAAATTTAATGACCTAGATTTATGTAATATATCTCAGCTGTTAAGTTTATTATGCATGATATTTGTGTAGGTATGTGTGCGGATGTTGACCCTGTGAGATATAATGGAGATATATGGAACACCTCCAACTGCGATTACTGTATGTGTAACCAGGGACAGGTCCAATGTCATACCGCTGTCTGTGAAAATATCATCTGTTTCAAGGTTGGGCACATTTTTCTGTAATTCTTAACTTAAGGTTCACATCTATAATACTATGTGCAAGCAATGTTCATTTAGCTCCAAGTCTTCAGTCTAATTAACATTGAAATTACAAAATATATCCTAAAGTTTTGTTTGTTGAAAATGGACATTCAGCCACTGTTGTTGCTTAAACTGTTTAATAAATCTACATTGATAACACATACAACTTCAATAATTAACATGAACATCTGGAAATTCCCTAGCTTCAGCAACAATAACTTTGCTATATGTGTGTATTGGATGCATACAACTTTAGATGTTGACCTACTTTCTCAGCCAATAAGATCGCTTATATTTTTCAAATAGAATATTCTATTTTATATAAACGTCATGGCCATCCATAGTTGTTGACCTACTTCCTCAGCCAATGAAATCGCTCCGGGAATGGGAAAGTAGATCAACATTTAAAGCCGGCTAGAATTTACATGGAATAACTCGTAACCTATATGTGGTGTCTATTTAACAGTAACTCTGCCTTGTCTATGTGTAGGATTACAACTGTTGTGACTATTTCAGGAGGAGGTGCTGGTTCATCTGCCGGGGACGTGCTGCCCTCAGTGTGTAATACCTCCCACCTGTCTGTCTGCTGGCCAGATATACCAGGTAAACATCACATGCAATTTGGTTTGTTAACAGCATCAACATTTAGAATTGTTGGAGCATCACCAATGCTAGTCATCATTGTGCAACACTTCTTGTTACAGTGCCGACATGCCACATGTGTACCATTGAATGTGTATCATATCTTTTATAGACTTGCAAAATTTAAAGGTTTTCATTAAGAACCAAGTAAAGTATGTTAGAACATGTTTGTTGCTCCAGACATATTCTTGTTCTGTATGTTACTATACTTATATATTTTACAGGATGAACTGCTGGGCACCAGCTTCTTGTTCTGTATGATACTGTAAATATATATTTTACAGGATGGAGAGTGCTGGGCACCAGATTCTTGTTCTGTATGTTACTGTACTTATATATTTTACAGGATGGAGAGCGCTGAGCACCAGAGTCTTGTTCTGTATGTTACTGTAGTTATATATTTTACTAGATGGAGAGTGCTGGGCACCAGATTCTTGTTCTGTATGATACTGTAAATATATATTTTACAGGATGAACTGCTGGGCACCAGCTTCTTGTTCTGTATGATACTGTAAATATATATTTTACAGGATGGAGAGCGCTGGGCACCAGATTCTTGTTCTGTATGTTACTGTACTTATATATTTTACAGGATGGAGAGCGCTGAGCACCAGAGTCTTGTTCTGTATGTTACTGTAGTTATATATTTTACTAGATGGAGAGTGCTGGGCACCAGATTCTTGTTTTGTATATTACTATACTTATATATTTTACAGGATGGAGAGTGCTGGGCACCAGATTCTTGTTCTGTATTTTACTGTACTTATATATTTCACTAGATGGAGAGTGCTGGGCACCAGAATATGTTCTGTATGTTACTGTGCTTATATATTTTACAGGATGGAGAGCGCTGGGCACCAGATTCTTGTTCTGTATGTAACTGTACTTGTATATTTTACTGGATGGAGAGTGCTGAGCACCAGATTCTTGTTCTGTATGTGACTGTACTTATATATTTTACTAGATGGAGAGTGCTGGGCACCAAATTCTTGTTCTGCACATTACTATACTTATATATTTTACAGGATGGAGAGCGCTGGGCACCAGATTCTTGTTCTGTATGTTACTGTAGAGCCGGGAAAACGAGATGTTACACACAACACTGTCCCACATGTCCTCATGGTACTGTATCTATCTCCTTACCTGGAGAGTGTTGTGGCACATGCAGAAAAGGTATGCTTTATTTGTCTTGTGTAGGCTGACAGCAGTTGTAGAACATTATAGTTTGGAAAAATAAAGTTAAAGATTTTTGTCTCATATTATGATGGCTTGTTATATATATATGCAGAGACATGATTTTAATTAAGTCACTGGTGTATAGAAACAATTATCAATTATCTAGATCTAAGATGTGGTACTCTATTTCATTAAAAAAATGCTGAATCTTTTAATAATTCAGAACCCTGTTTATACAGTGGAGCAACCAGAACATCATTTTTTCCTCATTTTTACATGGAAATGTAATAAGAGAATTAATGTTGTTTAATCCTTCTATGATAGATATAATGTCAGGATATACATGTACTATACATCAGTGTAATAATATATATAAGCAGATATTGAATACTAGTAACACACAATTATTGTCCAATGACCTGAGGTGCATTTCACACAAAAAAAATGAGAGAAAAATTGACAACAATTATCATAAAGTTAAGTAAATTATGCAGAAAATAATGTATTATCTGGATATGTAGTCCATTTAAATGTCGATCACCTAAGCCAATTTTTCTTTAGTGAAATGCCACCCTAACCTTTGGACCTGATTTATGTGAATATGTTTATATATCATTTTTCAGTTGAATGCAGCCCTGAATGTTCCCAGTGCGAGGCTGCCGCCCCTCAGAACTGTACTGACTGTACCAACACACAACTGTATGTGCAAGATGGCCGCTGCCTCCACACATGTCGTATGGGTTACTACCCCTCTCCATCTCGTGTCTGTCTGCCGTGTGATGACACGTGTTACACGTGTGTTGGTGGCACTCCGTATCACTGTAAAATGTGTCAGCCAGGACTCATGTGGAAGCACGGAGAGTGTGTGACACAGTGTAGCTCTGGATTCTATCTACAAAATGGCAGATGTTTAGGTAATGTTTTGTTGAAAACATAAGATTCATACCATTACTGTTGTATGGCTAATAAACTCTTTAAATTTGACAAGTGCTGACAGTTTGTAACAAAACTAATGTACATTCTTTTTACAAATAAACAAACTATGTAAGAAACAGAATAATGTACATTAAAAAATACTTCAAAATATTTAAACAATTAGCATATTTGAGAATATAGAGGTTATTTTACAGTGTTTAGTACGAAATTGGAAATGTCTTGTACGAGTATGTATTGTTGTGAAAACCATATTGGACAATTTGCCGCAGTCTTCTAGTCCAATATGATTTTCACCACAATATATATGAGTGCAATATATTCCCATATTGTACAAAACACTGTAAAATGATCTTTATTCTACACCTCAGTCTGAAGGAATTTACTAAAAGAGTAAAGAAAAATCAAGATCTTTTTAGATAAATACACCTCAAGTTCAGAGCGTGGGGGATGAAGGAAATTGCAGTGACAGCTATTTGGATTAACTCATCCTCTCGATCGTCATGCAGAACATTTTGTCAGTTGTTTGTTTATATCGTTGAAATTTCTACTAAATTTATTACCTTTTTTTTAATCACTATCTTGAATTTTGAACTGTACAATATAAAAGGTATTGGATCCAGTAATCTTTAGATATTGTACGGTCACTTGGTAACACCTGCGGTAGGTGATTGGCTATACACTTACAGGTATAGAATAATCATATATAGACAATTTATGTCGCAATATGTATACAGGACCAAATATAATTAAATTATGATATACTTGGAGACAAAAGGCAATAATTGGATATAATCACTTTTATCTCTTAGAATGTTTTTATTATAATTGGATATGGTTACATTTATTCCTTAGAAACAGCAGGCTTTATTGGATATAATCAAATTTATCACTTACAAACAACAGTCAACACTTGGAAACATGTTTTTCATCTATCTTATCTGCTTCAAAAAAGTTCTCTTCATGCATCTCTGATATTTCAGAATGTGACGCATCCTGTACGAGTTGTAACGGCCCGCGGATAGAGCAGTGTGTATCCTGCACTAACTCCGCCCAGGTTGTGTTCCGTGGGCGTTGCCTGGACATGTGCCCTGACAACTTCTTTGTAAGGGGAGGAAACTGCATAGGTATATTCTGTAGACCCCTTAACATTTGTATACTAAAACAGTTATTTAAATCAATAGTATTTGTTAAAGCTATTACAATTAAGTGTATTGACTCGATTTTAATTAATGTTTATTAGTTAAAGACAATGTAAAAATATTGATTAAGGTTACTAATCATTTCATTTTGTGTTTAATAGCCGGTATAAAGCTATTGTTCACATTTCGATCTAGTAACTTTTTTCCAATATTTTATTTGACAAATTACAGTTATGAACTGTTTTATGCTTTATTTACATCACCTGTGCGTGGTTGTTGAAATAGGCAGCACCAAACTATTTCCAGTTTACATCAGGTCACCCTTCCCCAGGTGTACCAGAAATGGTAACCAAGGAAACTAATGATCATAATTTTACAGCTGTTTCTTGACAAAGCACCTAAAAGCAATTTTTTATTGTGCATGTTCAAAATTTTCTTCACAAACCCTGGTAGTCTTGAAAAATTACCGGTATTGTATTTGGTCAAATTTTGGAAACAAAAAGTTATTTTCTTAATTTTGTTGCGTTTAATAAGATAACACTTGATGTACCTTTGAATATTTTCATGTTAAAAATTCATTTTATTGAGTTGAGTGCTGTATGGTAATCAGGACACATTGGTGATTCTAACTCTCTCGCTTATTTCAGCATGTCATCCAACATGTAAGACGTGTGCACCAGACGGGTCAGGCTGTGCCACGTGTTGGCAGGGTGGACTTCTACATCTGGGTCAGTGTGTGACACACTGTTCTATAGGCTTCTACGCAAACACCGTAGGATCATGCTCACGTATGTATTTATTATAACTTTTTTTTTCTATTCCTACTACATGTACTTCATTTTCATGCATCTTCATTTTTTGGTGGTAAAATGACCCCTTGAACATTTTGGTTTTTGGTAGTGAACCACTTGTGTTAGAAAAATTATACCTTGGTGTTCATTTTCCAAAGTCTGTATTATATTTTTCTAAATTTTCTAGTTTTATACAATTTCTGTGATTTATACCAATTTTAGCAGATTATTTTCCTCCTATACAAATATAATACACTAGACCTTCCCTGGCTCCAACACGGATTGCTTCAACACCACGTAAAGCTTGAAACCATTATCTGGTTCCGGCCAAATATCTATTTCGATGTTTGCACACATATGGTATGATGTCAAACAATAACTTGGCTTGAACAACCCTTAACCCTTTACCTCATATAGACACCTTTGGACACCTCTAATATAGACACACCTTTGGACACCTAATATAGAAGGCTTTTGAATTATTGGGTGAATTATGTTTATATTAACTGACAGAGTGGAAAACAGTGCAGGAAGTGTTCAGATTGCTCATTACGAGCATTCTGACCTATTCCTGCACTGTTTTCAAAGGGCTTCTGTGATTGGTGCAGGAAAATGCGTATCTATGGAGTAAAGGGTTAAGTTGAACTAATTTGTCCAGTCCCATCTGGATCAAGCCATCGATATTCTACTGTATCTTAATAATTATGGTTCTACATTCTCAGGTACATATATCTAGGTTGATTTGATATGTGATCATCAGTAAAATTCTATTTCATTATTGCCTCATGCCCCTTTAATAATTTGTCTGGATCATGTATCTGGCGACAATGTCATTCACTTTCCAAGGGAAATTTTCTATCTCATATTTCATCTTAAATATGTTAACCATACTCATAGAGGGAGTAGAGATATATTGATTCTTTTTGTAATAATCTCATAATAATAGATTCATCTAATTTAGATTCATCAGTGAAAATAGATATAATTTAAAGACAACTTTTAACCGCTGTCGTGTAAAATTTATCACAAAATTGGTGATTTAAACTTGTTTCAGACCATAACTGTTTATTAAAATTTCTTGCTTACTGGTTAAGGATTACCAGGTCAAGGATACTTTTATTTAAATCTTGACCATTTTGTTACAGCATGTCATCCGGCGTGTGAATCATGTAATGGAGGACACAGTAGAAACTGCACATCTTGCCATGCTGGACGCCGCATAAGTAAGAAAGGACGGTGTCGCAGTCCTTGTGATAAAGGACAGTACCTCGCAGTTAATGGTACATGCCTAGGTAAATGGTTTCAATTATTCTGGAATTGTTGGTTTTTATAGTATTGTAAATTTAAGGAATTGATACAAAAAGAATTGTAACTGTATTTAAATAAAGAAAAGAAATAATACAGAAACATTTATTGTTTAATTTTAGATGAATGTGGTTATGAAATTTTTATCATTTAATATTGTAATATTGCATTGCATTATTAAAAAGCTTACTTAAAAGTATAATGTTTTGTCCAGCTTGCGAAGACGGGTGTTCAGAATGCCATGAGGCATGGAGTGGGGGTTCATCCATTTGTAGTGGCTGTGAAAAGCGAAGTCTTGTACCATCGGGAAGTGAGTGCCTCGAGAGCTGTAGACCAGCTCAGTATCAGGAATACAAGGTCTGCAAAGGTGAGAGATGTAATTTTTGTTTTATGCAGTTTCATCTAATAATAGTTACCTAAAAGTCATAAAGTTTAAAAAACAGCTCTCAGATTAGTAAAATAAAGGTTATAAAGTTTACAAAACATCTCTCAGATTAGTAAAATAAAGGCCACAAAGCTTAAAAAAAACATCTCTCAGATTAGTAAAATAAAAGTCCCAAAGCTTATAAAAACATCTCTCAGATTAGTAAAATAAAGTTTACAAAGCTTAAAAAAACATCTCTCAGATAAGTAAAATAAAGGTTACAAAGCTTAAAAAAACATCTCTCAGATAAGTAAAATAACGGTAACAAAGCTTAAAAAAACATCTCTCAGATAAGTAAAATAAAGGTTACAAAGCTTAAAAAAAACACCTCTCAGATTAGTAAAATAAAAGTCGCAAAGCTTATAAAAACATCTCTCAGATTAGTAAAATAAAGGTTACAAAGCTTAAAAAACATCTCTCAGATTAGTAAAATAAAGTTCACAAAGCTTAAAAAAACATCTCTCAGATTAGTAAAATAAAGTTCACAAAGCTTAAAAAAAACCTCTCAGATTAGTAAAATAAAAGTCGCAAAGCTTATAAAAACATCTCTCAGATTAGTAAAATAAAGGTTACAAAGTTTAAAAAACATCTCTCAGATTAGTAAAATAAAGTTCACAAAGCTTAAAAAAACATCTCTCAGATTAGTAAAATAAAGTTCACAAAGCTTAAAAAAAACATCTCTCAGATTAGTATAATAAAAGTTGCAAAGCTTATAAAAACATCTCTCAGATTAGTAAAATAAAGGTTACAAAGCTTAAAAAACATCTCTCAGATTAGTAAAATAAAGGTTACAAAGCTTAAAAAACATCTCTCAGATTAGTAAAATAAAGTTCACAAAGCTTAAAAAAAAACCATCTCTCAGATAAGTAAAATAAAGGTCACAAAGCTTAAACTCTAGCTAGAATGTGTTGAATTTATGGGACTGTTTAATGAGTATAACTTCAGCTTTAATAAAGAAACAAGAGTAACATTAAATACTGATTTCAGATTGTGGTGAGAATTGTCTGGCCTGTACATCACCTACAGGCTGTACTAAATGTATGGCATCGATGTTACTGAATAAAGGTCTCTGTGTGGCCAACTGTGGACAGGGCCAGTTTGAAGATGGACCTTCTATGTCGTGTAGAGGTGAGACAGTAGTTGGTGTTTTTGTATAGATATTGCAAACAAATTTATACACATTTTGTTTGTTTTCCTATATCCTTGTCATATAAATTATAACTGGTACATACTTAATGTTTGCATTTATTACGTTTGTTGTGAAGAAAATATTGTTTAAAATATTTTGAGTTTGCGAAAATAATTAATATTATTTGTGCAAATTAGTGTGAACTATGTATCTGACAGATTCTCATTTATCCCTTTACTCCATAGATACGCGTTTTCCCGCACCAATCACAGAAGGCCTTTGAAAACAGTGCAGGAAGAGTTCAGATTGCTTGTAACGAGCAATCTGAACACTTCCTGCTCTGTTTTCCACTCTGTCAGTCATAATTACCCAATAATTCAAAAGCCTTCTATATTAGAGGTGCACAGTCCAAAGGCGTCTATATTAGAGGTGTCCAAAGGCGTCTATATTAGAGGTGTCCAAAGGCGTCTATATTAGAGGTGTCCAAAGGTGTCTATATTAGAGGTGTCCAAAGGCTCTCTGATTTGTATCTAAGTACTGACAAAATAAGACTTTAATATTTCAACAATTGCAGCAAGAAATGTCTGATTTTTTACAGTTAGAGATTTTTTACAGTTAGAGTCTTTTTAACAATAAGTATGTTTGTGCTTGCAGAATGCAGCAAGAATTGCCTGAAGTGTTACAGCGGGGAGGAGTGTAGTATATGTGACAGTGGCACGTATCTCAAGGAGGGGTATTGTGAGCAGGAGTGCGGCGACAACTTTATGCCAAGCCCCACACTACGCGAGTGTGAACGTGAGTAGATATAAATACCAAGGACTTATATAGAAGAATAGAAAACTTGAATCGCCTGATGAAATAATGATAAAATAGAAATCACCGGCTTTCTTGTACATAATGTGAGTTTTATGTAATCTTAGATGTTTTATAATGTTTTGATCATGCAAAATGATCTTGAATTAGAAGTATTGCATTAGGAATTAAATTTTCAAATGATAAACATTGTTGTTTTTCGAAGTTTAGTTACAGTATACAAATTTTGAACTACTTCAACAGTTTTAAACATATCCTGCTGGGAATTGTCCCATTTTGTTGAGAATTTTATTCTGCAAAGTAAGAATTTCAAAATAGAAATTAAGATAATTTGAAAACTAGATTTCACAAGATTTTTCGTGATTATGGAAGCTCTCACACAATTTCAATCACTTCCTTTTCCTTATCTATATATGACCTTGTAAATACTTATTACTTTGTAAGTTTTACAATTCAAGTGATGATGTTATTTTAATTGTGTGAGCATTGGTTTTATAATGTATACATACTGGCATCAATTCTCAGAGAGGCCCTTCACTACCTTACATATAGTCATCTTTAATATTGAAGGGAACTTCATTTGAATTAGACATGCATATATACTGTTTCCTTTTATTTTTATGATTTTCATTTAAGTATTCAATGTATTTCAGGTAACACTGCTGCTCCAACATTCAAGGTTCTGCACCATGTGCAGGTGAGGATCGGGGACATTTCTCCTCTACTTCCCAGCATGTTCTACATCTCTGACCCAGACACATCCATGGAACACCTCCTCATCACCTTGGTTACCTCACCTGATAACGGTGACATTATTCAGGTATGGGAAGGTAAGGATGTTGTAGTCGGGGTAGGAGACAACATCAGGATGAGTGACGTGATGGCGGGCAAGGTCAGGTTTCTGCATCATACCGGTAAAGGTGAGAAAGGTAAGCTCTCTTCCTTGTTCATAATGTTTTAAAGATATCAGTTAGCTATAGTTTTTACTAATTTATTTTAGCTTTATTGCAAAGTAACCTCAGAGCTTATATAAATAACTATAGAGTCCGCTTGCTGGGGTAGAACCAGTACTTAGTGTTGTTTTAGAGAGGCCAACAGGTCTAGCTAGGAATTGAACCTGGAATCTCTGGCGTGAGGAGCCAACAATCTATTCACTGTACCACTGCACCACTGGCACTGATTGATTGGTTGTTACCCAAATTATGATTTGCCTAGTAACATGTAGATAAACCTTATACATATTGTGTTATCTACATAAGTGACTGCTGTATTATCCTAATTGTGTTACCTCTTGAAATAAAGTCTTTATTATTATTATTGATATTATTATTATTAATTATTATTATTATTATTATTATTACGGTATTATTATTATTATTATTATTATTACAATATTATTATTATAATATTATTATTATAATTATTACATGTATTATTATTATTATTATTATTATTATTATTATGATAATTGTGTAAATCTTATCACTTCATTTTGCAAGACTAATGTTCCCATGGTACAAAAACTGATTTTTGTAATAGGTGCCATTGTTTAACAGTTTACCTGTCATTTGGTGTTTTGAATTTCTTTTCAAATTGGTACAGATATTTGTTTGCTCTTTTACAGGCAAGGCTGTGCTGCAGGCAAGTGACAGTCAGTTGTCTAGCCATACCGGTGACCTTTATTTCCAGGTTCTGTCACCATCAGCCATTGCTATAGCAACCAGGTCACACATCCTGGCAACTGGAGGGGAGGCAACTACCATTCAACCAGATATGTTAGATTTAAAAACACTGACTCCAGCTAACCATGTGAGAATAACCGTTATACAAGGTGAGACAGTTCAATGATGTATCATTTATATGTATCTTATATTATATCTTATTATTAGTTATATTATGTATCTTTTATCATGTATGTTATATTATATTGTATTATATATTATTATGCAGTACATTATGTTTCTTGATTTTGCTTGACTTAATAAACAATAATACTTAATGCATTGATGATGGCTGTGTATAACATACACCTTTTACACATGCTTAAATTGGATTTTGTGTACCTAACATAGCAGCATTTTTGAAATTTTATTGGAAAAATTCTGTTTCAACTATAAAAACTGCAATTATCTTTTTTCTAACAGCATTTCTATATTTTTTACAAACGATAAATATATTTAAGGTAAAATGGTCATTAAGTCTTGTTTATAAACTGTCATATAATGTAAATTCTATTTTGTATTGTTCCTAATTTTTATGCCTCAAATCCTGAAAATGCCATATAATGTATGAGAAAATAATGCCAATCGAGAGGAAAATAATTTCATGTTTAACATTGAAATATTCAACATTACAGGTCCCAAGGAAGGGAGTTTATACGACGGCAATCTTCGTACAGCTATACATTCCTTCATGCTGACTGATTTGCGCACAGGGGTTATAAGTTACAGGCACAATCCTCACAGCCAGGCGGGGTCAGACAGTATTCTACTACAGGCAACTGATGGATTCAACCTTCTCACATTTCTCATAGATATTGAAGTTAGAACCAGTGTAGGTGTATTTATTGTGAATTATCCATGCTGTATAGACACGGCCTGTTGTCACATGATCATCATGGGGCTAATTATTTCTTTAGTCATTTAAATTGCTAAAATTAAGTAAAATTGTTTGAGTTTTCTAAAGTATCTACAGATATCCGAGAAAAGTAAGAATGTTCAGGGTGATATCTGCATTGAATTGTATAGACAATAGAACCATCAGAGTTAAATCCATTATTCTAGGTTTGTAATTTCATTTTGTTGGAAATATAACATCAGTCAGGTATGCCCATTGTCAGGTTTATGACATACATGTTTTACGATTTTATTTCTTGAATCCCAAATAAACTCTCTATAACCAAACAGTTATATGACATGAGTTCACTTCACAAATGTATATTATTACAACTACAGGAGAACCAGGGTCCAATACTGATGCGTAACAAGGTTGGACATGTGATTATCGGCGACATGTTACAGATATCCCCAGAGTTGCTTCTTGCCAAGGTGATGGATGAACAAAGTTCACAGACAGAGGAAGTTGTTTACACACTGGTTCCACCACTCAATAATCCACAAGAAGGTAGGCATCCTTTTGGTTGGTTTCCAGCTTCAGTGTTGCTTTAATTATTTGGGTATAATTCAGATTATGTATGTCTCTTTAGTCTATCCAAGAACCTGATGTCTCCCAATTCAGGTCTATTTACCACCAATGAAAAAAGCAGGGAATTCTATGCCTGTCCCACAATTCATAGCAAATGAATGCTAACTAAACTGTGATATCATTCAAACTTTCCCTGACGCAACCGACCAATCAGCGTGCTGGTTACAGCTGCTATTTTACGGACCCAATCAGGAGTGCTTGGTTCATTCTACAAACTAATGTCTCTTCAATTTCTGTAAAACTTTGAAAATTAAAATTAAAGGTACTAATTGTTTTAGTTTCATTTCATACAGCCTTTTTTGGGAGTTAATATATAAAAATATATAATTTCTTAGCACCATTCACTTCTAAGGTGTTCAGATTTAGCATAAACTATTTAGTCGCCGTATGTTGCATTTTTAAGATTAAAACATCCATTATGAAGAGAGGTTTGTTTATTTATTCAGTCAGCATAATTTTAAAGTTTAAAGAATTCAATATAAAGAGACTTTTCAATGATGCGTTTATACATAGTTTTTTATGGTACCCATTATTTGTCTTTTGGTGTGCCCAAGTGTTATAAAATGAGTTGCGTTTGTATGGTATTGACTTTGGGGCATACGTATCTCTATTTATTTTAATGCTACTTATTGTCATTTGAACACATGTGTGGTTATACATGGTGTATCCAGTTTTATTGTTTGAGAAAGACCCAGAATAAATCTGAGTACCGGTAGAACCACCGTCTCTCTACAAATAACTGGCAAACTATCTCACATTAAGTTTTTGGCCTGAGCTTGGCTCTAACCAATGACCTCAGTTGGTCATTGGACGACAGCGCCTTAGATCACTCAGCCACAGAGGACCCTGTATTTCACTTGTAATAAATGTTCAAATGTTGAATATTAACACTAAAAGGCTCACCAGATACAGTAGTTTCTCTGCAGATGTAAACACATGCCAGAAAAATTACAGAGGTTATTATAGGGGACCTGTATCAAACCACCTGTGTCAATCAACCTGTATCTAACCACCTGTATCTAACCCATAACAGGTGAGATCATGATGGTGGTACCCATACCTGCATCTGGTGTTGGTCATGGCTGGGAGGACATGGGTGATGGCAACATGGCTGCCAGAATGTCACGGTTCCTGCAGAGGGATATAGACGAGGGCAGAATCTGGTATAAGAACCGGGGAAATGCTGCCTTCACAGATATGATCAAGTTTGAGGTGAGAACAAGTCAAATATAAGAATAATCTAATCATTATTGGCCTGTACTATGTAGTTTTTGCCCATTTTTGCCTATTTTTTCAGCGAAAGGCAGGCTTTAAATATAGTTTATAACTTTTACTAAATATATATAAGTAAACAAGGTTATGAGATTATACAAACTGCTCTCAATGGTGCAGATGAATGTGTTGTTGACGCGTAGGAGGAAACTTAAGAACACTGGGAAACCCAATATGTGACCACCTAACTGAACAGGTGTCTTTAACAAATTGTGATGTTAATGTGGAAAGGAACTTGAGAACTCCAGAGAAAAATACACACATGTGACCACCTCAACAGACAGATGACTTAACACAAGGAGTCAAACCCAGATTGTATTGGTGAAGAGCAAGTGACTTCCAGCAGGGTACAGCAAATGAATGGTATGACAATTGGTACTTTTCTCAGCAAGAAAATATTTTACAGCAAAAAAAAAAAATGAAAAAAAAAAGAGCTTTATATATGGATGAAAGATAAAACATTATGTTGCAGGTGGCCGATACATCATCTCCGGCCAACATTCTCACAGACCAATCATTTAGGATATCTGTGATGAAGAAATCAAATACTGGCCCCTCCTCTCACCCTACACTGGCCCCAGGGATAAGACTTGGTATAAAAGTAAGTACCAGATTTATTTATTTATTTATTTCTAAGCATTCTATGAATATGGTTATTTTGTATTTCAATTATAATAGCTTGATTTTAAATTGATTTTGTTTTCAAACGTTAAGAATTTATTTTCCGGTCACTATGGCGATGGTCACAAATATGTTCTTTTTCTTCCACTGTTTCTCTTCTCCTCTTGTTACTCCAAAAATCAATCAGCTTTATCAGAGACATATACATCACTGGTTTTCTTGACAATACTTAAACTTACATGTACAGGTAAATTAAGGTCAGAGACAAATTATAAGTTTGTAAAAATTGTTGCTTCCCATATAAATTTTTGTTAGTAGTACGATATGTAGAAATATGAATTATATTTATTGTCAAGAAATTTCCAATATTTGTTTAACCTGCTTTTTAAACAGGTTACACCAGGAGCTTTGACAACTAGTTGCTCCAGTAAACTTTTCAGGGGTCCACAACTACAGATTTCTTAATTCCAATCAACTGGTATTGGGTTCTTTAAATAGTTAAAAACTATTTTCTCTTGTTCTGGCATACTTTGCTTTCTTAACATTTAACCCTTTACTCCATAGATACGCATTTTCCCACAACAATCACAGAAGGCCTTTGAAAACAGTGCAGGAAGAGTTCAGATTGCTCGTAACGAGCAATCTGAACAACTTCCTACACTGTTTTCCACTCTGTCAGTTAATATAAACATAATTCACCCATTGCTGATATGTGGTGAATAAATGCTTTCATTTTAGAAGAGTCCAAGAAAATGCTTATGGAGCAAAGGGTTAATTGTATATGATATGGACAAAAGGTAGTTAACAATTTCATACAACTGTAGAGTCATTGCAGAACTTCTAATTTAATTCATAAACTTTTCTCATCTATAGGTGCTGGAAGATCAGCTGGTTCCCATCACACGCTCCAGTCTAGAGTTTCAGGACCGGGACACAGAAGCTGATGACATCATATTCTCCATCACACGACCACTTGGTCTCCAAGATGGACGGGTGGAACAAATAGAGCAACCTTTCCATCCTGTAAGGACCTTCTCGCAAGATGATGTGAATAACAACAGAATAATCTACCGGCCCCCTGATCATGAGATCGGGCCCCAAGAGAAGGAAGTGTTTTTCTACTTTACAGGTATGTTATGTTTTATTGTATTACAGTTTTGTAGCTTTCATATTACCGTTTTTACCCTATATATTGGGACAGCAACAAATAATTAATTTTTTTTGCTGTCCAAATACAAATTATTTTAAAAATATTTTTTTTTGCTGAAAATACAGTTATTTTGCTATGTTTATGCACTGTATATAGTATCGTACACTCTTGTTAACTTTTCAACTAAAAAAAACATAAAAACAATTAATTAAATAATTAGATAAATGAAAAATAACAAACCTGTTTGTGTTGTGTTGAATAACAACGTTTCCATTTTTTTCATCTCTTAAATTTCTAGGAATAGTTGGTGATGGTGTTCCATTGGAAATCTTATTTTAAATTTAAAAATACAAAATCTGTTTTATAGTTTACAAAATTGGGTTTAATACCATTTTCAACACTAGATGTTATATATGGCATATCCAATTTTATTGGTAGAGGACAAGAAATCGGAGAAGAACCACTATTCTGGCAATATTTCTCAAATAATGTTTTTGAATTGAGTTAACCCTTTACTCTATAGATACCACACTATAGATATCACAGTAGGTCTTTGAAAACAGTGCAGAAAGAGTTCAGATTGCTATCTAACGAGCAATCTGAACACTACCTGCACTATTTTCCACTCTGTCAGTTAATATATACATAATTCACCAAATAATTCAAAAGCCTTCTGTATTAGAGGTGTCCAAAGGCGTCTATATTAGAGGTGTCCAAACACGTCTATATTAGAGGTGTCCAAAGCCGTCTATATTAGAGGTGTCCAAACGCATCTATATTAGAGGTGTCCAAAGCCATCTATATTAGAGATGTCCAAAGCCTTCTATAATAGTGGTGTCCAAAGCCGTCTATATTAGAGGTGTCCAAAGGCGTCTATATTAGAGGTGTACAAAGCCGTCTATATTAAAGACGTCAATATTAGAGGTGTCCAAAGATGTCTTTATTAGAGGTGTCCAAACGCGTCTATATTAGAGGTGTCCAAACGCGTCTATATTAGAGGTGTCCAAATGCGTCTATATGAAGTAAAGGGTTAAGCTCAAACCCAAGACCTTTGTATTGAGAGATAAAGTGGTTATTAGACAACAGTATCTTAGGCCACTCGGGGCCCAGGAGGACCCAGTTTACAAGAAAGAAAGTATCAATCACCATCTGATTCACACATAGTAATGGTGTTCAGCATTGGTTATCGAGTAGAGAATCATGCAGAACAAAATGTCTTATAATCCACCTCCATTCATACCACATTGATGTGAAGAAATAATATCAGAGCAGAGTAAGTTTAGATAATTACCATGTTCCTACACAAATTATGTTTTAACAAAACATTCTCACCCTTCAGTATCTGATGGACTGGATGACAGCACTCCAGAAGAACACAAGTTCTCATTTCATCTGGTGCCAGTGAATGACAAGCCCCCTCGCTTCACACTTCCCATTCCCACATTGCACGTGTCACAGGGAGGAAGTGTTCCCATAAGTCGATCTTTATTGGAAGTGATGGATGAAGACACGCCCCTGTCAGAGCTGTCGATGATGCTGACCAGAGAACCACACAATGGTAGACTGGAGAAGGTACACAAAGGACTGAAGGCATCTCTCAGACAGGGTAAATATTAAAATCTGAACAATATTTGCGCTGTGGTTCAGCATTTGACAAATTTTCGTTTTGTCCTTGAACAAACCCAGATCAGTGATTAACATGGCCACTGATAGAAGCAGTCTCTATGCTAAACAAACAAGGTCAAAGAACAGAGGTGACAGTTGTTTGTTATAAGTGAACTATTCATTACTATGTGTATATAGTTTAAGCCTTTGCAGAGAATGAAGAAAGCTCAGAAATGGGGATTTGGAATGTGTTTCTTATAACTGCATAATAAAGCAGATTAAAATATAGCAGTGTATCTTTTTTGTACAATAGACTGATTTACTTATGCATATATGTCTATAATTTACAGGAGCATATTCACCTATGATGTGTATATGCCTATATTTTATAGGAGACATATTCACCTATGATGCATATATGTATATATTTTATAGGAGACATATTCACCTATAGTGAGGTAGAACAGAACGTGTTCCAGTATCAGCATGATGGATCGGCAGGGTTGTATGATACAATGCAGTTGTCTGTGAGCGATGGAGACCACACCACAACAGCATCTGTAGATGTTACAGTGATGCGGGTAGACAAATCATCCCCATACATGCTCCCATCTGCCACGTGTAGGCTTGTGGTCACTGAAGGTATACAATCTTAGATGAAATTTTGTTTTAAAAAAAAAAAGTCATAGAACACAAATTTTGTGTCACAATAGCTTGTATCACGACCGCTACAGTCCTGCTGACAAGACCTTTGGACTTGGAAATATCACAGATTTTGGTCTGAAATGTTACCCAGTACAGATATCGTGTAAATGCTTGTCATGATTTATTAACCAATTCTGAAAGGGATTCTGGTATATCTGCGGAGCGCATGGTCGAGAGGTGAAACATCAGACTCAGGATTGGAGGGTCGTGGGTTCTATCCTCACCCCACGGCTACCAGTATGTGTGGTGTCCTGGAGATAGACACCGGTTCTACCCATGAACCTTTTAGTGTGTTGCAATAACTTGTTTCACAACCAAAATAAATTAATAATATATTTTTCTTCAGATAAAAACTGGTTTGTGTGTGAAAAGATTAATGATATAAGAAAATAACAGTGCTGAATGAATTATCATGATATCAGTAATATATAAGATGTAGTATAATTACGTACTGCGGCATGTTTTTACAGGCACAGCAGAGGTCATTCACCGGGACATTCTCTCTTTCGCTGACAGCGATGACACAGATGATCAGCTAAGAATACAACTTGGCACAGAGACATTGCACGGCAAACTGCTACTTAGGAACAAACAAGTCATGTACGGTGACGTTTTTACACAGGCAGATATCAACAATAGGCACCTAAGGTATAAACCTTTTTATTTTAAGAATATCATAACTGTGGGTTCAATAGTGATATTACACTTATATAAAGAAATATGGAGCACATGGTCCAGTGGTAGGCACTGAATCCATGATCGGAGGGTCATGAGTTCAATCCTCCGCCACGGCTATGTGTGGTTTCCTTGAGCAAGGAACTTTTCCGCATATGCTTAGTACTGGTTCTAACCAGCAAGACTTTGAGCTTGATTTGCCTAAGTTGTAAGAACTTGTTTTACAATCGAAGTAAAATAAATAAGTTAAAACTAATAAAAAAATATGTCATGAGTTTTTATTACACTCCTGCGCTGTAAACTATGCTTCATAGTAGTTTATTATTTATATCCTCAACAGTAATCCAACCAATGCAATCTTTGACTGAATGATTTTTCAAATACATGGTTGGATTTTTGTTTTAGTTTAATAAATGTCTATATATTACAGTTTTATATAATAGTAAACATGAATTACTTCCTTTTAATGACAGTTTCCTTGCCGACTCGGAGATTGGTCAGAGGTCTGTAACAGAGATCCTGATGTTCAATGTGACAGACTCCAGCAGAAATATACTGCCTGGCCAGACACTTACTGTGCTTATTGAACCCGATAATAACCAACCACCTAGGGTCAAGGTCACACAGGGTATCAAGGTCAGTATAGTCTTAATTTGATATTCTGAATAAAAAACATTGTGATTGAGGTTAGATTGTAATATAAAATGATCCAGTGACATAAATGTGATTTTTAACAAATCTGATTGGAAATGATAGTTTTATAATTGTGAGTCATAGACAGACCTAAATGTTATAAAGGGTTTCTCAAGTGGACTTTTCTAACAAGACCTCAGTGTACATGTATGTGATAAAAACATGACTAACAGGTGCTTATGTCCTCTACTAGAACTTTGATGATCACTTGAAATCTCTTTTTAAAAAACAAAAACTATTAATAGTTTACAAGAATGGGGTTGAACGCCATTTTTAACACATGGCGGTTATATATTTGGTGTATCTGGTTTAATTAGTGGAGGAAGACCTCATAGTGAACCTTAGTAGAAATACCGTCCTTCTGCAAGTAACTGGCAATCTGTCTTACATAAAGTGTTTGGACCAAGCTGGACTGGAATCCACAACCTCAGATTTGAGAGGTATGTGGTCATTAGATGACATCACCTTAGACCTCTCAGCCGTGGAGGACCCTATTTGTAGATAGAAATTATTGAAATACATCAAATATACTTTAATATGAAAGATATATCGCAAAAGTAGAAAGATATTTATTGTATGGCTTTAAGAGTTTAATGGGACAACCAATGCAGATACAGGCCGAACAAAAGCAAACTCAGAAATTAGGTAATGTTATGTTTAACAACATGTTAATGGCCTTGTTTCACATTTATAGGTAAAAGAGGGTGGACATGTGACGTTGACCACAAGTGACATCACAGTGACCGACCCTGATACGACAGAGAAGGACCTGGTTATTGTCGTGGAAACAAAACCAAGTTTTGGACTGATAAAGGACTATGCTCCAGGTAAGTTTGTACAACGTTCACATTAGGATATTTCATTTTAGCTGTCATTTTTAATTAACCTTTATTTTTTTTTAAAATATCTGTTTAAAGTATTGACAGGAGGTTCTATTTTAATAACTGATTTCTTATAAACCCAAGTAGTGGTGTAATTTGAAAACATTAATATCATGTCAAAAACAGTATGTTCCAAGTTTAAAATTTAAAATTCATGTCATTTTTTCCACAAGTTGAAGGTTCAGAGAAACTTGAAAACAGACTGGTCTCATCATTTCCTGTGGAAGATCTCACTTATGGTTATATAACCTACATACAGTCTGGTCATGAAGGCAAAGAACCAGTCAAGGATAGCTTTTTGTTTCACATTATGGATGGAAAAAACAGATCCCCTACATACAGATTCAATATATCAATAACAGTAAGTTGATACATTTGTTTTAAACTTATTTATTTTACATGGATTGTGAAACAAGTTCTTACAACTTAGACAAATCACACTTGATGTCTTCCTGGGTAGAACCAGTACTAAGCATATGCGGAAAAGGTGCCTTGTTTAAGAACACCACACATAGCTGGGGCGGATGATTGAACTTACGACCCAAAGATTCTGGCCCCGATGTTCTACCACTGGACCACGCACTCCATAAGTTGATAAACATGATCTAGTTTAGTTTCAAACTTAATATATACAGCTCATAACTATACCAGTGTGCTTTTTTAAGCATTTTTTAGAAAGCATTCCAGATGACTTTATATCGTCAAAATGACATACAATTTGATAACAATACTTAACATCTGTGGGAACTCAACATGACTCTGTTTGTGTTTCTAGCCTGTGAATGATGAGGCACCAAAGATAGTGACAGAACAGGCATTTGTGCAAGAAGGCCAGACAGTGATTATCACAAATGCCTCTGTGTATGTGACAGATCTCGATACACCCACATCACAACTTGTTTTTACCCTGAAGATTGCTCCAACTCATGGTAAGTTTAACCCTGAAGATTGGCCCAACTGATGGTAATTTTAACTTTGAAGATTGGCCCAACTCATGGTAAGTTTAACTCTGAAGATTGGCCCAACTCATGGTAAGTTTAACACTGAAGATTGGCCCAACTCATGGTAAGTTTAACTCTTAAGATTTCCCCAACTCATGGTATTAGTTTAACTCTTAAGATTGCCCCAACTCATGGTATTAGTTTAACTCTGAAGATTGCCCAAACTCATGGTAAGTTTAACTTTGAAATTTGCCCAAACCTATTGTAAGTCTAACTCTGAAAAATGTCTCACATATAGTAGATTGCACATGGTTACTTTTGTTGTGTGGAAGAAATACACTTCACATAGTTCTCCTTGCTCAGTAGTTGAAGAATTATCCTTTTAAATTCCATGTTCCGGGTACTGTATATTATATTTTATATTGTTTTGTTTTGTAAAAAAATACCACTGCCCATGATTACAAATCAGATTTCATATAACATTAAAAAGGTTTAAAAGCAAGTATTTGTCATCTGTATACTGACCATTTATTCATATTTTCCCCCCAGGATTGTTGCAGAGAAAGAGTAACATACCCAGGGAATCGGCAGTCGAGTTGAAGAAAGACGCTAAGTTTCTATATAAGGTAATTAATCAGAGAGAATATGCCTGAATCTTAACATTAACAATGTCTGTGTTATTCGTTTCATATAACACAGCTTCTCAATATGTGAAATATAGCACTATTTGGGATAGGGGAATGATCTCCACATTTGTAATCATTTTCAAGGTCTAAAGTTTGGTAGCATATTGTACAATGTTTACTGCAACAGAAAGAACATTATATGTTTGTGCAATGTCTGTGATTTGATACCACTTGGATACTCATGTAACATATAACAGAATGCTAACTGATGCCTAGTTTTGATTTATCATTGGTCATACTATTAATAGATTTATGCCAACACCCTCAATTATCAATACTTAAGTACTGCATCAAGTGTTTTGTTATGTCTTAGTTAAGATAGCTAGCAAATACTTTTGACATTTTCAGAATAGACCAGACCGACCTAAAAATAAAGTTGTCAAAGTGTAAAAATTACCAAGTTACTCACTCTGTGCCTTTGCTCTGTGTTGTTATTTCTGATCTTTTGGGATCATCAAGCTTTTTAAGTGCGCAGACAGTAAAATGGACCTGGCTATCCTCGTGGTGGTCCATCACCGTTGGGCATGTTAATTTGTCAGTTGCTTCAGTAAATGTTATATGAAGTCACAGTGTAAGTGTTAAAGTACTATGAATTATGGGACAGGCTTAAAATTCCTGTTTTTTTCAGTGGGGTTTAAAACCCTTTACTTCATAAAGACGCCTTTGGACACCTCTAATATTGAAAGCATTAATTCACCACGTATCAGCAATGGGTGAATTATGTTTATATTAACTGACAGAGTGGAAAACGGTGCAGGAAGTGTTCAGATTGCTCGTTACGAGCAGTCTGAACTCTTCCTGCACTGTTTTCAATGGCCTTCTGTGATTGGTGCGGGAAAACCCGTATCTATGGAATAAAGGGTTAACAGACCTGATTCGGGAGATAACAGGAACTGGGATAAACTATTTAGTGCGGCTACAATAACACCTAAACTGGTATTATTGGGCAAAGGGGGTATTGGTGGTTTGAAGAACAGGTTTGATAAAACCCAAGTCTCCTATTTGGTGGTTCTAAAGAATGTTTTTATCAAATATTAGTCGACCCTGTATCGTATATTGTATGAGCTTTGCTATATTTCAGGATATCCTTGATGAATTAATCTCATATGTCCATGATGGTACGGAAGTCAGCATGGATTCATTCTCTTTGCATCTCACTGATGGGAGGTTTAATGTCACAGGTCGGATCAGCATAATCATCGGTCTTGTCAACGATGAAACTCCGAGGGTGACTATAAACACGGGACTTCGAGTACAATCAGGTGGGTTCATGCTTATATGGAAATGTACATTAAGTCAAGTTACCATCTGCAATTAACGCTTAGTTAATTTATTTTAGCTCGATTGTGAAGAAAGTTCAGAGTTTTTATGAACCTCTCCCGAGTTTGCTTCCTGGGTAAAACCAAAACTGAATTTTTTTTTTTTTTTTTTAGAGACATTGTGTCAAGCTGAAGCTTGAACCTGCAATCTCTGGTTTGAGCGGCCAACATTCTATTCACTACATTGATTCCCACCTGATTTGATTATTACATAACTTTTTGTACATGTGTGGAAATCTCACGATAAACTTGGTCTGGAATGTTTGCCGCATTTGGTTTTCTTAAAACCTATTGTACAGGTTTTAAACAAATTTCACCGTTATTATAAAGTTTTGATACAATCAGTTGTGACTTTATACATTATTTAATTTCTGCATGAGTAATTTTCAATAGTCATTGTGACCTATCAAGTTTGTTGCTACGTGTAAAAAAGCTGGTCAGACCAGTTCTGGATAATTTCTGTTGGCAGAGTAAATTTTTCACTTGTTTGTTGGAAAATGTATGTATTAAAATGATCCAGTTATGAATGTCAAAAGGCGTCTATATTACCGGGGGTAGGTGTCCAATGGCGTATCTATGGAGTAAAGCGTTAAATGCCTCCAGCACTGGGTCCTTCTTGACCAAGCAGTCTATAAGACATTGTTGTCTAACTACCTCTTACCTCTCACCACTGAGAATGTGGATTTCAGCAAGCTAGTTTCTTGTGGAAGGTTTTACTACAATTCACTCTGATATCTTTCTCCATCAATAAAGCTGGTTATGCCATAAATAACCTGTCATGTGTTGAGAATGATGTTAAACCCCATTAAAAAAAGAAATGCTAGCAAATATCAGAAAATGCTGAGCCAGAATGTTTGAGCACTCAAAACAGCAAATGTAGATATTAACATAACAGAATTGCAAAATATCTTAAATTACTTAATGAATATTTTGAAAAAAATGTATTTGCAAGTTGGAAGTTATTTGACTTTTGAAGAAAAGTTTGTAACCCAGATCACCACATTCACCAAAGTAATATCTATATATATGACATAAAATTACAGATTCTACCACAACAATTTCACCCAAGGATCTGAGATCCACTGATGTGGATTCTGATGATGAAAAGCTGATCTACACGTTGACGATGGATCCGAAAATCGGTGCTTTATATACCCTGGTCAATCAACGGCAGACTGTAGTGACAGCACGGGGACCCGTACGCTCATTTACACAGACGGATATTAATAATGGTGAGGCCTTTAAACACTGGATTATGAGTTATGGTGTCATTAGAACTGTTTTAGTCCTTAATTAATGCATAATATGTACATGTAGATATGAAAGTATATCTAATAATATGATCGAAGTCGTGAAACAGGGAACGAAACTAGAAATAAACTACATAGTATTTAAAATTGAATTTTTACAATACACACAATTACAGTATCAATACAGTATATTTTAATTGAGAATACATTATGCCGAGGTTTCTTTATTTCATTTTTCTTCTCTTGCCCACTTGCACTTTGTTTATCCACACAAATACCCAACCCACACACAAAGTGTAGGTTGTTCTAATAACAGAGGTTCATGGTTGGATGAGTGTCTCAAAATAAGGTAAAAATGAAAACAGTCATTAGGTTGTAATATGTTACTGTCTGTATACCCATAACCTGATATGTTCAACAATCAAGATGTCATTGTTTTTTTTTCTGAATTTCAAGAAAAGAACATGTGTGTTTTATTTTCAGGAAATGTTAAGTACAGGCATACACGAGGGGAGACAACTGGGAATGTCTTGTTCAAGTTTACAGTGTCAGACCCTGAGGGAAATGATCTTATAGACCAGGATTTCTATATAACAATTCTTGGTAAGTTTCATTGTTCATCCTGGGTGCATACATTACTTGATGAGTGTTATGAAGTTTTCACACAAAGAATTTCACTGTATTTGTGTCAATTGGATTGATTGATTGAGTATTTAGCATCATTTTTATGCCATCGAGGGCTTACAAAAGATCAGTTAGCCTGAATGGTTAACCAATACTCAAGCACAACCCATCTCTTCAAGTAACTGTTAACTTTACAACTTTAACCAGGGATGAGAGATGAAAGATAATGAGCAACAATGTCATATATCAATCATCATGGAGACTGTGTCTGGGCGGGGATTCGAACTCACAGCCCCTGGATTGCTAGTCATGACTTGCTGTTTATTGCTCACGAGTCAAGTGAGACAAAGGGTACCTGACCTGCCCGTATTAGTAAAAAATTTCAAAATCTGGTATACTCATTGCTAAGTCAATTGGTTCCAGTTACACTAAATATCTCAACTTGAGTTTTCCTCATCTCAATTTTTTTGAAATGCTGTAACTTCATTTACATTAATTAATTATTATCTTATTTCTTTAATCGGTTGATGTGTTTATCACAGAGGACAGATTCCCGCCCCGTGAACTATCTAACAAGGAATTGATAGTGGAGGAGGGAGGAAGTATGACCATCACGACAGAGTGCCTGTCTTTCACAGATGATGATTCAGTGACTGGGATGCTCCAGTACATGCTGATAGATGCTCCTCAGCTGGGACATCTCGAGCTGAGTAGAAAACCAGGTAAGTTGTGACACTGTCGGACAGTTTGTAATGTTAGCAGCATACAAGCTCTGACATCTAGAGCTGAGTGGAAACCAGGTAAGTTGTGACACTGTCGGACAGTTTGTAATGTTAGCAGCATACAAGCTCTGACATCTAGAGCTGCATAGAAAACCAGATAAGTTGTGTCACTGTCGAACAGTTTGTAATGTTAGCTGCATACAAGCTCTGGCATCTAGAGCTGAGTAGAAAACCAGGTAAGTTGTGACACTTTCTGACAGTTTGTAATGTTAGCAGCATACAAGCTCTGACATCTAGAGCTGAGTAGAAAACCAGGTAAGTTGTGACACTGTCGGACAGTTTGTAATGTTAGTAGCATACAAGCTGTTAGCAGCATACAAGCTCTGACATCTAGAGCTGAGTAGAAAACCAGGTTAGTTGTGACACTGTCGGACAGTTTGTAATGTTAGCAACATACAAGCTCTGACATCTAGAGCTGAGTAGAAAACCAGGTAAGTTGTGTCACTGTCGGACAGTTTGTAATGTAAGCAACATACAAGCTCTGACATCTAGATCTGAGTAGAAAACCAGGTAAGTTGTGACACTGTCGGACAGTTTGTAATGTTAGCAGCATACAAGCTCTGGCATCTAGAGCTGCGTAGAAAACCAGGTAAGTTGTGACACTGTCGGACAGTTTGTAATGTTAGCAGCATACAAGCTCTGACATCTAGATCTGAGTAGAAAACCAGGTAAGTTGTGACACTGTCGGACAGTTTGTAATGTTAGCAGCATACAAGCTCTGGCATCTAGAGCTGCGTAGAAAACCAGGTAAGTTGTGTCACTTTCGGACAGTTTGTAATGTAAGCTGCATACAAGCTCAGGCATCTAGGGCTGAGTAGAAAACTAGGTAAGTTGTGTCACTGTTGGACAGTTTGTAATGTTAGAAGCATACAAGCTCTGGCATCTAGAGCTGAGTAGAAAACCAGGTAAGTTGTGACACTGTCGGACAGTTTGTAATGTTAGCAGCATACAAGCTCTGACATCTAGAGCTCAGTAGAAAACCAGGTAAGTTGTGTCACTGTTGAACAGTTTGTAGTATTAGAAGCATACAAGTTCAAATATCTAGAGTTGAGTATAAAAAACAGCTGATACTGTCGGACAGAGTGTAATGTAAGGAGCATGCAAATCCAGATGTCTAGAGCTGAGTATGCCTTCTTCAGAGCTTGTATTATATCTACTGGAATGGGAACCATATATAAGTTTAACATTCCCTGCAGTTTGATACTATTGTTTTGATCACGAGAGATGACAAACAGATGTTAATGTCATTTTACTTAAGAATTTATTCAAGGTAAAGAGGAAAAGTACTGTGTATTTCTAATGATCATTCCAAACATAATCTATGCAGTTTTACTCAATATATTACTACAATATCTGAGATTATATTTAGGTACACCAATATTATGACAGGTATACTTGCCCTAATTACAGGTGTGCCAGTATCTGAGTTTACCCAGGCTGACATTGCAGCAAACAGCGTCATGTACGTCCACACAAGTCCTAAAGAGGTTCATTTGGACAGCTTTAGATTTTCTGTGTCAGATGGCAGCAATGAGGTTACGCGCATGTTTACCATTCACATAAGCCCAGTAGATGATTCCATTCCCGTGGTGACCAGCAATGGATTGAGGGTACAGGAGGGGGTCAGGAAACTCATTACAGAGTTTGACTTAAAGGCAGTGGATGAAGATACTAAGGTTTGTATAGCTTAATTGAATTTTATCATGCCCCTGATACTGGAAGAATGATCACGGGGAATGAAATGTAACCCCTGTCCATTTCTCAGAGGTCAAATTAGTTTCCGATCAATAACTTCTGAGAGGGTCTACATATTTATTTGATTTTTACGTTTGTTGCTATATAAGTATAAGATACAGATCAAATTAACTTTTTGTCAATGTTGGTCATATTTTACAGAAGCTATGGCCCCTTTTTTACTTAAGTTTTGGTAAAATTTACTAACATTTGCGTCCCATGGACACATTTCTAATTAAATTATCAATTTTGAAAAGAAACCTTATGTGTTGATGGATATGTCACAGATTAACAGTACATGTATAAACATGATACAAATACTATTTTGAGAGCCATTGCTTCTCGGAAGTTGGAAGAAAGCAGAAGCAGAATGTGATGTTGCAGACAACAAAGTAGAAACTACATGTACATGTCATATTATAAACATGTATACCAGATAATATTAATGAAGTGCATATATAAGGTATATCATATACATAACAGAAATGTGTCTAATTTTAAAAATAAAACATTTGTGAGTAAAAAAAATTTAATTCTTAATTTCAAAGATTCTGTATACTGATACATTTGAGTGTTTTATTATGTCTGTTACATGCAGTTGATGTTTTTTTTTCTTTAATCATTTTATTTCTTTTTGTAACCAGGAGGATTCCCTGATTTTCACTGTTGTCAAGACACCAGTCTATGGTAGTATAGAGCATCTGCAGGGTACAGAGTGGACTGGTACATCAATTTTCTCAATGACAGAGATCTACAACAACCATGTTAGCTACTTACATGATGGCAGTGAGTCAACGGAGGATAATTTCTCATTCAAAATGTCAGATGGCAGTAATGATAGATTTGCTATGATGCAGCCAGATGGACGTCAGTCAACTGTTCCCCAGTCTCAGGCTGAGGTAAGTGTTATATTTACCTACAAACTGGATCAACCAGGAAGCATAGGATGCAACCACAAACCAAATGTAGCAGTCTCGGTTTATGCTGACTGGAGAGACCAATTTGACTTCTGTTCATTGTGTTATATCAGTAGAGAAATACTGACTTTATTTCAGAGGTTCCCCAGTAGTACTCATTGATTAGCTCCAAATTGTTAGTTTGCCTAGTGGGTTGTAACATATTATTTAGTACTCAGCCAATGACATCACTGGTTCTCATGCATATGTATCCAGGAGTTCCAGTTGAGGATACTAACATTTTTTGTTCTGGGAGAAATCTGTTGACTGTGTAAGAAATTATTTTTTATAGTTTTCTTTATATTCATTAGTTTATACTAATTCATTTAGCTCAGTTGCGAAGAAAAGGTCAGAGCTTATATAAACCACCCTCATGTCTGCTTTCTGGGTAGAACCAGTACTTAGTGTTGTTTTTTGAAAGGCCTCAGTTGAAGTTTGGAATCAAACCAGTAACCTCTGGCATGAACAGCCATCACTTTGTCCGCTACTCTTACTTTTATTCAGGTAGCGTTGAATGAATTAAGATCTTTGACTCCTTTATATTTGTTTTCAGGACTTCCACATAGATATTCTACCCCTGGACGATGGAAGTCCGATCATCAACACCAATGTTGGACTACAATTCCTTGATGTGTCTGATGGGCTGATGGCCAACATCATTACCTCGCACGAGTTGCAGGCAACAGATGAGGATACTAAGGCAAATAAACTGAAGTTTGTTGTGAGGACAGCCCCACAGTATGGGAGGATAGAAAAGACAAATAGACCTGGAAACGATATTGTATCTTTTACACAGGGTTAGTGATTCAGTTTTTCTGGTATTTTTGTTTGATTAAAGTTTAATTATAGGCATTTATATTACCTGCTGATGTGGTATTTTATAATTTCTTATAAATATATTGATATCACACTTTGGTAATATTTGTATTTATAAATTGAATTTCTATTTGTCTCCATATGTAGTTCTGTAAAGATGAGAAATAGTCATCTAGATTTAGAGTCAATAGTTCCTTAAACACTGATTTCTGTTCATTTAAAAGATATAATATGTACTACCTACCTAGATAGTTGTAGAGAGTCAGACCCAGGATCGAAGGATTGTAAATTCAATCCTCCGCCACAGCTATGTGTAGTTTCATTGACCAGTTACTTTATGCACATATGCTTTGTACTGGTACTTTCCAGGAAGGCTTGGAGCATGATTTGTCAAGTTGAAAGAAAATTGTTTCTCAATAGATGTAAAATAAATAAGTTTAAAACAATGCAAAAACTTTTGGTTGCTTGCCATTGATTAGACATGCATACCTGGTACTGACTGCATTTTGCTCTCTGGTTTAATATTCTTGATAGATATTTATAGCAACAGCATTTGTTTTTTCTACAAAGTTAGAAATTTGTAAATGTAACTTGAAAATGTGATACAATTCACTGCTTTGTCACAAAAGTATCATCCATATAATTTTTTCATTACAGAGGATATAGACAATGGGATCATCAGGTACGTACTGACTGATCAGGGGTCATCATTCCAGGACAGCTTCACCTTTGACCTGTATGACAGCAAACCTAACCGTGTCCCTGGTAACATGTTTCACATCACGTGGTCAACCACAAGTTTTGAGCATCCGCTGATGAACATCACTGAAGGAACAGCCGGCGCCATCAGAGTACCTGTCAGGAGAATGGGGAATTTGAAACAGGTATGACTCTACATAGGTGCCTAATTGACCCAAGTTGTCAGACTTTAGATTCAGTTGAACTGAAACTGCCAATTTATACATGTATTTAAAAGTCCTATTAAACACGAACTGCAGTGGTGGTCTAGGGGGTAGAACGTCCGCCTTGCATGCAAAGGTCCGATTACTGGCTTAAAATTGTACTAGAAGCTTCCTGGCTTGATGCTCAGCATTTAGAGGATAGTTCTAGGTCTGGTCAGCCAGGTATTAGTATAATGTGACTGGATGGGATATCATACCATGTGTTTGCGGCATGATACTCCGGTATGGCAGCGCTTAGAATATTGTCTCAAGTAGACACCTTAATGATATCACTGAAAAATTGTTGAAAGCCATGCCATACACCATGTTAAACACCCATTATTTGAAAAAAGGTCTTTATTAGACATGGAAAAACAAAAAATATGCTATCCATTGATGAAAATAGTGTTAGTGCAAATTAAATGGATTTTTAATGAATTTAACAGATGAGATATTTTTGTATGTTTTGATCAATTGTGATGGTAAAATTTGTAGACATTTTGATCAACAACAATGTACATTTGTGTATGTAACTGATGTTTGCTCGTATGTGCTTATAGTTAAGCAGATGATATAATGCTGGTGTACAATATTTCAGTATTCTATCGTGACCTGCAGGACCAGTTCAGGCACAGCCACGTCCAGCGAGCAGGGATCCCGACCAGGACAACAAGACTTTGTGCAACATGTTGGACAGGTAATATACACGTATATTGACATGTGTCATTGACATTCAGAGAATGGTGAAGAAGTATTCAATGTTAACCTTATTCGTTTGTTGGTTAAGTAAAAAATTGATTTCTAATCAATAACTTCTGAAGTGGTAAAATATTGGTTTCCTATAGATAGTAGAGTGTTTGTGTTGACAGAGACATTTCTAGTTATTTTATATGTGACTGTGTTATTGAGACATGTTTATTGTTTTGTATTTTTATCAATAATTTTCTTGCATGTGGGCAGTGTTGTCAGAAAAGTATTCACATTTGTCAATGCAACAATTGTTTTAATCCCTGACTTAGCATTAAAAGTAAAAACAAAAAAATGATGGGTTTCTTCGCAATCAAGCTAAAATAAATTGGGATAAACTATTAAGGAATCTTGAAAATATTATGACAACATTATATTTGTGTTGACAGGTCCAGTTTGATGAGTGGCAAGACACCAAGATGTGCACAATCATAATTAATGACGATTCTATATTTGAGGGACTGGAAACATTCTATGTGGAGTTGGTACAGCCCACATTCACTCTGCTGGGACCAATTGTCAAGACAACTGTCACCATTAGTGATGTGGAAGATGGTGAGATTTTTGTTATATGTTTCATTTTGGAATTCAATTTGAAATCTTTGGATATTCAAACTAATACATATGAAAAATGAAATATTGGGAGATTTTTATTAAATGTGTCTGCTATAGGAAAATATCTTACTATTAGCGAAGTATGAAGAAGGATATAATAAATCATTTCGAGATTTTGTTTAAAGTAAAATTATCATATGGCCATGTTGTTAAAACTTAATTGAGTTCTTGAAAGTTGTTTTTAAAGTTAAAAAATTAGACTTTAAGCAATGTTGTATAAGCAAAAGTTATTACCTAGATAATCCACAACTAAAGTTGGTGAAATAAAATGTCTTGATTGGGGCTGCTAATATTACTACATTTATTTTTATAATAAATAATAAGTGATACACTAAATAAATAAATCTATTCTGTGAATTGTTAGTATATTAGCATTATTAAGTAGATTATCAGGGATTCATGGGCTCGATCCTCTACCACAGCTATGGTGTTCTTGAGTAAAACACGTTACCCACATGTGCTTAGTACTGGTTCTACTCAGGAAGACTTTGAACATGATTTGTCTAAGTTTTAAGAACTTGTTTCACAATTGAGGTAAAATAAATTAGTTTGTAACAATAAAAAAGTAGATGAATGAGTTGGTAGTGTAGTGGATGTAGTGTTGGCTGCTCATGCCACCAAAGGTTGCAAGTTCGATCCCAAACTTTGATGTGATGCCTCTCCAGAAACAACACTCAGTACTGGTTCTACCCAGGAAGCTGACTCGAGAGCAGTTCATATAAGCTCTGTATTTTCTTCGCAATCAGGCTAAAATAAATCTGTATAAACTAAGTTTGTTTGCCTCTATTCCAGAGCCAGTTCTACAGTTCCAGGAGTCGACATACCATGTGAACGAGAGTGTTAGCTACCTGTCAGCTCCGATTGTAAGAACAGGTATGTCAATCCTGCAAAATATTGTTTTTCACATTTTAACATGCTATGTTGAATACCATTTAAAGGTTAAACTTAGAATGCAAAAACAAATTTTTGTAATTATAGATATTTCTCTGCGACATAAGTTTTATTTGGTCCTATAAATACTGAACTGTGCAATATGTTTATTTTTTTAAACCATACTAAACAATATAATGTAACTTTTGTTTTCTTTTGATATAAAGGTGATATAAGCAGTACAGTTTCAACAATATGTTTCACAAACACGTTGACGGCACGTGGCAGCCCTCTGGATCACCTAGATTCTGGATCTGACTACATCTCCCGCGGCAACTCTAACTCTTATAGAGTTGTCTTCCCATCTGGTGTCACAGTTGCAACATGTGATGTAAAGGTAAATCAGAAGTTTATGTTTTGAAGAAGAAATATTTAAAACTAACATTATTGAATCCTCCATGATTGAGTGGTTCAAGTGGGTCCTCTATGACAGAGTGGTCCACGTAGGTCCTCTATGATGGAATGGTCCACGTGGGTCCTCCATGACAGATGTCCACATGGGTCCTCCATGATAGAGTGGTCTACGTGGGTACTACATGACAGTGGTAGGGCATATGTGTCAAAGGACACATTTATAGTTGTCCCCCGCTTTGTGAAAAGCAGGAGACTAATTTGGGTTCTTCCATCACACTTTGGTTTCTGTGCAATAACTTAAGAATGCCGTAATCAAATTTTTTGAAATACTAATACAATATTTTTGATGACAAAACACAGGCTAAGTTTGATTTTCGGTCTTGTGACTTTTGGCATTGTAGAGTTGTGCTCCTTTAATTTGTTAAAAATCGTGATTTCCGTCCATCTGTCACATTTTTTCTGTTTTTTGTGCAATAACTTATACTTTAATACAATTATAACAAAAAACAGGCAATGTTCAATTTTAGGGGTTGTGTCATTTGTCACCCTACAGCTATGCTCCTTAGTTTGTGAACAATTGTATTTTTGGTGATTTCCATGCAATAAAGAATACCTAAATCAAATCTTTTGAAATAAGCGGGGGACTTAAATTCCCTGAATTTGCTTGTTCATCTTGCATTGAAATACTTCTTGCTGTAATATGATATTTGCTACCCTGACAGCATTTTCACTATGTTATAAACTGTGTAATACCAAAATGAATACTTCTATGGAGAACTTATTATACCATGGTTGACCTTATAAATTATATTTACCCAATTAGTTGATAGATGACAGCATCCATGAGGCATCAGAACAGTTTCAGCTGGAATTGTCTCTCCCTTCATACGGAGCAAGGCTGGGACCCATCTTTCGGGCAACTGTAGTAATTGATGGACCAAATGATGGTGAGTATGCTGTTGTCAAGGAGTATCACATGACTCCCCTGTTGACAATGGCACACACCCATGTAATGTTATGTTTTACATAGAAACTAGTGCTCTGCATATATGTATGATATTCTTAAACACTACTGGTGTATATATATATATAATATATATTTTTTAAATAGTGATGGAGAAATATTAAAACATTAAGTAAAAAATAGACCAACTCAAAATTCATTAAACTTTTAAACACTATGCCAGCCATTGGACCTAAGCCTTTAAAACATTTGTTTTCATGCTTATGTGAGACCTAGTTGGTGAAATTGACATCTTGACCTATAAAATGCATTCTCTGATACATTTTATATCTAATTATGTTTATATATCTAACTATGAAATTTTGAAATTTTTAAAAAAAAATGGTTTTGTTTCAGAATCGCTGATTTACTTCTCACAATCTTCGTATCTTTTTGATGAGAATGCTGGTACTGTCAATATTGAGATTTTGCGTGAAGGTACGGATCTATCCCACAGTTCCACAGTGTGGTGTGCTACACGTCTGTCTTCTCCCCCATCTGCAGCTTCTGGTCAGGATTATGTCCCAAGCTCAAGTCAGATTACCTTCGGACCAGGACAGACTTCACAGGTAACTTTGACAAATTTTGATTCAAATAATCTAACATAAACATAATATGGCGACAATAAAATTTTCAAATGTAACAAATGTTTAATAACAAAGTACCAATACCATAATATCTGTATAAATGCATAACCGTTTAAAATACTATGTAACAATAATAACTAAAAAGCTCTATCTAATATAATTTAAGATAAACTGTGTCATTGATATTTGATATGTCATGGAGAAGACATCAGTGACTATTTTATTACTCGCTACAAAGAACAGAATTTTGTTTCTCTAAAGCGTCATATATATGCATGTATATAATAAATCTGATTCCATTATAGTAGTTTAATTTTTTAATATAAAATGAAGTTACAAGTTTGTTTTTGATAACATGTGGGTGCATTATAGAAATATCAATTATTTATTTTAACTTCACATGAATGGTTTATGAATTATATGATTTTAAATTATTTAGCTAGCCAAGTTCATGTACAAATTTTAGTCAGACCTGTATTAAGCAGCAAGTCAAGGGAAGGAGCAAAAGTGGCCTCTTAAAGACACGTTGTTGCTTAATACAGGTTTATTTGCTCAGAAAGCAAATAAATTGGAATTAACAAATGTGGCTGCTTGATATAGGTGACGCTTACACAGGTTTGACTGTACTTTAATTATTTGCAGAGATGTCAGTTAACTATACTGGATGATGATCTTAACCCCCGTGTAGAGGGTAACGAGACATTCACAGTGTTCCTGAGCTCAGCGATCAGTAGCAATCTGATACAGCCATACGTTGCCAAGGTGTACATACAGGACACACATCTAGATGGTATGTTTTACCTTTCGGTATGATTATACATGCCTGATAATGAAATTTCGTGAATATTGGTGGTCTAGTGTTAGAGCATTTGCCTAGCATGTGGATGGTCATGGGTCTGATCTCCAGCAGGGTCATGTAGTGGGAGTATCCTTGTCCTAGGAACACAATTTTTCATCTGAATTATGCAGGATAAAACTGCAAATAGTTATCTGTTACATGTAGCTCTCAATGGCATAAAAATGATGCTAAATATTCAAACAAACCTGAAATATCTTGATGTAATACCATAATTTTTATTTGCAAAACTTTAAAAGTTGCATGTGAACTTTTAAAAATACATCAGTCAACTATTTTAATTTGAAACCATTGCAATGAATCTGTTTTATGGTATGTCTAATTCTCACCATTGATTTAAAGTTGCATTTTCTTATTTCTGATATGGTTATATTTAACAGAAAGCATTTATGTATTATGTCACTTTCAAGATTTGAACCCACTGCCCCTGCGATGTCAGTGCCTAACACAATAATGACGATGTTTCTACTGATTAGAATTTATATATAATTATATATTAATTTTGAAAGACGTAATGATCCTATCTTTCTTTGAAAATATATTTTCCTGTAAAAATCAACGATTCCGATGCTGAAGTATTTCCGTTTGTTCCACTAGAGGTAGCTATTATTACATGACTTTTCACATCTGTTTTTACAGTACCTTTCATGAGCTTTGAGGCCGACACGTACACAGTGGATGAGGATCAAAAGAGTATCAGCATACCTGTATACAGGTCTGGCGACACGAGTTTCCAGTCCTCTGTCGTATGTTACACACGACAAGACACCGCTGAAGTGATGATGGACTATGAAGAACGAAGTCTATCTGAGGCATCAAGGATCATATTCATGTCTGGAGAAAAGGTAAAGGATATAGGAAATGTTAGTAGTATACATAAAGTACATTTTATATGAAAAGATGTTTTGATATTTTAAGGCTCGTTTTTTTCTTCCCCATACATCCTCCCCCATGCCGACATCTCTTGGCACCCTCTTTTGTTCACTTTATTCTGATATCTTGCAGATCCACAGCTGCAAAAAAGAAAAACTTTCATATACATGTGTATCTATGTGAAAATATTTTATGTATTTGATATTTATAGGTGAAGAACTGTTCTGTTGGTATTGTTGACGATGATGTCTATGAGGACGATGAGATATTCTACCTTAAACTCTCCCGACCCCAGGGAACGGAGGATTGTGAGGCAAGACTTGGGGATAGCAACTCTACCAAGATTACCATCACCAACATAAATGATGGTAAAATATTTACCAAACTGTTAATGTTTAGATGGATGAAATAAAGTCTCTGTAATCCAATCAAACGATTATTTTATGTCATGTGATGTACAAAAAACATTAAAAGTTGTCTAATAATGGAGGATCAGTATGATGCAATAAAATCATAATGCAAAACTAAAACATATTCAGATTGCAAATTGAAAACTTTAAAAACTTTCATATCTATTATCCATTTCATTAAAAGTTTACCGGTAGTTTTGAATATATATATTGTTATGGTTTTATTTTTAGTTATTTCTATGTCACTGTTATCAAATTTGCTGCCAACTGTTTAAAAATTTGCATAATTAGTTTAACATGCAGTTCACACAAAAAAACACATGTACTTGTATGTGTTCCTTTGCAAAAATGTTCATTTTCCTGTTTTGCAGTGCCAACTGTACAGTTTGAAAAAGCAGCTTATAGTATCCCTGAGCCAAATTCAAAAGATCAGATCGCTAAGGTGACAGTAAAGGTCATTAGGTCAGGTGATGTTTCCAAGGCAGCCAATGTGAGATGTAGCACTAGGGATGGTTCGGCCATGTCTGGTACAGACTACAACCCCAAAAGTCAAGTTCTCCAATTTGTGCAGGGTAAGTTTTGTGTGAATCTTTTTTATACGTAGGTTAACATGTAGAATTTGTACTGGAATTTGTAAATTGGTGAGCTTCATTCTTTATTATCAGATATATTACAGATACATTGTTGTAACCTTTTTTGCTTGTTTTAAAGATTCTTCTCAGAAACTACTACCAGTAGTTGAATTTTGCTGAAATGTTCACAGAACCATTATCTGGTCAAAGAAAGTAAGGCTTGTTCAAATGGCGGGATTTTATACCCACAGGAAGAGCCCCAGAAGGTTTAAATTGTGAATTACTGACTTTTTAAACATTTTCCCAAGAATTTGATTTTTTTAGATACGTGTAAAAATGTTGTATGTTACAGGTGTGAGGTCTCTAGATTTTCCCGTTGACATCCTCTATAATAGTGACATAGAATGGCATGAGACATTCAGCATCATGTTGGGCCCAGGGGAACCAGTTGGTGCAGAACTGGGTTCTGTACCAATGGCAACTATAACCATACTTGACAATGATGTATCAGGAAGTCTGGTTTTACCCACCCCACCAATGGTAAGTTTATTTTTCTAGGAGCAGTTTATAGCACTTGTCAGTTACACACATCTGCACACAGGTGAAAATGCCCCACATTATTTTCATATGGTTTTCATTGATGTCCCTCAAATTTTGCAACACACTTTTTAATCAAATGTCCCTTAAAATTCTCCAATCTGCCTAAAAAGTCTCATTATATGGGGGACAAATTCAAAGTGTGTTATAAAACACTGTTTTCATGTGTTAATTATCTGAATATTACATGTATATGAATTAATATGCATCATTTTGTCAGGAATAAAGTTGTGTATGATAATAATATGAAAACTTCTTTTTATAACTTGAAGAGAAAATTATTAATATCGCTCATCAAAAAGTGTTTAACTGTAAAATTATTTATGCCAATTTTCAATAATAAAATAAAAGACATACAACGCAATATAACAATTAGTAGTAACTGCAGTAATGTATTATATGTCTCCGTAGTAAGTGTTTGTATATGAAAATAAAGTGAAGGTTTGAAAAAGATTAAAAAGCATTGACTTACTTGTAATAAGCATTGTTGGTATATATGTAAACATCACTATTTTCAGGTTGTATCATTGCTTAAGTATGACGATGCAGCCTCCGGTGAGAGGGTTGATCCGTCTCCGGGGTATCCGCTTGTCTGTATCACGGTAAGATGCTTTTATGTGTTATCTCTTGTTTCCTGAATTATTATATTTATTATTAGGATTTATCTTCAAAAAATGTTTTGCTGAAGTGTACTTTATGTGCAGTATGATTTTGGGTTAAATAAATTTATGAAACTTTAATCCAATGAATTGTGATTTATAGTGAACAGTCAACATCTGCCAGCTACCATGCAGTAATTTTAGTTTCCATTTTTGTTATTGAGTGTGTTTTTTTTATGAAGCATATAGAATTATATTATGAAATATTCAGTATACGTTGAAAAGACATTTCATGCAAAATACAAATGCAATTAGGATTTTACAAATTACGACATTGACCATAATGCATCTGTTTTAATTTTCAGCCATGTGACATCCACCATCCGTCATACACCATGACTCACACATTATGTGAAGAATCCAACATCAATCAAACTGCCATGTACTATCGCTGGGAGATTGCCGTGCCTGACAGTGTGGGGTCAAGGCCACCATTTGTTGAAGTCTCCTATAACACTCTGTTTACTAGTGTCAATGTCATGGTCCTGGACAGCATTTACTTCCGTCCCAGTTTCAAGGTCCGCTGCATAGCTCAACCAATCGATGACAAGGGTAACCCTGGGATACCGTTGAAGAGTAATCCAGTTACAATTGGTCGAGACAATGGGATATGTAAAGCACCTGTCTTCTCAGGATTACCGTACAGTTACCAAGCTCAGTCTTTCGTAGCTAAATTAGATTACGTAGGGACCGAGGACCCCAAACACCCAAATACAATTCATATCTCAATTCAGGTGCCGCACCAAGATGGCATGTTGCCGCTTATTTCAACATTTCCCATCAACAATTTGAGATTTGTTCTCTCAGAGCCAGTTTACAGACAGCAGCACATCTGTTCCAATATCATCACACCAAAAGAACGGGCTCAGATCTTGGATTCCGGATTCCTGCAGGCAGGTTCTGAGCATCCACAGACTTTGTCTCCGGGATTCGACTTTCCCTACCAGTTTGATAATAGACTGAGAGAAAACAAGACGCTTCTTTTATACAAGCATCTAAACTTGAAGACATGCGTGTGGACATTTGATGCATGGTATCACATGACAGATTTGGTAGATATGTGTGGTGGTCGAGCAATCTCTGATTTCAAAGTGGCAGACGGGGGTCAGACATACCTGACCGTGAGAGTTCCGTTGTATGTGTCCTACCTGTATGCCACAGCACCAGTAGGTAGGTAACAGTTTTCTAGTTTGTTAAGTTGATATTGTTATTACAGACAGGTAGTTTTGTCGGAACTCATTAAAAAATGACAAATCTTTAATTTTCTTCAGAAAAGTTTAGATTCAAAATATGCAGCAATTACCAGTATTACCAATTGGTTTTCATCTTCTGTACATGTTAAGATTAGTGATCCTAAATACAACTAAAACAATGTACAATGTAAATTGCTTATTTGTCAGTGGTCATAACAATTAAGTGAAATTTAGAACTCGCTATGTACATAATTGGATAGTCTGTGAGTTATGATGATGGTAGGGTAGGGGTGAGACACGATTTTGAACCAATGTGGGAAAGTAGATTACAGAATAAAAGAAAAGGCGTTAAAGGCAATTGCCACAGTCAGTGATTGTTTTAGAAAATATTTTGGCATGGTGGAACAGTTGAAATCAATAAATAAAAAAAAAACACAAAAAATCAATAATGTTTTATTTTGAATAAGTATATTTTGTGTATTCAGGCTGGGGCTCACTTGAGCACAGGACAGAGATGGAGTTTTCATTCTACTATGATACGGTTTTATGGAAATCTGGTTTGGAAACAGAAGGAGACCTTGGAGGGAAGTTACAGGTCATGCGCATACTTATAGGGGATGATGGTAAACTTGTAATTGACTTCAAAACTCAGGCAAAGTTTAGAGGTAAGACAACTTTCCACATTAATAAACGTTTTTAAGAAAATTCTAGTGTTATAATTGCATGTATACACTGTATTGTTTTACAAAGAATTGGAATAATAATTGATATACAAGTCTTTTGATAGTAGAAATATTATAAAGACTCACTGGCACTATGATTATTTGATTGATTGATTGATTGATTGATTGATTGATTGATTGATTGATTGATTGATTGATTGATTGATTGATTGATTGATTGATTGATTGATTAATTGATTGCCTTCAGTGGCAAAAAAAAAATGATATTGAATATTTAAACATTCATTTTATTTAAAAAATCTTCTGTTCCAGGTGTATATGTGCTGAAACATCATACTTTACCTGGGTACACCAGTCGTATTGTCTCTGATGACAAGGTCATATCATTTGACCTTGACCTTTTGTGGGGTCAGAATACATTTGATGGGCCTCATCAGCTGTGGAGAGCATCCAGTGACTACAGTATCAAGGTAAACTTATAGTTGAGTGACATGGAGTGAATATAACAAATACAGTGGCTATTATCTGGTGTTTTCCTTGACATTATACCTAAAGTTAACACATTTATAATTTTTTTATTAAAACACAATCTGTCATTTATACCAGTAATTTTAGTGAACATTATTATAGGATTCGCTACTCAGTATAGATATTGGCAGAGTTGTGCCCCCTTTTACTTTCAATTTTCCCATGATTATGCTCCCTTAAGGGTGAGTACATGTAGCTGCCATTTTTCTATCCATCTGCGGATTCATCCATTTGTCCAAACCAACACTTGGAACATGGATAGATGACAATACATGTACCGGTATGTTATAGAAGTGCAGAAGAACTTTTATGTTGAATAATGACAGATTTATCTCCCTTTTTGTACTTTGTTTACGATTAGTTTTGCTTGTCTGGATCTTGTTTAATAATATGGAAAGGAACCCAAGGGAACTTGGAACATATTCAGAAGGCTCTTTTTTGTTTTTTTTAATGCAAAAATATTTACTTTAGTTTTTCTTACAGCTGATATTTATAAACTTTCTTGTACTATATTTTAGTTAGATATTACAGAGTTTGTTATTTCTGTTATTTAGGACTACACAGGGGAGTATACAGTTGAGCTGATCCCTTGTACTGTCCAGTCCAACCAGGGCTACACCATACAGACACCCCTACCTTGTACAGCTCATCAACCACAGTGGTAAGTTTTGTAGTGCAGAGACCAGTTGGCTTAGTCAGTAGGGCGTCAGACTCGATCCAGGGGTTTCAAGTTTTAATCCTGCCTGGCCGCAGTCTCCATGTTGATTAATATACAAATATCAGTTTCTTGCGGAGATGGGCTATATGTTTGAGTACTGGTTAACCTTTCAGGATTCCAGGAAAGATGATCATCTGTAAGCCTTTGACAGCATTTGAATAACGCTAAATATTAAAAGAAAATTCATTGTATGGAGATATGAACTTTATTGGAACTATTGTAATACCATGGTAACACAGTAAGCTGACTATTAGATAAATCAATATGTGTATTACAATTAACACATGTATTTCTTTTGTCTCTTCTCACAGAGCCAAATATGTCATCATGGCATGGTTGTAAGTATAGCAATGGTTATTAGGTCAGAGTTTGAAGAAAACATCTTCTTGAAATCACTTGAAAATATCAATTAAGCAAAGTTGTTTTGTTTATTACTTATATCAATAATATGGCAGTATATTTTGGTTGGCATTCACTATGACTTATACCGGTATTTATCAAAATATCAAGTAAACAAATCTATCATATGATAACACATTGTGTATTGCCTTCAAAAGCTACAGAAGCTAACAACTGACAGCAAGCAACATTACACACAGCAAAGTGCAGCTTGAGGCAGCTTTAAGCTTATTTTGTGATTAACCTTTATTTATGGTACATCCTGCAGGTTCAAGGTACCTATAGCTTTCCAGCAAACCAATCGTCCAGTTCCCCTTGAGTACACCCTCAACACCCACTTCCAGCTGAGTAACAATGAACGCATGTTTATAGAGAACCCCTTCACGTCAGATATCGAAATGGATGATATGGACTCAAACGTGGCTTTCTCCAAAGGTATGTTATGATAGAAGTTTATTATATTCTTATCAGTTATATATTTTACAATGTTACAGCGATTGTGTGACTAGTTTTCATACCTTGGACATATCAGAATAATGCTCAAAAGCCTTCCTGGATAGAACTAGTGTAAATATTGGACTGTGTAATCAGCATAAATGCAAATAAAGTGTCTTACTCAAGAATAATGGGGGTCTAACGCCAGTTATAAATGGGGCGGAAGTCTAATGGATAGAGTGATGGCCGCTCATGGCAGAAGTTGCGGGTTCGATCCCCAGCTTGACCCAATGCCTCTCATAAATCAACACTCAGTACTGGTTCTAACCAGGAAGTGGACTCGACAGCGGTTCATATAAGCTCTGAGCTTTCATCGCAATCGAGCTAAAATAAATAAGTATAGACTAAGTAACTGGAAACTTTCTCACATAAAGTTTTTGGAGCGTTAGACCACTCAGCCACAGAGGACCCTTACTCGAGGATAAAGAAAGATGTAGAACCAGTATATACAGTATATACAGTAGAATTAGCATTTGCAGATAACATGTCTTGCTCAGAGACACATCATATGGTTGACGACCCCCTTATCCTGCATCCTGCTGGACCATGTTTAAATTTTGTCGTAAGTTGTCCATATGGTTTACATTGTAATCACATGCTATTTTAACAGATTTTTATTATATACATTTTTGAACTTATGACATGAACCAGATATTGTTGATAGGTGAATGAACTGTAAACATACAATATGTATAAGAATGTACAGGCTATACTATATTATAATTAACCGGAATAGATAATACACCAAAATCACCATCATCTTTCTATTACCTCATCTCCATTTTAATTATTTGTAGAAAATAAATATCACTGGAAAAGGCCATAATAGTTGTAAGCTATGGAAAATATAAATATAGCTCATAAAACATAAAAATTTGTATGATAGAAAATACTTACACATATAAGAAGGTACTGAATTACACTATTTGTCTACCCCAGGTGAGAAGATATTTGGACGTGTACTGTGGAGTCCAGAACAAGATTTGAAGGAAGCATACACTTTGGCTATAGAAAAAGTTTTCATATGTACAGGTTAGCTTGTAAGATATTCAACTGCTAGTTCTGATTTACAATTGATTGATTGTTGTTGTTGTTCTCAGCCTTCAGATATTCACATTAACTCTGTGGTACAAGTCTTGTAATTCACTGGTAATAACTAATTATAATGTATGTTGTATTGACAAAAAATAATTAATATACTGGACTGGATGTGATAAAAGCTATAATGCTTGATAATTGTCTATGTTTGACTGACTAATATACATGATTGATCAAGATTGAAAGATATGCTTGATTGACTAATATACTTGACTGATTAAGATTGAAAGCATGCTCGACTGATTATCTGGTATACAGTAATTGAAATCATCATTGATTGTCTGATTGAACATCATTGTTTGATTCTTAAGAGAATAATTTGATATTGTTAACTGAAATTGTTCACAGGTGTTTGCTGTTAGTTTTTGTTAAATATCTACTATGAAGGCAAGTTAGTAATTAATTATAATTCCCGAACTACTGCAGGTCGGGAAGGTCACATCCCAACATATGACCCCACGGGAAATGTGTATAACAATGGTCCCCAGTATGGATGCATACAGCCCGGACCAAACCTGAAGTACAGGTTTCTTATTCTGGTAAGTGGTTATATTCATTGTATAGTTGTGGGTGTTCATATATTGAAGTTATATGAAAACTGTGTATACAGGTAAATGGAATCTACCAGCGACAACTCTTTTTAAACTTACTATTTAACATATTTTAGTATCAAATGACAACAGATGAAAGTCTGATTTAAGATCCCATATTCGACCAACGTCGGATAACGCTGGTAATCCATTCCGATACTCTCCCAGGCTTCTCCACAGGCCATTTAAGCACCCCAGCACTTGACTATCAGAAATGGTATTCCCTAGTGCTTGAATTCTTTAAAATATTTTGCAAAGGCTTACTAATTCCTCAAAATAATTATTTTTTCTTTGCATATCTTTTCTCATTTTAAGGCGTAAAACGAAACATACTAGATATTATGAATTGTTTAATACAAGTTTTACTAGTGTATTATATTTCAATGAGTGCCCTGCACAGCACTTGAAAATGTGTTGTTGGTGTTGTTGCACTCTTACCCCAGTGCTTGCATTCCTTCCTGCGGAGAACCCTGTCTCCATTTATCACCCGTGGGATATTTCACTACCTTTCATTGTTTTTACTAAGCCATGATGCAACTATATGATTGGTTCCTTCACAATTTCATGAAGGGAACGTTATCCAATCACAACGCTAGTTCCATGCAAATGCCATTTTAATAAGACGCTGTTAACGTAAGTTGTATTTTGTTCTGTTCTGTTAGAATGAAACAATGCAAAGCTAGTGTTATTTCACCCAGGTGATGGATGGAGAGTATCAGAATTGACACCCATGGGTATCCAACAATGATATTGGACATACTATATTGCAATTTTTAAAAAAAACACTAGTCATGTTTGGCATGATATAGTTGTGAAACACAGGATAATAACGCAGTTCAAATGATCAAGTTTTACAGAAACTGTGTAAAGCCTAGATAACTGGGTAATGTCTTAATGGATTTAGATGATTTTAACTAAAGAAGGGATAAAACCAATTAAGCAGAATTGCATCAGTTCAAATAAGCAGTGAAATAGAAAAATGGCAGAAAATTCTATTTCACATACCCCCTTTCATCTATAGCCTCACTTTACATATTATGGAACATAATTCTGTATTCAACAGGACCGCGGGGCACCACACATGACAAACAAAAATTTCCAGAATATTCCATTTGAAGCCTCATTTGCATCCGAGAATCCACTGTACTCCAGTCTTCTGTCAATCAGCGGGGTGGATGGCTTCGTGCTCAGTGTTGACCCGCTGTATAAGGTAATAATATTGTAACAACTTTTAACAATTAACAATTATTTGCTTTTTAAGTGATTTCAGGAATATTTCTAAAACATGAATAGAGAAATCTATTAATTTATCAAAATATTGTTTGAAAATTTTTAGTAAATGAGGGGGGGAAAGTGCATTTCTTTTAATTAAGATGTCCTTCTGGTCATCAATGTTTTGTGAAAATTAGGTTTATATAATTTGAGGGTTAAGCACAACACTGATCTATCTACATGTAAACAAATAAGGAAATAGAGCAGTCTTGCATTAAACCATTTAGCTCATGTTTCCATTGCTGGTAATTTGCAGTCGATTATTATATTGGGATGAAAATTGGTATTGATAATGAATGCTTTTTTATTTGAATTTTTTGAAATTGTCGATTTTACTTAATATGTACTCAGCAGGATAATGTATGGGACATGTTTTACTTAAACTAAAATTGTTGGTTTTGTTTCCAGGTTACATCTGGCTACCAATGGTATCTTCAGGTCTTCTATTCGATTGGTCCAGCTGATCCCAGTTTATATCAGTTCCGCAACAAACGGTCTTCCTTTCTCTCATTGGACAGAAAGAAGAGAAATCAGGGAGCAAAAATAGACGGAAAATCTGACAGGATAGAAAACAATAGTAGCCAGAATGGCACAAATATCATAGTGTTGCATTTAAATCAAACTGAGATTTCACAAAGTTTGGCAGACAGCGGAGGTGTGAATGCTTCCACTATAATACTGCCAATTTTGTTTGCTGTTATAGTTATTGTAGGGTGTGTTATTGTTTTCATTATATTTCGAAAAAGGAAAAGGCGACACAAAAGGAAACCACCAAAAAAGAGGAACAATCTTGAAATAGCAAAGCAAAATTCTGTGATTTATAAGGGAAATCAAAACAATATAGTCAAATGTGGCTCTAGTTTGGAGCTTAAAGAAACAGTGATACAAAAAAGTGATCGTGGAAAACCATTAGTTAGAGTTAAAAATACAAACATACAGACAGACAAAAATATATCAAAAGGAAATGGGACAGAAGTGTGAATTATGTGCATGTGTGTGATGTGTGCGTGCGTGTGTGCGTGCGTGCGTGCGTGCGTGTGTGTGTGTAAAGAGTGTAAACATTGTCGATCGAGTTCTACAAAACTTGATATTTGATCTATTTATGTGCAATCTGTCAACTAACAAAGTAAATGGAGAAAAAAACAGGCCAGTTTGTTTATTAATCTGGGGTTTCACATACTGATATGTGCCACTTAAGTATTGTGATGAGGTATACATGCCAACATTTGTTGTCTGTTTGAGTGTCGGTCATTCTTTTTAATATATATAATAATAGACTGGTTACTGTTTCACCAATATAATAATAGACTGGTTACTGTTTCACCAACATTTTCTTAAGTTTTACTTAAATAATTAGAAACAATTAACTTAATTTTGACTTGTTATTGAAATGTTTTTTAACCAATGTCAGTGAAATCCAATGCAATTTTTTCTGGAGCCAGTCTAGAATCATGATCACCTAGATGCATTTTTTATTGAAGTTTTAAGTATTTAAATTTATATACTTAAGTATGTTGGTGGAACAGGAGCCAGTCCCATTATTAGTAATGTTCATAAGTTTACAAACTTCTTCGTATGAAATTTAAAGTAACTAAAAAAGGTTACAAAATCAATTAACCTTTTCATCATAAGAACTTTTAACACTTGTAAAAAGTATTCCTTTTAATAATTCTCAGTAAGTTTGACCTTAATGAAATGTCTGTAGGTGTCATAATTTTATTTGTACAAAAATCTTAGACTTACAAAGGTGGGTGAAACGAGCACCTGAGGTTGTGAATGTTTTTAATGCATGGATTTGTTGTCAAGACACCTCATGTAATCATGATATTGTGATTTCACAAGTAAGTAAATTCAAATATGTAAATCATTTATCATCAATGTATATGTAAAACTATTGTATCACTATTTAACAACTTGTGTATTGTTACATGAGCACTGATTGTTAATAGCATGACAAGAATCAAGTTATGGTACCGGTAATTTTATTTAAAACTGAGTAACAGCAAACCAAGGTGCATTACAGGTCACTCTCAATGGCGCTGATGATTGATATGATCTGGACGTAGAAAGAATTTGACGAGTTTATGTGGTGGGAACTCCCCGTTTTCTGTCTGACCATCAGCATACTAATCCCTCACATTGCCATTGGTTGTTTAAACAATAGTGACCTCAAATAGTTGGCGGTCAGCTACAAGAAATTGACAATTAAAAATATTTCATGTTTATCCATTTATTTGATATGTCCAACTAAAAAAATGTATACCAATACTGGTGTATGCTTATTGAAATTTTCATTTTTCCATAAAAAACAGATAGTTTTAATTTTTATGTATTTTTTCTATCCACATGAAAGAGATTAACTCTTTACATATGACACGAGGTGAAAGTTTGATAATCAAAACATAAGTATTGTACTTAAAATTCATTTTTGCATATATTTTGTTTCGGGAACATGTTTCAGTCAAATGTTTTTTGGTTTGTATGAATACTATTTCAGTGGCATATTTATAAATTAGATATCAGGGTTTTGATTCACTAAACAGCTGAAACTGAGATTATTTTTCAAGTAAAACATATCAATGATTACCTAAAACTCATTGCACATTAAAATTGCTACATAGAATTGATAAAAATACTCTTTATCTTTATCGTTATATTTCACAAAAACTATTCAACATATTTTGGAAAAATGAATTATTTTCATTTACTTGTTAATAAATTTCAACTGATTTATGATTTTCTTCCAGAAAATTCCCATCATTTGTTTGACTTAACAATAAATGCATGCATGTAGGAGAATTTATATTATTGCAAAATCAAGAACTTACATAAAGAAGGTAAGGAAACCAGTTGAGATTTTATGAATGCTTGTGTTGTATTCATGCAAAATCTCACTTTCAATTTTCCAAATTTCCATTCATCCCAGGAATACAAATCAAAATTATTTTTTCTAGATATTCAAAATAAAACGTCTTCATTTTGCTATTGAGTGTGCAATATATGGTGAAAAATTAATAAAAAGCCATGTACTAGTACGTTTAAATTTCATAGTTTCAATTTCCATTCACAAGGTTTGGCAATTCAGTTTTGTTGGCATGAAATAGAAAGGAAACTTGACCAATTTACTCGGCTTTTCCCCCCATTATATTTGCATTATACTCTGTATTTTACCTGTTCAGTTTTTATACATACATTTTTCAGCGATACTCATTCTTACTGTTGTGTAATTATCATGCATGTGTACATTCTTTTGTCATTTTACAATTATGTTATCATTGTTACAATACACAACTCATTTTTACAACTGAAACTAGTAAGAATATTTATGATGGTGGTGTTTTTTCCAAAAGCAGAGCCGGTCTTCTACAATCGGGCTCAATTTCCACAACTACCTCATCACAGCCAGATACAGCTGCAATTATTGCACATAAAGGCCTTTTTTTTTTATTTGTTGGTTGATGAAATATCCTTTGTGGGAAAATATCCGTGGACCAACAAATAATAAAAGTCTGGACTTAATGTCCACACGTACATACCTCACACAACTGCATTATCTTGTCTTGATACAGGCAACTCTCCTTTACGGCTGTACTGTTTTTTCCATGTATATCTTATTGCATCATGATTTTCCATTTTTAGTATTTTATTTTTGTTAGAATGATAAAAGCAAAAAAAAAGAATTTTGGCTGTTTGCTCGCTGATGTGTGAAACGGAACCAGTCATGTAAGTTCCTGGTACAGTTTTTCATTGGAGATCAGGTGATCCAGTCTCTTTCTTGAATACTGCTGCTTTGAAAAGAAATTAAACATGATCATGCGATTTGATGAATTAAAACTTGATGCCACTGTTATCAAAATTGAGTTGTAATCAGAATGGAATTTCCTTTGACTATAACACGCCTTACTAAGTTGGAGAATCATCATAAATGATTGCGTACTTATTCATTGCTGTGATTGGCTGGTTAAGATTTAGTTGAATGTGCATGTAATATTCACTTTGATTAATGAAAAATGCTTCAAGTGATTGAATGACAGCTAAAACATTGATGATGCGATCATTGATAGAATGGTTTCCATTAACAATATGGCTTAATATTGAGCCTTGTGGCCTGTCAAACATTCAAAAGAAAAAGCGAAAAAAAAGTGCCAAAATAACTATGCTTTTCTTTGATGTCGAACAATTAAGGAACACCTCCAACATTGAAAAATAACCTTATATGCAAAGCATTGTATAAATTATGTAAAAAATATGTCTTTGCTTTAACAACGAATTTTAAGAAAAAAACACCGAAATATTTATTATCAGTTTCCAAAATTACCAAACTACACACAAGTCAATGTGATGAAATATACATAAGTTTTTGTAGGTTTCCAGTATTTTTATAACATATCTGTACTTAAAAAAACAGCTGGGCACATCAATCCTGGGGTCATAAGTTTGAAACTGCCTCGGCACAGTTTCCGTGGTGATTGATATATAACATTGCATCTCATTGATATTCATCTCTCACTGCCGTTTCATGTGAAGTGAAAAAGTTATTACTTACAAAAATAAATGCTCGAGTACTGATTAGCCTTTCGTGATCCCAGGAAAAAATGGTTAGGTTAAATGATTGTCTGTTACCCCTGAAGGGCAAAAAAATGCTAAATAATAAAACAAACAAAACTGAAGAAGACATCATTGATGCATTAATGTAGTTTTCACAATTCTATTTATTCTTAAGTTCCGTGATAATTACAAGAATACTGGTGAAGTCTGTGTGATGAAATGCACAAGTGTGGTACGTTTTTTCTTTACTTTTAACTTTTTATACGATTCCAATATTTTTCATAACAAACTTAATACATCATTCTGGTATACATTTGTATTGTAGCTCTTGACATTTTGGTTGAATACTAGTTCCACAACTACAGACTACAGGTGAAGTGTTGGTGATGAAGTATACCACAATGTTGTACATTATTTGAAGTATTTCTCAGGAATATTTTTGTTTACACTGGTTGTAATGCTTGTACTTACTGTCTTCATAGTGCCATTGGATTGTTGGATGAGTCGTTATCATACATGTTATACAGAGGACTTGAAAATAAAAACTATTTATAGATCATGGAATTTCCCATTTTTTACATTTTATTTTTGTTTCTGTTTATTAAATGTAGCATGTTACAAGTGATTATGACCATATGTGAAAAACTATTATGTGTATCAGACTGAATTTGCCAATGTATAGCCTGTCAATGTGGCCATATATTGTATACCCCAAATAAATGTTCCACTCAAATAAAGGACCCTAACCATTTCAACCCTCTGAAAATAAGTCTTTATTAAAATAAATACACATGGATTTAAAGTCTGGTTTTAACATTTTAAACTTCAATAAAAGCCTCATTACTGACTGTGTTTTACGACATGATGCACCACCTAATAGGTTTATATATTTTATATTTATTATTTTAATTTGGTGGTGGGGGGGGGGGAGTTGGGGGGATGGTACATATAAAAATTGCTGCCAGATTTCGTAGTTTTCTCAAATACCATGTATGATAATAATCCATTCAACATTGTTGTTGTAGTACCATTGTTAATGATGTAATACTAAACGAGCCTCATACAATGTGTGGTCATTTTTAACTATTATATTAATAGAAACATTAAGGTATTTTGGTAATAGTATTCTTATCTTCAATGTTTCAAATTTCAGAATTAAATCATTTTTGAAAAATAAACCACGATAAAACCCATATAATAGTGTTTTTTTATTTATTCAAAACTCCATTTTATTAAACAGTCCTAAGCGAAGGAATTATCTCCTTAACCTTACTGCCAAGGTTGAAGGTTCCGAATCAGTTTGGTTCAGACTTAAATTGAGAAAGGTGGCTAGTTACTTTTTGAAGGACATTCGTTCAACTCCAGATTTACTCCTTCATCATTACAACTGGATGCCATTTATAACATGGACATGTAATGTTTGAACCCATTTCCTCCTATTCTTATGTCCTGTAACTACAACAGTATGCCTGTATGTCCATACAAATGGTAGAGTGAACATTTCACAGATAATGTGGATATACATATTCCCACAATATTGAGATAATATGTATATACATATTCTCACAATATTGTTACTTCAAGGTCAAGTGATTGAGCCACCGTTGATTATGTAACACATTTCACTTTTGTTGAAACAACTGCAATTAAATATAGATTTCCCCAGTATCAAACCAAATTTTTTTCTTGCACTCTGGATAAGGTTATCTGCTCCCCCTTGCCAGTGAGAAAAAAATCATGCTATTAATCTACGATGTAACGTATCATAAAAAACAGCATAAATTATATAATTAAATGCCAGCAAAGCATTGTTGCCGTCAACAGTTATCACCGTGGACAAAATTGTCTATCCAAACCCCAAACTCATGCATGTGTTCATGGGAAAATGAACAATAAAATACTATACAGTTATGAAATTAATATTGGATGATGGATATAAGGAAAAAAAAAAGACTTATCTACAATCAAAATTATATTTCATTTATTTCCGATTTTGACCTCATCTTACAATGCGGCCAGTAATGATTTAGCATATAAATGTGTCACAAATACTGTCTTACAGAAACATGATCAATGACAACAGAAACACTGAACACAAACTTACACATTAAACTGGAAATGTGTCTGTCAACTTGAATGCCTCCACTATTAATTGCAAATATTTTATATTAATATTTCATGACATATGTTCAATTAAAAATTTACAGCTGTAAATATCAACAAGGCATACATGTCTTTTTAAGAGATCATTATGATGTTTCTAAATGACCAGCTATAATCTTTCATGAACTTTCATGTTTAAAGTATGGTATTGCTGAATATCATAACTAAGAAAGCCGTATAATGTTTTTATGGCAATTGTTCATTTCACAGCTTACATGCATGTACCATCTGCAAAATTGAATTTGTTTCCAAGTCATCTATATTTGTACTTTCACTTGGAACTACGAAATAGATCACATTTGTCTGCCGAGAATTCTGGTATTCACTCATCATCAAACACAATGTGTTTCTTTTCTACATTTGCTATGCTGGCTTTCTGTGCCTTCTCCATCACCTGCAAAAAAAACAAAGCATGAAAAAATAAATATCAATTCAATTCTCAACAGCATGTGCATGCATTTTTCAAACAATACAGCCACAATTGCCCATAATCACTAGCTGTATCATAAAGCAGAGCTGTAGTGCTGTGGATAACATGTTGGCAGCTCACACCAAAGGTTGCGAGATCAATCCCAAGCTTGACTCAACGTCCCTAAAAACCAACAGTACTCAGTACTGGTTCTACCCAGAAACTGGACTTCAGCAGTTCATTTAAAGCTCTGAACTTTCTTTACAACTAAGCTAAAATAAATTAGTATAAACTAAATAAAGCAATTGTGTAAAACCTTAAGATCACGCTTTATACATTTATTATCATATTAGACCTGTACAAGGAATCCAATATTTTATGGTTATATAATTTGTGCATAATTTGGTCAAACTCCAAAGTCATATTTAAAATGTGTAAGCTGGAATGCACATTCAGTCCAATGGTACAATTTTTGATGATTTTACAGCCATGAAATGGACACTGATTAACTGATATGGCCAGTTTAATACCTTTTCTGAGAGCCTATATTTATATATCTACTGTGAAAGAATCAAAATTGCAGCCAGTGGAATGAACACAACGTTTTACGGACAGATTTGTTCTTGGCTGACAGGAAAATTTATGTAGAAACTACATTTAGATATCTCAAATCAAAAAGGACAATTTCTGAAAGTAGACAATACATTGTGCCGTTACAAATAACACCAATATTGTCTCTTTACATGCATCCAGAATTAATGCTGTCTTTAATACCTGACCTCAGGCTTTAAAAATATGTGGATCTACAAAACTGTGTTGAAATGTCTCTTAATGGGTTGAACTGATGCATTATTTTCACACATTGTAAAATTAACAGAATCACATTTTGTGGAGGAAGAGAATGGGTTTAACACCATTTTCAACACATTACTGGTTATATTACATGGCATTGAGTACAGAAAGATGAGATGAAGATTTTATCATTTTGTCACAAGTGACTGGTAAACTTTAGTTATTGTTACTGGAATTTTTTTATGAAAATTCAAAATTCAAAAGAGCAAACAATAGTAGTTAGATGCAAGAACTGTCTTGAGTTTGTGCGAGATTTTCTGTCTGTACAAAAATAAACCTACCAAGATAAGTACATGTAATAAGCTACAAATTGAAGTTGTGTAAACATAATTGAGAATGAAATAAAAAAAATCCTTTCATTAAATCTAGGGAAGCATGCATGTATCATTGGTGACTGATCAGAAGTTTTTTTAAATAAGAGTTGACAATGAAAACTTGAATCCACTCCAAAAATACAAAGCAAACAATTACCTTTTGTATACTTGAGCAAAAATTATTTTCTTTATGGTTAATTTGACTTGAACTCAACTTTGAAATTCATCAAAAACACTATTACTATACTTAACAACTTTAGAAATGCAAGTTTTTGAATAATGAATTTACTTTTGATCCCAGATCTGTTATCATTTTTATCGGCTGTCACCTGAAATTAATTTGTTAAATTTAAAAAGAGTCTAAGAAAAGTTTGTCTTGGCTTAACATTCATCTCATATCTATATTAATACAATACCCATACTTGCATTTTTAAAGTCGTTAAGTATACATACCTAATAAGTTACATTTAAGATTAGTACCTTTTGGTGACCCCTCTTCTTGTGTTTACATTTTGTGTTGAGCTTTGTCTCTCTATCAGTCACTAGTTTTGCCCAGTACATTCTCTCCTCTTCACCTTAAAAATATCAATATTAATTTTCAATTACCACACATTTTCTTTTTTTCTTTTCTAATGTCCACATTGAAAGGTACAATCTTGTCAAACAAGTTCTTTAATCAATTCATTGAATGAATGAATGAATGAATGAATGAATGAATGAATGAATGAATGAATGAATAGGGTTTTATGGTGTACCAACAAATTGTAGGTTATTCGACGCCAACAGGAAGGAAGATTATTGGTTCACTCTACATGTACAAAAACAACAAATTAACATACAGATTAAAAACATACACCAACAAATGAATATGTAGAATGCTGAGTTTCAGCAAATTCTATCGTATTACTCAAATTGTCACTTCTTATGACATGCACAAGCCACAGTGGTCGTATTCTTGCCATCATTCATATGGCTCCCTGGAATCGCACAGGGTTAGTAATTTAACCACAATAATGAACGTGATAAAAAATGATAAAATGAACACAACTCCCATTCGGAGATTGACAATGACTCTATTCTTAGCTGGAACCAATTCATTGAAACACTAATTTAGAATTTATCAAAATTATCCATCATATGGTATGGTGTTTTGCATTCATTTGAACTATCAATAAAAGCCAGCCCAGTCGATATAAGCTTGTCTCCCAGATGATTTATGTGACACTGTGTATGATTATCATTTGTCTCTCATCTCTGATTCAAGTGGGAAAGCTATCAGTTACTTGTGGAGATGGATGTGCTCGAGTACTGGTTAACGTTCCAGGATCCAGTTAGGTGAACTGACTGTCTGTTAGCCCTCTATGACAAAAATGACACTAAACATACAAACAAACAATGCAGTATTTACAGAGACAGATTGTCTGAAGTATTATGCTTCAAGAGTAGGTGTGTCCTTGGATTAGATATTCAAACTGCCCATGCATAGTATTGGTTTTACCCAGAAAGCCTTCAAGGATATTTTATATAAGTTATAAAAACTCAATTAACATTGTAAAATAAGTTAAATTGATAAACTTAAGTAATCAGTCTTGGCACTCTGAGTGCTGTGAGACAAACAAAGAAGCTCAAATCTTGGCAACTTTTTGCCAGACATTTGATAAAATTTATAAAAATATTTATTATTCTTTTTTCTACTGATGATCCCTGAAGGTGATGAATACCCATATTGCCATTTGGCCTATAAGTTTTAACTAAGCTGATGCAATAAGTATTATTTATTACTGCCCATATCAGCTCATCTGCTGTATATTCTGGTCCAAGTTGACCTGTTCAAAATTAGTCTGGAGTTTTTATGGTCATTTATATTCTTTGTCAAGTTGTCAGGATTTGATAAAAACTGAAGACAAGGCAGCAATTATCCAAGGATCTAATCTGGTCATACAAAAAACTCATCTCTAATCAATCTAAGTTAAGTTTTGAATGGATGATAAATGAAGTGTGCTGCAATATATGAAAGGCAAAAATTGGTTTCCATTGGCTTCATTGTCAAAGGTATTCTGATCAAGTTTGATCAAGATCTGACAAAATCTAAATGTATTACAGCATCTAAATGGCATGTTTCCATCAATAAGGGCCATAACTCTGGCCATCCTGGTCCAATATAGCCAGTTTAAAAAAATCTGTCCATAGTTTGGTTAGCATCAGATGAAAAAATAAGTTTACAAGAAAATGTTAACAGACAGATGATGAACAAATTATAATGACATACATGTAAATTTGCGCTCCAGATAAGCGTTTCTTCAAAAGAGTATTTTACCCCTTAAATTAGTATGCAATGCTTATTTCAAAATGTTAAGGGTAAAAATGAACATTCTTATCAAATTGCCATTTAAAACTAATCAATACTGAAAATGAGAAAGACCAATGCTTATTTTACCCCTTAATTTAAATTTCAATGATTTTTTCCGAAAATTCAATACTTAATACCCCCAAATAGTGCTTATCTGGAGCACTGTAAACCCTCCTGGCCTTTGGCCAGCAGAGCAAAAATTCTTCAAGATGCCCTAAATGTATTAATCTCTCTTTACCTACCTGATACAAGTGTGAAGGTATAACCTTCAGTTGTTGCCATGGAGATTTTTTTTGCAGAGTCAGCATCAGTACATCTAATATGCCCCTCTTGAAGACCGTCCTTCACATCAATGTATGCTATCTGATACCCGTCACCAAGACATTCCTGCAATCAAAATTTGTCATTCAGCTTAATGTTAACACAGAAATACTAGTGCTTGCTCATTAATCATCTGATTGATGTCTATTTTATGAAAAAGTTTACTTTAATTTAAACATATTTTATTACTTATGTTACAGATATTCAACATCACATGATAATACATATTTATATATAACATACGCAAATGGATTGAACTACAAGTTATAACAACATAAGTTACAGTTCTCGAGGTAATAGTCAATAAGCTTGTACATAGACATGGATTTAAAATTGCAAGTCATATTTTTATTAACTGATTGCAAGAAATTATTTTACCACTCATACCTGGATAGAAATTTGCTATATGTATTTGCTATATGTATATACGATATTGTCAAGGACCGTCATCAGCAATGAAGTTGGAAACAAGTGGCCCAAGAGAACGCTCTACTGGTGACCATAGCACTTTTTTTTAAATTTCACAATATTAACATCCCCACCACACCTATATTGAATAAAAGGTTAAATGCTATGAAAAGGAAATACTTTAAATTCCCATACCATTCATCTGTAAAGAAAAAATATAGTCCCCATACAGAATCCTTATATATCCCAGCCCCTTGATTTGTCAAAATTTCATTCACCTACTCATAGGGATTTGTAATGAACATGGATTAGATTTTAAATAGAATTTTTTTTGTACACATGGATGCAAAAATGAAAAATTTCAGTTTTCCCTATAATACTCCTATGTATAAAAGGCACCTTGCAGGGTCCCTATATATCCAAGCCTCTTGATTTGTAGAATCTTCAATCCATTGCTGATGTAAGGACAATTTATAACATATACAGGTATGAACCAGTTTCACAGAAAGGTGATTAAGAGGAAGATTTAGGAAAATTCCTAATATTAACTATATTGCCCCCTCCATTCCCAACCCATGGCCCCTGGCCCCTTATGGAAATTCAATCCTCTTCATTGAACAAAATCAAATTTACTATTATAAGACAATGTATAAGATTTTAAATTGAACAACATATTTACATAAATGGACGAAAAAAATAGAATTTTTCATTTTCCCATAGAATTCCTATGTAAAACTCAAAGTCCCCTTATAGAGCCTCTTTACGTCCCAGTACCCATTGACTTGTACAAACTTAGAACTATTAATCATTGCGATAATTATTATCAAATATGAACACATTTGACTGACCGGTTGTTGAAAAAAAAAAAATTGAAAATGTTCAATATTAACCTTTTTGTGATCCCACCTGATCACTTTTGATATTAAAGTCAATCCTTCCCCTATTGAACAAAAACGTATTTGTTATGACTTATGACTAGAAGATGCATCCAAACTCAAATTGAATAAAAAAATCATAAATGGATGTAAAAAATAGAATTTTCCATTTTCCCATAGTATTCCTATATAAATCCCTTTACAGGGCCTCTATAAATACAAGCCCCTTGATTTGTACAAACTTTAAACCCATACTCATTAAGATAATCTATATCAAATAAGAACAAATTTGACCAACCAGTTGTTGAACAAATATGACCGAACGATTCTTAAGAAAATGATTTTTGTAATTCCAATTTTTTACCCTTTTTGGGCCCCTCCTGACCGTGTAAGATAGTGGAACCCAGTAATTTTTAAAAATCTGAATCTCCTTGACAAAACAATGCTTCTGTGAAAATATTGGCAAACAATTTCCTTTTTAAATTTTTTTTTTAATATTTATCATAATGATGTGTTCCTTAACTGAACCCTCAGGCGGGTCATTTTTAACTCAAGTGACACCATTTGAACAAATCTAATAGAACTATCGTTGGTTATCATTATTACATATTTTTTTCCCCAAATCTGTTGGATGGTTCATGAGAAGATTTTTTAAGTTTTAGACTATTTTTAGTGTCATGGGGATCATATTGAATTGCAGATCGAAAAAAAATCTTTTGTACAGTCAATAGAAACATCCATGTGAATTTTGAGTTTAACTGGCCTATTGGTTTCAGAGAAAGTGCTGCTAACGGATGACAGACGATGTACTGCAGACAACGCGTCATCAAATAAGCCCTCCAAGCCTTTGGCATGTAGAGCTAAAAATGATGCAATTTTATCTGAAGTTACATGTACATCTCACAACTGCGTATGAAACATGCAGTAATTACCTGTAATTACATTGATATCTACAGCCAGTAATATAAGATTAAGTTGACTAGCTTATATAACACAAAATTTACTGACATCTGTCTATAATCTTAAATGTTTTTATAATGTGTATTACTCACCTTCAGTTTTTTTCTTGCCATTGGTAAGTTTGAGGACACCTTTATAATGGCATCAGGGGTAAACTTAATCTCCTTGCTTTTTTTCTTCTTTTCTTCATCAGCTTCTGCAACAAAGAAAGCAATATATTGTTGTATTGACAAAAACAAGTACAGTATGTTTGTTTTTTCATTATCACAGGATTTACAAGACAGACAACAGAATGACTGCTTTCAATAAAGTATAATAATAGAATACAAACAATGTGAATAATCATACTATGTTAACTTACACTATACATATATATTGAATGAAACAGAAAGAAACATTTGCATAGAGTTTCACAGGGGATGTCTTCACATGTGATAAATTGTATTTATGACATGGTTCCATCTATATCGCACAAAGAATCACTGATCTATGACCAGTTGTTAATGACAGAGATTGGAGAGATGCATACTGATGTATACTGCAATACAAACTATGTCAAAACAATCCATTGACAATTCAATCCTGATACCTTTTTTGCAAGTTTTGTGTTGTTTCAGTTCTCCGAGAGTTTTCTTCAACATGCTAACACTGGTTTTCTGAAGCTTCAAGTATTCATTCCTCAACACCAACCATTCTTCCCTGAAATTTTAAGAAATTATTCCGCTGTGAAAAAAAGTTACCTTTTGTTTACCAATAGAGATGTTTTCTCTTTTTTTTAAAACATCATTTTCAACATATTACAGGTTTTATTTTGGAAGAAGACCTCAGACACATGAACATAAATCTGAATAAAACCAGCGACCTTTCACATGTTACTGGCAAACTTTCATGATAAAGGTTTTACGCCAAGGTGGGCTCGACCTAATGACCTCAGCAGTGAGAAAAAAAGTGACATTGAGACAGCATACTGGACCATTCCGCAATGTGGGGGAGGAAGACCCAAAAAATAACTTAGTTAAGATATCTAATAACTTATTACAAATGCAAAGTCATATAAATATAGGGAGTCTGAAACTGGTTTAATCAAAAGTAAATTCTATAAATTTAACAGATTTCTACACTGTAAAAAAGGTTTTGTCAAAGGCTCTGTCTCAAGGTCTCTACCTCTCACTGCTGATGTCATTAGATTTTATTGAAGAGTCCTTTAGGAAAGTTTCAGTATCTGAATGACCAAGTCTTCCCTGGTCGAATGGTCTGAGGTGCTGTTGTCTAATTACTTACTGGATCTGGTGGACGACACTTTTTCTCACTATAGTGAACATTTTTGTCATGTTATTGCAAAATCTCTAAATACATGAGAAAGTTATAGGACGAACGCACACACATACATCAAACCACAACTGTGACGCTCACTGCAAGTAGGCTTGACAAAAATTATATACAGCATTATGAGTAAACCATTTTTGGTGAATAATCATACATTGTTTTAGTTACTTACTTTGGAATAACTCTCAGTTCTGGAACAACTTTCTCCTTTCTTGCTTTTTTCTTCCGGAACCTCTTTTTCTTTTTTCCTCCATTTTCTTTCTCATCTTGTGTAGTCTTTCCATCTGTTTCTGACAATGTTTCTTCCTCTGTACCCTTCTCTCCATCACTTTCTTTCTCTTTATTTGGATTAATACTTTCAATATCTTTATCTAATTTATTACTATCGATAACACTGTCTATTTTTTGTTTCTTTTCTGGCACTTTTTCATCATTGTCATCGATCTCGGACTCAACATTTTTCACAGGATTCCCACTATCACTTGGAACAATGTCTATAGTCTTTGACCTATTTTTTCTCTTTCTTGATTTCTTTTTGCTCCCTGATTGTGCATTTTCATTTTCTGTTGGTTTGGACTCTTCAAGAGGAAGATCAAATGATACTTCAGGCTTTTTACGCTTTACAGGTGGTAAACTTTGATCAGAAGCTAAGTCTACACTATTCTCACTATTGGCTCTCTGTCTTTTTAATTTACCATGTTCAGTTTTTAAAATTACACTTCCTGCTACATTGTCTACTTCATGAACTGGTGCACTATTCTCTTCAGTTTTAATGTCTGATACTTTCTCAGATAATACAATCTCTTTGGCTTTTTCTTCAGTAGCTTGAAAATAAAAGAAGACAAGTGACCATTTGAAGTTCAAAACAGGTAGATAATAAATATAAATAATAAATAATTTTAATGGACTTTCCTTAAATGTATTTTAATAAATGGAAGCAACTGCAAACAAGTCGCCACAAGTAGCAACCTATTTTTTTATAAAACTATGGGGTCATGATAATTTCCAAAATATGAGTAAACTTGATATCAGTACATCAGACACAGACGTCCCCGCTATATATAAGTAATTTTTTCCAAAACGTTAAGTAGAAAAGGGGCCATAGTTTCTGTAAAGTTTGACCGACATTGAAAAATACCAAAGCTGCCATCTATCTCAAAATCACAGAAAATATTTTGAATTTCCTGGTGATTGACATTTTATCAATGCTTTGAACTTTTTTTTACTAAAAATGTCATTTTTGTACACCTTAGATGGAAATATTAGCATTTATAAACATATTCATAACATGTGGATTGTTCAACAACACAAACAATGTATAAAGTGATTCTGTCCTACTTTAACTTCATTGTATGTTCTAATAACAACAGTGTTAGTAATACTTAAAACACATTGTCAGATGATCAAACTGTTACATATATACAAATGTACATGTAAAAATAAACATTAGAAATATGGTTTACACTAAATGTACATACAAGTCCCTTCATTGTCCAAAATTAATAATTTGTTACGATTGATTGATGACTATACCAGTCAATGTTCATGTATACATTTCTGAATTGATCTACCCAAATGTCAGAGTTCAATACAAATTAGGATGAACAATTCCTACAAGAATTTAAAGTTCATAGTCACACTATCACCCTGGAAATACTCGTGATGTTCTCCTTTCTTTACTCTTCAAGACCAATTTGAGTTTAAAGGGATTATATTGGCATATGACTGTCAATTCCCTGTCTTAAATACACGCCCAGCATGAAGATACACTTATAACTTAGAGATATACGCGTCTAAAGTGTCTAATTGCATAACCTCTTTAATACAAACATCGGGTTCTGAAGCCACGTTTTTGTTTTTGTTTACATTTACCATTTTCAACAGACCACTTTCGGGTTTTCGATCAATCATCGGATAACATCGTGAAGACTCGTTCCCGATCTCGTTTTCGAGGCTTTGTTTGGGAAGTTTACGGAGTTCAATGTAGACATTGTGCAATACTTTATTGTGGGACGTATTACAGTTTTGGCCAATATTCAATTACTGTTAATTTGATAACTTTCAAGTAAATAAAGGTTATACGTCAATACATAAGCATTATTTTGTGCACACTGCACACAGGAAAAGTCTGGATTAACAGCGTGTTTGTGTTACTTGCCAATATAATCCCTTTAACACAAATTTACGTATCATTCAACCTTAATTTGAGATATCACTTTTCCAGTTCAAACACTTATAATATGGTTAATACAAGATGTTTGACTTCACTTGGTAAGTGCCAGGTTGGTAACTGTCATACAGGCCTTGTATGCATTCAATGTCAACTTTCATTATCAGTCAATGTTATTATATCTCAACATGCCAATCATTACTATGATATGCATTAGCATTGATATTAGAACAGTTTAAATGCAAAAGTATTCATAAGTTTTTTAATAAAGAGATGTTTGTAAATGCAGGGCCAGGTGTTTGATAATACAGGACAAATAGATATACAACTCATGTGTAGACCAAACTTACCTTTGACTTGATCTTCAGGAAGGTGTTTCTTGATGGCACTCAGCTGAGTACTTGTCTTAGGAAACATTCCCACTCTGTGGATGGCATCTGCTGGGGGATTATTCAGAGCCTGCATTGTGGTAAAATATCAAAGATATGGTCAATACTTGCAAGTCTAGTCAGTACTCACAAGTCTAGTCAATATTCACAAGTCCAATCAATATTCAAAAGTGTACTCACAAGTCTAGTCAATACTCACAAGTCTTATCAGTACTCATAAGTGTACTCATAAGTCTAGTCAATACTCATAAGTGTACTCACAAGTCTAGTCAATGCTCACAAGTTTAGTTATTATTTACACGCCTAGTCAATACTCACAAGTCTAGTCAATATTCACAAGTGTAGTGTACTCAATAATCACAAGTTTACTCAATGCTCACAATTTTGGTTATTACTCACAGTCTAGTCAATATTCACAAGTCTAGTCAATATTCACATTCACAAGTCTAGTCAATATTCACAAGTCTACTCAGAAGTCTAGTCAATACCCCTCACAAGTCTAGTTAATACTCACAAGTCTACTCACAAGTCTAGTCAATACCATAATTCAAGTTATTATTCTCAAGTCTAGTCAATACTCACAAGTCTAGTTATTAGTCACAAGTTTTGTCAAAACTCACAAGTCTAGTTACAATTCTGACATATTCTTACCAACAAGATATTTCTGGGAAATTGTAATTCAAAATGGATTCTTTTGGATATGTTCCCTAAATATGCAAATGCAAACTTCTGGGCCCTATGGTGACCACCTTGATTATTTAATGAAAACAAAAAATACAGACCTGTTAAAGTATCATGCAAATGAAATTTTACGGAATTTAATTACGGGTTTCAGAGAAGATACCATTTCATATGGCTACAATCTTAATATATTTTTGATTAACTGTGGTCATATTAGATTTCATCACACAAGAAACATTGTGGCCAATTTTTTTATAAAATCAGTCTGTTCAAAGTCATTAAAAGAAATTGTGAATTATGGACAACAGCAATGTAAGTGATATCTGTTACGAGAAAAATTCAGCTTCCCCTTCATAAGATGAGCATAAGTGTGAAATTATAGCCTATTTATAGCTCCTATATCACCTACCTCACAAGCAGCTACAGCGCCCTCTATGGTTTCAAATTCTACAAAAGCAAATCCTTTCATGTCTCCAGTGCTGGCGTACCGTGGCAAACTAACATAGGCGACCTTACCGCAGGAAGAAAAAAGTTTCTTCACCCATTCATGATCAATGTTCTGCGGCAAGTATTCCTGAAATAAAAGTGTAACATAAAAATGATTTAAATACTCACTGAAAAAAATCAAGTTTAGAATATGTGAAGGGTGTACTTTATTTGCTAAAAAACAATCAAGTTTAAAATAAAGAGTTCTCTATTCAGTAGAATACAATCACTGGTAAGGTAATCATAAAGAGTTCTTTATTTGCCAAGCTGCAACACATTTACAAATAGAGACTGAAAAAACAAAATACAATGTACATCAATAAATGAATATGCAGAATGGACCTAGAATTATGATACCAGCAGAACTGCAGATCCAGCAAATTCTACCCCAATAATAAAAATCATCATCTCTTACTACAGTGTATGAGCTTCATTGGTAACCTTCTATTTAGCACCCTGGAATCACACTGCAGGGTTTAACCATAATAATGAACATGACAAACAAGAGATAAAACAAACATGACACTCATTCAGAGGATTCATACCCTTCCGCAGAGATCAATAGTGATACTATTCTAACACATGGGTTACAAATGTACAGATCTACCTATAATGTCTTTATAGCAATATTGTTGTTTTAGTTCATTGACAACTTGGTTAACCCTTTACTCCATAAATACGCATTTTCCCGCACCAATCATAGAAGGCCTTTGAAAACAGTGCAGGAAGAGTTCAGATTGCTTGTAACGAGTAATCTGAACACTTTCTTGCAATGTTTTCCACTCTGTCAGTTAATATAAACATAATTCACCCAATAATTCAAAAGCCTTCTATATAAGAGGTGTCCAAAGATGTCTATATTAGGTGTCCAAAGGCGTCTATATCAAGTAAAGGGTTAAACTAAATGTAAATCTCTACATGTTATCAATATTACTATATTATAATATATAGACCCTCAATCCTCTTACTAAGTTAATACTTTTGTCTGCATTCACAGTTCACCTTATAATCTGCAAGTGTCAATCACATTTCTTGCTGTGATTACTTTCACAGTATTGAATATTTAGCATCAGTTTTATGAAATCTAGAGCTAATAGACAATCAGTCAACCTAATCATTCTTTTCTAAGATTCCAGAAGGTTAACCAGTATTTAAGCACACCCATCTTTGTAAGTAGATGAATGACAATGAGGCGCAATGTCATATATCATCACAGAGACTGTGACAGGGTGGGGATTCAAACTCACAAACCCTGGACTGATAGTCAGATGTGTGCCAGCGACTAAGCTAACCGGGCCCAGCTTCCACAGTTTTGAAAACAAAACATGAACTCACCACGTAGACTGTTCTCTCATTCACATTTTTAGGTTCTGTTATTGGCGTTATCCTTCTCACATGAGTTTTGCTGTCATTTATCTACACATGTAAGAGAAATGCAACAACAACAATAACAAAAATTATATAGAATTCACAAAATTATCTTAACAAAAGTTTTTGTACAGATTTTAACCTGGCCTCAGTTCACCAAACATATCAACTTGAGATTTCCTCCTCAACTTAAATTTTTTCAATACTGTAACTTTTTAGTATTTATAAGACTGCATGTTTACCAATGAGTAAAGATTTGTTATGACTTTAACTATGTGTGGTTGTCTCATGTGTAATGAGTTAAAGTCATCATTTAGAGAAAATGAGATTTTTTAGATGTTTAGTGTACATGGCTCATAATTTATTGAATTGAAATTGAATACAATATCTTTATAAAAAAATTTGATTAAAAATACTGGAAAAAAACATCTGATTAATAGTAATATTTTTATACAACATTGTATATTAATGTAATCATTTAATACACCAATACTAGTAGTAACTGATGGAAAATGCTCTAAGATTATATAAAAGAAATAGAATCTCATGAAAACTGCCAAAACTAGGTATGCAAAAACATACCTTTGTGTTCAATTACCACATTGCAGTGAAAACAAAAGGACTATACAGGAATTGAGAAAGAAAGAACATTTTCATATAAATATACAACAGAAAACTGGAAAGCTCAAAACTGTATCCACAAGCTAACCTAATACAACAAATATTATATTGATTGAATATTTAGCGTCATTTTTATGCCATCAAGGGCTAACAGATGATCAGTTAACCTAACCACTGTTTCCTGGGATTAACAAGTACTCGAGCACACCCCATCTCTGCAAGTAACTGATAACTTTCCCACTTGAATAAGTGGTGAGAGATGAATGATAATGAGACACAATGTTGTATACCAATCATCATGGAGACTGTTGCCGGGCGGGGATTCCAACTCACGACCCCTGGATTGATAGTCAGATGCGTAACCGACTGAGCTAATCGGGCCCGATTATATATTATATATAACCATTGCAAAATAAAAAGGCATCTGAGAATAAGCTGATCTGTCATTTAATGTTGGAGTGAGAATACATTTGAGAAATTATAAGAAATATATAAAATACATGTATAATTATAATGAGGGCAAGTACAAATCTGACTGATCAGTTCTTGAGATTTTTAAAAACCAACACTTTTAACCCTTCTTTGAGACGTTTCTGACCCATCAAGACTAAAGAGATCCATCATTTAAACATTACAAAGGCGGTGGTATGATGGGCAGATGTTAGCTACTCACACCCAGAGACGAATGGTTAAATCCTATGCACAACCCAATGCTCTCTCAGACACAACACCAAGCACTGGTTCCACCAATGAAATAGTTCATTTAAATAGATTAATACTGGTATAAAAAACAAGAAAAAATGCTATGTAAACGGATATGCTTACGGTTCCTCCAGTTACATTTATTTTCATTTGGAAATGAAAAGTAATTTGGACCAATTGACAAATGTAAGTATTACAATATGAGTACTATTTCAACTTCACTTATGTGTAAACATGTATTTACCTGTAAGAGGTCAGACTTGTACGACAAAGCATCAGCCAGGGTTTTGACATCATCTGTGTGACACTTGATCTTGTTGAACTTCAGAAATGTTGACAATTCTATATCTGTAAAAGGTTCAATATTTATACACTAGTAATTATCTGGAAATATCTGGAAAAAAACTGATGTGTTTTTTCTTCTCACTAGAAAATAGTTTTCATACACCTTTTCCTCTGCTGATTTTTTTAACAACAAAACAGCCCTTGGATAATAGGTAAATCATTCATTCCTTCTGCTCATTGACTGTTCATAATTCCCCTAGGAAACCATGTGATCTCCCAGCAATTAATAAAAATCTATTAACTACATCCAAGACATCCTGACCTATCCCAATGTGAGCTAGTCTAAACCAATTTTTCATTGGACTGCTTAAAATGGAAATAGCACACGACATGTTTTGTAGTCTTCAAGTAAATGATAGAATATTACAAAGTTATCTTTTCCTGATGTCAAGGATGGTACCATGACCTTAGCTGTGATAGGAAAATGACCTTGTGACTGGGTCTTATACCACATGACCATAGATGACTCCTGGCCTCTGCTACACCAACATTTTTTTATTTGAATACTTAAAAACCTTTTAACTTAAATTTGACTGCTTGGCTTTTTAAATATCATCTAATAAATTTCAATAACACAAATCCATTTTTTCCAGAGCCAGTTTAAATCATGATCATTCGGAAGCTTTCTTTGATTTAAGTTTGTAAGTATTTAAGTATATACTTAACTATGTAATTGTTGGTGAAACATATCTAAAACAAATATATACACAACATGTAAAATACGTACAGCCATCTGACGTCATCTCTATGGACTTCTTCAAGAATCTATCTTTATGTAGATTGGCATCACCGAAGTAAAACTCCATCTAATGGAAGTAAACGAATAAATAAGAATATAATTATAAATATATACATCTGCAATAGATTTAGTTTTAATATACTCATCATTATTTATGTCTGTTCAGTAATGGTGATAGTAATGACTTTCAATTTCATATATTTGAATTAAAATTATTATAGTAGCTTAATGTATGGATTTGCAGGGCTGGGAAATTCCACTTGTCCACTCACAATTACAAGTAAACATTGGGCCAGGATGAGTAAGATTAATTAATGAAACTACTTAATGATTTCTTTGATTTTTTGCATTCATAAAAGAAATTGGAAAGGCAGGACAAGTAACTTAGGTAAGAAATGTCAAGCTATCAAGCAGCACATAAATAATACTTTATTTTAGGCCTAGTTATAGATTCCCTGCATGACCAGTATTAACTAATGTATCAACCTAATCAGTCCATTACTTCTTCACTTCTTTTTCAACTTATTATGCCAGTATCATTAATGAAAAAGTCAATACCAAACAAAACAAAACCTTTTTGTGTTCTGATATGATCTAAATCAAATACCTGTTCTCTGATTTTGGAATAAACAGCTTTCATTCTTCTTCTTGGCTTCTTTTTTGATCGGCCATCTTCTTTCACCATGTCCTGGGAACTTGGTTCAGGATTATCCATCTACATAATTAATCAATATATGGTATGGTAGAGATTAAATTAATAGAATACATGCTCAGTTTTTCTACAAAGCTTAAATGCAATTTCATGTACTATTTTCAAAAATATATTTTTTACCATTTTTGGAAATATTGTTTTATCTATGAGCACTGTTCAAGGCTGAACATATTTTAAAAAACAAATTTATGACAAAACTGTCTGGATGAAAAGCGGGCCCATTGTTTTATATGCAGCGCATTGTACTTGATGCTAGCAGCATGGCAGCTAAGTTTATTTACTAATTATGTAGTATTGTGGGTAAATATTTTTTATTTAAGAGGATTAATATTTCATTTGTGCAATAAACACAACAGTTGCATTAAAATCAAGATATTCATTGATAATTCCAATCTCATTATCATATATGTGTTTAAAGCATTTTCATTTGACATTGTCAACTTTTTAAAGACTTTTATTTTTCGGTAAAACCCTGGAGCCGGACTACTTTCATTTTTCTCGCGTAAACAAAGAAGCATCGAGATTTTGATGGTCGGTTTAACAATATACAAACTTAAATGACGTTCACAAGGGTTCCACGCTTATTTTAATAATAAAATACAACAAAAACAAATGTTGGTTCTAGTCCTAGCTGTTTTCTTCGGTTTTATTGTTTTATAGATTTCTTTGGTTCTGCGATTTAACCAGGTGTCACAATCAGACCATAAATTGTTTTGAGAAACAATGAAGTAGGTCATAAAATATTCAGATTTGAGATGTATAATGTACCATTGAACACAATCCTGGTTTACCGAACATGAATGCTAGTCGTTGACAAAAATTTCCACAGAACAATTTATTTGACAGGAAAAATGAAATAAAAACATGTACAAGTAGTTGAAATGCAGAAGCAGATGACTGGGATTTATATGACCTTCATAAATATTGACACATTTTTTACAAACAAGCGTGTAGACAAAAACTAAACAATGACGTCAGCATCTACGTATATATACACTGTGTGGGTATTTCCTGGATTATTGATTGAGAGATAAAAGGCGGGTGTTTAATTTTTCCACTGCAAAATATTTCGTCGTTTTACAATAAACCAACCTATGTTACAGAGTTCATTTGATAATTGAAACAATAGCTGTTACAATGTTATTGGATATTAGATCTAGAGAATTTGATGTCAACCAGGACAGAGGTGATGTATTCTTACGCATTTACTTTGCAGCGTATAGTTATTTTCATTCACTTGAGGAGTCTCAAATTAAATATAAACATCAAAATTGAAATTATAAGACCTTCGGACTTTATTTGATTTGTGCTTGGTTCGACATTCTTTACACATGCATAAAACCCAGAAAAAAGTATTTAAACCTATATTAAATGATTTTATTTCATTCCAGTTTACCAATTTGGCATGTTTGGTACACATACAACCCTTGACCTTAGTTTTTTACAAATATCAATAATAAACATGCTAATCCCTGATCCGAGAGATTGTAACTGTGCCTTTTTTGACCAATCAGAATCAACCTATTCAGTAATATATTCTCAATCTCTAGGATATAGTGAGGGAATAAACCAAACTGCACCAAGCATGATTGACAATGCTGTCATAAATTAAGAAATTGAAGAAAAATGTGACACAAAATAACAAAAATTACAATAATTTTTCTTTCAAAACTTAATATCTTTAATTCAAGATCATTTTGCATGATCGAAGCATGTTTAAACATACATTTTACAGTTAATGTACAATAAATCAGTTGCCTGTGAATTATGAATGATTAATTTGCAAATTATGCATCCTTTGTGTGCTGTTTCATCAACATTTAGTCAGAAGATGCAAGTTTCATATCCTTCTATACGAGTCCTTGGTGTGGAGTATTTTCAGCACAAATGAAGAATTAGTTGATAATTATCTCACATTATGTATTGTATTTGTATAATGTGAATATCTACATATTTGCTCAACATTTACATTATACCAAATTCATATTACTATAGCTGACCTATAACTAATTTTATACTATAGAATTTTACAGACGATTTGGAAATTTAAAAAAACTCCAAAATACGCGAAAACCAATAACACTGGTAAATTTTACATATTATGCTACTTAGACCAAATTGCCATTATGAAGTTAGTCTTCCAATAGTAAAATGATACCTTTCCTATGTTATTGCACGTTAATATGTCGATTGTCATATTTTGTAACATGAATATTACTTAAAATACCTTTGAATTTGCCGTAAAATATCCGGTCCTTCACTGCGCATGTCCGTGTTTTGCAAGGGTTGATGCTAAAACCCGGTCCGGCCAACTTTTGGCTGATTCCGGCTGCAGGAAATAGTGATGTTGGTCTTCAAATACACTCATTATGTAGCGCCTTTTATATAGTTACAAGGAAACATATAGAAAAACAAAGGACGAACCTAAATGTTGGCACTGACTTTTGACCGTTTTGATCATAGACACAGACATATCTTATTAAGTAATATAGGCCTCCGGCCCAAAATACAACATGTAAATACATCATATAGAGTGACACCAATTGAATATTATACATTTATACAAGTCAGTATTACAGAATTCGCATATTAAAGTGAATACAAACTAATAACATGCCACATTTCAATAGTTATATAAAGTAAAAGATATAACATTATTTTTTATGATATATGATTTGAAATAAATGTAGCTTTATATAAATCCAAGATTAAGACTACAATGAACAAGTATATTAAACCATATCATAAATAATGATATTCAAAACAAAGTGAAACTATATAAATACTTTATAAATTAATAATACATGAGGTAGTTTACTCTTGTTAATATTTCTTAAATCGGCAAATCTAGAATTTCTCTTTTTCCTGTTAAAGCATTAAAAAGATATCTAGCAATACTGACAATACTTTTAAGTTAAATACTATGTAATACATGTTAAGCGATCGATTTCTTAACCAATTAGTTTTGAAGAAAGTTTGTCTAAACTTTTCATACTCATTACATTCAAAGAACAAGTGAAATTCATCTTCGGCTACAGAAATATTATTTTTCATACATATAGGACAGAATCTTAAATTTTTATCTATTGATAAATGTCTTCCCTTCTCAATCATTAAAGTACGGGTCGAACAACAAAAATTTGACAAAGTTTTTCTTAAAATATATGATAAATCAATGTCTTAGTATGATTCTGAATAAAGATGAGATTTAATATGTTTATAATGCAGAGATTTAGGGGAATCGTTTAGACCTGCTATCCATCTTGTATATAGCAGTCTTTAATGCGTGTTTTAAATAACTAATAAAATTTGCGTCATTTCCAACATCTTTGGCAAGCCAAGCATATCCAAATCCATATGTAAAAAGTAATTCTCTAATATGACTAGCCCAAGTTCTTCTGCCTGCTTCATCTATTTGTTTTAGCATTTTATAACATTGTTTAGGGTATCTATGGTTTACCATACATATAATTCTTAGCCACAACTTAACACAGTTGGGAATATAAGTTATACATAATGGTAATCTTCCGCATTCTCCTAGCGCTAGAACATCAGATGTATTTTGTGATAGATTACAATATTGTTTACAGAATCTGATTTGCACTTTTGCAATTTTTTCAACATACTTGTATCCCCAAATTTCAGAGCCATAACAAAGTATAGGTCTAACCATAGCATCAAATACTTTAAACATATATACTGAATTTAAATGTCCAACTTTACGTTGAAATCTAAATATACAGGCAACAGATTTAATACCTTGCAATGCTAACATTTCTTGCGTTTTTGACCATAGCAATTTTGGCGTGAAATAAACACCTAAATATTTATAAAATTTGACAACATCTATAATATCTCCAAATAAGTCCATTTTTCTGTAATCTTGATGATGCCTCCATTGCTAAAAACAACAATTTTTGATTTATCAAGATTAATTTTCATACCAACAGATGCACAGAATTGTTCAATATAATTAATTTGTCTTTGAAGATGTACAACAATATCTGAGAAACTTGAAACATCATCAGCAAACATTAAAGCTACTAACTCATTAATATCATCAGAAACAAATATACCACGATCACATTTAGAATGTAGGAATGTAACTGAATCATTTATAAACAAAGAAAATATTATGGGGCTGACCACACAGCCTTGCCTGGTTCCAATGTTACATTGGGAAAACTCAGTTAATCGATTATTAACCTTAACACATGATTTTAATTTGCTATACATAGACTGTAAAATTATTAAAAACTTTCCATCAACACATTTTCTTGTAAATGCATTCCATACTTTTTGATGTTGAATACTATCAAATGATTTAGCAAAATCAACAAATATACAGTAAAAACGTCCTTTTCTCTAAGAAAGATACTTTTGTCCTAAAGCCATTAAAGTAAATATGTTATCTATAGAGGTATATTTTTTCCTAAATCCTGCCTGTGACTCATCAATGACATCAAAAGTATCACACCATTTAGTTAATCTATTACTTAATATGTGACAAAATATTTTACATAGGGAATTGATAAGTGAAATGCCTTGATAGTTATTTGGGTCATTTATTGGACCTTTTTTATGTAATGGTGTTATAATGCTTTCGCTCAGGAATTGAACCTGAATCAAATATTTCATTAAAAAGTTGAGTTAAAAATGGCAATATGTCATTTAGTGTATACTTATACATTTCTATACATACTCTGTCAGGGCCTCCAGAACGGTTAGATTTAAAGTGCCTTATACTATCGATTATATAGGTTCGTTTAGGCTGCTAGAATCGTAATGTGTATTTTCAAAGATATTATCATTATGCTCCTCATTGTCATTTTCTCTTGATATAAATAAACTTTTAAAAATAATCGTGCCTCTTTTCTGGTGTAATATCATTGTTTTGCGTATTACAATTTCCTTTTATTGTTTTCCAAAACACTTTAGCATTTTTTCGAGAACTAATTCTTTCTGATTTTTCTTAGCTAATAGAGCCTTTTTATTCAAGCAAATAGATTTAAAGAGGTTCCTTTTTGTTTTATATGTAATACAGTCTTTTCTATCATTCGTAATTCTAAAATGTCGTAGTGCCTGTGATTTGTCAACTTTAACCCTTTACTCCATAGATACGCATTTTCCCGCACAAATCACAGAAGGTCTTTGAAAACAGTGCAGGAAGAGTTCAGATTGCTCGTAACGAGCAATCTGAACACTTCCTGCACTGTTTTCCACTCTGTCAGTTAATATAAACACAATTCACCCACGACTGATATGTGGTGAATTAATGCTTTCAATATTAGAGGTGTCCAAAGGCGTCTATATGAAGTAAAGGGTTAACAGAATTGCAATCACGATCCCACCAGGAAGGTTGGGTTGAACTGTATTGTTTACAATAAGACTTTAAATGCATATTATCTCCGGCCTTTTTAAAAACTTCAATAAAATCATGTATATGTGAACTGAGAGAACGATCATTACAGTTAATTATTATTTCATTAAAGGAACAGAAATTATCACAAAACTTGTCATAAAAATCATCTTTTAACTCCTGTTTCCATTTATATTTTTGCCAAGTACGCAAATTTGAACTATCAATATTATTAGAGGACTGGTTATATAACAAGATTTAAAATGAAACTGACATTGAAGGGGCAAGTGTACAGAGTAATCCTTATCTTTGATTTTAAAATCAGTAATAAACTTAAATAAACTGGATGAATCTATCATATAGTCAACAATGCTTGTCCCATTGTTGGCGAAACATGTAAAATTACCATCCATAACACTAAATAGACGGCCATTTAAAGTATGAACATCATACGTACAACATAACTCAATAAGTGACAAACCAAAATGGTTATAATTTTCATCTTTAGATTTTCTTGGAGTCGAAAAATTGTCAGACGGGTAGTTAACATCATTACCAAATATATATGAAATATCATCATCTAGAATGTAATCATTAAAATATTTAATTCTAGAATTAAGATCACCAGACAAAAACAATTCTGTATTAGGGTATCAGCAATAATATTATTAATCTTATTAAGTATTTCAATACCATTATTGTCATTTTCATCATAAATAGGTGAGTTTTCAGGCGACATATATGAAAAAATAAAGACAATATCATTTACATTATGAAACAATGCACTATAAAACAATAAAACAACATATTCAGTGAATGTATTAAAATACGTTTAACAAGTCCATCTTTTATCAAAAAGTCTTTAACATATACTGAAACACCTCCAGAGCCTTGGTTTGCTGACTTCTTTTTCGGTCGAGAATAACCGAAATGGGTGTAACCGGGTAGATCAATCGCATCATCTTGAACAGTCCGCGTCTCACATAAACCAATTATTTCAAAAGATTGAACATATGTGACTTGACATTTTATGTCAATCTATATCTTTCAACATATCCATCATTACAAGGACTTTTATAGAGTTATACTGAGTCTTTGATCATTAATAAATTATAAAGATATATTTGTTTATTTTCCTCTGTATGCATAATAATTGAGATTTAAGCATTGAGGCACATGCATACCACATTGTCCCAAGCACATGCACCACACTGTATATTCCTGGTAGTCAGAATGCGAGTGTGTTAAAATACTGTACATTAAGACGGTCAGCTGACACTAACCAGAGCGCGAGACCCATGCTTCACCTCTACCTTAATGTCCTCTGTTTCAGAAAGTGTGTGCTTATATACAATTAAACACTGCCAGCTGCCAATCATAATTGTTTTTATTTAATATTAAATGATTAGAATGGGGAGACAATGTTATTCTATGATTCTCTGGGATGTATGCATGTATTTGTAGTTTTGAATCACCTATCAAGCATCCTCTAATTAGTAAAGTCCGTTATTAAAGAAGAACCAGGAAACTTGGATGCATTCATTACCCGTTAACATATTCTGATGTACATGTATTTATAAACACTATTGCTGTTGAAATGAATGCAAATTAAATGGAAAATGTACTTCGTCAGCAAGTCAATGTTTTTCTTTTAAGTCATGCAATTAAACATAATCAAATGGGTGAACAGAGGTTTTTGCTAAATTATAGAAGGTTTGGAAAAACATGTTGAAGTTGAGTTACGTAACACCCCAGGTGTTATGCCTCATTAGCACCGAATACCTGATCCAGTGTAACTCAAAGGATAAGGCCAAACACCATTTAATAGAACTGCCAATCATAGGTTAATATCCGCCCAGCGAATTACCTAACTGGATAGTAAAGGTTAGATCACTGTGATGATTCGTCCTGGAACTCTGAGACGAGATATAAAAAGTACATGTTACTCTGTCGGGGAGAGAGCGTGCAGTCTTAGAGAGTTTGGCAGTACTGTCTTATTAGTTCTGGAGCTGAGAGCTCTTAGGGAGTTATCAGTTTAGTATGAGGGGTTAGGAGCGGCGGTTAGTAAGATTAAGAGAGTTAATGGGATGCGGGTGAAGTTGGGGTTGTTGAACAATGCATACTTAAGGGCTGGGCTTAATTAACCACTATACGGTTACGCGAGTTGTGGAATTATATTAACATGTAGAAACTTAGTACTATACGATCACGCATTAGTTGTAGATTTATATTAAATATGTAGAAACTTAGTTTGTCTTGCGATTCTTTAATCACTACTTCCGAACATGGTGTTACATGTCTCACAAGTTATCAAACATTAGTTATTACATTAAACTTTAAATGATATTGAGCACATCCCAGGTTGAGTTTTGCTAGGCAGTGGCCATACTTCTAGGAATAGTTCTTAACTATCTCAGGTTACCCTTTTGATCCTTCTGCATTTTTCTACAGCCAACAGTTCTGCACCAATCATCTTAAAAAACTTCTCCACTACAGGATCGGTCCATGGAAATGTCCTGAATTGGACAAAGGACTTCACCAAGAAACAATATTTCCTAGCTGAAGGCAATTATCAGAAGTTGAATATAAAATTACGACTATCAGAACTCCTGGATCACCTTGGCTGATGGCCTATAATCCAGACAAATGTGTTACCATGCATATCACAAGACAAAGATTGTATAAGCTCAATGGCAAATACTTGAAGGTGTCCCAACTTGCATGTAACTAGGTGTTACATTCAGTTGTGAGATCTCGCGGAAAAAGCATGTGAATCAGACATTAGTGCGACAAAATGCACATCTCCAAGGAGCCTTTTGAAGGTTTTTTCATTTTGCATCTCCCTGTTACGAACAGCAGACCAGATATCTAAATAATAAAATGTTGTCCGTCCACGCTTTCTTTAAACAGGCTACAACTAAAGGGGCAGGCTTCTATTTCACTAATATTTTCTGAATTAAAAACTTAAAATTTTTAACTTAAGTTTGCCTGCTTAATTAATTGTTTGATAAATGACAATGAAACCATATCCAGTTGTAGTGGAACCAGTCGAAAACCATGTTCAATTTTATTAGCTTTAAGTAACTATAATCTTAAATATATTGGTGATAGCCTGGTGCATGCTTGTATGAAGATCAATAAATGGAACAGGGATCCAGTATGCTGATTTTTATACTTCTATGCGCATGTATGATAAAAGGGATCTACCAGACTGATCAACTGATATGCTAGACCTGTATGCTTGTGGCATGCTCAACTACATGATGTTGTTTCAGATTATAGTTATAAACCATTAATCAATATTTCCAAGGAGAACTTCTTTTAAAGAGATCCTTGTAAGCAGCATTTTGTTTGGTTAAGTGATTTCATAAAAGAAAATTAAAATGTTAAAAGTTTTTAGATGATGCTGGATGTCCAATGATGGCAATATTTCAAATGTCCTTTTGGACCTGGTCAACTAACAAGAATCGCCCTACGCGCAACAAAAGGATAGATGAACATTTTAGAGGAAAGGTATTTTGTAGGTTTCCCTGAAATAGTGCTTATAAGCCCCTGGCAGTGATCTGTGTGATGGCTCAAAGTTTGACACCCAGATCCTTGTTTCAATAAACCATTAGACAATATTATGTGTAAAATAGCAGTTCTAGGCCTTGAACTTTCAGAAGTTTATGTTTCACTTAAAATGTGCTCAAAGCCGATCTTTTGGTTAAATAATTGCTGTGCAATTTTGGTTAAGATTCAATGAAAAATAAAGAAGCTATCACAGCAAGGCCTTGAACTTTTGTATAAAAATCAGACTGGTTCAAGAACTTGTCCAAGAACTTGTGGTTACGACTTCCATGATAGATGAGAAAAAAAGGGGTGGGTGTTATCGCCTCTGCAAATAAAATGGTTAACATGTTGACAACAGACAATTTACTAAGACACAAGCCCTGCTGGCCTTTTGCTTGTAAAGCTTAAAGTGTTAATTTGACATGACACATCTGTAGTATTCCTGTCCTTCAAAATAGAGGAAGACAAATGAAGATGTTACCAACCCATTAAGCAGTTATATATACAGAGGAGAAAATATTACGGTTTTCGAATAAAAAAAGATAGCAATGTCACAAATACCTTTTTTATTGTTGAAGTTATTACACATGAACAATAATTGCAAGTCTTAACAGATTACTAAATGTTAAACAGATACATAGATAACAATGAAAAAACAACAAGTCTAATATTTCTACCGTAGTTTTTATTATACCGCAGCCATGGCCAAATGCATTATGGTAGACGCACATCTTGCGTTGATTCAATCCTTGGCCGGATCAAACCAAATATATGAAAAAAGGTACTAAAAGCTAACTAAGCACTTTCCATTTAAAGGATAGTTCTAGGTCGGCTTGACTGTTTTAATTATAATGTGACTGGGTCGGGTACCATACCATGTGTCTGTGGCATAATGTAACAGTGCTTAAAGTACCAAGTTTATGTTTCATCCTCTTTCCTCCATTATAACTTAGGAAGCACCTCGTGTTAACTAAGTTTAAAGAGGACTCCCCTATTACCTTGCGCCAGTAAATGATCTTCAGTTTATTGCAACATAAAAATAACATAATGGCTGGTTATCTCATTATGGTTCATTATAACATATACAAGAAAATTGTGAATAAACATTACAGACCACATAACACAACATGCCAAGGGTGATTGAACAAAATAATCACTATTAAATTTCTAAAATTATTTTTTATCAAAAATATCGGAGATATAAGGTTAGTGGAGCCTCTTCAAGTTCATGCACTGTGCCAGAATATGCATCATCGGGTACCCACATATGTCAGTTCCGATACTATCCATCTATCACCCATGGGAAATTACGCTAGCTCTGTGTCGTTTTATTTGAACATATCAGAACAAAATACAGCTAATGTTAACGTCTTATCAATGCAGCATTTGCATGAAACTAGCATTGCGATTGGATAACTTTTCCTTCATGAAATCGTGGCAGAACCAATCATATGGTTGCATCGTCACTTGGTAGAAACGACACAAAGCTAGTGTTATATCCCATGGTTGATAAATGGAGAGTATCAGAATGGATTACATGTGGGTATCCGACAATGAATAATATATGGTGTCAGAAGACAACAAAGCTCGCCCCTGGGTGTCTAAGTCCAACAAGAACCATAACTGGATTGCATTTTGGCCCAGTTATGGTTCTTGTCTCTGTGTGTTCCATTGATGATGGTAATCACACATACAAAGTTTCATTCACATCCAATGAGTGGTTGCAGAGATATCTTTAACGCAAAAGTTTTACCTGAGTGTCTACAGATGCCGCCGGGGTCATGGCAATAGCTCTCCTTGGACTTCATCCCGGCGAGCTAACAATATAGGGTATTCTGTAATTATTCAAACTCATACTAAGCATCAAAATTGAAAATTCTGACAAAACTTTAGTTTTACAGTAATTACTGCATATTTACCGAGTCTAGTATATACATTTTATAGGGATTATATCAGGAAAAAATGCTATAAATGTCTCAACCAATTATTAAAATGGATATAAAGCACCTTATTACCATTAATAAAATCTGAATGGTTTAGTACGTCAAATCCGCTTAAACACGACAAATTCAGTATTTAAACTGGAGCAGTGACGTGAACTGAAATCCCAATTCAAAAAATAGACGGCTCTTAAATACTGCTTGATATCTATTTAAATAGCCAAAATAATATATTGAAAAGGAATTATTTAACTTGGACTACATGTCTAGGTTGACTAAAATATTTGGTGACAAATGAGTCCCACAGTTTTCAATTTGACCAGTTATACTGGTTCACACATATTAAAATTTGTTTCATCTTAGAACGCGTTTGAATGACGCAAATGCCAGCAAGCAGTATTTAAGTATTGTCAATTTTAAGAATGGGGATTTCATTTCAAGTTTACTACTCCAACTTAAATACCGATTTTGTCAAATTTTGATGGATATGACATACCAAACCATTTGGATTTTATTTATTAACGATAATGAGATGCTTTTTCTTCATTTGAATAATTATTTTAGACATTTATAGTCTTTTCCCCCAATATATTCCCCTTAATTGCTTATTAAGCTCTTGTCCACTGCAGAAACTGAGCTGAGAAAGCAGGTTAAACATAAAAGGCAGTGACTACAATCAAATATTTCACGAAACATGGAATTGTTCATTTATATACCATGATAACAAATTATTTAGTGGTATAGGGACAGCATGATACAAATTATTTGGTACATTTAATTTGTATATTGTTCTACCATCAAAGGGACATGTAAATTCATTTCCACTTTATACAATTCAGGAAATTATATATCTAGCCCCTAGGACTCTACATGATGCAAATATACAAAACTGAAATACACTTATATTATCTAGAGACCCTTAATTTCATTTCTACTCTATAAAGAGGCAATTTTTCTCATAATTGTACAAGGTATCTGATTTGGCACATCTGTGATAAAACAATGAATTTGAATACTTTTCCCTTATTCATTGAAAAGAAAATGAATATGTTAGAAGCAATTGTTGATGATAACTTGTTACATAACCCAAGGAACTGCTTATCATGCTGAAAAAAATATTGATAAAGCACTATGGTATTCACAAAAAGGAGTTAAAAATAAAACACAAAAATTAAGTCAATGCTGAGAGCAAAATCATGTCAAAATTACAGAGGAAAATCATGTTAAACATTGCAAAGTTAAAAAGCCTTAATTATAATCACATTCACACTTTAAAAACATTTGCTTGAAACTTATTTATTTACTTTGTGAAACAGTTTTTTACAACTTAGCTAAATCATGCTCAAAGTCTTCTTGGGTAGAATAGAATGATTAGGGTTTTACGGCATACCAACACATTATAGGTTATTCAATGCCAATAGGAAGGAAGATTCCAGGTTCACTCTACATGTACAAAAACAACAAATTAACATACAGACTTAAAAAAAATACACCAACAAATGAATATGCAGAATGAACCTAGAACCTTGATACCTGCAGAACTGCAGAGTTTCAGCATATTCTATGGTATTACTCAAATTGTCGCTTCTTCATGAGTAGAAACAGTACACAGCATATGCGGATAAAGTGTCTTGTTTCAGGCGATTATATATCACCAAGGCAGAAGATTGAACCTGCGACCCCTGATCCTAGGTAGTGATAAGACATTGAAATGATTTTCATTTAAAAGCACTGAATAAATTAACTAAGTTTGTTAAACTGATTACACTCATATCAACCTCGACATTGTAGTTTCAGAGGTCAAAACCTATCTCGGCTATATCAGCATCTAGAGAGGTCAAAACCTATCTCGGCTCTATCAGCATCAAGAGGTTAAAACCTATCTTGACTATATCAGCATCTAGAGAGGTCAAAACCTATCTTGGATATATCAGCATCTACAGAGGTCAAAACATATCTTGGCTATATCAGCATCTCCATTTTAGACTGCTCGAAATATATAGATTATAATATAATTTGTTTTATACAAGTATAAAAAATGCAAAAACATGTAGATATACATGAACCAGAGTAATTGGACTAAACTGAACTTAAACCTCTCGAGACAGCACCTTAGATGACTTGGCAGCTGAAAACCCGACAAGCATGCTTAATAATCAAAAATACTTTTTATGATACATCATTTAAACCAAATTTAAATTTGTTCCATAGAATATGTACAATAAAAGTTAGAATCTATATTTCCATGATGACAATTTATTTTTTATATCCTCAGTTTCTCCGAGTCCCAAGTCCGACAACCCTGCTCCACTTAGCACTTCACAAGAACTGTTACATTAATTATAAAGCAGAACAAACATCTCTCTAAGAATAATTTCATCACGTGATCTGTACTCTGTGAGGAAGTTGTCACAATTATGTAAATTAAAGACAGAGACTAGATTGGTGTCATCATCTTTTAGTTCATAGTGAACAGTTAAAACTCTCATCTGCTTCCCAACATGTTCCATGCATTTCTCTAGAGATCTACTTTTGACTGTAAAATTAAGTTTGTCCACATATTTTTTTTAAGAATACTCATTCACACAAGAGCAAGTGTAAATCAAGATTTACATGCAAAATATATAACGTACAGCAGATTAGTTCTGCAGATAAAATATTTTTGTGGTTCGACATGGGATCAGCAAAAATGTTTTTTAACAGCAGAATATTTATCCCTGAACTTTTAAATGGCAGTACCGGTACTATTTCACAAACATATTTTTATTTTTTTATAAATAGGCAAACATGCACTATATGCAAAAATGAGGTCTGATATGATGTAATTATCGCAAATTATCATCACTTTCATCTGCTTTGTTTGTGTTGATTTAATGTTTGATACTGTGAAATCATTCATTTTCGTTGGTATATAAATTTTCGTTAATATGGGTTCAAAGACATATTTGTTGGGACTTACTTTTGGTGAAAACAAATTTTAGAAAAAAAAATCGTTTTAGCGAGATCTTTGAATACGAGTTTTTCTATTACATAACAAGCTTTAATTACCGACCTGTACCAGTAATAAGTCACTGTCTGTACCTACACACGCAGTAATAAATGCTGTTTGTAATATGGGGTAAACGTGGGGAGAGATGTCAATTAGTCGGTGCTTTGGTGTTATCAGTTTTGATCAAACTGTTATGAGAACAACAATTGGAGAGGATGTGTCACAAGTTGAAGGTGATAATAGGTCGAGACCAGCACAAATTCACATACAAATATTTATTCCTTGTCAACAAAAAGAAATAAAAACAAAATATTTATTTTTATAATTATTAGGCAAATAGCCTACTTTTTAATTCAATACAAGAAATTTGTATCCTAATTACTCACAAGCATATTTTCTCTTTTAAAAGTAGTTACTTATATTAACAAAATGTAAACACTAAATAGAAATTATCATATACCATTTAGATCTAGCTGAGAAAGGTAGGTCTATGTTTTAGATACAGGAAATGCTATGCATTAGGGATGTAACACAATTTTGCCCATGACCATTTCGTTGGGATTTAATTTGTTGTCATGTCCCCCAACAACATCACTGAAAATTATCCTCCCACGAAAAAGAATGATTTCACAGTATATTGTTAATTGGCTCAAACTATAACAGTTACACAATTCATAATTAGAACAACTTTGTTTATCAGATATACCAATGTTTGCTTTGTCCATATGAATGTTATACTGGTAGTTTGTTAGTTTTTAACAGATTAACAATGACATTTAATACGTATTTATTCATTTGTTAAACTATTGCACATATGATGTATATGCATATGGACAATACGGACAAAACACCTTTTTTTTGCATACCGTCATGCAATAAATATATTTAAATTGTTGATCAGTACATAATTTTATTAAAACAACAAAATGATTTAACGATTTATAATGATTAAGTTCTACATATTTGTTTTTATTAAGATTGCAAAATAATAGAACATGTCAATTCAGGTTGACTGCTACTTATGTTGAAATTACTTATCACGAGCCGCTGGCTGTTAGTGGGAGGTGTCAAACAGATGAGAAGTGAAGGTAAAATAACTGTTATAAACTTTGTTATGCAGCAACTAACTCACTCTATCTCTTTCTTCTTCTTCTCTCACTCTCTTCCACTCTTAAAAAACTCACCGAAATATTGTTGTTTTTTTTCTTTTCAATAATATTTGTCAATGATTTCGGTTTGTAATGTATTTTATGCCATTGTTAAACAAATGATTATGTACTCTGTAGGGGAAGGGCCGAATCTAATGTTGACAGAATTTGTGACCCAACCCCATTTCATGTAAAATTATGAAATAATATATGTTTAAACTAAATATGTTTACGAAAAAACAACAACATGTAAATCATGTGTTTGTTAAGATGGAGCCAAAAATGCATTTTTTAAATCAGGCAAAAACTGGAGTCTTATGTCATGTTGATTTTTTATTTGTGATTCCGTATATATATTTTTATTCAAAAGCACAGTTTTAGAAATATATTCGTAAAATTAAATTACATAAAAATTTTGGCCAGAAACAGCAGCAGACAACTGGGCATCAATTCAAATAGTCTTTTAAACTAGCAAGGCAATTCTCATCAAAAAATAACAAAGCAAAATCTGTTTAACAGTCAATAAAAAGGCACATTATTTTTATTCCAATGGAAACAGTAGCACCATGTTTTAAAGTTTCAAGATGCAACATTACAATATGAATTAGCTATCTTGTTATCGTTTCCTCTTTTTGGAAGGGAAATCATCATCAGAGTCCGAGTCAAAAATTACTCCACCACGCTTTGCCGGTTGTTTACCACTTGGTGTGGGTTTTGACTTGATTTGTGATTTACGACTTGAACTTGGTACATTAAAGGGGTCTTCTTCACTGGACTCTGATAGAATTATTGCATTTTCTTCTTCCGACTCTGACCTACAAAGAAAAATGTATGTTGACAAAAGACAAAACATCAACTTTTTGTTAAGACATTGGAACTATTCAAGCAAGAACTACTTTCATCTTGACGATATGGTTCCTGAGCCTTACTGGATATTATACATGAGAAATGTATAAAATTGAGACCATCACCAGACCTCAACTTTACAAGTTTCTGATGCTCCACATTTATATCGAAATTAATTAATTTCTGAATTATGCAGAAAATTGTTTGGAAGCAGTCAGTATCCTTATGATAGCCATTGAGCTTGAGGTTCTGATGCTTTGATTATACAAGTTATTGAAGCATCACTTTACTGTACTTACAAATAGTTTGATGTTTTTGCTGTTGTTTTCCTGGATCGCCCAGATGCAAATGAATCCATAATTGAGCGCTGACTGTCCTCAACAACTGGGGTTTTATTTTTACCTCCCCTGCCTCGTCCTCTTGTTCCTCGGGTACCTGAACTTTCTCCTCTACTCCCACGTGACCCACGACCTCCTCGCGACCTTGACCCACGACCACCTCTGCCACTTGTTGCCGGGGTTTCATCAGAATCATTTTCATTCCTATCTATATCACTGTCTATAGAGGCGTATTCGTCTTTCGAACGCTTCACGTGAGCTCGCTTGATTGCCTCCTGAACTTCCTGTCCATCTTCATTTTTCTTTTTCCTTTCTTCTTTGTATCGGACAACCTCTTCATCAATAACATCTTCATTTGTACTTCTCTTCTTTAAGTATCCCTAAAAAACATTTGATGAAAATCATTGAAAAAGTTGTTAAGTGTATGCTGGACTATTCTTAGATTAGTATAACAGAAAAACAGTTATAGAAAGAAATGACCTTAACACGAATTCTGTGACTGACTGAAATAAGCAAATGATTTCCATTATCATCATTGTCTACTTCACTTCTGCATATAGAGTTCACTGGTATTTGTTATTATGGACGATATTCAGTCTGATATTCTATCACTTTGTGGGTTTTGTAACAACTGTTATAACACCTTAAATGTAGTTTGTAACAAGAGGTTTACTCCTGTCTTTTAATATTATCAATATATTCAATTCAATGTATTGCTACATCCATGGCCATCAATGATACCTCTAGTTAAGTTAATACTGAATAGTTTGATTAAATAAAATGTGAACAAGCAAATTCAGGGAATTTATGTCCCCTGCATTTTTCAGAAGATTTGATTCTGGCATTCATAAGTTATTGCATGGAAAACCAAAAAAAAAAATGATTTTGCACAAATTAAAGGGGCATAACTGTAGAAAGACAAATGCTCCTTAAATCGAACTTAGCCTGTGTTTTGCCATTACAAACATTGTATTAAAATTTCAAAACATGTGATTCAGGCATTCTTAAGTTATTGCATGGAAACTAGGGCTATGCATTGGCATTTAACAGGAAACAGATCTACTTAGATAAATTCACAACAAATATCACTGACTAATTAAATCAATGTCATCCCAATTATATGTCATATTTTTGTCAAATAGCCAAATAAATATTAAGAAAACATGCATAATGTAAATGTAAAAGTATTATTATCTCATTTGCTGACACCAATATACTAAATACACTGCATAGCTGCGAGAGCATAGTGGGATAGTACCTGACGGGAAGGAGATGATGACAACAATACATGCTGTCGGTAATATTCGTCATGTGTTAAACCAGTTTACATCTAGTCTTGCTTTTTCAAAAAGTTCTTTTTTGTTTGTTTGCTTTTATTAGCTAGTTTTTAGGTTTCATCAAGAATGGAATTGCGATGCATGATATTTCATATCTTACAATCATATTGATGCATCGTAGGTCTCAAGAATGCATTGCAAAGCGATACAATGGAAGTTTCATTTAACACCCGATACACACATTAACGGAAAGGAGAATAGCGATTTATCGATAAATCGTTACACCACTAATGGAAACCAAAACAAGAGTTGTCAGAAGACAACAAAGCTCAAAGCTTGCCTATGAGATTAAACTCACTATCCATGCAAAGATTGAGATTGGAGGCAAACACCAAAACTTAAACACAACTTAACACAAAATTTTAACCTGGGTGTCTACAGACGACACCAACGACACCGCCAAGGTCATGGCAATAGCTCTCCTGGACATTCGTCCCAGCAAGCTAAAAAGTGTGACAGATGGAAATTACAATTTTTCACGAATTAAAGGGGCACAACTCTACAAATGTCACAACCCAGAAAATCAAACTTAACCTGTGTTTTGTCATTATTATCCTTGTATTACAATTTCAAAAAATTTGATTCAGGTATTCTCAAGTAACTGCACAGAAACCAAAGTAAGACAATTTTTCACAAATTAAAGTGGCACAACTCAACAATGCCAAAAGTCACAACCCCGAAAATCGAACTTTATAGTTTGTGTTGTCATTATAAACCTCGTATGAGGATTTCAAAAGATTTGATCCAGGCATCTTAAGTTTTTGCTCTGAAACCAAATTGTGAAGGACAGACACCTAAATAAGTGTCTCCCGCTTTTCGAAAAGTGGGGGACAACAACAGAAGGACAGATGTACAAAGATTGCCATCTACATGGAAACAAGCGAGAACCTTCTACTGGCTTTAATGGGCCATAGCATTTTTAACAATTTCACAATCTTAATCCCTTACAGAGAAGTCATTTGCGCCACTCTTAATGGACAAAGCATTATTTACTATTAAAAGCAAATGCTTTAAAGCCTCATTAAACTTCCAAAATGCACAAATTTTGATAATAACAAAACTGATTGTAATTAAATGTGTTAATAGTATTGCTAAAACAATTCCTGTAGACCCCTTAGTGACTGTTTTTAAAAAAACGAGAAAATAATAAATTTGATCGAACTGTGTTTTTCTTAGATGAGCGGACCAAACTTTTAACTTTTGTTTACATTTTTGTAATTCCGTAAAGACACTGTTGCTTTCCTATTGTACCTCTGCCAGTGTTCCAAAGTACACAAATGAATATTAAGTATCGTTATTGGGTTTTCTTTTCTTTTTTTAATATACCGATGTCTCTTATAAAACTGTATCAACTGTAGTATGCATTATTTTATTTATATGCCCTGAAAAACAATGAGGAATACTAGTTTGGCCCTAGTAACTCTTGCTCAGGATCCTCCCTTGCATATACGTGTTATAAAAATTCTATCGCACACGCTATTACGTCACAAATCACTTTATCGCAGTCAATGTTGAGAGGCTGCCAAGGGGGAATTGTTGACTACAGTTATTAAAAAAAGTAATTTTACTTTTAATTCATATGGACGTTTTGTCGCTTACATGCATTTAAATAGCTTGTGGGTTCCAATTCATTAAGACACTGAGAGGAATAAAGGGGATGTTCTTAAAGACCATCTAACCGCAAGCAATAATTTGATTTTGAACCGCATCCCCTACAGTTCCCCATACTATGTTTCTCTCTGAAGTGAACTGATCTAAAATTACAGTCTGACACGTTTCCGAACAAGCTTCGCAACTGCCCGTTTTCTGCCCAAGGTGGTTATTGGAAAGAGACGAACATTAATTTGTAAACAAAAATTGTTCTTCATTATGTACTAATAATGTGCTTTATATTTATTTTTTCGTTTGCAAAGACTCACAGCTATCATATAAACATGTATTCTATCATCTTGGATAGTAAAACTGACTTATATTAAAACTAAAAACGACCGTTTCGGAAGTTTAATGAGCCTTTAAATTGGAAATTTCAGTTTCCATACCATCCCTATGCAAAGAAGCCCCTTGATTTGCCAAACCTTATCGTCTATCATCAGGGATTTTATAAGATGGGCAGTGCTTTGGATGTCAAAATAAAGTGTTTTTTTGCACGCTTAGATGTGAAAATGAAAAATTTCAGTTTTCCCCATAATATTTTTCTGTAAAAATAAAAGCCTCCTTGTAACAGGGATTCTATACATACCAATCCCTTGATTTGTAGAATATTCAATTTCTAAAGAACAAATCTGACAGATCAGTTCTTGAGAGGTAGATTTTTTAAATTTAACAATTTCTTCTGGCCTCTTATAGAAATTCAATGGATGAATTTTGTTTGTTTTCCCAAAGCATTTCTCAGGGCCCCTATACTTTATACCCTAGTCACTTGACTTGTATTAACTTCATACCCCTACTCATAGGAATAATTTATATCAATTATAAACATGTTTGGCAGACTGGTTGTTGAGAAAAAGATTTTTTGAAAGTCCAAATGTTAATCCTTTTGTGGCCCCTTATGGGATTTCAATCCTCTTTATTGAACAAAATCTAATTTGCAATTACAAAACAATGCTTTCAAGCTCATATTGAACATCATATTTAAACAAATGAATGAGAAAATTAGAAGTTCATGAAAATTATAAATTTAAACCCTTTTGAGACCTCACTTGGGCCCTTATGAAAACTCAGTCCTCCTTATTCAACCAAGTTGCTATGACTAGATGAGCTTTGTGTTGATTAAATGTTTGAACATTTTGATGATGCCTCAATCTCAAACTGGATAATATTTCTGCACAAATGAATGAAAAAATAAATCCCTATAGGTGTAAAACCCACAGTCCCCTTATATGGCTCCTACAAATACAAGCCCTTTGAATTGTACAACTTCAAACCCTTACACAAAGCGATTCTTCATGTCAAATATGATCCAAATTGACTGAACGCTTGCTAAGAACATTTATTTTTTTAAACCCTTTTATGACCCTTCTTGCATCCCTCCCACCCCACTTGAAATTTGATCTTCCTTATTACACCAGACATATTGCTATGACTAAAGGATGCTTCAGATCTCATAACTGAATAATATTTTTGCACGAATGGATGGAGAGTTTTCTGTTTTTCAATAGAAACTCAGTCCCCTCACAGAGCTCCTATAAATTATTTTTATAAGATCCCCTTGATTTATATGAACTTCAAATCCATACTCATAGGGATAGTTTATGCATAATATGAACAGATTTGATGTCCTCATTCTTAAGATAAACATTTTTAAAAAGTCTTAATTTTTACGCTTTTGAAACCTCTTCTGACCTCTTGAGACAGTGAAACCCAGTCCTTTTAACAAAATCTCCTTAATATAACAATGCTTTTTTTTGTGAAATGTAAGCATTATAATCAGGTGTCCCCCTAGGGCAGTTCGTTTTAAATAAATATTTTCAAAATGTGTCATGAAAATACTATTTTTATAAATGATGACCATCTTGATTTTTAGATATGAAAAAAAAATTTGTGTAGTTCGAGTATAATTTCAGACAGAGAGCTACTATTGGCTGATGGCAAACAACGGGACAACAGCCACACAAGCACATCCAGCCTTTGGCCAGCAGAGTTGAAAGTGGATTTTGATTCACATGTTTAACAGAAAAATAGAAACTTTTCTTATAATTATTCTTATCCTATTTTACTAAAATTAAATTGCTAAACCTGTGTTTTCTCCAGCTGGTAATGAACCAGTTCCCCAATGGCATCTTTCTCCTCTTTGTCGACAAATTCTTTAACAGCATCACCAATACCTTTCTCTGTCAACACCTGCAGCTTGAGTTTCTGTGACAATGTAGGAAGTTTCAAGACTAGTTACATATGTAGTCGATAAATAGAATTGCACAATCAATCTATACACATGTAAAGGGTAGTAACAAAACTAATATATTCTATTGATAGAAGTTACAAAGGTAATATATAGATAGAAGAGTTACAATGATGTAATGATTGATCGATAGATTGAATACTTAGCATCATTTGAATGCAGATGATCTACTGTTTGAGATCCTAGCAAGGTTAACCAGTATTCGAGCATATCCCATCTCTGCAAGTAACTGATAACATTCCCACTTGAATCAGCAGTGAGAGATGAATGATAATGAGACACAATGTCGTATATTAATTATCACAGAGATTGTGGCCAGGTGGAAATCAAACTAACTGCCCCTGGACAAGAGTTATGAGACTAATATGTAGGTATACAAGTTATATAAACAATCTACATGTTACATAACTAATCTATACAAAACTAACTGACAAGATACATAAGTTACAGAGACTATAAATTATATAAGTAGAAGTTATATACCCAATCTATATACATTATTAGACCACAGCGTAGTCTAATGGTAGAGTGTCCGCCTCGCATGCGGAAGGTTGTGGGTTCTATGCCCGACTGGGTCATACCAAAGACTTTAAAAATGGTACTAGAAGCTTCCTCGCTTGACGCTCAGCATTAAAAGGAGAGTTGTAGGTCTGGTCGGCCCGATGTCAGTATAATGTGACTGGATGGGGTATCATACCATGTGTCTGCAGCATGATACTCCAGTGTGACAGCTCAGAATACTGTCTCAAGTAGACACAGCTGCGATATGACTGAAAAATTGTTGAAATGGACACTAAACACCATACAACAACTATATACATTACTAATCTAAATAGAGAAGTTACAGGAACAAATCAAAAGTAAGAAACATTATGAAATTGGTTAAAAATATTTACAATAAACAATGACAAAGATCCATAATAAATATCCAATTAACCCTTTACTTCATATAGACGCCTTTGGACACCTGTAATATAGAAGGCTTTTGAATTATTGGATGAATTATGTTTATATTAACTGACAGTGTGGAAAACAGTGCAGGAATGTTCAGATTGCTCGTTACGAGCAATCTGAACTCTTTCTGCACTGTTTTCAAAGGCCTGTGATTGGTGTGGGAAAACGCGTATCTATGAAGTAAAGGGTTAAACCTGAAAAAAAAAATAGGTATCTTTCCTCCTTTCCACCTTTATGTTTTGACAGATATACAGGGGGTACATTTTAGGTGAAGCGAAAGTTTCTAATGTAATTCTACACCTATTGTAAACTGTTAAATATAACAATAACGCTTGAATCCAAAAGATGAGGCTGCTGAGAAAACATATACATTTAAGATACTGGCTGCAAGTAAAGTTCAACACAGAAATGGATTACAAAAGCTCTGAGCACACTCCACAACCACGTTAAAATTAAAATAAAGCATAATTTACTCTGATTTATCCTTTACCTTGAAAGGCACATCCACTGACATTTGTAATCAGAAACATTAAAACAGTTATATATAGCATCTTACTTCATCAGCTTTGTCAAAGTATTCCTTCACCATGTCCTCCACCCGGGCAGTGTCAGTCTCCACAATGGTGATTCCATCAAGTTCATCCATATCTGTACATGTAATACAGGTAAATAGTTTAGTTTAATTCTGACAGTAACAGGGTAATTTCTTGATCATTTCTTGCTACTGGTATATTATATTTTTACCTCTACTTGAATAGTACGAAACATGCGCTATTGCAGATTTAAGCAGGAAAATATATTTTATGTTAGTCCACAAAAAAATGGATCATTTGGACATGTCATACGCGTAATTCCATCCTCCTTAATAATTTGCTAAGACTAGACAATGCTTCAGGTATGAAACTATAAATTAGTAATGAACAAATGGATAAGAAATAGGATTTTTTCTTTTTCCCATAGTATTTGTTTATAAAACTCAAAGTTCTCTTACATGGCCCCCTTTATACACTAGCCCCTGGCTTAAAGCTTAAAATCCCATAGGCATTAATTATACCCATTATGAACATATTTTACTGACTGGCTGTTGAGAAAAAACATTTATGAAAATTCATATATAAACGATATTGGGACTCCCTGGCCCCTTATGGAATTTCAATCCTCTTTACTAGACAATGCTTTAGATCTCAAATTGAACATGTTTACACAAATGGACAAAAAAAAGGAGAATTTTCCATTTTTCCACAGTATTCCTTTGTAAAACTCAAAGTAAACTTACAGAGCCTCTATACATCCGAGTTCCCCTTGAAAAAAATCTTAATAATAGGGATAATCTATATCAAATATGAACAAATCTGACTGCTGACTAGTAGATGCTTCAGATCTCAAACTCAATACTGCACAAATGGATGAACAAATTAGAATTTACAGTTTCATATGTAGTACTTAAAATCCCCTTACAGGGCCCCAATAAATACTAGCCCCTTGATTTGTACAAACTTCCAACCCCCTACTCATAGGGATAACATATATAAAATGTGAACAAATTTGACTGACATGTTGAGGCCTTTAGCCAGTAGTGCTAAAAACTATATAAACGTCCATTTCAATATCCTCTGAGAAATGCTACACGATTTGGGTAGTCATATCCAATACATTATGTACCATATTCACATAACTATAATATTCAATAATTTCAATAAGTATTGTTTCTTTCAAAGTTAATATTTACAATACCAGGGGTCCAGGGAAATATATTTTATATTACCTCCTTTTGACTCTTTCTTTGTCAATACAGCTTTTTTACGCATAAAGTAAATCATATCTTTAGGATTAGCCACCCTGTCAACAAATTTTTGACCAAATCTGAAAAGTATTCATATTTGTGTTTTTTAAATGAGACATGAAAAACATAAAACATTCCATGATTCGTTATACATAATAATTATTATGCTATAAAACATCAAAATTAGTGACACATACATAGTGACATTATAACATATGACACATTGGTGACTATATCAAATCAACAATTACATCTTGTCACTTGAAAATAAGAATAATTGATATGTTGAATTAAGGTTCACTGTGGCCAAGTGGTCTACGGCATTGTCATCTAATGACCACTTACCTCTGAGGTTTAGGGATCGAGCCAACCTCAGTCCAAAAACTTTATATAAGAAAGTTTCCTTCCTGGTTACTCGTAGAATGGTGGTTCTACTCAGATTCATTCTGCGGTCAAGATTCCTCTACCAATAAAACTGTTGGTTTCCATATATAACCTGAAATGTTTTTAAAATGGTGTTACCCATAAACCCTATTTTAAAAGAAAAGCTAAATTATGTGACATTTTCAGCTCTGCTGACTTGATCTGCTAACATCTTGAACAAATCCTTTGTTTTAATGCTATCCAAACACATTCACAACAAATAAGGCTCTCCTTAAAAAATAAATTGTTTGCTGTGCTCCTACCTACTCACTCAAAATTGCAGCTACCCTAACTTTTTTATTGACTTTTAAAGTGTTCAATTTTTTTCACCATGATTTCTGTCCATTTTCCTTAAAAATGACTGCAAAATCAAAATTTAGGGGAAAAAAATTACCCCTCTACCACCTCACATGAGAAATACTGGGTTGGAGCATAGTAAACAAATATTTTTTTAAGGATGGCCTGTTTCTTCACAGTCAAGCTACTACAGTAGGTAAAAAAGAGTACTAACCGGTAAACACTAAATGGTTCAAATCCACCGCTGTAGTCTATCCGTATTCGTATTAATGGCTTTTTTGGTTGTTTACTGTTACCTGTGTGTTCTCTATCTGAATACAGCAGTACAAATTATGAAACATATACTGGTATTAGAACAATACTGATATTAATATGCATATAAAATGGGTGTTAAGCTGCTCAATTCTTATATTCAAAATCAAACAGCCTTGTGGTCTAACGACTTTATATTTGTACAACTTTGTTTTATTTTTATATTGATTGTGAAAAACAAGTTCTTACAACTTAGACAAATCACGCTCAAAGACTTCCTGGATAGAACCAGTAATGTGTATATCAAAGGTGCCTTGGGTCCGATGCACTACCACTTAACCACCCTTTCAATTTGTACAACTCAAGTCCAGTGACAATGACCTTTTAGTTTATACTTATTTATTTTACTTTGATTGTAAAAAAAATTGTTACAACTTTGTATAAATTGTACAAATCACGCTTGAAGTGTTTCTGGGTAGAACCACTACTTAGCATATGTGGAAAATCTCTAAGACTCTTACTCAAGGACGTCACACAGCCGTGGGGGAAGACTGAACCCACCTGACCTTCCCATCCTGGGGGGAAGACTGAACCCACACGACCTTCCCAACCTGGGGGGAAGACTGAACCCACACAACCTTCCCATCCTGGGGGGAAGACTGAACCCACACGACCTTCCTATCCTGGGGGGAAGACTGAACCCACCTGACCTTCCCATCCTGGGGGGAAGACTGAACCCACACAACCTTCCTATCCTGGGGGGAAGACTGAACCCACCTGACCTTCCCATCCTGGGGGGAACATTGAACCCACATGACCTTCCCATCCTGGGGGGGAAACTGAACCCACACGACCTTCCCAGCCTGGGGGGAAGACTGAACCCACACGACCTTCCCATCCTTGGGGGAAGACTGAACCCACACAACCTTCCCATACAACCTTCCCATCCTTGGGGGAAGACTGAACCCACACGACCTTCCCATCCTAGGGGAAGACTGAACCCACACGACCTTCCCATCTTGGGGGAAGACTGAACCCACACAACCTTTCCATCCTAGGGGGAAGACTGAACCCACACAACCTTTCCATCCTGGGGGGAAGACTGAACCCACACAACCTTCTGATCCTGGGGGGAAAGACTGAACCTACACGACCTTCCCATCCTGGGTTCGATTCTCTACTACTGGACCAAGCAATCACAAGTTTGACAAAGAATTCTAAAAAATATTCTAAATGTTTTCATTGAATGTTTCAGAAGATGATGACAATTAACACCAAAACTTTACTAAGTGGGGATATTATAAAGGCAGATTATAATCATACTGCTACCCTATTAAACGATACCAATCCATAATACTTTAATATGACCTACCTGCTTTATCTAACAGCATTTCAACCCTTTCTTGACAATATGCCTCCATTTTCTTATTGATGTCATGGTCAAGTGGATTCAGACTGGTCTCGCTCAAAACTATATCCTCCATATAAAACTGACGCACAGTCTCAAGTGGAATCTTTGTCATCTTGAAATCTTTACCACGAATTTGCAAAAGTCCACAATGCTTTTGTACAGTTTCTCCTTCACTTAGGGAAGTAGCCACGCTACTGCCAGGCTGACTTACATAAAAGTTTTGAATTCCATTCCATTCGGGTTCTAGTCGACACTCGTGTTCATGTCCCCAAACAACCAAATCGATGAAGTTATCAAGAAACTGCTCTGGAATGTGATTGGTTGGACCATGCTTTGCTCTATTTTGATGAATCACAAACATATTAAACCAGTCTTCCTTGTTTTCCTTGGGTCGCAACATTGTGACATTCTTGTGCAAGAACATTCTATGTAAGCGCTCATCTCGTATGGATCCCATTCCATATAAGGCTAGCTTTGTTGATCCCTTTTGAAACAATAATGGACTTATCTGTATTTTTTCCAATGATGTTGTTTTTCCAAAATAGTTAACAAGTCCAGCACTATGTAAGATATCAAGAGAGCACAGGTTACCTTGACCTGTGGGATCATCATGGTTACCATGTATGGAGAGAACAGGAATTGATATATTCAAATTTGGATCTTCATAATTTAACACTGGGAACTGGCAGTGATCGAAGTTTTTAGACTGGTCACTCAAAAATTCAAACTGCACAGGTTTGTCCCCAAGGCAATAATTTCTGAATAATGATAAACAACCATGCAACACTTTCCTCGAAGGCTTGTTTTCATGAAACAGATCACCTCCTAACAAAACAAAATCCACTTCATGTTTTCCAGCATTTTCAAGAATTTCTTCAAAAGTTACAAGAGAGTCATTGCCTCTGACAGGATCTTTTTCTCCATAGCCGAGATGGTTGTCTGTAGCAACAAGAATTTTCAGGATATCACCTTCATCATTTTCAGCCATCCTAAAAGAGAACATCAATATTTTAAAGGAAAAAATACACATTTCAAGTCTTTACTAACAGTCGATAACAAGTGGTGAAATAACTCCATAAAGGGAGTATATCAGGATTTTTTAAAATTTGCTAAAAACATTCTTTTCCCAATATATCATGTCTATATATACTCACTGACCCATTAATGCTAAAATGATATCTATTTAAACATGCCAAAATAATATATTGAACAGTTTTTTCCTAACTTGGGATAACCCAGATTAGACTTAAACAGATTTCTCACTTAAAATTGCAACATATTTTGTGACATATTAAATGAGTCATATGTTTTTATTTTGATTCAATTTGATCCGTCATACAGGTTTACGCATTGTAAAATTTGTTGCATCTTAAAAACAATCTCAATGATGATGTTCATCAAGCAGGTGCTGTCTATTTTAGAATTGGGATTTTGTTTCCTACTGAAACATTGATTTTGTCATGTTTTGGAGAATTTGATATACATAACATTCTGATTTTATTTATTTACTGGTATGATAATGAGGTGCTTTTTGTCCATTTTTAAAAATATTATATTTTTTAAAGGGGACATTTCAGGGTGAAAACAAAATTTAAAATTGGCTAAAAATATTTTTTCCAATATACCATGCCTATATATACTAACTGACCCTTTATTGCCAAAATATATCTATTTAAACATACTAAAATGATATAATATAGAAAATAACTTTCCTAACTTGGGCTATGCACCTAGGTTAGAATAAAATAGATTTCCCGCTTAAAATGGCAACATATTTTGTGACATATTAAATGAGTTACGTAATTTCAATTTGATCCATTATACAGGTTTGTATGTGATGTCTGTTTTTAGAACAGGGATTCGGGGCTCGAATTTAACACTTGCTAACTTGCAAAATGCCAGTGGAAAATGAAAATGCAAGTGTTTTTGCCATACGCTCGCAAATTATTGCGAGTTCAAAAATTGAAATTGAAATGACGGCGGTTTTCATTTCTTCAACTTTCAGTTTCGATCTGCTGTAAACATGCATCAATTGATTGATGACGTTTTTTACACATTGCACATATTCTATAGATTTGTTTGCCGATTTTAATAGCGTGGCAATATTTTATCTACATATTTTGATACACAATCCAACTAACCATGACTCAGCAAATTGTCGGCGAAAAAAAATAACCAAATATTCATGTATATAAAATTTTTATAAAAAATGGTTGATCAAAATTGCGAATAAAATTGATATCCTGCGAATTGAAATATCTTGTACTCGCAAAAATGTGCGAGTGCAAAAAAAATTAAATTCTAGCCCTGGGATTTTGTTTTAAGTTTACAACTCCAATTTACATATCTATTTTGTCACGTTTTGGTAAATTTGACATATTAAACTCTTCGTTTTATGGCCATAATAAGATACTTTTCCTAAATTTTGATAATTATTTCCTTTATTTTTTTTATTTATAGCATTTTATCCTGATACACTCCCTTTAAGATAATTTTTTTTATTATGTATAGTGTTTTTTTTTCTGACAACTCCTTTTTAATATAATAATAATGAAAAACATTCTAGAACATTTTGTGTCTTATAGTGTATCATATATCCAGTCTAATTTGCTAGATAACATTGCTGTCTGCTTGTTCTTGCTGCCATGAATGTGCAATACTAGCATATGGGTCATATTGCAGACCCAATATTCTAGCCTGTTCTTTCCAAGTAGCAGGTTGTGGTCTAGTGGTAGGGCGTCTGCCTCGCATGTGGAAGATTGTGGGTTTGATCCTCTGATAAGCGGATAAAGTGTCTTACAACACATAGCTGTGGTAGTGGATCAAACCTTTGACCCTCCGATTCCACACATAAATTATCCCGATCAATCATTTTAGGATGAACTCCTACAGCTATCCGCCAACATGGATCTGCTTCCAATCAATCACATTTTGATATCCATCTAAAGATCACCACCTGCTCACAATGTTAACTTTGATGACTGGGGCCACCTCAGTTTATGACTATCTTTACTACATCTGAGAGGTCATAACCTACTAGTCCTCAGGGGAGATGATCTAAATGAAAATTACAGTTGAAACGCTATATAATACAGATTTAGAGTAGTTGCCTTCATGATTACCAACAGAAGTGTGTGAAGTGATTTTTCATAAATAACAAGCATATGACATTAGTTCAAGTCAAGTTTTACTCGGAATGTACTAAACAATTACAGATATAAAACAAGGGGTTTGTAGGGTTGATATATTCCAAATGAATTGTAGTTATGGTGAATAATGTTTGCCTTGACAACAAGCCGAACAGTAAAACAATATGTTCATACTGGTACGTAACATTCTTTGCTAAGAATTTATTTGATCACCGTTATGAAGACTTTCTGTGCACCGATTACCCCACCCATAAAATGGCAAGATATTGATATTTCGATCCCAAAAAAGCTTGCTTTTTTAGATAGAAACAAAATGACATTCACTTGTCGATAGAGATTTTGAAAAATGCTTTCTGTTTTTTTCTTCATCATTATTTTACGATAAAGAAAAAATACGAAAAACTTTAAAAACGTTTACTTGTTTCGGTATTCCCGGGAAATAATTAAGTCGGATCTTTCGGCTTTCATCGCCCAGAATATTTCAACTTCCGTTTCCGTTTAAGTCGGCATTGTGGGAATCACCATAGTAATTGTTTCAACAATAGCCACATTGATTTGAAGAAGTAATTGATATTGGGATAACATTAAACAAACATTCATGTAGTCGGAAATAACAACATCATTCTTGTTTTAAGGAACAGGACAGGCCAGAAGACCATTTTTTCATATTAGTCGAGAAATGACCACAAGTTCTGTGCTGTTTTGAAAAATCCTGTTTTGAGGCCAAGCTTTATTTTTATCTGAGATTTATTGTTTTTACACTGACTTACAAAGATGGGTGATGGAAAAGGTGGTAAAGGTGATATGGACAGAATCGGTCTGTTTCAGGAGATGGGATATATAACCATCAATGACAGATATAAACAAGCAAATGGTAGGTGATTTTAAATGTCTAAATTTACGGAACCTGGACAATCCTGCCCCACTCCAAAACGGCCATGGAGAATCCGGCCCCTGGACAATCCGGCCCCTGGGCAATCCGGCCCCATTTAGCATGGTCAATCCGGCCCCACTTTTTATTTCTGTTTTATATAGCAATATCAGTGTTATTTATTATATTATTACATACATAACAATTATTATATTCATGAAATATATGATGCAGTTATTAATCATTAAAATATTCATGAAATAAACATGGTAGCGTTAAACTTGATAATTTGTGTTGCACATTGTAATAACAAGTATACAGGTTTTTTAATGTTTAAACAATTAAGTTAACAGTTTTTAAAAATTAAAGGTTAATTTGATTACTTTGATAATTACCAACATATATAACTACGTCTTAAGTGTGCGGCCGGATTGACCATGCTAAATGGGGCCAGATTAACTAAGGACGTTTTGTCTAGGGGCAGGATTGGTAGCGGGGCCGGATTTGCGTGGGGCCAGATTATCCATAACTCAAATTTACAGAGTTGTTTTGTTAAATCTTATCTTGAATGAAGTGTTATATTACGCCTGCATAACAAGTTAGAGAACTCTCTTTTATGTCCTTTCAAACAATGTTGGTTACAATTGAACTTGTGTGCAATATTTTTCTCATCACTCTAAGTTTGATTTTACATATTCTGACATCCAATTCAGTTGTTTGGCCATTCCCCCAATCAGCCTGTCAATTGAATTATAATTAAAATAATTAATACAGTGTGTGTTTCATTATATAAATTTAAATGGCTTGGTGCTTCCAGAAATATCTCACATAAACACGAAATAAATGCAAAGATTGTATCTCAGTGATTGTTTTTGAAAATTAATTATTAGGGCATATTAAGATATCATATTACTATGGCATATAAAAATATCATACCAAACACTGGCTAAAATAATATAATGTAATTAGCACTGCAGTCAATGAGATGTCAATGACTGTTTTGCAGCACAAACTTCGGCTTTCATAATACTCATTTTAAGTTGGCTTTTCATCATACCACGAGGTAGAGTTTTGATTAAATTGGTCAAAGTAGTGCAAAAAATCTGCCAATTTTTATTTGTAACTGTTTGTTACTGATTATTTAAGAAGCATCGTAAACAATCAAAACTCTATCTAAGGCCTTACTTAAAATAATGTTGTCTGCTGTGCTCTGGCCCAGTATTTATCATGTTGATAGGTAGGTAGCTAGTTTGTAGTTGTTTTTTGCCAGATTTTGATTTTGTATAATCATGAAATAAAAATGATATGCTTTGAAAGGCAGTAAAAGCAATAAAAAAGTTTGGGTACCTGCAATTTTGAGTGAGTGTTTAGGAGCACGGCAAACACATTTTTTTTTAGGACAGACTAATGATAAGAAAGGCATAGTATTTCCCCATGTGAATATTATCCTAAACAGTTTAGCTTAATAGGATGTAGATGGTCATACATGTATTAATATTGATGAATCATTTTCATTGTTAACTAACATGTTAATCTATTAATGCAGTCCAGTTCAATGTGGCAGCAACAAAAGGGAAGCAGTTGTTGCCTGGAGGTAGCAAAACCAGATCAGCATTACAGGCTGGGTATTTTAATGGTACTTTTGGACGTGTCATGGAAGGAGAGGCATATACTGATCCAGTAAAGATAAGAAGACAACATAGGTTGAAAGAAACACAGAAAAACATTGGAAAAGCATTTTTACCAAGTAGTGGTGACAAGAAAATGTAAGTTGTATTTAGGATCATGTCATATATATACCTTGAATACCTAATACTGTGATATACCTATTGCTGCAAATGCCCGTATAGTAACAATCTGGGAAAGCATGCGCAAGGCTCCAGCTTCTGTTAGCATCGGCATTTGTTTGCATTTCATATTGGCAACTGTTTTTCACTCAGCACACTTAAGTAACCTTATTACTGTTTAGTATTGATGCCATTCTTTACAATGTTGAACATTTTTTAGACTCGCGGTATAAGATATGACCAGTATAACAGTTATGGCTTCATGATTATAGTAACATTTGTTGAAAGTACGATTGTACATTTATATATTTTTTTATCAATACATAAAGATATAATTTAATCTTGACATGAATGATGAATGGTTACTATGTCATACATCAATGGATTTATTAAAATAATAAGATATGAGATTGTAACAACCAAATAAATAATGATTCTTTGGTATTTTTATCCCCAAAAAATACAATGTTAAAATTATGCAATTATCACACAAACAATGTAAATCAGAAAACAGCTTACTTATGTTTTATTCACTGAATAATGTCTTTATTTTAAAAAAGTGAAATGCAATAGCAAAAGTAGCAATGATGTTCATTTACTAGTTTCTTCAATCACTATATTCAAGTGTTTTTTTTAACGAATCATATAAAATCATCTCTGTATTAGAAATAGTGAAAATGTTTTACAAAAATGTTTTACCCATCTCTTAATTTGGTCAAACTGGTAAACAATATAAAGCAATGTATGTCATATATATAAGTTAAATCAAGTACTTGCTTTCATATGAAACTTTTAAGCAATTTCTACATTTCCATATCTATTCATGCATAGAAATAAGATTTACCAAGAAATACAAAAGGATAAATAATGATATAAATCATTTTATGTTTTTATAGAACGATAGAAAAATGTTTTAAATTATTATAACACAGACAGACAGACAGACGGACGGACGGACAGACGTTTACTTAGTTGCCATTTATTGATATGTAGATTCTTTTTATAAAAAACAATCATATAACACATACATGTACATGTATCAATATTGGGCCAAATCTGACCTATTAAATATGAATGTTGCTGTTTCTTCCCCATATGTAAATATACACACTAATATTATAATATTATGTACCTTGTATAATTTCTTACAGGTCAGGTCTTGGAAATCATTATGGAACACTATCAGGTCCCATTGGTGCATTCAGTCCAGTAGCTAAACCTGGCAAAGAAAGTAAAGCTTCTGGTAAAAATGTTATAACCAATCCTGGTAAAAGAGGAACAGGATTTGGGTAGGTGTGATCTTATATATGTTTTTTTATACTCTTGTTGCAATTATGAAACTCAGCTGCCTAATCTACTGGAAGCTATGGTACATTCAAACATTTGCAAAATGTATAAATGTGTCTACCAGAAACTTTTTCTGCACATGTGATGAAATTTTGTTATCTCAGCTCAGTTTAAAATTTAGCAATGGAAAAACATGGAAGAGACAATATAACTTTATTCCAGTCGTAAAATCATCATAATTATATTCCATGTTGATTTAACAAAAAGTTATGTCACCAATTTGCTGTACCCAAATTTAACTTTGTATGGAAATATCTACAGGTCTGTATGCATTGCACATATTCAAAATTCATGTGTGAGTAGAAGTGGATAGAATGTTGGCCGCTCACGCCAGAGATTGAAGGTTTGATCCCAAGCTTGATTTGATGCTTTTAAAAAACAACACTCTGTACTGGTTCTACCCAGGAAGCAAACTCAAAAGAGATTCATATAAGCTCTGAGCTTTAATAGCAATCAAGCTAAAATAACTGAGTATAAACTAAATACATGTGGTCATTGACTGTTATTCGTTTTTATATTGTTGGTGACATCATTAAGTTAAACATTTTAATTTACCTTTGAAGAACTTTGATGTGTTTTTCACATGCAATTTACATTTATTTCAAACTGTTTCCATAACAATTAATGGTAGACAATGCATTCTCTACGTCATGAAGATAAATTTATACTTTTTACTGAAATGCATAAGATTACTATGGATTTCAGATATGTTGCAGTGACCATAGGGAAATATCCCCAATATAATGGGGATCCATTTGACGTCCACAAAGAGCTCAACAGGGTTGGTGTTTAACTCCTGAAGACTCCAGTTATATTCTATTGCAGTTTTTGTGTTAACACGTTTTAAGCTTTAACAGTTGGCTTGCGTTCTGATTACCAGTAACTCGCACATGTCACTTTTCACATGTTAATTGGTTTACATGTATGTCCATGGATATAACTTTGTTTTGTGTGCCTATTTGAGTCGATGCTTAATTTCTTTATGGCCATTCATTACTAAGTTCAGTTCTTCACCTGGCACAGTCGCTGTGATGATTAATATACAACATTGCATCTCATAATTATTTGTCTCTCACTGCTGATTCAAGAGGGAAAGTTATCAGTTACTTGTGAGATTGGTGTGCTTGATCTCAGGAAAGAATAGCTAGGTTAACTAATTGTCTGTTAGCCCTCTATTGTATAAAAATGATGCTAAATATTCAAACAAACTAACAAAAAAAAATTTCTACTTTGTGCACAGCAATCTGTAATGATTTTAATTGTGACACTTTGTACAGTATATTAAGTTTTATGTAGCACTAAATAGAACAAATATTTATCAGAATGGTGAAAAGACTCAAACATGGGTACACATAATAAGTTCTGTATGAAAAGGTATCACACACAGTCAAGCTTGCTTTTTAAGCTATTTTGAAATTTGTGAAATAGTAAATTTGCTTTCCATTTTATTTATTTAAAATTGAGAGCAAGTTACTTAACTTGATAAAAAAAACAATGCCACAGTTGTGTAATGCCTTTCTTGATTAATTTTCAATGTTCTATTGTTCTATTAATGGTAACAACAATAATTTATACCATCCAATTTAAACACACCAGCACTGCTTATGGGTAATTCGGCGTTTCTTGAACTGGTTAGAGGTTTCATGAAACAAAAGTAATATTTATAAAGTTTCTAAAATGTTAGAAAAGGATCAGGGGTCGTATTCACCAATAATTCTTAAGGATATTCTTAAACTTGAGCTCAAGAATGAATTTTGAAAAACGCAATTGGAGACCATTTTTGAGACCAGCATCTGCAAGCATATAGGGACTCCTAATCTATTATCAAATAAACTCTCACATTTATTCTATTTATGATGGCAAACTTGATTTTTAAGGTTGAAATTTGGATTTTCAAGCTCAAATTTAAGAATATTCTGAAGAATAGTGTTTAGTGAATACAACCCCAGATCATGTTTACAGCAATTATTACTTTGTTATAGAGGATCTTACCTGAGTACTCATTTATTATTTATTGAACAAGTTGACAAAATTATGCCGAGCATCATATCATTTTTGCCAAAAAGTTTAATACATTGAAATAATAAATGAGCATAAATGTAAGATTCTTATTATAGTATATTTACCATTTATTTTTTAAATCAACTCTACAAAGATCAAGAAAAAAAAGGAACATTAGTTTCTACCATTGTGTGCCGGGTCCGATTAGCTCAGTCGGTTACGCGTCTGACTATCAATCCAGGGGTCGTGAGTTTGAATCCCCCGCCCGGCAACAGTCTCCGTGATGATTGATATACGACATGGTGTCTCATTATCATTCTTCTCTCACCACTGATTCAAGTGGGAAAGTTATCAGTTACTTGCGGAGACGGGGTGTGCTCGAGTACTGGTTAATCCCAGGAAACAGTGGTTAGGTTAACTGATTGTCTGTTAGCCCTCGATGGCATAAAAATGACGCTAAATATTCAATCAATCTACCATTGTGTGATATAATATCTCGAAATGACATCGTATCACCATGACAAATCACATCATTTCATATATATTCATGCAAGTGAGAAAGTAGCTTGGCATTTTACATTTGGGGAGTCGCATTATTATGAAAACGTTGAGCAATGTTACACACGTTGGGTTACACTAGGTTAATACAAAAAATATGTTGTGGGTTTATTACGCTCCTGCACCATAAATTATTTGATAATGATCTATGTTTATGTGACTAATTAATAACCGTCCTTGAACTAAACATAGTTATGTATATATGTGTACATTATTTTGGCTTATGAAACCACAGCTAGTAACTATTATTTTTGGGATGGCAAAATTACAGTATTTTTAATATATCATTTCCAACATTTATAATACATATACGATTATAACCAATGATTTAGACATTGTATTCAGTTATGTGGTTGTTGACATATATAAGGTTAATTTATTCAAGCTTTTATTATTTTGAATTACGGGGAAATATGGTATTTTGTATTATATAAAAGTTCAAGTAAAAAAAATAAAAAAAATTTGTTTCATAATCTTTATAAGCCATTATAATGGACATTTGTTTTGTTCAGTGGTGTATGTTTGCACATGTGATGGTATAGGTTTGTTGTGCTGACAGTTGCCTGCAGTTTGAATTACCGGTACAGCTGTTTCTACCTTGACCTACCTAGTTGCCAAAGATTTGATCATGGTAACAGTACCATCTAGTTATAAGATGTAATTTGTCAAAAACAGTACAGGACTGAAAACATCCGAAACGAGAGACTCAGCAAAGTTGTAATGATTTCTTAGTTGAACTGAAGCAGTGACTTAATTGCAGAGATCGTCAGATTAATATCAATTCAATACATGGACGAAATGTTGGGTAGCACCATTAGTATTTCTATTATCACTAATAAATCTTTGAATCTTTGTTTGAATTTAATAATTTTGGTAACAAAGTATAGCTGATAAAAATGTTGACTATTTCTTATTAAATACTTTTCTCCTCAATTAAAACTTTTACTGTTTGAAAACAAAAACTGTTGGAAATTTTACATTTTTAACTTAAGAACATTTTAACTTAAACATTAAAGAAATATAAATCTTATGTAAAAAAATGAAAGAAAGAAATTATCTACAGGTAGCAAAATTTCATATTGATGTTTAAAAAATGTTTTTTCTTGTTTCTTACTTTACAAAAATGGCTTAAAATGAGATAATTATAACAACAGTGACAGTAAGCAGTAATTTTCTTAATATGTTTAAATTTAAAAGAAAATAGATGGGTACAATACGTTGATACTTTCCTTCATAGTGGTCTTCAGTCCTGTACTATTCTTGACATTTTGAGCATCTACAAGTAGCGTGTGGACTTCTCCATCATTGCTGTGTGTTTGATTGTCTTGGCTTGCATTTAACAGCTTTGTTGGTGTTACAATCGGGGGATACCCACCTTACCAAAGTGACAGATTTGACAGAGCTAGAGAATTATCAAAGGTTTGGGATTTTGTTGTAAACAGAACAATATTGCCAGGGCAATTGGACAAAGTGTTGTTTTCAATGTGTGTTTTTACATTCTTTTCATATATAAATTTGTACAATTTGAATATATCTTTTTAAAAAATACATGAAGGTCTTACCTATAATGCAGATATTTTTTTAATTAAGCAATATTCTTATCAGCATGCATTCTTTCAATTTTTTTTTCTATGGATTATGTTAAATAACCCATACAGTATTATATCTCTGTAATGAACAACTTGTTATTTTTGTTAACCAAATAATAAACCACAAACCACAGGCTTGAACAGTCCCCTACCCACTCTGATGTTTTTTTTTCTTCATATTTTTTTTCAATTGTTTTAACCACATGTTACAGGGTAAAAAAGTGACAAACAAAATTGAAAAAAGGTAAACGTACCGGGTATTTGTGATTGTCTCATACATACAATGATCTGCAATGGCATATAACCAGTGGTTAAGTTGTAATTCATTCCCCTTATAGTGATTCAATAAACTCCGGCAAAGTTCTGACGTGATATGCGTCATCTTCATTCACCTCATCTTCATGTACTAATAGTTTAACCCTTTACCTCATATAGACGCCTTTGGACACCTCTAATATAGACGGCTTTTGAATTATTGAGTGAATTATGTTTATATTAACTGACAGAGTGGAAAACAGTGCAAGAAGTGTTCAGATTGCTCATTCAGGCCTTCTGTGATTGGTGTGGGAAAATGCGTATCTATGGAGTAAAGGGTTAATGACACCTAGTGGATTATAAAGAGTTTATTAATTAAAATGCACAAAACAATACTGTGTCAATTGCACTGGTGTATTGCAGATAAGCCATGGTTAACCAAAACTGTGCACTACACACAATATTAACCTGTTTTATCTGAAATAACCAATCATTCAAAGTTATTATACACTAAAACAACATGTTTATACAATGTTTAATAATGAATTATTATTATATTTATTGAAGTAAATTAATATGTTTAATTTGAATGTAATGCAACTTTATGCTTATCAATTAATTGTAAAGGAATTCAATACATCTGTAATTTATAAAATAATTCAATATACTTGTGTCATCCTATTGAAAGAGGGTTATAGGTTGTTAAGCAGTATCTTTTTTGAAATATTTCAGTTATGGGACTGCGCTCACTACCTCTCTGATGACCCTAGTAATCAAAATAATATTATTAAAATTGCATATATTGGAAATAAAAAATAGCCAAAGATTGAATATGAATCCAATGAAGCTTATTTTTAAAAACATCTGTTACTTTTTAATTTGATTTGTTTTTTTACAAAATGTTATATACGAGAGTGAATTATATTTTAATTTTTTGTTAATAATTAATTTTTATTGTCAAATTAAAGCATTATGTATTTAATAAGTAAATAAACAAAATATGTCTTATTATTTTAACGCAACTCCGGAAACCTTTTTTCGGCAAGAAATATTACACACATTTTAAAAGGGATTATTTTTTTTTACAGAAAGAGATGGCGTCGCATAAAAATGCAACGAAAGGTGGAGCTTTTAGATTGAACATGCATCCACGTGCATACTTTGATGGTAATCCTTATGTAACGGACAGACCAGGCGGTAAACGAGGAGGGTCTGCTACCTTACCTTCACGGAAAGATGACTCTAAGCCATTTAAACCAAGCTCTCCTGGCAAAAAGGTAATCTGAAGAATTGATGGTCTGTTAGCCCTCGATGGCATAAAAGTGATGATATATATTCAATTTATCAATTCAATTATATTTGTGATGATTAAATTTGGTCAAGTCAGACAATATTCAAGTTGTATTGAAAAAAATTTGGCAATATAAAGAATGATATCAGTTTACAATATTCACTACAGAAAATTTATAAAGAAAATTTGAATGAATATTTTTTCCTCTCTGAGGCTGTATGTTGTGACTTATAATGTGGTAAAAAGAATGTTTACAGAATTGAATGGCCATTCCATAATAAAACATACTGTATAAATTATGCTTTGATAGTCATGTCAGTCATGATCAAACATCATTTAATATTATGGTTTTTTTTCTATTCAATACTATAAGACATCTTTAATAAAAAAACAACGCATTACCTCAAAGAGTTATAATTAAGATTTGACGTATAATTCTAATATTGCTGATTTATTTATTTCAGCCTGGTGGCTCAAAAATAGGAACATTTGACCCATATCCTTCGCATTCTGCCGATCCTTATAAGGTCAAAGTGAATCGTCCTATCAATGTGGTTAACAAGAGTGGAAAGATCTTCATGCCATCCCAGGGACCCAAGAGTACTCCAATGGTGTCTATAATCAACCAGAATGTAATCAAGTATGTACATTAAGTTTTATTTTAATTGTCTTTGTGTCTATTTTTTTACTAGGGCTTTTTACCTCTCTTATAGATTTAATGTCAATAAATGAGCATGGTTTTGTTAATTCACTGGTAAAGAAAATTATTGCATAATTCCTTTGATCAATGACATTTTTAAAGAGTGATGCCTGTGAAAAGTTTAAGTAATATATGTTTAGTTTATTCTAATCAAAGCTTATATTGAACTGCTTTGAGTTTGTTTCCTGGGTTGAACCAGTACTGAGTATTTTAATTTGATAGACATTGTGTCCAGCTGGGGATAAAGCCCACAACCTCTGGCATGAGGGGCCAATGCTCTATTTGCCCCGCTTTACATGGGTGATGATATCTTTGTCATGACTATAGTGATAGTAGTTGATTGTCACTCTTGCACAAGGAAGGTTTTGTGTTAAATTCCTGGCCGGGACACCTAACTTACTTAAACTACAAGTTGCTTTGGTGGTTGAAACTCAGTATTTACCGGACAGTTTTCTGACTGTCCTGTCTAATGGCTGTGTTATATTACTTGTTGGGGTATCATGTGTCTGTGACATGATACTTCATTGTACTGGCATCATGGTACTGTCTTCAATATGGTTATAACATTAAAGAATATGGTTTACCAGACTATGGATTACTGGAATATGGATTAAATTAGCAGAATGTGAAAGTCATATTTGCTACTGTATCAATATATTGCTTATACAGAAATCTGTGTGCAGTTGCAATGATCTATAGATATGTTGGGTCTTTGGCTGCGGTTGACCGCATATCAAAACAACCTTTCAATAAACTTTCAAGTAATATCTACTTTGGTTTATCCATTATAGACATAGTTGGTAACTTTTTGTAGTTTTCAGTGTCTTCATTAAAGCCAGGAATGTGTTTCACAAAATAACAAATGCAATCGTTGTAAGTCTTTGTTGTATGATCATATTTTTATCGAATTTTCTACATGATTTGAGTCAGTGGTGGGTTCATTTGGATAAATATAAAAAAATTTGTCATTAATAAATGGTTTATATTTACGATGATTTTTGTTGTAAGGTTTTTCTTGTGAGATGCACCTCAGGAGACCGAAAATTAGAAGAAGTATTAATATATATAACTATTATAGTTTTTATTGTCTTCATGTCTTCACGCGTCTGACTATTAATCCAGGGATAGTAAGTTCGAATTCCCGCACGGCAAAAGTCTCCATACTAATTGATATACAACATTTTGTCTCATTATCATTCGTCTCTCACCGCTGATTCCAGTGGGGAAGTTATCAGTTAGAGTGCTTAGGTTAACTGATCATCTGTTAGCCCTCGATTGCATAAAAATGACGCTAAATATTCAATCAATCAATCAATCGTGTCTTCATAAAGGTCAGGATTTTTTTTTGAAGAAGAGTTGACCTTTAATTTAATTTATACCTGTTAAAGTTTTCTTTGTCTTCATTAAGGCAAGGAGTTTGAACATTTGAAGAATATATACTTAAGTTTAGTTTCGTAATCTCAGAATGAACTTGCATGTTAGATTGTAATATGTGTACTTTTATAATATATAGCTTGATTCTATCATCAATTGTGACCTGATTAACCCGAGTTTATTTAGCCCATGTTTTTTTTCTTCATATTGATTGTCGCAAGATATTGCAATGTGCCATTTTGGTTCAGGTCAATAGAGTTATGTAAATGTTTATTTTAAAGTGTACCATACAAACAGTTGAAGAGTTTTTGACAACTTGGTGAAAAAAGTATAGCAAACTGTTAATTTTCAATTTTGAATTTATGCATGATTTACCTTTCAAACTTTTCAACTTTTATTCTTTCTTGACAATTTTCTTAAACGTTATTGCATGACAACACTTTATATACATATAAAACTAGTACTAAGTTCTTTGGTAAAACCAGTACTAAGCTCCTGTGGTAAAACCAGTACTAAGTGCCTGTGGTAAAACCAGTACTTAGCTCCTGTGGAAAAACTAGTACTAAGTTTGTGTGTTAAAACCAGTATTAAGCTCCTTGGTAAAAGCAGTACTAAGCTCCTTGATAATACCAGCACTAAACTCCTTGGTAAAAGCAGTTCTAGGCTCCTGTGGTAAAACCAGTATTAAGCTCCTGTAGTAAAACTAGTACTAAGCCCCTGTGGTAAAACCAGTACTAAGCTCTTTTGTGAAACCAGTATTAAGTTTCTTGGTAAAACAAGAACTAAGCTCCTTCATAAAACCAGTACTAAGCTCCTGTGGTGAAACCAGTACTAAGCTCCTATGTAAAATCAGTACAATGCTCTTTTGTAAACCCAGAACTAAGTTCCTTGATAAAACCAGTACAAAGCTACTTGGTAAACCCAGTACTTAGCTACTTTGTAAAACCAGTACTAAGCTACTTTGTAAAACCAGTACTAAGCTCCTGTGGTAAAACCAGTACTTAGCTCCTTGGTAAAACCAGTACTAAGCTCCTGTGGTAAAACCAGTACTTAGCTCCTTGGTAAAACCATTACTAAGCTCCTGTGGTAAAACCAGTACTAAGCTCCTTGGTAAAACCAGTACTTTGTTCCTTGATAAAACCAGTACTAAGCTCCTGTAGTAAAACCAGTACTATGCTCCTTGGTAAACCAGTACTTAGCTTCCATGTAAAACCAATACTAAGCTCATTCATAGAGCCAGTACTAAACTCCTTGTCAAAGCCAGTGCTAAGCTTCTTGGTAAACCAGTACTAAGCTCCTGTGGTAAAACCAGTACCAAGCTCCTTAGTAAATCATTACTATGCTCCTTGGTAAACCAGTACTATGCACTATGCTCCTTGGTAAACCAGTACTAAGCTTCCATATAAAACCAATACTAAGCTCATTGGTAGAGCCAGTACTAAACTCCTTGGTAAACCTAGTACTAAGCTCCTTGGTAAACCAGTACTAAGCTCCTGTGGTAAACCAGTACTAAGCTTCCATGTAAAACCAATACTTAGCTCATTGGTAGAGCCAGTACTAAACTCCTTGGTAGACCCAGTACTAAGCTCCTTGGTACCCAGTACTAAGCTTCTGTGGTAAAACCAGTTCTAAGTAAGCTCCTTGGTATAACCAGTACTAAGTTCCTTGGTAAAACCAGTACTATACTCCTTGGTAAACCAGTACTAAGCTTCCATGTAAAACCAATACTTAGCTCATTGGTAGAGCCAGTACTTAACTCCTTGGTAAACCCAGTAATAAGCTGCTTGGTAAACCAGTACAAAGCTCCTTGGTAGTCTGGTACTATGCTCCTTGGTTAACCAAGTTCTAAGCTCCTTGGTAAACCAGTACTTAGCTCCTTGTTAAAGTCATTACTATGTTCCTTGATAAAACCAGTACTAAGGTAATGTAGTAAACCCAGTACTATACTCCTTGGTAAACCAGTACTAAGTTTCAATGTAAAACCAGTACTAAGCTCATTGGTAGAGCCAGTACTAAACTCCTTGGTAAACACAGTACTAAACTCCTTGGCAAACCAGTAGTAAGCTCCTGTGGTAAAAGCAGTACTTAGCTTTATACTCTACGGGGTCACCTCACTTGGTCCTAATTATTGAGAAGAGATATATTACTGATTGACCTAGTGTCAGTACAAAATTGCTGGGTGGAGTATTATTAGGCTAGAGCTATAGTACTGTCCAATTACATGACCTAAAGAATGTTACTAGCAGTATCCAGTACTATTGTGTAGTATTGTTTTGGCATTGATTTTACATTGATTACATTAGTATTCATCTTTTGTTTCTGTATTGAATTCTTTTTTCTGGTGTTTAGAAACCAGGCACAACTGTTAAGAACTGTCCAATCAAAAGCACTTGCTGCACAGGCATGATAAATGTATTTATAGAATCAGGTGGTGAGTTTATGGAATGCATTGTGGGATTGTGCATGAATAAAAACCATCCAAAATGCATCATGATGTTGTAACTATAGCAAACTTATCTGCATGTATAACCTTGTTTTTTTTATTTTATTTACTTTTCTTACTGTTGTATCCTTGCCAAGTATGTGCTGCATTTCAAGCAGTGGGTTTCTGATGTTGTTTAATTTGCTTAATTAAGCAAAATATGTTACTTAAAAGAATTATAGTAGAATAGGACAGAAGTTTCAAGTTTTCAAATATTCACAATGTCCAAAGTGTAAACAAGACTGTACATTTACATACGTTTTGGGGAATACTTGTTGATTTTATTTTGTAAAAAAAATATACAAAATTAAAACATACTTCACCTCCTCAGTTTTCATAGTGCAAAATAAAACCAACATATTTTAATATGGGTAATGTTGAGTGTTTGACAGCGTGTTCTTCACTGTGAGACAGGTGACTTTGTTAATTGGTCATATGTGACTTTTGTAATGACAAAAGATAGTTATGAATTGGCACTCCATCTAACTTAATCAGGCTACTTGTTATTGATCTGGGGATTTATTATCATAGTTTGAGATAGAAACATTTTCAGCTTATGAAATTGTTTATATATCGATTCACTTGTATCCACTGACTGTCAGTTCTTCTGTCATCACCGTACCATCATACTACAAATGACCTTTCTTTCCAGCTACTCGGTATTTCCATCATCTTAGACGCTCGTAAATGTATCTATCTACCCTTATGCATCCATTTATCTCTTCTGTTTCCCTCCCACAAATTTCAGGCTGCCCCTAGCCAAGATTCATACAATGTATCAGACTGCAACAAATTGATGGTAGTATCAGATAGACATTGATGGCTCAATGCAACACTGCTCTATTTCATTGCTAGTTTATATGTAGATAGAACACTGTTGCACTGAGCACTCGAAAGTTTTAATTTTATATGTTTTATCAATGTTGCAGTAGCGGTGATAGTTGAAAAAAATATGTGACCTGTTTTGAAATGTGTTTGGTTGTGTGTGTTTTTTTTTCTTGCAAACCAGTGTAAAGTGTAAAAATACATCAACTTTGTCTTATTTTCAAAATTAATAAGTGAACATAATTATAACAGCATAATTTATGTTTCTGCTACTTCTTAGAAGTTGCATTATGTCTTTAGAAGAGCCATCATTCAGGCTTTCTGGGGTGTCAATTAACAAAACATTGAATGGAATGACAAAAAAATTAAAATTAGATTAATTTTGTTTAATTGAAATATAATCAGATTTTGTCTAACAACGCTTTCTTAATTGCTTTCGTTTCTTTGTAAATAATGGTTTTAACAAATTATACGTGTTTTACATTATTTGCTGTTTCAGTGATATGTAATGTTTGATTTGTTAACCTGGGTATGCTACATTTGACCAAATGTTAAACCTCGTGTTTTGGTGTAACCGCAATAATTAGTAATATATTTTGCATGACTCTTTTTTTTTTGTTTCTATGTATAAAGTTTTTTTTCAATTAAAGAGCTAATTTTACCAAAGTTTAGGAGCTTAACAAACTTTGCAGTTATCTGTCTTCTGATGTCATCAGTTAGCAACATTTTCTCTGAAATTATGTGGCTACTTCGCATGGATGTTCTGATAAATTGGAAATTATACACAAAGCAGTTCTTAAAAACAGTCAACATTTAAAATGCATGACAAAATTTAAAAAAAATATTAATAATTCAGAAGTCGCCTGATTATAAAAAGATAAATAAAAAAAGATATTCTCTAAAACTAAAAGAATTAGAGTTATATGTATCTATCTCTAGTATTTAAGATTTTTGTGATGCTTTTGATTCTTTTTACATGTAATTTTAATATGTGGAGCATGTGGTCCAGTAGTACCAGTAGAGCATCTGACCCAGGATCGGAAGAACGTGGGTTTGATCTCCTGCCATGGCTATGTGTATTGTCCTTGAGCAAGACACTTTATCTGCATATGCTTAGTACTGGTTCTACCCAGGAAGACTTAGATTGTGATTTGTCTAAGCTGAAAAACTTGTTTCACAATCGAGGTTAAATAAATAAGTTTAGAACTAAGTTCTTTTAAATTTCATCAGTTTTTACTGGTACCAGTATTAAGGGGAAATAATCAAAGAAAATACAGACAGGAATTAGGTATTGATGTGCCTTAATATTTTACAAAACTTGTAAGTTTGTAGAAATGGGAACTTACTGGTGCAGTATACAAAATAAATGTAGAAATGTTTGGAAATTAGCTAAAAAATGTAGAAAAGTTTGGAAATTATTTATGCTCATTCCACACCCATTGCCACGCCCATGAAATAGCATGTGTCCCTTTATAATGGCCTATCAAATGATGAATTTATGCCTAACCTAGCGACTTGTTCCAGTGGTATTATTTGGAAACAATTTAGCTCCAGATGTATATGTAGCTCTAGATGAGACTAGAGTAACTCAGCCTGGTTGGAAGCCACATTGTTTGGTCTCAATGAGTAAATATTTACTACCATCCCTTAAGTATGGAAGAATCCATTATAATAACTACATATATGTCAGTTACAGATGCGTCACCATTAACTTTCTGTTCAGTAAATGATAGATAGTTAATTGAATCACAGAGGAAAGTCCCATTCGAAGATAATGGATGATTTCTTTCTTGTAGATTATCTTATTTATGAGAAATTTGTTAAGCACAGGTTGGTACTTTTCATTTTAATTGTGTATGTTTTAGCATAACCCAATACTGGTCAATGAGTGACTTTATTGTGGGATGCTTTGATATAAATGTGCAGCTTCACTACTCAGATTGAAAAAAAATATAGTTGATATTGGTGAGGCCTCTTTAAAGATAAATCTTGGATATTGTTCTAATTTAGTCAGTAGCTTACTCCTTGAGTAGACAGATTTCTTTTTGTATCGTTTTGTATCTTTTTTTTTTTGTCTTTTGTACTGATACTTTCTTTTTTAATGTTGTTTTTTTTAATTATTTTTTTTATTTTATACTTTCAGGAATGTGACTCCAAACAACTACAGATCTGTAACCTGTTTATAACCTTTTAATGGCCTTGAAGAGTTTATGTTCTATACATAGTAACACTAAGTGCATTATGGGATTATCGAGTCAGATGGCAGGAATGTGTTGTTTCTCAAGTATTAAAAAAATGAATATTATAGTTGTATTATCTAATATTGTCTCAAAGCCCATTTCATCAGTCTTGATGTTGTTACATATTTGAATTTATTTTTAAAAAATTGGCGCTTTTAATACATGCTTCCATGGCCGTGTGTATATACATGTATATATAAAAAAAATTACAGTAAATGGCAATGGTATCACTTAGCCTTAGCAAAAATATGAAGAAAAACTCGAATACCAAATGTTGGGAGTTATAAAATGAGTTTAAAATGTATTTGATTAGAAGAAATTTGTTAACTGTGTAAACAAATTTGGAATATCAATTAATTATGTTAATGAAATATTATTAAGAATCATTGATTTTGTATACCATTAATCTTTTTTTTTAATTTTATTTTATCTGTATGCAAGTATAAAAAACTATACTTGTCATTTTCCATGTTATTAACTTAAGAAACTATTACTTAATGTTAATACTGTTTTTTTGTAAAATGCTTTGGATTTACTCCTATTTCAACTGTTACTTGGTGTTTTATAAGGCAATACTATTCCTGCACTCTATGTTATCATTCACATGAATATTTGGTATGGATGTGTTTTTGAATATTTTGATTGATAATAATTTCCAAAGAATATTTTTATAACAGGAAGTCGCTAGGTATATGCGTGTAATAGGTATTCCCCAGCTGGGCCCAGTTAACTTGGTAGGACATCTGACTACCAATCCAGGGGTCGTGAGTTTGTATCCCCACCTGGTCACAGTCTCCTTGATGATTGATATACAAAATTGTATTTCATTATCATTCATCTCTCACTGCTGATTCAAGTGGGAAAGTTATCAGTTACTTGCAGATATAGGTACACTCGAGTACTGGTTAAACTTGCAGGATTCCAGGAAAGTGTGGTCAGGGTTGTCTGTCAGCCCACGATGGCACAAAAATAATGCTAAACATTAAACCAGTCCCCAGCCTGTAAGCGTGTTCTTCTGTCCTACAAAACAAGATACCATACAAATCGACAGAATGACCATACACCCTTTTATATGAATTTAATTGCCTAAAATTATTAATAACATATTATTAGAAAAACCTTAAAACCTTTCTATAGCAGATGACTGGGAGTTGCAATTCCTGAGCATTTTGTTTACCTTGTTCAAAGAAGCCAGTTTTTGTGTCTAACATATGTGTATTTTTTATTCAGTACATATTGTCATATACAACCTAAATGAAAGGCAATTTAGTCAGTGAATGCAGCTCTTCCTGGACCCCCCTCACACAAATCATGTCATCTTGTACACATGTGTTGTTCTATGTGTAAGTGTTGAAGACTGTTGGGGAATGACTAACATTTTTATGTTTGTATGCGTGGACTTGTCTCGTCTTGTTTGAGTATGTGTAACAAATAAAAAACATACACATGTAAAATAATCATTAATAAAAGTTTTACCTCAAAGGTTCTGTTTTTTTTAAATGAGGTTTTTGAATTTTTTTAGTTAAGTTTTGTTTTGTTGATTTTAAAAGCACATTATTTTTTTAAGAGTTGTACAATGTCCTAAACTTAACATATGCTTATAGAAACAGCTTTTTGATTTTAGTTATACAGCACATATACTGGTAGTTTCTGCCTTTTTAATTGGAAATCATTTATGGTGTGTGATTTAGTTAGGTTTATGTTTTATTCGAGAACAATATTTATTATTGAACTCGCTCATCAAAAGCAGACTGTGATGCTAATTTAACTATTTTGTGTTATATATTTCTGTTGCTTTATAATTATACATTTTATTTGTAAGTTTCATTGATAGACTTTTTTTCAATTAAATATTTCTTGTACAGAAATATTTGACAAAATGCTAGCATGAAATGAAGATAGTGGCAATTATAAGAATGTAATGAAATTGACGGAACCTTTGACAAAGCCATGCATGTGCCAATGCCACTCCAACTTATGGAAGTATTTGTTATATTTTTTACAATGTAGTTTATTTGGCAAAATAGATGGAGATACCAACATGATGTGTCATTTCATAGTGATAGTTAAAACTGCAATATAATCTATATTGTTAAACCTATCTGTAGCCACCAGTCATGGGGAGGAGAAAAATTCATCTTTTAAGACAGGCTGTTGCTTAATACAGGTTGATTTGCTCTGAATGAATAGCAATCAGAAAAGCAAATGTGGCTGCTCGATACAGGTGACCACTCACACAGGTTTGACTGTATATGGAAATTTCTTTTGGTGAATCTACTTTACAATCTATTCTTGTCCTGATACACAAGAATGTACCTGTAATGTTAATGTCCTAATTTTGGAAAAACATATAATTGTTGTGGTGTACTTTTAGCAATATTCGAGAAATTTGCCTTCTTATCATACATATGATGTCCATATAAATATAGTATTTGAAGATGAATAAATCTAAGAGTATATAGATTTGGCACAAAAATATTCGGTTGTGTAAATGAAATGTTGCAAATGCTTAAACTAACATCTTCCTGCAGTTAAACAAATGCCTTGGCTACTTTAAATTAAGTAATTTTGTTTGTAAACAAAATTTTGATAGTTATTATTTAACAATTGGTATGAAATTTGGTATATGTTTAATGATAACTGTTGATGGATGACAGATGTTATGGAAGATGCTTTTAGATTTTATATCCTGCTTGTTGCCTAGTTACCAGTTATTTGATTTTGTTGTAATTGATAATGCTCCCCAAGTTTTGGCCACCTAGTGTCACAAATCTGTTATTTCTTTTTTAGACAATTCTTTCTGGTTTACATTAAAATGATCAAAAAACTTGGCCATAGTGCTACATCTTGCATAACATGTAAGAAAATTTCCAGTTTATATATTAGATCAATGTTGCAATCAGAGGGGAACGTGGACATGGCATGTACGACTGTCCTTTGTACAGAAGTTGCTGTCTATATTCTCACACAATGTGCTTATTAAAATTAGCTTAAACAAGTAGGAATCGTGTTACATGTGCTTCAATCATTGCAAACTGCTTTATAAATGACCAATTGGTGGCTAGAACGATTTAGAACCATGAACAATTTTCATTGGCAAATCTTATCTTGGGGGATTTTATTACAAACAATAAAATGCATTTTGACTGTTAAATCGTTCTTTCAAATCTGCACTTTTATTTGGGGAGCACTTATAATTATATCTATTTCTTGTTTAATTTTATTAGCAGTTTTAATTATTTTAGCTCTTAATTTATTTAATTTTTTTCAGTCTAACCCTTTTTGTGCTTTGTTATTTCTGCAAATACCTCTTTAATGTTTATATATGTAAACAATTTGTTCCTTGTCCAATCTAAAACCACAATCTATTAATTCAACATTTCATTTTTGTTTGCTGCATGTTGCGCAATACAAATTTAGAAAGAATTTAGTATCCAATATTTTGGGTTACAGATTTACTTATAAATTGTCCAAAATATTTGCATTATGTGCGGATGTTTTTGTTTTGTTTGTAAATAAAATGTTATCTAATTTGCTACCGATGGTAGGTACAATTGATTGTTTTTATATCAAGAATAGTATATCTAAACTGTGATATAACCTTATATCCTTAAAATCTGATGAAAAATATTTTTATGCTTGGGTGTTGTTTTTTTCAGAGTGTTCAGCTATATAAATTCACATATTAGTAATATCTTGTGTACTTCCATGTATTTTTATCTACATAATTGCTGTATGGCGCCTGTGATGAAAATTGTATGTATCAACATCCATGTTGTATTGTTACGTTTCCTTTTAGAAAAAACTACATAGTTACTGCTGACTGTATTTACATACACACATGTGCTCAAATTATTAGGGACTACCTACATGGTCACGCAGAGTATTTTCCTGTATGCCAAAGTTGAGATGTCAAAGTATTAGTAATTTCACCTAGTTAAAGAGTATGTAAGATGTATGAACAAAACTAGCAAATTCAATTTTAATGTTGGACATCCTGTCAGATGTTTCTCATTTACATTGGAACACGAAGAAAGAGCTTACTGAGTTGCAAAGTAGAAGGAACATCTTCATAATACTAAAATATTCTTTTGTTGTTAATATATAAATGTTATGGAAAGTTGAATTTCTTCTACTGAAAGTCGTATGATGGCACAACAGAGGACAAAGATTCGATGCCAGACTTTTTTGTTTTCTCAAAAACAACACTACTGGTTCCCATAGTTCTGGGCTAGTTTTGAAATCAAGCTTAAATAATTTATTACAATATTTTTCCAAATGCATTTTTCAAGGACTAAAATCTTGCAGTTTAAACAATTTTTACTGGTATGTACTTGTACAAAACAATCTGTTAACAATTTAGCAATTATTCAAGCAATGATGTCAAATACATGTATTAGTTTAATGTAACATTTTGAAATATTTCTGAGTAGCACCAAAATACAATAATGTAAAAACCAAATCATTGTGAAGTACTTTCTTCAACGATACATGTGTATACATATAAACAGATATGTGTGTATCTATTTTACTTCATTGTTGCGGAATCTTCCCACCAACAGATTTTATTGATATATTATTTTCTAGACTGTGGCAAATATGAAATCCTGCTGTTTTGTCTTGTTGTGATATTTACATATTCTATTTAAAACATTTTATGTATTAAAAGGTGATTAATGTCACAATTTATCCAAATGTACCGGTGTTGTTTTTTTTCAATAACCATGTTTTGTTTGTTTTAAAGGGAGTGTAATATAAAATGCTATAAATGTCTTAAATTTTTTTTAATCAAAATGGATAAAAAGCATCTCATTATCATTAATAAACATAAATGGAATAGTTTAGCCTGTCAAATCAACCAAATCATGACAAAATCAATATGTAAATTGGAGTGGTAAACTTGAAACTAAATCCTCAATCTAAAAATAGATAGCACTTGAATACTGTTTGAAGACTTTCTAATTGTCATTCCGAATTTGAAGATAAAACCATTTTTACTACATGTAAACCTGTATAATGGATCAAAATGAAATTGTTTTATACCCCATAAAATATGTTGCCATTTTAAGTGGGAGATCTAGTTTAGTCTAAATGAGGCGCATAGCCCAAATTAGGAAAACCCTTTCCAATTATTATTTTGGCATGTTGAAATACAGGGTGTCCGAAAAGAAAGGTAACACATTGATACCTTCATAACTTTGCGAAATTTTGGACTATTAAGATGAAACTTGGATCAAATTAAAGGTCTTACAATAAGGGTTTTTTAGTTGCTTGTACAAAAACGCACTAAAATTAACAATGTTGCAACATTATGACATCACTCAAATGTTTTGTTATTTTAAAAATGACACGACTAATGTATATTTTTCGTTGTGAAAAAATATTACGAAAACGTGTGTCACAGATGTAAAAAGGAAGTTTAAAAACCGTTTTAAGAATACGACGGTGAAGAGGAAGCATATTTACGAGATTGTGAATAAATTTAAACGATGTGGGTCGATAATGATGCTCCAAAATTGGGTCAGCCAAAGTCGAGTAGAGGCGAGGAAAACTTGAGTTCACTTCCAGAATTGTTCTGGGACAGTCCAGAAAATTCAATGAGATGAACATCTTCAGAGACAGGTATCCCCAAATTTTCCATTCATGATGTAGTGAAGGAGTTAAAACTGTTTCCATACAAAATTCACATATTGCAGAAATTAACCATCACTGACCAGGTTCGAAGACTTGAATGTTGCTGCTGGGCCGCTGACGTTGCCAATAATTACGCAAACGCATTTTGCAATGTTTAGTGTAGTGACGATCTCATTTCCTCTTGTCTGGTCATGTATGTAAACAGAATATGAGGTTGTGGGCAAACGAGCAGCCACACTGTTTCACAGAGACCATTGCATAATGAGAATTTTAGTGTGCGATGTCCTCACATGGAGTGATTGGTCCATATGTGTTTAACAATAAAGTTAATTCTCAACAATATTTGTCTCTTCTGAGAAACAAATTTATTCCACCGCTTCAAAAGCAATCACAAAATATGCAGAACTTCTGGTTTATGCAAGATAGTGCTACTGCACACACATTTTCTGCATGATATGTTCAATGACAGAGTGATATGCTGACGATACTTGGAAGTGAAAGAGTGCGGAATTTCAGGGCCCGATCACAGGCCTGTTCTGAACCCGTGTGACTACTTCCTTAGGGGCTATCTGAAGTTAGCTGTATACAAACCTATGCCAGCAGATACCAAGATGTTGTTCAAAAATATAAAACGAGACATGAAGAAAATCAATAAACAAATGTATGACAACTTTATTAACAATTTCATAGAGAGAGAATAACGAGGGAAACTGACGAAAGGCCATCACTGAAAAGTAAGAAGTGCAAAATATGGAAATGAAAAATAATAAAGAAAAGCCAACAGTCAGTAAAAATATTTACTTTCAAAGAACATTGAATAATGTAGCTCCTTGCCACCATAACAGAACAACTTGAAATAACTCCTGGCTAGCTGTATTTTGAAATAGCTCCTAGCTAGCTGTACTTGAGCATGTAACTAAAATGTCTGTAATTAAGATACTTGTAAATACATGTTTCAACAAAAAACAAAACGTGAAGAGGCAAGTTTGAAATTCTGCAATTTGTAAATACTGGTCTCCTTTCTCGTAACATCATTGCCCCCCATCACCCTAAATAATTCACCTGTGGCATTTTGGGTGTGCAATATAAAGTAACTTTTAATAATTTAAGAGCCACAACTCGGTCCTCTTGTAAATTTATCAAAGATTTTATGGTTAACTACTGCATAAGCTGCAATGCACATACAAAGTTCAAATTAAGCATTTTTTGATAATGTCTACAACTCTGTCATAAAAATAATCTGATGTGTTCTGTTCATCTCTACTGTATAAATTGATCAAATGAAGAAAAATTAGTAATGGAGGGCACATCTGGTCAAATGGTGCAACTTTTGATTATGCAAGAGCTACCAGTTTGAAACCTTATCTGCAGGTTAAAGATCTTGTCAGAGATGTTTTGATTAATTAACTACTGTGAATGTTGGAGAAGAATCAATGAAAAGTGCAGGACTAAAGTGCATGCAACCTTAATGTCAATGGTAAGACAATGGACATCAGGATAGTTCACCTAGAGACTGGCTCTTGTGAGTTAAAAATACCTCCTTTATTTGTACACTGACTTGTTTAAGAACAATTGACACTACCACAGTTGAAAAAAAATATGATATATTGCACAATTTTAATTTGCAGTTAAAAAGTTACTTATTTTTTTACTAGTACACTGCCTTGTCAAAATCATGGCATATCCTGAATTAAATACATGATACAAAGAATATTGCACAATTATGAGTAAGTTAAAAATACTTGTTTCACTATACAACAGCATTTTCTAACAGTGAATTTGAGTATAACAGCAATATATTTATCATAAACAATTGTATAATTCAACATTTAAATAGACTATACAGAATGGAACAACTAACCTACCACTTTTGCATTTCCAGTGTCTTTGTCAAAATATTTATTTGCGAAATTCTATACAATTTCACACAAAACACTTATTTTTTTGCTTCTAAGAACTTTATGGTGAATGTCTGAAATGTGACCTTGATTATACAACTACTTTGTAAGTTAACCCTTTACTTCATATAGACACCTTTGGACACCTACCGGTAATATAGCAACTTTGAACACCTCTATTATAGAAGGCTTTTGAATTATTGGGTGAATTATGTTTATATTAACTGACAGAGTGGAAAACAGAGCAGGAAGTGTTCAGATTGCTCGTTACGAGCAATCTGAACTCTTCCTCACCTGTTTTCAAAGGCCTTCTGTGATTGGTGTGGGAAAATGCATATCTATGTAGTTAAGGGTTAAGTAATGTATGGTTTTGCCATCCATTGGTCTATGTACAACAAAAAAGATAAATGCTGCATTTTTTAAATGCGAGATAGTAAATTATAATTATGGCTTTTACGATGACAATCCTCGATTATGAAAGTTTCAACAATTCAGGAGCTGCAACTTGTATCCCGACACACTATTCAAGATCTACTTGTTCCTGATTTACCATGTAAGTTTGGTCAAAATCAAAACATGCAGGAGCTAAACTGTTAATTGACAGATGAAGGACAGAGAGTGTTCACAAACATTTTTTTGCTCATGGGAGCTAATAAAATACAACTTGTACAAGTTCAAACAATTTTAAACACTCATTCAATAATAATTGTTCAATAACAAAAAACTGGTTTTGATATTTTTATAATAAACTGTTTAAATATTTCTCACTTTTAAATAATTATAATAATAAAATCATCAGTAAAAAACAAACAACACAATGTCAAGAAAAAAAGCAAATCAATTTTGTCATAACACTTGTTTTTATTGATTTTGTTGTGTTTTAGTTATCATTTAGAATCATTTTATGTCATCGAGGGACAACAGTAGATCAGTTAACCTAACCACTCTTTCCTAGGATCCTGGAAGGTTAACCAGTACTCGAGCACACCCAGTCTCAGCAAGTAACTGATAACTTTCCCTGCTTGATTTAGTGGTGAGATACGAATGACGAGACGCAATGAACTCACAATCCCTGGACTGATAGTCAGACACGTTACCGAATGAGTTTAAAAGACATGTAATGAATAGATATTAAGATTCCATTTTATTTGTGACTGTTTTAGAGAATGGGCTTTAACACCATTTTTAACACATAACAGGTTATATTATATGGCATAGCAAGTTTTATTGGCAAACAAAGACCTCAGAATGAAACCGAGTAGTTCAAACTGCCATCCTTCATCAACTGGTCAAATGTTTTCATGGGCCCCAGTTGTTCATTATTGAAATACCAAGACTTATCATCATTCTTGTCAGACTACAGCATACATTGAAGAATAACAATCATTTGGCATTTATCTGTTTCTCAGCTGATAGCTAGAAATAAACCCTATTCTCCATTTTACTTCAGTGTTGATATAAAACTCCAAAGCGACATGCACTATTGGATAAAAACTTGTGGTGTGATATAAATGATATTTTTCTATCATGCATTTCAAAAAGTATCATAATGTGCTGCTGGGAATTCTGTGGGTTGTGGCTGTAACTTAGGGGCTGGGCAAAGAAAGTGTACAATAATCAGAATAACAGATAAGCAGTGTATTTGCCTAAATACTCAATTATAAATTAAAGTAAATGCAATTAAAGTGAGCATCAAGCATATTGAAATATGTAAAAAACAAACAAAAAAAAACACCCATTTATTATGAAATGCGTATGTAACATCATAAATAATATATTACAAAATATCTTTATACAAAAACCTTTAACAAGAAGTAACTTAAACAGTTAAATGTTTAAATCAAACTCTCACATAATTCCAAATACGTTTTCTTTTTCAACGATGACATGCAACTAGTATAGGCTTAGTATTCTCTCAAACCCACATGTAAAAAACTAGGGTCAAACATGTTTCATCAGTTAAATCCAGCTTTCAAAATAAGATATGTATTTAACATTATAAATTTTTAAAAATTATATCAATCTAACAAGATAAATTTTAAAATACTTGTTACTTTCAACAATAAAATGTGTATAATTTAAAACGATAAAACATAACAAAGTAAAATACAAGACCTAGTATATTATCTTAAACATTCTGATTACAGAGCAACAGATATATATCTTTGTTATACTTGAACAAATAAAAAAAAGTCATTAGTAACATTTCAACAACTAAAAACAAGAGGGTAACATTGGGCCTAAATCACTCACCTTTGCAAAGGGGAAAATGTAAAGAAAGGCAATTTTTGATAATGCAAAGAGCCATACCTGAAATATTTAAATTTGGTCAGTTATTATTGATGTGTAAGTTTAGGGTTATCAAATGGAAACTGCAGGTGCTAGAGTGCAAATAACACAATTGTTGACAATGCATGGGCCATAGTTCCAACATTAGTTATCCAATTGTTGACAATGCATGGGCCATAGTTCCAACATTAATAATCCAATTGTTGACAATGCATGGGCCATAGTTCCAACATTAGTTATCCAATTTGGCCAGTCCCAACTGTGCAAGTTTGATGAAGACCAGACGACCATGTCACAACTTTGGTAATGTTCAACTGATCTGGCCAGTTCAAGAACTTGTCCAAGGTATTTTGGTTATATAACTTCTGTGTAAATTTGGCGGAGATCAAATGAAAACTGTGAGTGCTAGTGTGCACATAATGCCAAATAACACAATTTTTAATGATTCAGGGGCCATAACTCTGGAACATTATTTAATCTGCCAGTTCAAGGACTCGATTAAGATGTTTTGGAAATATAAATCTTACTGTGCAAGATTTATTAAGATCAAATGAAAACTGCGAGTGTTGGAGTGTTCACAATAAATACCTTACAATTCTGGGCGATATTAGAGAGGGCTATTCCATTTAAACATACAACCCACCCATGGAAGGCACTTTGAAATTGGACCCTCCCCCTTTATATTTTTAATTCATTTTATCAGGCCCCCAATTTTGAAAAACCCTCTCACCTTAGAAGTTTATTATTTTGCCGTCCATGGGTGGGATGTATGTTTAAATGGAAAAGCCCAGACATAGCTCCTACATTAATAATCTGTTTTTGACCAGTTCAAGAACTAGTCCAAGATATTAGGATTTATAACTACATGTTTTAATTTGGAGACTGCGGTGCAAGAGTGCACACTTCAAATAAAGCAATACTTTACAATTCAAGCGCCATAATTCTGACATTAAATACACAATTTTGCCAGTTCAAGAACTCGTCAAAGATATAATGGTTACTAAATTTTTTACACTAAATGGACCACAAGGTCTCCAGCATTTACAATGTTAATAAAAAAGTACTGTGTCAGTTTGGTGAAGATCTAATTAAAAATGAAGGTGCATGCAAGGTCAAATAGTGCAATTTTTGGTATTTGAAAGGCTCCAACAGAAATTTATTATCTGATTTGACCAGTTCAAGAACTTGTTCGAGATATTGCGGTCACATAATTACTATTTAAATTTGGCATTTCATTAATGATTTTGCCAACAATGATAATCATCTAGCAAATATCATAAATGAAATACCTTTATATACATATTCAAAAATTGTAAATATACCTTACAATAATTTGATAATGTGACTCTGAAATTTACAAAATGTTTTTTTTATCCTTTCAGTATATTTATTGTCTACTATATCAATAGTCTTCATCTCTGACAACTGTACAACTCCTTTGTCTACTATCTTGATATAGCTTTATATTTGTATTGTTTTTCACTGTATTACATTCTATATGAATGTCAGACATACTGAAACACTTAGTGTGCTATAGAGTGCACTCAAGGTAAAATAATAAGAATTTTGAGGATTCATTAATCTAACAATAGTTATTTCAATTCAGCTAGTGTAAAAACTTGTCCTAGACATAATGGTTATATAGAAAGTATGGTGGGGATCAGTGAAAACTGTGTTGATGTGCACTAAAGTCAAATGTTTGACGAGTTCAATTTTCCTATTTATCCAGCTCAAAAATGTAACCAAGACATTATTGTTAAATAATAACATCTGTATACGTCTGGAGGGTTCAAATGAAAAATGCAGATACTTGAGTTCTCACAAGGTCAAATAGAGCAATCTTTGATGAATCAAGGGCTTTGACTCTAATATTTATTATCCAAAATCACCATTTAAAAAACTTCCACAAGATTTTATGGTTACATAACTAATTGAGATAAGTTTGGTGAAGATCCAATGAAAAATACAAGCGATAGAGTGCATGCAACCGAAGGTTTAGGGTTGACAGATGGATGATGGACACAGAGCAATCAAAATAGCTAACGTTGAGCTTTGCTGAGGTGAGCTAAACAGCTGTGGATATACCACCAGTACAGCAAAGTGACAACAAAACTTGCGCTGCAAGCAATCAATAGAACATATTCCATACATCAAAATTGTGCTTAACCAGGACATTTCTGTTTTAACATCCCTTAATACATAATATAACTTTATGAAAGAAATCTGTAAATGCTTTAAATTAAAAGTAGTTCTTTACATGTTATTTATTCTTCTCCAGTTAAATAACATGTATGTATCAATGCCACTTGAATCAATGTATAAAAGGTAAAAAGAAATGAAAAATATGATTTTTTTTTCTATCTTCTTAGAAAACAAAAATCAGTCCAATAATTAAGCAGCTAATTTGTTTGTTTTTCATGTTTATGTCAGTAAAAGACCATATTATTATCAATATCATCAATCACAGAAGATCAGCAGTAATTAAGTTTTTTAAACCCTTGCTAGATTAAATGGTTAGACTTCTCAAAACATTCTTCAATCATCTTGCCTATTGTTGGCCAAACCTTGCCAAAGAGAAAGAGTTTGCAATTCTACATAGTGTCGCCGTCTCTAAATTGTCTTCCGTACAGGTTGGGTCTTCGGTCTTGAACACTGTGTAAGTTTCTCCACTCTCAGTAACTACTTGCATCTGTTTGGTTACATCATCCAAATGCTCTTGTGCACCATGTTTTAAATGTTCTTCACTACTGAAAGCTTCCTGTTCAATTTTCTTTTCGTCCATCGCTACGAACATTGAGACTGAACGTTTTTGACTGGCATCATCACCATGGTAGCCTGTATTACTGCAGACAGCATCTAGATTACTGTCTCCCATGGAATGCACACTGGCCAGGATTCCCAATCCTGCAGTGTTGTTATCCTGTTGATAAGTACCCAGTTGTGAATCTTCACCAATTTGAAATTGTAGAGTATTGTCTGATGGCACATCTACCAATATATTGGCAGCCATGTTATCAATCGGGTGTAGATTGTTGTAGAATTCTGCGGGTGAATTTCGCGCTCCTGTCAGGCTTTCAACATTTTCTATTTCTATAATAAACTGGGAATCATTTGACTGGTTTATTACCATTTGGTTATCTTGCCATATAGATGTGTTATTCTGCCATGTTGTGGCCTGGTTTTCCCATGCCGACGTGTTGTTTTCCCATTTTGATATGTTTTCCCATGCTGATATATTGTTTTCCCATGTGGGCATATTGTTTGCACACAATGATTTTGCAATGTTTTGTGATCTCAAGTCTGGAACTGCGATTTCATGTTTGTTGTCTAATGAAAAGTCCTTCCAGCAAGATCCTGAGAAAAAAAGATAATTTCAGCAATAATTATATTGAAGGAGATGCCACATAGGTTTTTTTACTGATAAACAAGTTTGACAGTAAATATACACATATGGTATTTAATACACTGAAATGTATATATACACATGGTAATACTATGTAATTTAATACATTAAAATATATTTAAAATCACAACACCTAGTGTTTAGTCTGAAGATTGAAGAGGAAACAAAATAATTACTAATAAACAAGTAATATGTAGTACTTGCTAACCAAATTATAAATTATTTAGTGGCAAATTACAACACAAAATCAATAAATCATGAACTTGTATGATTATGACCACTCACTAGATTTTACAATGAATTTTTTGTTGTAGAAGAATGATTGGGAGGGAGGAGTTTAAGGCCATTTCAAACACAATTCAGGTTATATCTGGCATAATTATTACCCTGTTTTATTGGGAGGAAGACACCAGAATGAATCTGAGTAGAACTACATCCTTCCACAACTGGCAAACTTTCTCAAATAAAATTTTTGGAGTGAGCAAGACTCAAACCTACAACCTTAGAGGCAAGAGGTAAGTGTTCTTGAGACAGCACCTTAGATCACTCAACCACATAGGATCCTTGTTGCAGAAGAATGATAGTTTTGGAGTGAGCAAGATTCAAACCTATGACCCAAGTGTCAAGAGGTAAGTGATCTTGAGACAGCACCTTAGACCACTCAACCACATAGGATCCTTGTTGCAGAAGAAACATAGTTTTGGAGTGAGCAAGACTCAAACCTATGACCTTAGTGTCAAGAGGTAAGTGATCTTGAGACAGCACCTTAGACCACTTGACCACGGAGGATTATTGTTGCAGAACAATGATAGTTTTATATCAGAATAAACCAAAATGCCAATTTGACGTTATTGTTTCTTCATTTTTATTGAAATATATACAAAATTAATGCATTTAAATGGTGCAAAGATCAAATGTATGTCTGTAGTACGAACCCAGCACTCCTGATTGGGTCTGTTAAATAGCAATGTTGGGAAAGCCACATTGAGCACATTTATTGGTCATTTGAAATTTTGAATGGCATCACAGTTCAGTAAGCATTCAATGGCTATGAATTGTGGTACAGGCATAGAATTCCCTGCTTTTTCATTGGGGGATAATAGACCTGATTCAGGAGATATCAGGTTCTGGAATAGGCTAATCAAATGTAGCATCAACACAGAAATAACTAATAAACTAGAAATGTACCTCATACAAGTACCCCTACTACTGTAGTTGTACCATTCGACCAACAAGTTTCAACTAGTGACAATACTACTACAAAGACATCGATATGCACAATGCTGATCATACTGATACTTGCTAGATCAGCTGAGAAGTTTAGGAGGGGTAGTGTTGACAAGAATTACAATTTGAAAAAAACTAAAGGACCGCAACTCCTCAATGAAGCAGATTTTTAATGTGGATCAAGGCCGTTTTCACCACATTTCAGGATATAAGTGGCATATCCAGTTTCATTGGTGGAAGACCTCAGAATGAATGAGTAAAACCATCGACAACATTAATGAATGGACACTATTTATTGCATATTGCAGTGGGGGGGGGGGGGGGGGGGGGGGGTTGTAATTAATACCCACAAACCTGTCAATGCCTGTTCCTGTATATAGTTTACTGCTGAATTCAGTTCACCCTCCCACTTTACAGATTTTCTCCACTTGGTAGCATCTTGTTCCTGTAACCTATAAGATGCTGTTGCCACAGCTGCCAGGTGACCTTTGGATTTAATGTGAATATTTTTTAGTTGTTCACGAGCAAACCTCCTGTTACAGACATCACAGTAAAATATCTGGGAGCGATGGGTCCATCCGTGCTCAAACTTTTCATCCTTAAATCGAGAAAAAATACATATTGATCTGTATCGTTAAAAGTAGTTCAAAAGGTCATAGTTTCAATATCCATACATATAAACAGGCAACTTGGAGAGATATGTATAAAAATACAACTTGCAGACACATATAAACATACAACTTTGAGACATATATCAAATTACAAACATACAACTGCGAGACATACATAAAAATTATAAACATACATCTTGGAGAGACATGCATATAAATATGCAACTAAGGAGACATACATATAAAAATATAATTTGGAGATATGCATGTAAACATGCAACTTGGAGACAAACATATAAACATGCAACTTGGAGATATACATATAAACATGCAACTTTGAGACATACATATAAACATACAACTTGGAGATATACATATAAACATACAACTTGGAGACATACATATAAACATGCAACTCAGAGACATACATATAAACATAAAACTTGGAGACATACATATAAACATACAACTTGGAGACATACATATAAACATGCAACTAAGAGACATACATATAAACATACAACTTGGAGACATACATATAAATATACAACTCGGAGACATACATATAAACATACAACTTGGAGACATACATATAAACATGCAACTCAGAGATATACATATAAACATACAACTTCGAGACATACATATAAACATACAACTTGGAGACATACATATAAACATGCAACTAAGAGACATACTTATAAACATACAACTTGGAGACAAACATATAAATATACAACTCTGAGACATACATATAAACATGCAACTTGGACACATACATATAAACATACAACTTGGAGAGACAAGCATATAAACATGCAATTTGGAGAGATACATATAAACATGCAACTTGGAGAGATACATATAAACATGCAACTTGGAGAGACATGCATATAAACATGCAACTTGGAGACATGCATATAAACATGCAACTCGGAGACATACATATAAACATGCAACTTGGACACATGCATATATACATGCAACTTGGAGCGATACATATAAACATGCATTTTGGAGAAATGCATATAAACATGCAACTTCGAGATATGCATATAAACATGCAACTTGGAGACATACATATAAACATGCAACTTGGAGAGACAAGCATATAAACATGCAACTTTGACAGATACATATAAACATGCAACTTGGAGACATGCATATAAACATGCAAATAGGAGACATACATATAAACATGCAACTTGGAGACATGCATATAAACATGCAACTTGGAGAGATACATATAAACATGCAACTTGGAGACATACATATAAACATGCAACTTGGAGACATTCATATAAACATGCAACTTGGAGAGACATGCATATAAACATGCAACTTGGAGACATGCATATAAACATGCAACTTGGAGAGATACAAATAAACATGCAACTTGGAGACATGTATATAAACATGCATCTTGGAGACATGCATATAAACATGCAACTTGGAGACATGCATATAAACATGCAACTTAGAGACATGCATATACACATGCAACTTGAAGACATGCATATAAATATGCAACTTGGAGAGATACATATAAACATGCAACTCAGAGACATGCATATAAACATGCAACTTGGAGACAAGCATATAAACATGCAACTTGGAGACATGCATATAAACATGAAACTTGGAGAGATACATATAAACATGCAACTTGGAGACATACATATATACATGCAAGTTGGATTTGAGAGACAAGCGTATAAACATGCAACTTAGAGACATTCATATAAACATGCAACTTGGAGACATACATATATACATACAACTTGGAGAGACATGCATATAAACATGCAACTTGGAGAGATACATATAAACATCCAACTTGGAGACATACATATATACATACAACTTGGAGAGACATGCATATAAACATGCAACTTGGAGAGATACATATTAACATGCAACTTGGAGACATACATATATACATACAACTTGGAGACAAGCATATAAACATGCAACTTGGAGAGACATGCATGTAAACATGCAACTTGGAGACATACATATAAACATGCAATTAGAGACATGCATATACACATGCAACTTGGAGAGATACATATAAACATGAAACTTGGAGACATACATATAAACATGCAACTTGGAGACATGCATATAAACATGCAACTTGGACACATGCATATAAACATGCAACTTGGAGAGATACAAATAAACATGCAACTTTGAGACATGTATATAAACATGCATCTTGGAGACATGCATATTAACATGCAACTTGGAGACATACATATAAACATGCAACTTGGAGACATGCATATACACATGCAACTTGAAGACATGCATATAAACATGCAACTTGGAGAGATACAAATAACATGCAACTTGGAGAGATACATATAAACATGCAATTCAGAGACATGCACATAAACATGCAACTTGGAGACATGCATATAAACATGCAACTTGGAGAGATACAAATAAACATGCAACTTGGAGACATGTATATAAACATGCATCTTGGAGACATGCTTATAAACATGCAACTTCGAGAGACATACATATAAACATGCAACTTGAAGACATGCATATAAACATGCAACTCAGAGACATGCATATACACATGTAACTTGGAGACATGCATATATACATACAACTTGGAGAGACATGCATATAAACATGCAACTTGGAGACATACATATATACATACAACTTGGAGACATGCATATAAACATGCAACTTGGAGACATGCATATAAACATGCAACTTGGATAAACATACATATAAATATGCAACTTTGGAGACATACGTATATACATGCAACTTGGAGAGACATGCATATAAACATGCAACTTGGAGAGACAAGCATATAAACATGCAACTTGGAGAGACATGCATATAAACATTCAACTTGGAGAGACAAGCATATAAACATGCAACTTGGAGAGACAAGCATATATACATACAACTTGGAGAGACATGCATATAAACATGCAACTTGGATACATACATATATACATACAACTTGGAGACATGCATATAAACATGCAACTTGGAGAGACATGCATATAAACATGCAACTTGGATATATACATATAAACATGCAACTTGGATAGACATACATATATACATGCAACTTGGAGAGACAAGCATATAAACATGCAACTTGGAGAGACATGCATATATACATACAACTTGGAGAGACATGCATATAAACATGCAACTTGGATACATACATATATACATACAACTTGGATAGACATGTATATAAACATGCAACTTGGAGACATACATATATACATGCAACTTTGAGAGACATGCATATAAACATGCAACTTGGAGAGACAAGCATATATACATACAACTTGGAGAGACATGCATATATACATACAACTTGGAGAGACAAGCATATAAACATGCAACTTGGAGACATACATATATACATGCAACTTGGAGAGACATGCATATAAACATGCAACTTGGAGAGATACATATATACATACAACTTGGAGAGACATGCATATAAACATGCAACTTGGAGAGATACATATATACATACAACTTGGAGAGACATGCATATATACATACAACTTGGAGAGACAAGCATATAAACATGCAACTTGGAGAGACATGCATATATACATACAACTTGGAGAGACATGCATATAAACATGCAACTTGGATACATACATATATACATACAACTTGGATAGACATGTATATAAACATGCAACTTGGATATATACATATAAACATGCAACTTGGATAGACATACATATATACATGCAACTTGGAGAGACAAGCATATAAACATGCAACTTGGAGAGACATGCATATATACATACAACTTGGAGAGACATGCATATAAACATGCAACTTGGATACATACATATATACATACAACTTGGATAGACATGTATATAAACATGCAACTTGGAGACATACATATATACATGCAACTTTGAGAGACATGCATATAAACATGCAACTTGGAGAGACAAGCATATATACATACAACTTGGAGAGACATGCATATATACATACAACTTGGAGAGACAAGCATATAAACATGCAACTTGGAGACATACATATATACATGCAACTTGGAGAGACATGCATATAAACATGCAACTTGGAGAGATACATATATACATACAACTTGGAGACATACATATATACATACAACTTGGATAGACATGCATATAAACATGCAACTTGGAGAGATACATATATACATACAACTTGGAGAGACATGCATATAAACATGCAACTTGGAGAGATACATATAAACAAGCAAGTTGGAGAGACATGCATATAAATATGCAACTTGGAGACATACATATAAACATACAACTTGGAGAGACACATATAAACAAGCAAGTTGGAGAGACATGCATATAAATATGCAACTTGGAGACATACATATAAACATACAACTTGGAGAGACATGTATATAAACATGCAACTTGGAGAGATACATATAAACATACAACTTGGAGAGACATGCATATAAACATGCAACTTGGAGAGACAAGCATATATACATACAACTTGGAGAGACAAGCATATATACATACCACTTGGAGAGACATACATATAAACATGCAACTTGGAGAGATACATATATACATACAACTTGGAGAGACAAGCATATATACATACAACTTGGAGAGACATGCATATAAACATGCAACTTTGATAGACATGCAAATAAACATGCAACTTGGAGAGACATGCATATAAACATGCAACATGCATATGAACATGCAACTTGGAGAGACATGCATATAAACATGCAACTTGGAGACATACATATAAACATACAACTTGGAGAGACAAGCATATAAACATGCAACTTGGAGAAACAAACATATAAACATGTGACTTGGAGAGACATGCATATAAACATGCAACTTGGAGACAAACATATATATACATACAACTTGGAGAGACATGCATATAAACATGCAACTTGGAGACATGCATATATATATTTACAACTTGGAGAGATACATATATATATATATACAACTTGGAGAGACATACATATAAACATGCAACTTGGAGAGATACATATATACATACAACTTGGAGAGACATGCATATAAACATGCGACTTGGAGACATACATATATATATACAACTTGGAGAGACAAGCATATAAACATGCAACTTGGAGAGATACATATAAACATGCAACTTGGAGACATACATATAAACATACAACTTGGAGAGACATGCATATAAACATGCAACTTGGAGAAACAAACATATAAACATGTGACTTGGAGAGACATGCATATAAACATGTGATTTGGAGACATACATATATATATATACAACTTGGAGAGACATGCATATAAACATGCAACTTGGAGACATGCATATATATATATACAACTTGGAGACATACATATATATATATACAACTTGGAGAGACATACATATAAACATGCAACTTGGAGAGATACATATATACATACAACTTGGAGAGACATGCATATAAACATGCAACTTGGAGAGATACATATAAACATACAACTTGGAGAGACATGCATATAAACATGCAACTTGGAGAAACAAACATATAAACATGTGACTTGGAGAGACATGCATATAAACATGCGACTTGGAGACATACATATATATATATATATATATACAACTTGGAGAGACATGCATATAAACATGCAACTTGGAGACATGCATATATATATACAACTTGGAGACATACATATATATATACAACTTGGAGAGACATACATATAAACATGCAACTTGGAGAGATACATATATACATACAACTTGGAGAGACATGCATATAAACATGCAACTTGGAGATACATATAAACATGCAACTTGGAGACATACATATAAACATGCAACTTGGAGAAACATGCATATAAACATGCAACTTGGAGACATACATATATACTTACAACTTGGAAAGACAAGCCTATAAACATGCAACTTGGAGAGATACATATATCATGCAACTTGAAGACAAGCATATAAACATGCAACTTGGAGAGACATGCATATAAACATGCAACTTGGAGAGACATGCATATAAACATTCAACTTGGACACATACATATAAACATGCAACTTGAACACATACATATAAACATGCAACTTGGAGACATGCATATAAACATGCAACTTGGAGAGACAAGCATATAAACATGCAACTTGGACACATACATATAAACATGCAATTTCGACACATATAAACATACAACTTGGAGAGATATATGTATTATAGAAATACACCTTGGAGACATCCATATACAGAAAAATAGCTATACCAACCTTGCTGCCAAAATCTTTGTTGCATACAGTGCATCGATATGGATGACTCAATTTCAGATGATCTTTCAATGAAGCATTGGTTGGAGATATCATTTCACACACAGGGCAGATGGTGATACCATCTAAACAGTTGGACACTTTCTTAGTTATCAATTTTTTCCCTTTCTTCAATTTTGATTCTAGCTTGGATTTACTGTTAGGTTTGTACTTCAAATTTTGTTCCGAACTAGATGAAGCTGTTTTCTGTGAATATTCACAACTATTGTTTGCAAGATTCTCTTGTGATGTATCAAACAGCTCAATTGTCATTCCATCACCTGAGCCAACACTTGTTATATCATTTTCATGTTGTTTTTCCAGATTGGAGTGTGTAGTTCTGATATTTCCAGTTTTCTTTTTCCTATTTAAATCAATCAGTTTGTGAGGTATGCTGTGTTTCTGAACCATTATTTTCTGATCTTCTCCACCTTGTGGTGTATATCCACTTGATTTATTTATATTCAACCCATTCTCATATGCCAATGCAGTTTGAGAAGTATCATATTCTTTCCCTACATTTTTGACATTTCTTCTTTTCCCATTTCTTAACATTTGTTCTGTCATCACATCTGTTAACTCTACTGTCAGTTCTGTTGTTGTTCTTCTGGCCTTATGCATTCTTTTGGGTTTAAAATCTTCTGGAGGCACATATAAATCAACTATTTTTGATACATCATCAATCTGTTGCAATTCTTGGCATGTCCATAAGGAAGAACTTAACCTCTTCCTTTTCAGCGAAAGTTTTGTTAGTTTACCTGCTTCACATTTGCTTGATTTGGCTAGTCTATTCTCTACATTAGTGGGCACCTGCAGAAAATCTTCAGGCCCTTGCTTATTTAAAGAATGTTGTTCTGAACTTTTTGTGTCAATATCACTTTGTTTTTCACCTAATATTTCAATACAATCATTAAAATCTCTCAAAATGTCATTAGACATTTTCTTCCCTTTCTTTTTCTTTACCAAATAATCAGTTCTTTTTAAGGGAACTTTTCCAATTTCTAATTCTACTTTTGATTTATCAAAATCAATCATTTCCTTTGCAGTATTTAAACATTCTAATTCATGAACTTTTTCTTTCATTTCTTCCACATTTTTAGTAACATTTTCTATCTCTTTATTCAATTCTTTTTCATCTAACCTGTTTGTACTGATTTTTATTAAAGAGTCCGGAGATAACATTTTTGTCACATCAGGCATATGTGAAATACTACTACTGTGGATTCCATCAGTTTTTCTACTATTCTCAGTTTTATTGCTGTATTGGCAAGTAGAACCTATAGAACTTATATCTTTAATTTCTGCCTCTTTGTTTGCCAACTCAGCTAATACTTTTACATCAGTAGTATCAGTTTCCACATCCACTTTTATTTTCTTAAGAATCCTTTGTCCAGTAGAATTATCCTTTTTACCTTTGTTTTTCTTCTTCCTTTTTTTTGACTCTGAATTTTCTATTAATGTACCTGTGTAAGTGGCATCCTCTGTTTTAACCGTCATACACTTGGTCGAATTATTATGATCATGCTTTACCAGAATATTCCTTACCAGGTCGTTTTTATTTGGTTCTTCAATTTTAGTTACTATTTTGTTATTAGCACTCTTACTTTTTTCATTTCTTATTGTAGGTTTGTTTTCTGTTAAAACTAATTCAGAAACGTTCGTACGGTTGTCATCTTTTTTTTCATCTTTGTCGGTCGTAGGTTTCATTCCTGTATCAATATTTCTTTTTCGACGGTTGTTTTTTTGTAATTTGTTCTTGAATTTGTCACCAAGAAATCTGTTTGCAGACTCGTACAAATCTTTCTCTCTATAAAACATTCTTGTAGGCAATATTTTACCAACTCTTTTTGAGCGTTTTTTGACCTTTCCAATTCCACTTGAACCTGTTCTCTGTCTTAAATAATATTTATCTTTGTGGCTATAATTTTTGGACAAATCAGTCTCAATCATTTCTAGATCTTGCTTTTGTTCTGGTTCTGGATCTTGCTTTTCTTTTATAATGCATGGTGACAAAATTGGAGGTGATAAAATTACTTCTGAATACTTGTTTGTCCGCAACACTGGTGTCCCTTGAACTGATGGCGTATTAATGAACCAAAATGGTGACTTTGATGAATCAAAGCCTAAAGGATCAAATTCTCCCTTGGCTTCATCACTTGGTGATGTTCTACTATTTTCAAGGTATTGATCAATCATCAAGTTTAACTCATCTGTCAAAACTAAAGGAGACAGAACGACTACTGGCATCCTAAATCTGAAGCCTGTCTGAGACAGAACCTTTTTTTTGTTTTTCAGCTTATCTTTATTTTTAGCATCGTCTTTAGTTGTATTGTCTGCTCCATTGTTGTTTGCTTTTGTTAGAGCAGATTCTGCTTCAAGAAGTTCCGGTTTTTTATCACTTTGTTTAATTGCAGCAAGCTTAGTACAAAGATATTCACTGCTTTCCTCAGTTAAACTTATCAATGGGTCTTCGTTCAGAGATGCATCATCAGTGGATGTGACTTCTTTTCTACATGATGCCGTTCTTTCCGAAACATCTTTCAATTTCTGTTTGTTCAAAGGAGATAAAGTGGATACTTCAATTTGATTTTTATTCTTCAAAACGTTACTACAAGGCTCATCAATATGTCCTTTCTCAATAGCTGGGATGAACAAGTTTTTTTCAACATTTGCATAAGTTGAAGAAATATATGTTGCCATGCAGGACACAACCTTCTCACTTGTAGAAGCATTTCCCATTTGCTTTGTAGATGACTGAACAGCCATGGAAGGTACAGTATTAGTCGGTGTTGTTTTTGTTTGTAAAACATGACCTTGTTGTACAGTATTGGCAAAGGGGGGTTTAATTATATTTTTACTTAACAGTTTATGGCCGAACTCTGCATTTTCCTTTTGCTTAATATCTGAGCATTCAGCCAAACCTTTTTTATTTAGACCTGTAGCAGTCTTCACACATGGCACAGAGCTTTCCTTGAACTGGATGGATAAAGAAGTAGGTGATTCCAACCCAGTACTTTGTTCATTATCCTTTTGTTTTGGAGGAGCAGTATTTATATCTGATAAACCACATACTTGTTGGTTAACATCTGCAACAGTAAAAGTTCCATTTATGTTCTTGCCCGTAACCTCTGGTAGACTAGAGGAACTATGCTTATTTTCACATGGACTTGTCTTATTGCCAGAAACAGGAAATTTAACCGCTTTATGTTGATTTACTGCATCTTCTCTATTTGTTACAGTACTTTTATTGCACTTGACATTTGAAATGGTATATGCTGTATTTTTGATATTTGACTCTGCACATGGCACCTTATCCTGTAAATTTGGATTTTGTTGGTTGGATCTTACAGTTCTGTTTTTATTTGATGTTATTTCCTTACAGCATAATTCAGTGTTTCCATTTTTCTGTTGCTTTACATTAGTGGGAGTTAGTTTTGCTGGTTTATTTTTTCCCAAAACTGTTTGTGTGTGTGAAAGCATAAGTTTCTGCTCTTTTACTGACATTGTCTTGTTCATTTCTTTTTCACTGCTGGTCACAGTTTGCTTAAGGAATGGCACTGTAGATAAAGCATGTGCCTGATTGCTGTCTACACCTTTTACCTGCTGCTGTTTAATGGGTGATTTAGCCGATGGTCCAGTCTTCAACATTTGATGCTTTCTTGGAACCAGCTCAGCAGCACCTGTATTCTCATTTTTTGCAGACTTCTTCATAGACATATTTGTTTTGGCAATATGGAGTGAACTACGAAAAGGATTAAACCTACTTTCTGTTTTGCCTTGTATTTTACATGATAAAGCAATGTCTCCGATATTTCCATTTACAGCATTAGAGATATCTGATGTTGATCCAGAATCAGACAGGCCAGCAGTCACAGAATGACAAGGTGCCATGTGTGCAAAACCATCAACCTCGTTCATATATGCTTGTGTTATCTCAGGACTTGGTCGATTTGTAACAATCGTATCAATATGAAGATTCATATTTTGACAGCAATCTTCATTTCTATCAAACTCTTGTGGAGCAAATGTTGTTGATTGATGAGCACCTGATGGAAATTGTGAGTTACCATTGGAATACAAACAATAATGTGTATTGAACATGTTTGTATTCCTATTTAATCCATCTTGAACATTTTGTAACCGTGTTGTTCCCTGAGTTACTCGAGCCATGTTTGGATTCTGCGGCTCCATATAAGAATTCTGCATAGTACGTGTTGATTGTGATTGTGACCGACAAGCTTGCTGCTGACAATTCCCAATTTCAGATTGTGAGTGACATTCATGCAACAGAATGTTCTGGTTTCCCTTTTTCATCCAAAGCTGAGAAAACTTTGGACAATGGGGATTACTATGATGAAAACCAGTATTTATCTGAGATGACCGTTCGTTACTCATATTGTTTCTTGTCATTTTTTGTAATGGCTTACTGCACTGGACAAATGCAGCGGTAGGGTCGCTGTTAATGGAAGATAGACTCCTTTCCTCATGTTGGTTTCTGGCAAACCATTTAGATCCCTTGTACCAGCTCACCTCATCTTGCTCAGTGTTTTGCTGTGTGGGTTTCGAACTGTTTATGTGGTTGACTGGATATGTAACATATGCTGGTTGCAACCAGGTATCTCCCGTCAATGCATAATCATACTTTGTCACTCCAGCAGTGGAATGACCTAAAATGTCTTGATTCCCTCTTCTCTGGCTTTCTTGGAAAGTCTTCCCTTGTTTGTTAAAAGTTTCAACATCTCTTACATCTGACATGGAATCAGCTCCATTGGTAGTTGTTACACCAACTTCTTGCTGTTCGTAACCTTTACAATTATAACTGGTTTGTAAAATGTTTTCGTCTTGGGAATAGTAAATTAGCTGGCTTCCTGAAGATCTTGTTATGGGAATATCTGGTCGTAGAGAATTATTTTGCAATGTTGATTGGGACGGTTCAGTAATGGTTAGGTATTTATAGTAGTTAGGTGGTACTGGAAATATATCTTGCCAAGAATAATTATGATTTTTTCTCGGGTGATGTGACTTCTGCTTTATACTTGATATTGTGGAAGTATTTGTTTGCTTAATAGTTAGGTTTGGCTGCATCTTGCAGTTTATCTTGGGGCTTGAGATTGAAAAGGTTTCTAAATGACTCTTGTCTTCCTTCATATTTAACATCTGTAAAGACGATGTTTCATTTCGAAAACCCACTTTTTGTGAAGTATGTGATTCATTGGGCTCTTCTCTTGTAGCTCCAATTTTATATTTCTGACCACTTACTTCAGGATTTCTAAATGAAAATGTTCCAAATTTTGTGAAATTATTCATTTCAAATTTGTGTATTTCTGACATCGTCTCAGAGCCCACTTTAGAAACTTCTTTCTGTTTTTGCTGTAAAGGTTGTTCAGGATTCATTAACAACTGTGGGTTATGTGGATGTCGAACAAGTTCTTTGTCATATAATTTTGTTGAATAACAGCTTGTGGATGGCAAGGATTGATCTCTTGGAAGTGTTGGAATTATTCTTTTAGATATATCAGAAGGTCCACACATTTTTACATCATTATTCCTGTCAATAGCCATTCCATTTGGTGAAGGTCCAACTCTTGGTCTTACTTGCTTACAGGTACCATCTGCTGAATTCTCAATTTTCTTTTTCTTTATAGAATGTGTATTTCTAATGCTTTGGTCACCAATGACAACAGATGTATTACTCTGGTTGTGAATTGTTTTATGAGAGGATATTGTGTACAAGTCTATAGAAGTGTTAACCTTTGGTACATCTGCTGAATGTGTAACAGGTTTTATGTTAAGTTTTGCAATAATCTCATTTGAGCACATATGGCCCAGTGATTTCTTTTCATAAAGATTGACTTTAGGTGCAGATGCATTCTTCTTGGAAGTGTCTTTGTCCTTTTTGTATTTATTTGGCAAAAACAAAGTCTTATTGAAGCCATGTTTTTTCTCATTTAATGCATTACTTTTTTGTGTTTGCACTATTGATTTTACTACAAAAGAAAATGGATTTCTAACTGGGTTGGTTTTTTTACTGGTCACAATATTTTCTATTAAGCTTCCTTTAGGTGAAGAATGTTTTTTCTGCACAAATATTTCCTCCAACGGCTTAGCTGCCTCATCTGATGATTTGGTCGCCTCCTTTGTACATGTTACGGTTTTGCTTTTATACTCAATTGGTTCAGTAAGCTTTTTCAGCATCTGATTTTTTATATATTTATCTTTTGTTTCTTTTTTTTCTGCTGTACCAGCTTCACTATCCTTCACAAAGTTATGTTTAACATTCAATTTACCATTGTCAGATACTTTTGCACTTACCTTACATTTGTTGGTAAGATTTCTATTGTGATTCTTTTTCAATGGCTCATCAACAAATGTCGGTTTCATTTTCTTTGAGTTTGAATGCTCAGAGTTTGGTAATTTGGGATTAAAATCAAGTTCATTATTTGCTTTGCCAAGTTCACTGACTTTATCTGTCAGATTAACATAAGGCTTATCCACTAATTTTCTTTTAAAATCTTGTTCACTTTTCATTTTTACATTAAAGTCTTGTTTAATATTAAATTTTTGCTTAGTATTCAGCATACTATTTGACAATGTTACAAGTGTATCATTCAGAAAATCATTGTTTTTTATTTTAACTCTTGATTTACAGGTGGTTGACTTTTCATCACTTGAAACTTTTCTCCTATGATTTTTATTGTTAACCAAGTCTTGCTCCTGTTCCTCATGATTAAGTGTTTTCTTACTATGCAATTCATCAACACCTGTTTTTTCTCTGCTAAGCAGTGATTGACATAATGAATCTTTCCTAACATCAGTTTCAGTGGGTGGTATCCTTGTACCGTCTACATGAATGGGTTTATACAAACCTGAATTAAGTTTTGAATTACTTGAAGAGACAATAGGAAACTTTGTATCCTTGCTAGATTTACACTTTGGCCATCTTGCAATCTTTTCATAATCTGTCTGTGTATCGGTAGTTTGTTTATCATTCCTCCTCTTTGAAATACCCTTATCACTTATATTATTGGCCATACAAGATGTTTCCTTAACAGAATTTACCTCTAAACATTTTGTTTCAGATGAATTAAGACGGAGCAACATTTTATCATCATTGTTTCCTGTTAATCTCTTTTTACGGTTCTCGTTACTAAGCTCTTTAATATCTATAGCCCTATTAGTGCTCTTTTCTATTTCATCTGTTTTTACTTTTGAGCTTTTTTTCTTAGTTTGTATCTCTTTAATTTCTCCCTCTGCTATCAATTGTTTACCTTTGATACTTTTCCTTGCTTCATTCTTCCTTGCTCCTTGTGCTGTTTCATTGACCGCAACACTGTTTATTGTACCTTTTCCTTCTTTAAGTATGGAATCATTTTTTCCATCACATTGTGTTACTTTATTTTCTACAATATCCATATGTGCAACACTGTCTTTGTTGAAACCCTTTATTGTGGATTTTAATATTTGTTTTGTTCTGTCAGTGCTTTTCAATTCAATAGTTTCTAATTTCGTAACATTTTTCATACTTTTAGTCTCTTTCTTTTCAACAATTTGCTTTACAGATATTCTGTCATTGTCCTTTTGTTTCTTTCTTATTTTTTCCATATTCATATTATCCTTTTTATTTTTCTTCTTTTCACTTTCACCTTTTGAATGTTTCTTCCTGTCACCTGTTTTTTGTTTCCTTTCATTCACACATACTATTGGTCCAGCCTTGATATTTATCATTGTTTTATATTCTTCAATACGTTCAGGTGACTCTCTAGTTGCACTGATTATTTGTCTCCTATTACCCGGGTCAGTGTTATGTGCTATTGTTTTCTTAATAACAAATTGTTCATCAATTTCATCAATATTATCTGCTTTAAAACAACTGGCCTTCTTGCCGCTATATCCAATATGTTTTAAATTGTCTGTTTCACTACTATTATTAATGGTTGTATCATTCTTATGCTGCCTAACACATGTATCAATTTTTTTAGTTTTATATGACCTGACTAAACCATTAAAATCTTTATTTCCTACAAAATCATATCCACTACATTTCATCAGTTTATCTTTCTGTTCCTTAACCTGGTAAGTATTTGCTTTTTTATATTTCCGAGAGATTGGATTCAATTTTAATGCATCTTCCAGAATCTGTTGTCTTAAAGTACTGCCTGAAGATGAATGGGTTTGCTTTAACGTTTTACTTGCTACCTTCCCCGTCTTGTGATTCAATTTTCTATCATTTTCTAGTTGTTCAACAGATGTTTTACCATCTTCTTTAATCAATGTCACTTTACCATCAAACTTTACTTGATTTCCTCCTAAGTTTTGTATTGGACTCAAAGGCAAAGAAGATCTATCAATGGAATTAAAATCATGCTCTTTAGTGTTGAGTTTGTCTTGTTTCAAGTTTTCTGATTTATTCAATACAGTTCTTGCATTTGTGTCATATCTGCCACTTTCATTTACTCCCCTTCTGTTAACAACTTTCATCATTGCCTTTTTACTCATGTTCAAAGCTGTGTTTTCTTTACTCATAGTAGATTCTGAAATATTGTTCCTTAACTTTTGCAATGGATTCAATGTATTGCCATTTACTCTCTCCTTTCCATTATTTGATTTGCCATTCACATTCAATTCTGACACATCTATTCCAGATGCAGACCGTTTCATGTTTACCTGTTCGCTAAGCTGACATACCGTTTCGAGTTTCTTGGTTTTCTCTTCATTCAAAACTTTACTAGCATCATTCTCAAAATTATTTGTCTTTTTGATTGCTGGTAGTTTCTCCTTTGCCAATGAAGGAGAACTCGTATTTTCTGAAGTTTGTCTTTTATTTACAGCAAGGCATCCCATAGTTTGCCATAAATTGGCACAAGATGGCTTAGTCACATTTGGACATGTGGTTTTTGAAATACTGTTAGCTTTTCTGTTCATCCCAGTGACAAACGCAGCTGTTATTTCACTTACACCCATCACCCTCTCACAATTGCTTTTATTTCCCATTTGAATGTATACTGGCACTGGTTGTCTTATATGTTCCTTATTACCTGTGTTTATTCGATCTTTTACATTACTATTGATAGTGCCTCCATCTCTTGCTTTAGTCTTTCTGCCAGAACTCTTTTCTAACTGGTAATTTTTCATGGCTGTATTGTCTGAATTGTTATAGTCATATTTGGAAAGTAAATTGGATGACCTGCTGTAACTGGCAACATTATTGCCATAACTTCCAGTGTTAATTCCTTTTATTGGCACTTTTGTATACTGGTTAAACAGTCCACTCTGGGAGGAATTCTGAAGTGATGTAAATCTGTTAAAACCTTTATTTCCACTTTGTATTCCTGAAGTACAGCTACTTCCAACTTTATTGAAAATGTTTATATTATAGTTGCTATTAGAATGTCCAAACCTAGAGTTGTCATTTCGAATCATTCTGTTCCATTCCTGTTCCTGATTCGCCAAACGGTTATGTGGTTGAGCTATGCTGTAACAAAGGCTTGAATGCTGTCTTTTGAAGTTCTGAACATTAATGTTGTATTCTTCGTAATGTAAAATTCCTGATCTATTTCTGTTAACATTTCTTAGAGGCAAGTTATTAATGATCTGATTATGATTGGTTATTACAGGATAAGACATTGCTCCAGATCGGTTGTTATGACGATTTGCCACCTGAAACACTTGGTTAGAGCAGTGGAAAGACTGTCCTCTTGGATCCAGATATTGGCTTCTATCTGAGCAGTTGGTGTCATTTGCAATTGGTGTCCATTTATTTGTGTTCTTTCTTTCAATACACTGTCCTGGAAACATATTTGAATTTCTGCTACCACTGTTCCTCAAAAATGAGTTTATCCAATCTGGTTGACAAGATTCTCTGAAATCATAAACGATTAAAAAAATCAATATTTTTTCAAATTGATCAAGGTTTGATTTTAAGATATTAAACTACATACAAGTTAGGAGTCATAAAGTTGCATATTACAAGGATAAGGTAACAACTCACCTAATTAGTGCCATGTGTTGTTCATTTTGAGTCTCACAAATTTTACTTTTATTTTGCCAGACGGACAAACAGATATACGGAGAGTAAACCTATAATCTATAGTCCCTGCGGTGAAAACAGTAAAGGACTAATTAAAAATATTGACAACAGCCATTTTTCTTACTAGATTTCATACTGATCTATCTTAGCAAGTTTCATTGAAATGTGTTGATTTAAGAGAAGAAGCACAGACATTTTTAGTTTCAAAAATACAAAGGGTCACAACTCAGTAAAAAAACATCAAATTGAAATGCAAAAGAGATATATGCCCAACCAGACATTTTATGGACCTTTCACAGCAAGTTTCCGCTAAATTTAACCCAATCTCGTTAAAATCCAATCAAATTTTAAGCTTCCATACTCTACCCAAAGTAGATATGACAGCATTGCATTAAAGGTCACCTCAGATTGACCTTTCATGTAATTAAAATTCATAACAATTCAGCCAATCAGATTTATCGTTACATTTGCAGTTCGTCAAGATTTACAACATGATGTTGATCGATACATTCTTACCAAGTGCTGTTTCCTGGGCGTTGATTCAGCCATAGTGATCTTCCTATGTTAGTGTATAAATCAAAAAAAGTCCAGGTACCGTCCCTGATTTTTATAATTTCTATAATATGAAAATCATTAACATTTAACATTGGTGTTGCGCCAATATAATATAATGTTTTTGTCATAAAAATTATAATCGCGTGATAATCACACATGATGTTGGGATCCGACCTAATATATAGAATTTTTTTCAGTTAAAATAGACTTCTACTTTCATTTTCAAAACCTTGAAAGCAAACTCTGATTGACTGGTGGAAAGGTCAATCTGAGGTGACACTGTCAGTCTGTCAGATAAAGATCTGATTTTCATGAGACTGAATTTAACCACAGACGTTGCAAGAATTCTCTTGACAATATTTTAGTGAAAGAGGGACAGAGGAATGGATAAATGAAAGGGCAGTAAGCACAAAATCAAAATTTCTCCCTGATAGTGAGAAACATATTAAATATTAATCATTTCAAAGAAGATGTCATTTGGAATCTTTCAATTTTAGTCTATTTCTAGTAATGGCAGCAACATTGAATTTTTGAACAGTTGTCTTTTTTGTACATTGATCTCCCTAGATAATTTTTTATACATATCGGATCAGTGCCTTCTCCAGAACAAATTTCTTGCATTTTTAACACAAACAAATTTCTAATTTGACACAATAAAGTTTGTTCAGGGTGTCCACTATGATGCAACCTTGCTGTATATTTTTACATGTCATGTGAATCTGAGTTACATAAAAGCTTTATTTGTTATATGTGCTAAATGCAGTGCCCCAGATAAGTTCCATATATATATATCTGTTTTTCTACACAAAGAAAATTGACAAATACACACGTTTTTTAATATGTACATTTAAAAATGCAGACCTCTTCCCTTTCATGCACATTTCTAGAGGTCCTTTGGTATTCCTGCTAGTACCAATTCCTTCTTTGTACATTTGTTTATATTTAATTGCCAATGAAAATGCATACTTGAGGAAAAAAATATTTAACTAAACCCGTCTACTTTTGTCCTCGTATTACATTAAGTGCTTGGAAATAAAGACTATTACCTTTATCAATAGAAGCGAGCATATAGTGTTGCCGAGAAAAATGTTGGACAAAGAAAAAACAACTCTGAACTTTTTCAAACCAGTAAGCGACAAAAATAATAATTCTGATCAAATAGTGAAAATAATACTAAATGAATTAATAAAGGAATGTGTGAAGTCAGGTCAAAGGTTGCACAATGGCCAAAAAGTGTAAAAAATACAAAAGAAATATGGAAATCATCGTTCCTGTGATTGAAGACTTCTTCAAAAAATGATATGGTAACACGTCTTGACTAGATCTTCCTTTAAAAAGAGACAAACTGGATCTTCTTCCATATCATATATCAACATATGTGGTCCTCCTGGCTCCTGTTAAAGGTAATAATAAGGAAAACACACTAGAAATGTCTAAAAAAATAAAAGAATTATCAAAATGGATAAAAAGCATCTCATTATCATCAACAGATAAAATCTGAATAGCTTGATATATGTCAATTCCACCAAAACGTGACAGAATTGATATCTGGATTGGAGTGGTAAACTTGAAACGAAATCCCCATTCTAAAAATTGACAGCACTTAACCACTGTAAAAACTTTGACGTCATTCTGACTATTTCTAAGATGAAATGATTTTTATATGTAAACCTGTATCAATGGCGGATCCACTTTTAAAAAAACGGCACATGCCCCCTCCCACTAAACTCCCATATTTTATTAAAATCCATTATATTTATACTGAAAACATGTTTGCTTGTTCAGATTTTGTGTTGCTGATATATTCCTTTTAATTAAATGCTGATCTTACTGCAGCATGTAAGCTTTGATTTGTGAAAAGCAGGAAGAACAGACTTTATCAGGACTACAAGCCTGGGCAGTCTGAACCTAGGACCAAAATGTCAAAATCATGTTGTTAAAATGAACTGGTAAAGACAATTACTGACTCCAGGATGCTTCATTGTCTCATATGTAGACATATTTATTAGATATAATAAGTATTTAATATGTAACTATTTTGAGAGAGAAAGAAATAAGAATGATAAAAAGGTTAGTTGCAAAAAGCTATCGATATACAATTCCGCATCTTACACAGTTCCCACTTTATATAGAATTCTCAAATTCTTGTAAAATTAAACATTTAAAATATAATAAATTAACCTAAGACTAGAGTGCATAAGTGCTGATGGTGTTTTCACCATAGAAAAAAGAATGAGTGGAAATAGTTGTATTTTGGAAAAGAAATATTCACTCATGCAATTTCCAAAATATCAATTTCACTCATTTTATTTTAATGAGTGAGTACCCACTTCACTTCGAAATTATCTGGAGCACTGTGTATGTATGCAATAACACAGAGGGAACATTTTCTGCAAAATTTTAAGAAGATTTTTAAAGTTTCCATTAGGCCATTATAAATTAATTACTAGACTCTCATCCAAATTTTTCTTAAAAAGTTGGGGGGAGGGTATTTTGTATTCATTTTTTTTTTTTCTATAAAAAAACACTTAACCACATACTTTTAGGGGGAAAAAATATGCCATCATTAAATGAAATGCAGTTAAATTAAAATTTCAGGGGTATCTGTAATGGAAGGACCATCCTAAATAGGGCCATTTCACTAGTAGTGCATAGTAGCACTGACTGGCAAAGAGAACTCTCGGTTGGTCCAGATCATACTTTTACTCAATCTGGTTTCACCTTTACCCTTTTGTATCCTAAAATAATTCCTTGTAATTCATTGTATTTTTTTAATGCAGATTAAGCTGTCAAAACATCAGGCAAATCAGCAGAGTTGCTACTTTTTTTACAAAGAATTGATGCACTTGAAAAACTACAGAAATTGTCTTTAAGGATAAATTCAGTTTCAGTTTTATTGGCATAAAAGATGTGTTTTGAATCAAATTGACATCTTTGGTCTTTAAATTAAACCAAACACACTGTCAGTAACTTTTTAAATATACCAGTATATATCAATCATTTACAGATTAAAAGATCAGTTTTTAATCAAACATGTTTAAAATAAATGTTCGTAACGCAAAATGATTTACCGGTTATTAGTTTGTAATCAAACAAGACAAACTGTCTGTACCTCTGTGATTACCATTTATGCTAGCAAATATTTATAAAGCGGTTTGCTATCGATTGAACTCCAAAGATTATCATATACCTGATTTCGATCACTTAAGAATTGCCATTAAATATTTAAATGCAAAACGGATGATGGCACTAAATGCTTGTATACACTATAAAACATCTTAGATGTATTATATTCCATTATTCAGAACAAAACATAGATTTACAGTATATTTCGACCGTATCACACTGTCTTCATCAGCTATGTGCTGGGTCATTCATGGATAGTATCACATGATACAAGAAGAGCATTGTACAATGGATGTCAAAGGATCATCCAGTTTCACTAGCATAATCTCCATCACAGTTCTCACATTTAATGTAGTATGGTGCTGTAACCTGTTTTTGATCATTACCTGACTTCAGTCACTTCCAAGGTGGGTAATGTTTTGCTTGGGCAAAAAAAGATAAGAAGTTAATGGCCAAAAAAAAAAAACCTGGGCGACTACAAAAATGTCCACGAATGATTAGTACTTTGTCTCAATATGTACATACTATAATGTCAACGGAAGATTTCAGTCTGTGAAAAATAGATATAGTCCGAGACCCAGGTTATAACGTCTCTGATCGGGCAACAAACATTTTCCACATTTTCCAAATGATTGTCCGATCAGACTATTTATATTGCAAGAGACCAAATTCTGGAAATTTTGGGTCTTAAAATGGATAACGCCTAGAGGGATACACTTATTGTTTGAATTGCCAAGGTGTTGATTTTTTGCAACCAATTGGAATGCGTCATTTCCATCAGCCTGGTTAACAATAGTTTCCATTTTGAATAATTTAATATCGCTTAAATCCGTAGAAATGAGTTATAAATGATGCCGGAAAAAAACGGCATTTGACATAAATTACCAAACACCAAATATCATGGTGACCTTGAAATATGGGCCTTGTGCCAATTACGAAAAAAAAAATGCCTCTATTGTAATTGTATGACAAGGACAAGAAGAAAGGGTATAAACATGAATGGGTCTGGACTTTCAAGAAGAACTGGGTCACTAAATATCGAAACTGACTGAAGTATGAAAATGAGTTAATGAAGATTTCTCTTCGCTGTATGTTCACGTGACCTAAATACCCGGCATGCACCCCCCCCCCCCCCACCCCCTCCCCCTAAAATTTGGCAAGCATAGGTTTTTCTTCTACACATTTACCCTGAACTCAAGTAACCATCTAAATGATTTGTGTTAAAACAAATTAAACACGTATTTGATGTAACTAAAATATGTACAAACTTACTACTACTAGCATGATGCTTGAGTATATTCTACTGTCGCCCAGTGTTTGGTCGTTTTTTTTGTTTTTTTTCCTTATCGTTAAATCTATATCGTTTTGGGTAATTTTACGCGAAAAAGTTTGTTATGGCGGCACCATCAACGCGAGCAAAAATTTAAAAAAAAGCTAAAAGCTGAACAGCTTTTTTTACATGTAGATCATCATCTGCAGAAAGTCAAACGCAGAAGAAAATGTATGTATATTTGCATGTCATGACATGTGTAAATGATTTTAAATGGACTAGTCTGCTAAAACATGTATGCAATTAAAATATTTTCACTGCATAGACCAAACTTTCAACAGCACCGAGACAGAAACAACCAAACTGGTGGACAAACTGAGGCAAACAAATAATCAATACAACACTGAAATCTATGATTCATCTATTTTCATTCAATGTTATATTAAAAAAAAAGATATAGTCAGAAAAACAATATGCCATCAGCCTGCTCCTAACAAGATAGTGATGTGCTATGATTGTGTCTAAAACTAATTCTAAGTGGTGCTGTAGCGTAATAGGTAAGGAGTGCGCCTGTCAATCTAGAGGTCTAACGTTCGAGCCTGCCTAGCGACATTTTTTTTTTTGAAAATAAAAATGTTTATAAAAATTCAAGGTATACGTGTTATTATGTTTATCTTTATTTGAAAGAATTAAGTTATTAATGTATATACATTCACCTAAGTATATTTGCAGCCCCACCCCCACCCCAAACATAAATTCCTGGATCCGCATCTGCACGCCCTCTAAATTGAAATCCTGGATCCGCCCCTGGACTGCATTTTGGCGTATAATGTTTTTTACAGGCCTGGTTATCCTTAATATTAACAATGAATTCACTGTTTTATAACCAAATAAATTGATATTAAATTTAATGTTTTAATATATGTTCACTTTAATAAAAGGAAAATGACAAAGCCTTGCTAGGGGTCAGATAATTATTGCATTTTTATTTTTCAAGCTACACCCCTAATAATATAAAGAAAAATAAAACCGGTTGTTATATCTAATTAATTTCAGAATTAAGTATAAAATAAAACAATATATATATTTTTTTAAAATCATTGTTTTTATTTTGTTACTATAGTATTTTTTAAAATTAAAAAAAAAATTAAAAGACCTCACGCTGTTCAGTGAATTGATATTGTTATGGAATAAACACATAAGGACAGCACCGAATTAGTCAAGTTTCGTTTACTTTTCCTTCGTTTGGTCACCGTTTGCGTTTATAAACAGAGTAAATATGTTTAACGGTGCTGGACGCAGCCCAGTTTTCAGCGACTTAATTATTTTATATTTGTCAATATAAACCAAAACACGCATTTAAATAACATTATATAACCTATGAAAAGTGTTTGTCATACTATTATTAAAATAATTTACTGTTTTGATAAGCAATTAGCTGTTACTTTACCTGATAATTTCTTGCCGTGTGACGTCTGACAAAAGTTCCCGCCAAATGTCAAACAGTTGAATCACGCAAACGCTTTATTGTAATTGTGCGAGCGTTTCAAAATGGCAGCCTCCATGGGTCTGAAGTGGTTTATATATATTTCCACTGCTTGGAGTTGAAGAAGAAATTATAGAACATTTTGGTAATTTATTTTGGTGTTTTACAGCGAACAAGACGAGACAAAGTAACACAAACAATTTCATTATACATCGAGGGGGACGTTCGAAAGACGATTCAAAGTAAGTCTGACAGTCCTTCAAAACTAAAATATTGCCGAAATCGTCTAATATGAATTATGAGGAAAGGCTAAGAGAACTAAAACTAAGTACACTACTACAAAGAATATATCAAATGGATCTTATACACGTTTTGAAATAGTTGAAAATATTGATGATATCCCAATGTTAGAATTGTTTTAATTTTCTGATGCTCAACCAGAGGACACAATAAAAAGTTGAAGAAACCATGCTGTTTAAGATATTTCGTTTAAATTCATTCTGTGTTAGAGTTATTGATAGTTGGAATAAGTTAACAGATTCTATTTTAAATTCGAAAACTGTGCTTGGTTTTGAAACTTCACTGGATAGGCACATTGGAGACAGGAGATATTGTACTTCGGACATGTATTAACTTTGTACTAACTTTACTGTCAGCCATCACACATGTATACATAATGTCAACCAGCATATGCTAAGAATATTCATTATACAAAAGAAGTATAATAAATTGGAGGGTAAAAAAATTTGATGTAGAAAATGAGTCCCGGGACTTATTCAAGTCTACAAATACCAGTACCAGTAAAACGTTGAATATCATTTTCATTGCTTTCTATTTTAAGTGACAGTGGTCAAGTACTAACCTGTACTTCGTTGCTTAACTTCCAATACTACTGATACACTTCAACCATAAAATCTATAGAAGCTAGCTCAACAGTGAGGCTGTTGTGACCTATGTCATTCACTATACCCTTGTAGCTTCTGGCAGTTTCTGGCAATTTCCCGCCCCATCCTAAGGAAATAGAGATTTGTGTAGACGCAGGTTAAAAAATTAACCTCTTTGTAATTATCTCCTTCCATCTACTGTCAAAGGTTATGCATGGTGCATCCTCTGAAATTGTACCTTGTAAATAGATTTGAATGGCTAAGTCATTAAATATGTTTTTATTGAGAAAAAAGGGAGGTAAAATTATACATTGCATGATTGTCATTATTGACCAAGCAATTAACGAAAGATAGAGATAGACAGTAGAGCATCCATCTCCCATGTGGAAGGTCGTGGGTTGGATACCCAGCCAGATCACATGGATCATTGTACTAGAAGCATACTCGCTTAGAGGATAGGTCTGGTGGCCTGGTTACATGGTACTCCAGTGTGGAGTCTCAAGTAGACACTGTCACAATATAACTGAAAAATTGTTGAAAGCAGCATTTAACACCATACAGCAACATCACCCATTCTTAATTATTTAAAATAATGTACATTATATTTTTTTTTTATTTGCATCATATTTTTGCAGTGGTCTAATAAACAGGCTATCTATCAACTGGGAGAGTAACTTTGACTAATATTAAAACTAAAAAAGAAAGTTTAATGAGCCTTTTAATAAAATTAATATTGATAGAATGGATGGCATTTACAGTGAAAAATGAAGTCAACAAATATGGTATGAAATGCACAATTTATTATTTTAATGATGATATAAATCTTTTAACTATTAAAATTTTATTCTGCTTTAGAAAATAGTTCTGGATTTTCCAAAAGATTACCAAAGCTATAAAAGAGTAACAATGGCTACAGGCTGCCTTCTTTCTCAAGTAACAAAGAGAGGGACCAGTTTTTGTTTGAAGGTGAGATTACTCTCTGGAAAATCGACACCTTCAAATTGTATGCTGAAATCAACATCCAGGGAAGATAGCCACAGGAGGAACTATTCCAGCATCTGTGTAAGGTTTCACCTGAAGTTTATAAATCATTGTTTTAATAAAACAATTTCAATAAACTACAGGTTTTACTCACTTGTTTTAATGGTAAAGAACTATAAATGTCTTCTCTGGAAAGAATATACAAATCAAAGTTTTCAGTATGCCATTGGTCAATCGTTTGTGATTTCACTCATAAGCAGTTTTTGTTTGTTAGAATATTTAGTTTCATATTTATGCCATTGAGGGCTAAAAAACGATCAGTTAACCTAAGTACCCTTTCCTGGGATCCTGGAAGGTTAACCGTGCAGTACTCCTGCACACCTATCTCCGCAAGTAATTGATAACTTTTCCACTTAAATCAGAGGTGAGAGATAAATGACAATGCTATTACTACTGCTGCTACAAATAATGTTTGTTTCATCTATGTGTCATCGCACATTGGGCACAAGGTCAGTGGAATATCCATAAGTGTGTACATAAGAGAGCAACTTCAATTTAGGCATGTGTATTTGAGGTTATAATTATCTTAATGAACTGTATCAAGCTAATTTATTATAGATCTATATTTTTACATGACAGTCCATAATTATTATAACAACTTTCTCACACTTATGTATGAAAATTGTGACCTGTAGAAATTACTTCACACCTTCAGATGTGTCAATAAACAATATGGCATGCTTCGTCTGATTATCTTTCTCTTTAAACAGCTGTTCAACTCAAAAGTGTGAAAAATACAGGTAAGTGTGTTGGCCGGACCTATTTTCTAGTTTAATTGTTCCAGTGATCGGTGTTCTAGCCGTCAGAGGTAGATTAATAGAAATTAAGTTGGAATTTGGCCAGGACCAGACAGGTGGTTTCAGCCATCTGTGGTGTTCCAGCCATCTGTGTTTGAGCAAACCAGGCTTTAATGTACTACTATAACTACCACCACCACCACCACCACCACCACCACCACTGTCTGCCTCATCCTCTTCATATGGTATTTGCTACCCGGTACTATGAATTGAATTTAGTTATAACTTGGGTAGAGATTGTCTTAATACTTTAGTTGTATTATACGTGTAATATGCAAGTTAGGTGGCAAAAGTACCAAAAATAGAAGAAACTTTGGAACAATCTAGTTGATATTTGAAATGCCTTATTCCTGTTATTACAGGTACCCCAGCGGTATTCAATGTTGGGTTCTCAATGGCGACAGGTATCTCCACAATCTTCAATACTGGCTAACCAGCTGCGAACAGAGCAGCTTGTGTTACAAAGACATTCTTCATATTATATACACAATATTGCCATCCAAGCTGCACAAGACTATCTCGAATACATCCATTACATCACTGGCCTGGATTGGTGGGCAGCCTTAGGTAATTCCACGAGGCAAATTAAGTACTTAATATTGTACAAGCTGTTTATTTTTTGGTATTCGTCTTTAGTACAATTTTAAATGTGTTCATTTCAACACAGATTGTGGGCCTGTGGGCAACCTTGGGAAGTATAATGTGTCTTGCTCAAGGACACAGCACATGGCCATGTTTGGGGATGGAACCCATGACCCTCAGATGTAGTTGGACCCTTGTAATTCTACTTTGGCTAGATGGAAACTATCAAAAAATGAAAAACACAATACAAATTTTATTAGGACCTTTCAAATATCTTGCTGGAAGGTCCCGAACCTGCCAGTTAAATCCACTATTTTAAACCATGCAATTCTGCAGTGAATGGTTACCTTAGTAACTTGGATGCTAAAAGTAACGTTTATAGTTTGACTGTATACCAGATATTCATATAAACTGATGTGATACATTGTGCTCTGTTGTTCCACAGTGATAGCCACTGTACCTCTACGTCTCGGGGTTTCTGTACTTATACAATATCTAACACGAAAAAACATGGTGAAGATACATGATATCGAAACAAATTGGCTGCCAGAGATCTCCAAGCAAATGATGAAGGAATTGATGGACAACAAAGAAGATCTAGAGAGAAGAGGCTATAAGACTGACCTAGATAAAAGATATCTACTCATGAAGAGTGTATGTTTATTAACTATTTTGTTTAAACATCATTTAGTCAAGAAGTTAGCCAAGTTCCTATCCTATTAAAGCAAGACGAACTATTACATTTACTGTTTTTGTTTAATACAAAGCTTTTTGACTAGTATTCATTCCTTCCTCTGATATCCTGATAATAATGCAGACATTTCTTGATCAGAACCAGAAATTTAGACCATAGTATTACATGTAAATACTGTGAAATTATTCATTTTCATGGGGGACTAATTTTCATTGACTTAGTGGGGAGCCTTGTCAGTTGGCCACTGGGACAGGTGGGCCTTCTTTGAGTTCCTAGAACCTCAGTAATGATCTCACCTACAACATTAAGAGTTTTATGTAGCTTTGATGTTAAATAAAGTTAGTTGTAATGTATATTCTCATTTTGTCAACATTTTTTCAGATGCAAAAATTCCGACAAGAAAGCTACATTGCGAAACGGTGTCATCCTATGAAATCTTTGGCCTATATGTGTTTGACCTTACCTGTGTGGATATCTATGACAATGGGTCTTAGAAGAATGACAGGAGCCTCTGTATTCAGTTCCAGTAAGATATAAGATAAAGTATAATAGGGATTTTTGGAACAAAACTATCCATCTATCTGCCTGTCTGCCCACCCAACCACCTGCCCACCTCAACTCTGTACTATGTGCTTTTGACCTCCCTTTTGCTGTCAATTTTTATGTCTCCCCCACTCAGGGATATATTTTTTTGTGTGCTTTCCATCTATCTGTCTTTAAATCTTGTCCGGATAACTCGTGCATCATATATGATAGGATTTAAGCTAGACTTGCTCGTTAGAGATGTAGTTGCGCATAACCCTGTTGCGTTTTTGTTTGATAATTTTTGACTGAGTCATGACCCTTTGGGTTTTCGAAAATTAGTCTTATACAGAGAACATATGTGATCGAATTTTGTTGAAACTTGCTGGGAAGGGTGGATGTGGTGTCAATTTACATACTTATTTTGTGTTTCTATTTGATTATTTTTTTACTGTTTTAGGGCATTTTCCATTATTTAACTTGAAAATCTTGTTTGGATAACTCCCACTACATCTACAATAGAGTAACCAAAACTGGCTTCTGTGAGGTGTAGTTGTGCATATCTGTTGGATGATAGTTGCCTCAGTAACAGCCCTTTTATTTTCAGAATTAAAAATCTTGTCTGAATAACTCCTCCGAAATCTATAGTCAGAATTAGTTGCTGGGAAGGAGAAGTTAGAGGCCTAGTTGTACATTTTTTTGTTGTGTTTGAGTTTAACTGAGTACAGTCTTTGGATTTTCCAAATCAAAGCCTTGTCTGGAGATCTCCTCCCATATCTGTGATCCAATTTGGCCAAAACTTGCTGGGAAGGATCATTGTGGTGTGTAGTTGTGCATCCTTTTTGTGGTTTGGTTTGATAATTTATTACTGTTTTATGGTCCTTTGCATTTTTGGAATTGATAATCTTGTCTGAATATCTCATCCTACATATGTGATTGAATATAGTCAAAACTTACTGGTGTGAGGTGTAGTTGCACATATCCCTTTGCATTTCAGTTTGATGATTTTGACAGTAACAGCCCTTTTCATTTATTTTTGGAATTAAAAATTGGCCAGATAATTCCTTGAACATAATTATGTTGTCTGATTAAGCTGAAACTTTCTTGGAAGGATCAGTTTTAGGTGTAGTTGTGCATATCCCTGTTGTGTTTCGGTTGGATTATTTCTGACTGAGTTATGGCCCTTTGCATTTTTCGGAATTACAAATCTTGTCCAGAGAACTCCTTTGACATCTGTGGTCAGGAACGATTTTTACCAACATTAACTTAGCCATTAAGTAAAAATACTAAAGATGTATAACCTGCATATATGCATACTGAGTTAAGTTACATAAATTTGAATACCAATAGAAACATTATGTATATACTGGTATTTACTTACAAAAATGTTATCGAACCTGGAGTATAAAACAGTTGTAAAAAAGAAAAAAGAAAGCAAATTAGTAACCTGTTTTTCCTAGCAGTTTAGAATTCCTTTTGATCCTGGAGTGTTATTCAAATATAAATTTAACTATTCGCTGCCATATGTCATTATGATAAAGTTGATAAGATTTTAAGCTAATCTGTTGGTGTACGTTCTCATTATCCGCAAGTCATAACCAGTATGTCAAAATGCAACATCATAACCAAACATAACTTAAAAGGAAATCATGAAATTAATACTTAAAGTTATTAAGTAGAAATACTTTGAAAATGGGAGTTTGTTTTCCTGACTTGGATTATAATCTGTCTATTATTGTAGTAATTATCATTCAACATATTGCAGGGTGCAATAATCTGTTAAATGTTTAATGCTTTTGTTTTTTAGTAACTCCATGTCTTTGTCCCAGTTTGGCATTCGAAGGTGCTTTATGGTTTCCTGACTTGCTTGCAGCAGATCCGTTCCACATTTTACCTGTCGCCACCATTGGTATGTTCCTGATGAGCTTGGAGGTAAGATTTGTTTTACTTCATCTTCAGTTCAATATTGGCAAGGTAAATAATTCAGATTTGACATTCATTACCCCATCTTTTTCTCACACATAGTAATATTGCTAATTGGTCTGTTTCAAATTAATATAACAATAATAAAAGTTTAAAACTGATATCCTCCCCAATAAAAAATTCTCAATATCTCTAAATGATTATTTGAAATCATTACACATTAAGTTACCACACACAATTACATTCAATACACACAGGGGCGTTCCAAGATGGTTTTTGAGTATACACTAGGCAAGCAGGTTGTTCCCTTTGTACTTGCGTGGGGTTGGGTTTCCTCCCACAAAATATTTTTTAATAGAACTGCAAATGAGTAGTTTAAGCGACTTTGACATGGACTGTGATGTCATTCAAATTGCCCGAAATTATATGGGTTTTCGATCCCTTACCCCATACCACACTTCGGCTTGATTTTTATTACATTTTTTGCATTTTAACCTTTTTTTTCCACACTTAGCTCTTTAGTTATATACATTTGTAGGTAAACTCTGTTTTACTCATACATTTTAGGTAAACTCTGTTTTGCTCATTTTAATAGTGAAACTCTTGTTTTGCTCATTGTTAGGTAAACTCTGTTTTGCTTATACATTTTTAGGTAAATTCTGTTTAGCTCATGTTTGTAGTTAAACTCTTGTTTTGATTATACATTTTTAGGTAAACTCTTGTTTTGCTCATACATTTGTAGGTAAACTCTGTTTTGCTTATACATTTTTAGGTAAACTCTGTTTTACTTATACATTTTAGGTAAACTCTGTTTTGCTTATACATTTTTAGGTAAACTCTGTTACACCTCGACTGGCTGAATTGTCTGACAGCCAACGGAAATTTTCCAATTTTATTGAAGTGGTATCAAGGACATGGTGCCTGATTGCACTTTATTTATTTTGGGATATGCCTGCAGTAAGTATCAAATTTAAGTCCTCCATAAATACATATCCAGAAAAATATAGAGAAATAAACATCCAGAAGTACATACAGATATGCCTAGAACTGTTTGTCTCACCTGTGTTTTACAAATTAAACAAATCTGTTTGAAGGAGAATATCTAAAGGTAAAATATATATATTATATACAACTATATTTGAACTCCTGTAAATTGATATTGTAAATACGTTATTACACTCGTAATGAGAAGAAAACTGTTGTTGTTGTTGTTGTTTTTCCCTTGATAGTAAACTAGACAGAGTTACCTTTCTTTATATTACCAAGTAAAATTTAATTAATTATTATTATTTCTAATGTCATTGAATATTTATAATTGAATCAACTAGCATACAATTACCAATTATTTAACTTTTACACATAACTTCACATTAAGTTTTAATGGAATTATATCAATGAAAAATGCTTTAAATATCTTGAAACATCATTTTATTTATTAATGGATAAAAAGCATCTCATTATCATTAATAAATAAAATCAGATTGGTTTGGTATGTCAAATAAACAAAAACATGACAAAATCAATATTTATATTGGATTGGTAAACTTGAAACGAAATCTCCATTCTAAAAATAGACAGCATTTAAATACTGCACATTGTCATTCTGACTCTTTCTAATTTACCTTATAACGGATCAAATTGAAATCAAAATAATATATCGTGACTCATTTAATATGTCACAAAATATAATCCAATTTTTAGCGGGAAATCTATTTAAGTCTAACCTAGGTGCGTAGCCCAAGTTAGGAAATCCCTTTTCAATTTATTATTTAGGCATGTTTGAATAGATATCCTTTATGCAATACAAGGTCATTGAGTATATATGAGTATGTACATTTCATGGTCCATTGACATTGTTTGATGCTGAATTTTGCATTTACCTCCAACATTAAGTTTTCATTTTTACACTATTTCTCAATAAGTACTAGTGCTAGGACACTCATACTTGGATCATAGTTACAACTAACAACCTGCATTATATAATGCAGATGCTGAGTACTTTTCTTTTTTTTAATTTATTTAAAAAAAAATATTCTTTTTTTTTTTAATTTTTTTTTTCAATTTTTTTTTATAAATATGTTTTACTAAGAAATACTGGTTAAATTTTTTTTTTTTTTTAAATATGTTGTACTTAGAAATAATGGTTACAGCTTTTTTTCTCTTTTTTTTTTTAAATATGTTTTACTTAGAAATACTGGTAAAAGTTTAATATAGACACCTTTGGACACCTCTAATATAGATGCCTTTGGACACCTCTAATATAGAAGGCTTTTGAATTATTGGGTGAATTATGTTTTTATTAACTGACAGAGTGGAAAACAGTGCAGGAAGTGTTCAGATTGCTCGTTACGAGCAATCTGAACTCTTCCTGCACTGTTTACAAAGACCTTCTGTGATAGGTGCAGTAAAATGCGTATCTATGGAGTAAAGGGTTTACTCACAACCTCAGAGGTAAGTGGCATTTAGACAGCAGCGCCTTAGACCACACCGCCATCAGGAGGACCTTGTAAATGTTACTATATGAGATATCGCTTAACTATAACTGTACTAAACACTGTTCAAAAATATTTGGCAACCGATGGTTTCCAATGTAGAATAACTTGGTGAACTCATTTAATCCGATTGCAGTCGATGAACACGCCATACCCCATGCATCAATTTCTCGCCACATATCATGTCTGTATTTTTAATTTGTAATGTTAATTTAAATGTTTGTTACATTATTTTTGTAATAATGATACACTATTTCCTCAGGCTATGACGTTATACTGGACCATCTCAGCAACAACAGGATTGGCTATAACGGTCGCCTTCAAGAGTCCGAAGGTGAGAGCACTGTTCCACATACCAGCACTTCCGAGTGACAGCCAAACTCCATATAATGACATGGTTGAAATGATGAAAAAAAGATATGATATCAGGAGATTTATTAACTGGATTAGAAATATTGAAACATTCAAAAAGAGACAAACTCATGGTGAATCCAATGAAAAAGATAAAGTGAATGAATTAGATGGTTTAAATAAAATAGATACAGAATTTAGTCCAGATAAAAAAGACATAGCAAATGAATTAGATGTTTCAGATAAAAAATATAAGATAAATGATAGTTCATTTAAAGAAGATCTGACAGAGACGGTTAAAAAAAGACAGAAGAAAGATATGAAAGGATAAACACAGTGATGAATGTGAAAGGATTGGAAAACCATATAAAACAAGTTAATAACATGGCTGACCTATTGTGTTTTAATGGTTAATAAGTTATGTGATAGAAATAAGTCATATTGTTCAGCCTTGTTTTTTATACTCATCTGAGCCAAAACCTCAGGTTGGGCTTTTCTGATCATACTGTATCTGTTGTCCCTACTTCTGTCCAGCTGCCTGTGTTCACATTCTTCAGTGATTTACCTTTTTATTAGCTCACCGGGATGAATGTCCAGGAGAGCTATTGCAATAATCCCAGCATTGTCGTCAGCATCATCTGTAGACACCCAGGTTAAACTTTTGCATTTAGTTGCATTTAAGTTTTGGTATTTGCATCCAATCTCAGTCTTTGCACGGGTGGTGAGTTTTATCCCATAGGCGAGCTTTGTTGTCTTCTGACAACTCTTGTTTGTTTGAAAAAATGATACTATTAGCTCTACCATTTTCTTAAAAAATGTAAACCATGTAAACATAACTAACACAGTAGTTACTTATAGAACTGTAAGATCTCGGACAAGTTCTGAAACTGGGCAAAATCAAATTATCTCTCTGTCTGAGTTGCTCTTGAATAGTAAAACATTGCATAATCAGGTTCTTGTTATCACAGAAGGGATATTAATTTTCACCTGATCATCATCTTGCTTTGAGAATGCACATCATGTACATATTTTCTGAGTTTTAAGAGATGGAGGTGGGGTTTATCATTTCTAGACTTTTATAATAAATAAATGATGTGATGACAACAACACCAATATCATTTATTCTCTCATTACATCTACATGTAAAAATGCAGAAAAAGTAAAAATATTATAATAGGTAGCATTAATTGTGTTGGCTGGCCCTCTCCTATCATCCAGTGTATACCACCCAGTCTGGTTTGCGGTCTGTGCGTGGCAGTCAATGACCATTGTATATTGGTTATTGTTTAGATTCAGTTAACAATCCAGTGTCCATTGTATTGTGTCCTTGGTAAGAGAAGGCATTGTCTTGAGAAGATTTGACTCTCAGCACTGAGGTTGGGGGTTTGAGCTCAGCTTTGTCCCAAGTGAGTTACTTGAAAGATTCATCTTCATGAGCCTGAGATCCTCCTCCAATAGATCTGATTACCATATCCATACCCAAGTTTTAGTGTGTTCAAAATTGCATCAAACCCCATTGAAACAACACTGTCAGCAATGAACATGTATACATCTATAAATTGCATTCTTTGTAAGAATGTAAAATATGTCAGTGTAAACTGGCAGTTAAAAACAACATGATACAAAGAGTTTATTCTATCCATGATTAGTAAGAGGTTCTTGAGAGGTTTTTGACCGAAGTGTAACTGAAGGAGCCATTAATGATGAAAACTGAAACCAAGTCAAGTGAGTTGACCTAGACAAGAGGATGTTTGTCATGTGTACTCTGTAACTTCTACACTGCAAAACTTTGGAACACTTGACAATATTGATGAAATTACTCAAATGATTTCATGCTATGAATCTTTCTATGAGTCTGTTATAACAGAATCTGATGTCATATTGATAGAGAAGTCCTCACAATACAGTGTTCAAAGTGTATATTTGTTTGTCCTTTTTTTCCAAGCAAACAAATTGGCTTACATGTAAGGTTGTTATGTGAAAGATAAAACATTTCACCTTTCAAACTAGATCATTGAAGCTAATTTATGTGACTAATGATAACCAAAGAAAAGACCCATAAACACAAAATGTTCAGTTAAATCACAAAGTCAGCTTTTACTGTTTAGCTACTACCGTGTAAGGCAAAGGATCATGTTCACAAAGCCCCAATATCAGCCCTGTAAAATGTATTTTCCTGTTTTTCAACAAAACTTAGAGTGTTTGTATCAAATATACTTAATTCTTTTATATTATATGTATTTTATTTTATTAATTTTATGTGTTTCTATTTATTGAAGGACCCTAAAGAGGGTTAAAGTAAGGAAAATGTTTTCCTCATTTTTGCCATTATAGTTTTTAGCTTTACTGGCCAAAGGTCAGAAGGACTTATGCGATGGCGTGTTGTCTGTCGTCTGTCTTTCGTTAGCAGCACTTTCTCTGAAACCACTTGGCCAATTAAACTCAAACTTCACATGGATGTTTCTATTGATAGGAGACTATACAGAAGATTTTTTTTTTTCGATCTGAAATTTAAGATGTCCATCATTACTAAAAATAGTCCAAAACTTAAAAATTCTTCTTCTCATGAACTGCCCAACAGATTTATGTAGTAATGATAACCAACTACAGTTCTATTAGATTTGTTAAAATGGGGACACTGGGGTTAAAAATGACACTGTCCCGAATGTTTAATTAGGGAACACATGTCATTATAATAAACATTAACCCTTTTTAGGCCCCTCCTGGCCCTTTAAGATAGTGGGACCGTCATTTTTACAAATCTGAACCTCCTTGACCATTTAATGATTCTGTGAAAATAAAGACAAAATCAGTTACTTTTTTTAAAAAAAAAATTGTATTTATAGGGACTTGTATGGGTTTGAATCTTGTACAAATCAAGGGGCTTGTATTTATAGGGGTCCTATAAGGGGACTTTAAGTTTTATAAAGGAATACTGTAAAAAAAATAAAAATTGTTCATCTAGTTATATCTTTTTATTCAGTTTGAGTCCTGAAGCATCTTATAGTCATAAAAAAATAAGATTTTGTTCAATAAGAAGGATTTGACTTTCCAAAAGGGACCAGGTGGGGGTCACAAAATAATTAAAATTGAACATTTTCAAAAATCTTATTCTCAACAACCGGTCAGATTTGTTCATTTTTTATACAAATTATCCCTATGATTAAGAGTTCTAAGTTTGTACAAATCAAGGGGCACTAGGATGTATAAAGGACCTGTAAGGGGACTTTGAGTTTTACATAGGAATACTATGGGAATATTGAAATTCATTTTTTCATCCATTTTTTTGTAAATATGTTGTTCAATTTGAGATCTAAGGCATTGTCTAGAAACAGTAAATTTGATTTTGTTCAATAAAGAGGATTGAATTTCCATAAGGGGCCAGGAGGGGAGGGAATATGGTAAAAATTGGGAAATTTCATAAATCTTGGTCTCAATAACCAGTCTGACAAACTTGTACATATATGGTTTAAATTTACCTTACATCAGCAAGGGATTGAATTTTCTGCAAATCAAGGGGCTGAGATATATAAGAACCTTGCAAGGTGAATTTTACTTTTACATAGAAATATTATGGGGAAAACTGATTTGTTTCATTTTCACATCCATGTTTACAAAAAAAACTACTATTTAAAATCTCAAGCATTACTGCTCATAAGAAATCCCTATGGGTAGGTGATTAAAGTGTTGACAAATCAAGGGGCTGGGATGTATAAGGAGCCTGTATGGGGATTTTATTAGCTCACCTGAGCCAAAGGCTCACAGTTGAGCTTTTGTGATCGCCTGGGGTCCATCGTTTGTCGTACGTTGACCGTTTTCTTTTGTCCGTCGTTAACTTTTAGCTTCTAACAACTTCTCCTCTAAAACCACTGGGCCAATTTTGATATAACTTCACAGAAATGTTCCTTGGGTGACCCTCTACCAAGTTTGTTCAAGCCATCTTCATTCGTCAAAAAACATGGCCGCCAGGGTGCAGGGCAAGTTTAATTAGTAAAAACTTAAAAAATCTTCTTGTCGGAAACTACTGGCTCTATTTTAAAATAATTTCACGAAATGTTCCTTGGGTGACCCTCTACCAAGTTTGTTCAAGCCATCTTGATTCGTCAATAAACATGGCCACCAGAGTGCGGGGTAAGTTTACTATATAAGCTGTAGTAAAAACTTAAAAAATCTTCTTGTCAGAAACCACTGGGCCAATTTTTATATAAATTCACAGAAATGTTCCTTGGATTAACCACTACCATGTTTGTTCAAGCCATCTTCATTCGTCAAATAACATAGCCGCCAGGGTGCAGGGCAAGTTTAATTAGTTAAACCTTAAAAAATCTTCTTGTCAGAATTTACTGGCTCGATTTTAAAATAATCTCACAAAAATGTTCCTTGGGTGACTCTCTACAAAGTTTGTTCAAGCCATCTTGATTCATCAAAAAAAACATGGCTCCAGAGGGCAGGGTTAGTTTACAATATAAGCTTTAGTTAAAAACTTAAAAAATCTTCTTGTCAGAAACGACTTAGCCAATTTTGCGGGGCAAGTTTAATTAGTAAAAACTTAAAAAATCTTTTTATCAGAAACTACTGGCTCGATTTTTAAATAATTTTACAGAAATGTTCTTTGGGTGACCCTCTACCAAGTAAAAAAACATGGCAGCCAGGGGATGGGGTTAGTTTACTATATAAACTATGGTAAAAACTTAAAAAATCTTCTTGTCAGAAACCACTGGATCGATTTTAAAACAATTTCACAAAAATGTTTCTTGGGTGACCCTTTACCAAGTTTGTTCAAGCCGTTGTGATTTGTTTAAAAACATGACCGCCACAGTGAGGTGCTAGTTTATTATATAGGCAGCTATAGCAAAAACTTCAAAAGCCTTCTTGTCAGAATCTACTGACCTGATTTCGATGTAATTTCACTGACATTTACCATGGGTGAACCTTTACCAAGTTTGAACTCTTCTATGCATCTGTTACATCTTCAAAACAAATCAAAATTCTAACTACTTGCCCAACTCGTTTTTCTCGAGTTTTGAGTATACATGTATCATATAATCTACTTAAGTTGGTCAGGTGAGCAATATAGAGCCATCTTGGCCCTCTTGTTTTTTTACAGATAAATGGTATGGAAATTTAAAGTATTTTCTTTTCATAGCAATTAACTTTTTGTTCAACATGGGTGTGGTGGGAGTAAATATCCATAAGGGGTCAAGATGACCTCAAAAGGGGGTTAATATTATGAAAATTGCTATGGCCACTATGAGAAAGTAGAGCGTCACAAGACCCTCTTGGGTCTCTTGTTTTGGCTATGAAGGCATTCTTGCTGCACAAAGATATTTATTCTGATCATTGTCTGGTGCACTCTGAGTGTAAGTATTGTATGGTAGCAAGAGTGTCTTCACTGTTTATAATATGATGGCTTGAAAGTAGGAAAATTGCATATTTTGGTAGTACATGTCCACTTTGATGATAATGTATTAAGTGAAAAGCGTGAAATTGAAAAACAAAATATACATTTTTAAAAGAATAAAATATAAATGAAATAAAAAAAATCAAATTTTGAGTTTAATTTGATTGAATTTTACAGGGTCATTTTTGGGGGTTCGTGAACCTTGTCCTTCCAACAAACTTAACAGATTCGTGACCCATTCAACTTATAATGTTATTACTTTCACAATCCAATATCTTCAATACACATGCTGATTATTCCCATGCAAACAATCACAACATGTTCATATCTGTATGACCATGTGAATACTGGCAGACATTTCGTGTTAGTGATGGCAGTGATGCTATGTGAATAATGATTAAAGCTTGTAATCCTTGTTTATATTCTCAGTCGGTCCTCCTAAGATTGGTTATGACAAATAGTTGAAATGTGTAGTAAAATATTGTTAAAGGTAAATTTTTTTATTTTGGATGGGTTTAACATCATTTTCAACAATTTTAGGTTATATAAATTATGGCAACATTTCAGGTTATATAAATTATGGCAACATTTCAGGTTATATATGGTATATTCAGTTTTATTTGTGGAGGAATAAATCTGAGTAGAACTACTGTCCTTCCTCAGGTAACTGACAAACTTTATACTTGACTCAAACCTATAACATCAGCGGTGAGAGGTAAGGGATCTTGAGATAATGTCTCTCAGTCACGCAGGACCCTTTTGTTGAGGTAAAAGTACACAAATAAACTAAATGTAGTCCTTTAATCACAGTATATCTGGATGTTGATTACAGATTAGGATCATGGTACCAACGTAGTAGCTAGCATTAACAGCTTTATCTGCTTATTTCAATGCTAGTAATTCCTTCATCTAGATAGTTAAAGGTTCTCATTCTCATTTAGAGCTCGGAGCAAAACACATCAATGCTGCACCGCTTATAAATGTAGATATGAATAGTGCATGTAGAATTTAGTTCATTTTTTTTTTTTTAATAAAATACTGATTGAAAATGGATTGGGCATCTTTAAACCATTGCCTATCCTATAATTGACCCTTACAAACATAATTGGTACAAGTGCTTGTAACTTATTGAGAGACTGCAGTGTCTGTATTGTGTATACAACTGATATACCGAAATATTCTAACAGGATTAACCCTGAACAAAAGTCTACTGCATGTAGATTTAATCAGGGTTTTTTCCTGTTTGTTTTTCCTTCGAAAGTGTTTTAACCGTTTCAACAATGAGGATACTGTGGCCAGTTCTATTTACAGTGCTGATTATTTATTCTGCTTTTCTTGAAGCAAAGAAGGTGAGTTCTGTCTATTTACTATAGAATAATTAATGACGCAAATATTTAAACTTGTATCTTTTAAGAAAATTTGAAATAAACTTGACTGTTTTTACTTCACAATGATAATAAGACTAACAGAGTGAACAGTTTTGCATATTTATATGCATCCGTATTTGGTGTTTAAAGAGGAATGAGGGCAATATTGGAGGTTTTCCAACCTACCAATAATGGTAAACCAGGATGCAAGGGCATTTAATACATTCTGTTTTTAAAGACTCGGTCTAGTGTGTGAATGCACAGTCATGCTCAAAATAACAGTTCTGTATGAGAAAATATTTTGCAGTTGTAATGAAATTTTTTAAAATGTTTAATGCAGTAAAGCTTTGCTTTTATGTAAGAAGCTTTTTCATGTTGAAGTTATGAATTATTTCGTTGAATTGACGTAATAGAAGACATAACTACACACAACAGCAATATAAATCTCTTTCTTTTTTTATCTGCCAGGGTGGAAGAAGACGTAACAATCCCAGAGGTAATTACAGACGTCCTGACACCAGGGGAAGAACAGCTGATATTACTTACTTGGCACCTCAAAGCGGACAACGAATTAGGTACTTTTGGTGAAAACAAAATAAAACAAGACGGCGTTAATCTGTTTTATTTATAATAAATGTAACATTTCAATTTATCATATAATTTCAGTTTACACACTCAAGAATTTTTTTTTTCAATGTCATGCTTCTTTTTATTTTCATTGGTTTAATGATAAAAAAAATCTCCATTTATACTAATTTATCTTAGTTCAATTGCAAAGTAAAGCCGTAGCTTATATACACCACTCTCAAGTGAGCATGAGTGGCCAACATTCTAATCATTGCACTACTGCTTAACCATGCTCAGTTATTATATTTAATAATATTAATTATTCTTGGCTTTTATTCATTCTGCATATTCATTTGTTGGTGTATTTTTTTTAAATCTGTATGTTAATTTGTTGTTTTTAAACATGTAGAGTGAACCTGGAATCTTCCTTCCTGTTGGCGTCAAATAACCTATAATGTGTTGGTACACCATAAAACCCTATTCATTCATTCATTCTTGGCTATTATGTTGGGCTGAATAGTAAGTTATTTACCTCATTCAAACTTAGGTATACATTAGTTTATTTATTTCACATTCAAAATAAAAAGTGTGTAAGAATTATTTCCCACACTTGGACCAAGTTTGATCAGGCAGGTATACATAAGTTTAAACTTATTTATTTTACTTTGATTGTGAAACAAGTTAGGCAAATCACGCTTGAAGTCTTCCTGATATGAATCAGTACTAAGTATATGCGGAAAAGTGTCTTGCTCAAGGACACTACACAGCTGTAGTGGAGGATCGAACCAACGAACCTCTGATCATGGGTTCGGTGCTCTACCACTTGACCACTTGTTCCATACATTATGAGCTGTTCTCAACATAGACAAAAATACCTGCTGATCCTTATATATGTCCTCACCTTGATAACATCAGAACATCTTCCTATCACCATGACTGATATATGATATTGGATTTCATTGTCATTCTTATCACTGCTGATCTATAAAGTGGGAAAATTTTCAGTTACTGGTTGAGATGGGTGTGATCAAATACTGGTTAACCCTTTACTTCATATAAACGCTTTTGGACACCTCTAATATAGATGCCTTTGGACACCTCTAATATAGATGCCTTTGGACACCTCTAATATAGACGCCTTTGAACACCTCTTATATAGACGCATTTGGACACCTCTAATATAAACGCCTTTTTACACCTCTAATATAGACGCATTTGGACACCTCTAATAAAGACGCCTTTGGACACCTCTAATATAGACGCTCTAATATAGACGCCTTTGGACACCTCTTATATAGACGCATTTGGACACCTCTAATATAGATGCCTTTGGACACCTCTAATATAGACACATTTGGACACCTCTAATATAGACGCCTTTGGACACCTCTAATATAGAAGGCTTTATGTTTATATTAACTGACAGAGTGGAAAACAGGGCAGGAAGAGTTCAGATTGCTCGTTACGAGCAATCTGAACTCTTCCTGCACTGTTTTCAAAGGCCTTCTGTGATTGGTGCGGGAAAACGCGCATCTATGGAGTAAAGGGTTAACCTTCCAGCATCCCAGAAAAGAGCAGTCAAGTTAACTGGTTGTCTGTTAGCCCTTGATGGCATAAAAATTATGTTATATATTCAAGCAATCAATCCCATCACTATGACCCAAAGAGATACCTGCAGGTCTTTAACCCAAGTAACAAAATAATAAATATCCCAACACAAAACTTGACCAATAGTTATGTTTTAATCGCTACCCTTCACCCCACAGTCACAAGATACACATGTATAAGGCTAACTTAACTTCATCAGATTTTTTTATTTCTTTATAGAATAGATTTATTTCATTTTTCTAGCTCCAAAAGCATTATAGAATTTAGGTAATGAAGGCAATACTATTTAAACTATAATACTATAGCGATAATGTTTATTAGATAAAGAATGCAATACTAGATTGTAGATACTAGGTATGCAAGGCAATACAAGTTAATGAAGGGAAAACTGATTTTTAGATACAAGGTAATGAAGGGAATGATGCTTTTTAAATACTAGGTAATGAAGGGAATAATGATTTTAGATACAAGGTAATAAAGGGAATGATGATTTTTAGATGCTAGGTAATGAAGGGAATGATGATTTTTAGATACTATAATGAAGGGAATGATGATTTTTAGATACTAGGTAATGAAGGGAATGATGATTTTTTGATACTAGGTAATGAAGGGAATAATGATTTTTAGATACAAGGTAATGAAGGCAGTGTTAAGAAACAAAGGCAACAGTGCTTATATAGATAATGGACACTAATGATTATAGATAATAGTTTATGAAGGCAATAATGATCAGGTATGAGATATGAAAGCAGTAAATTACAGATAATGAAGAAAAATAGTTACATACAATAGATAATGAAGGCAATATGGTTACTGATTTTAGATAATGAAGGCAATAATGATAATATAAACTAGATGATGAACACAAAAGGTTATATATACCGAAGGTAATAATGGTCACAGATACTAGATAACGAAGGCAATAATGGTTGCAGATACTAGATAATGAAGGCAATAATGGTCATATATATATATATATATATATATATATATATATATATATATATATATATATACACACACTAGATAATGAAGGCAATAATGGTCTTAGATACTAGATAATGAAGGCATAATGGTATTAAATACTATATAATGAAGACAATAATGGTCATATATATACTAGATAATGAAGGCAAAAATGGTCTTAGATACCAGATTACGAAGACAATAATGTTCTTAGATACTTGATAATGAAGACAATAATGGTCTTATATACTAGATAATGAAGAAAATAATGGTCATAGATACTGGATAATGAAGACAATAATGGTCTTAGATAATGAAGACAATAATGGTCATAGATACTGATTTATGAAGACAATAATGGTCTTAGGTACTGGATAATGAAGACAATAATGGTCTTAGATACTAGATAATGAAGACAATAATGTTCTTAGATACTTGATAATGAAGACAATAATGGTCTTATATACTAGATAATGAAGAAAATAATGGTCATAGATACTGGATAATGAAGGCAATAATGGTCTTAGATATTATATAATGAAGGCAATAATGATCATATATACTAGATAATGAAGACAATAATGGTCATAGATAATAGATAATAAAGGCAATAATGGTCTTAGATACTAGATAACGAAGACAATAATAGTCATATATACTAGATAATGAAGGCAAGAATGGTCTTAGATACTAGATAATGAAGACATTAATGGTCATATATACTAGATAATGAAAGCAATATTGGTCTTAGATACTATATAATGAAGGCAATAATGATCTTAGATACTAGATAATGAAGGCAATAATGGTCTTAGATACTAGATAATGAAGACAATAATGGTCATAGATACTATGTTACAAAGACAATAATGGTCATATATACTTGATAATGAAGGCAATAATGATCTTAGATACTAGATAATGAAGGCAAAAATGGTCTTAGATACCAGATAACGAAGACAATAATGTTCTTAGATACTTGATAATGAAGACAATAATGTTCTTATATACTAGATAATGAAGAAAATAATGGTCATAGATACTGGATAATGAAGTCAATAATGGTCTTAGATAATGAAGACAATAATGGTCATAGATACTGATTTATGAAGACAATAATGGTCTTAGGTACTGGATAATGAAGACAATAATGGTCTTAGATACTAGATAATGAAGACAATAATGTTCTTAGATACTTGATAATGAAGACAATAATGGTCTTATATACTAGATAATGAAGAAAATAATGGTCATAGATACTGGATAATGAAGGCAATAATGGTCTTAGATATTAGATAATGAAGGCAATAATGATCATATATACTAGATAATGAAGAGAATAATGGTCATAGATAATAGATAATAAAGACAATAATGGTCTTAGATACTAGATAACGAAGACAATAATAGTCATATATACTAGATAATGAAGGCAAGAATAGTCTTAGATACTAGATAATGAAGACATTAATGTTCATATATACTAGATAATGAAAGCAATATTGGTCTTAGATACTATATAATGAAGGCAATAATGATCTTAGATACTAGATAATGAAGGCAATAATGGTCTTAGATACTAGATAATGAAGACAATAATGGTCATAGATACTAGGTTATAAAGACAATAATGGTCATATATACTAGATAATGAAGGCAATATTGGTCTTAGATACTATATAATGAAGGCAATAATGATCTTAGATACTAGATAATGAAGGCAATAATGGTCTTAGATACTGGATAATGAAGGCAATAATGGTCTTAGATACTAGATAATGAAGGCAATAATGGTCTTAGATACTAGGTTACAAAGACAATAATGGTCATATATACTAGATAATGAAGGCAATAATGGTCTTAGATACTGGATAATGAAGGCAATAATGGTCATGGATACTAAATAATGAAGGAAATAATTATCATATATACTAGATTATGAAGGCAATAATGGTCATCTGTTCTAGATAGTGAAGGCGATAATGGTCATATGTTCTAGATAGTGAAGGTAATAGGTACTAGATAAGGTAATATGGTTACTGATTCTAGATAATGAAGGCAATAATGGTCATAGATACTAGATAATGAAGACAATAATGGTCATAGATACTAGAAAATGAAAGCAATAATGGTCTTAGATACTAGATAATGAAAGCAATAATGGTCTTAGATACTAGATAATGAAAGCAATAATGGTCTTAGATACTAGGTAACAAAGACAATAATGGTCGTATATACTAGATAATGAAGACAATAATGGTCATAGATACTAGATAATGATGGTAATAATGGTCTTAGATACTGGATAATGAAGGCAATAATGGTCATGGATACTAAATAATGAAGGCAATAATTGTCATTTATACTAGATAATGAAGGCAATAATGGTCATATGTTCTAGATAGTGAAGGCAATAATGGTCATATGTTCTAGATAGTGAAGGTAATAGATACTAGATAATGAAGGTAATATGGTTACTGATTCTAAACAATGAAGGCAATAATGGTCATAGATACTAGATAATGAAGGCAATAATGATCAACTATACTGGATAGTGAAGCTAATAATGATTTTCTGTTATTTGGGACAGGTTGGCTCAGACTGTGAACATCACAGCTGGCAATGTTGAAGTGTTCGTTCGTAACAAATGGGGTATAGTCTGTGATGACGAATGGGGACACACAGATGCCAATGTCGCCTGCCATCAGTTGGGATATCCCAGGTAAATATGATCAATTTGGAATGTGTGCATGTTATAAACGTGTTATAATCAGACGTGCACAATTTTATAGACATAGGCAAAACAGGACTTAGGCCATAGTATGAATCTTGAATGATTGTAATGTGGATGTAAAAATACAACATGAAGATAATAGATTCTTGCAAGGAACAAATAAAATACTGTTGTTCTACAGGCATGAGTCTTTCACCTCTGAATATGTGGGGAAGTAGATAATGTTTCCCTTTAAAACAATAATCATAATAAGTGGTTTGATATTTCAGTGGAGCATCAGGATTTACTAGTGAGTCTTCTTTTGGTGTTGGTAACTGGTCAATCTCAGACATTCTGATGGACGATGTTGCTTGTGCTGGAAATGAAGCGACCATTCAGGCATGCAGCTACGAGTACACAAGCAACTGCCAGACCGATGAAGGTGCAGGCATCATTTGCAGGCCAAATACTGGTATAGTTTTACTCAAGATTAGCTATAATAGACTCATGTTTATCACTTAGAAAAGGTGTTGATTAGAAGTTCCTGATTGTGATACAAACACATGTAAATCTGACGTCTCGTTACAGGCCGTGTGTTACATTGTTTACAAATAATAGCTGAGTTTAAATTTATTTTACTTTTATGGTCAAACTCAACTCAAATCATGCCATTCCAGTCTTTCTGGGTAGAACTAGTACTAAGCTTATGCAGAAAAAGTATCTTGCTCAAGGACACCACATATAGCCATGGCGGAGGATCGATTCAACAATCCTTCATAAACAGATATCATTAAAGTACCTTAAGTTCACTATTGTTAATTTAGAGAAATTAATGACAATCAGCCTCTAGACCAGGGGGTTGTGGGTTCTATACCACATCAGGGCTATGTGTTTTGTCATTGCGCAAAACATTTTATTTATGTATGCTCAGTACTGTTTCTACCCAGGAATAATTTGAGTGTGATTTTTTTAAAGTTGTATGAACTTGTTTCACAATTGAAGTAAATTAAGTGAGTTTAAATAAAGATAAAAAATAAATTTGTTATGATGTTTAACTGTGTTACATGTTGTAGTATTTTATAGCTGCATTACAGTTACAACTTTTACTGTTACAAATGCTTTTCATTCCATTTGATATTTACAGTAAGAGAAAATGAATAGAAAATAAATATTGTTACTGCAAATACTCACAACAAAGTATGACTTTTAAAATATATCACGTTATATAAACAGGTTGCCCTGACAACTGGATTGCAGGTCCACATGGCTGTTACATGTTGTCAAATATAACCACTACACAGCAGAAGTTTGCTGTCAAGAAATGTTCAAATGCTGGAGGCCATCTTGTCAACATAGAAACGGAGGCAGAGAACCACTTCCTGTCCATGGTGTTTGGCTCCATCCCTGGAGGTAGTCTGTTGCTTTGTTCACTTGAGGAATGTATTGTATTTGTGCAATGTTCATGAATAAATGAACTTCCATGACTGTAAAGTATGACGTGTTGCAAAATTTCAGTTTTTTCAGAGTTTTGCGATTTCATGAATAGGTGAAATTAAACATTGACATTTCACTGACCTTTCACATCTTGAGATTATTATGATGCCTACGATACCTGTCAATTACCTGTGTATTTAATCACTGAAATGTTGATTAGTTTACATAAAATTTTATGTGCCCTTCCTAATGGATAGAAAATTACTCGCAATCATTGAGCAAAGGGTGAAAACTGCATCAGCATTCATTGATTAACACCTCACGTTTTTGTGAATTGATTAACACATCACGTTTTTGTGAATTGATTAACACATCACGTTTTTGTGATTGGGTCCATTTGACTTTAACAGAAACTTACGTGCTGGCTCAGCACCTAACACATACAGTAATAAGTGATAAAGGACCAAACGCCAATGCCTACGTCATCTTTCAGTTCATAGTAAAATCCTGAAACTCTCACCAATTTTGCAACACATCATAAGTGAACCATGAAGGGGTTCACATTAACTTGATATATGTAAGTTCATATTTCATGAATGTTTAACAAATGAAGCTCATTTCTTATATATATAGTATTAATGTTCTTGATTAACACCACCACTTTTCATTTTTTTTACACTAATAGAGTTCTGTCATTGTTATTATTCTATACCTGTGTGTGTATAGCCAATCAGCTGTCCCAGATGTTACCATGTGACTGTACAATATGTAGAAGTTTATTGGATCCAATAACTTTTATATTGAACAGTTCAAAATTCAAGATGGCATCTTTAGAAAAAAAGGAAATGATTTTTGTAGAAATTAATTTCAACCATAAAAACAAACAACCAACAAAATGTTCCGTATCATGATGACGTTGAGAAAATTGTGAGGTATTTATAGCACATGTTGTTAAACAATTCAGAAAGAATAAATGATGTTAGTATTGTTTTATTGAGTATTATTTTATGTAAATTAAAAATCAGCATACAATGTAGTTAATCTTTTGAATTGTCAGTGTTTGTTTGTCCTCTTCTCTATAATTTATTAATTTGTCAGTTGTTAGCATCACTTTGAACAATTTTTCAGTCATCACGACGGTGTCTACTTGAGACAGTATTCTGAGTGCTGTCACACTGGAGTATCATGGTATGATACCCCCACCCAGTCACATTATACTGACACATGGTCGGCCAGACCAAGAACTTTCCTCTAAATTCTGAGATAAGGGAGGAAGCTTCTTGTACCATTTTTCAAGTCTTTGATATGACCCGGCAGGGACTCGAACCAACGACCTTCAGCATGCAAGACAGATGCTCTACCACAAGACCATGCTGTAGTGTGCAATTTGACAGTTAATTTGTTGGTTGATATGTTAATTACTATTTATTTAACTGCCTTGAGTAGGCAATAAATATGTAAATGTGATGCCTAATAAAGCTAGGTCCAGCGTATTCATGAGAATTGAACAACAATTTCTATATAATGCTCAATGATGGATTTACAATATATGCTATAAATGGTTATGATAATGCAATTATGTTTTTGTTATCATAAATAATGAATCTGTAATGATAATATAATAATGATATTGGGGGAAAAACTGTAGTTAAGCTCTAACTATACTTACATGTATATATTATACAACTAACTGTACTTATGTGTATATATAATACAACTAACTGTATTTACGTGTATATATAATACAACTAGCTGTACTCAGTTGTATATATAATGCAACTAACTGTACTTACGTGTATATGTTATACAACTAACTGTACTTACGTGTATATATAAAACAACTAGCTGTACTTACGTGTATATATAATACAACTAACTGTACTTACGTGTATATTTTATACAACTAACTGTACTTACGTGTATATATAATACAACTAACTGTACTTACGTGTATATACAATACAACTAACTGTACTTACGTGTATATATAATACAACTAACTGTACTTACGTGAATATAATAATACAACTAACTGTATATATTATACAACTTACTGTACTTACGTGTATATATAATACAACTAACTGTACTTACATGTATATAAAATACAACTAACTGTACTTATGTGTTTATATAATACAACGAACTGTACTTTTTTGTAGATATAATACGACTAACTGTACTTATTGTATATATAATACAACTAACTGTACTTATGTGTATATATATAATACAGCTTACTGTACTTATGTGTGTATATATATATATATATATATATATATATATATATATATATATATATATATATATATATATAATACAACTAACTGTACTTATGTGTGTATATATAATACAACTAACTGTACTTACATGTATATATAATGCAACTAACTGTACTTATGTGTATATATATAATACAGCTTACTGTACTTATGTGTGTATATATATATATATATATAATACAACTAACTGTACTTATGTGTGTATATATAATACAACTAACTGTACTTACATGTATATATAATGCAACTAACTGTACTTATGTGTATATGTAATACAACTAACTGTACTTATTTGTATGTATAAAACAACTAACTGTACTTGATGTATATAATACAACTAACTGTACTTATGTGTATATATAATACAACTAACTGTATTTATTTGTATATATAAAATACAACTAGTTGTACTTACATGTATATATAATACAACTCACTGTACTTACGTGTATATACTATATACAAAGTAATACCTTTCAATTAAGTTATTATTATAATTGTATTAGAAACAACAACAAAGTATCATTATTTTTCAGAGCCAATTTTAACTGGGGCAATAAAGAAAGGCAACCGTTGGATGTGGGAAAAGGTGAAAAGGTCATCATCTACCAACCAGAACCTGTTCTACAATCGTGACCGATTTGTACGCTCGCCTCCAAGAAGACATTCACATTCAAGACATCCACAACAAAGAAGTAGTAGTAGTAGTAGCAGTTTCCAAAGAACAGAACAAAAGTCTATGCATTATTTCAAGTGGTTTCCAGGTGTTTTATTGTTAAACTTAACAAATTAAAACTGTAATGAATATTAAACTACTGGTACCCGCTGCTTGTATATATATTATGACAGGGATACCCAAGTCTCAGGTTTTGTCTAATGATTAAGTGAGCATTTTTCTAGTTGGAAAGTCAATGATTTGTCTAGGGTTCATTTGATATTCTTTTAAATAGACGTTGTAATTGTATATATTTAAGATCATTAAGATTATTGGACAAATCTTTCGCAATATTGAATTCATCTTGCTGTGCATGACTTTACCTATTGCACTGTTGTAGTCATAGTGCTGTAAATAATATTAGCCATTCATATTGTATTCATATTGTTGTGCAATATTGTTGTGAAAATGACCTGACTGTTGTTTTACCAACATAAATTTATATACTTAAAAACTTGAATCTAAGAAAAGCAACCAGGTAAACATGATTTTAGACTGATTCCAGTCAAACTTCACATGGTTTCATTGATACTGTTTATATAACAGATAAATCACCAGTCAAAACTTAGTTACATTTTTAAGTATCTAAGTAAAATGTTTGTGAAACAGAATTTTTAGAGGGTTTATGGCATATATTTTACCTTTCTTTTTTACAACTTTCAAGATTCAACCCTTTTTAAACAGGTTGGTTGCCTGGAAACGAGAATGCTGAGCCAACTAACAGGAGGAATGATAAATGTATCTACCTTAAAAGCATGTTCCCACACCCTAATAAGGCTTTCGGCGAGATAGATGTAAATTATCTGTTTTGGAATGATGAAATTTGTAAGCGGACAAAGAAGAAACTAAAGAATGGTTTCCGATATCTGTGTGAAAGGCCAAAGGAAGAAGAAACAACAATAAACCAAAATAGTCAAGAAAATACAGAAGGTTTGAACCTTTTTTTTTTTATACTAGATTTGAACTTTTTTATTTTATCATTGTGGAGTTTAAACTAAATTCGCCCTACATTGTCAGAATTAAATCCCACCTCCATTGTCAGAACTAAATTCCCCCTACATTGTCAGAACTAAATCCCCCTTGATTGTCAGAACTGAATCCCCACCCCCTACATAGAACTTAATCCCATCTACATTGTCAGAACTAAATCCCAAAAAAATTGTCAGAACTAAATCCCCCTAGATTGTCAGAACTAAATCCCCCCTACATTGTCAGAACTAAAACCCATCTACATTGTCAGAACTAAATCCCCCAAAAATTGTCAGAACTAAATCCCCCTAGATTGTCAGAACTAAATCCCCCCTTAATTGTCAGAATTAAATCCCCCGAGGTTGTCAGAACTTAATCCTGCCTACATTGTCAGAACTAAATCCCATCTACATTGTCAGAACTAAATCCTGCCTACATTGTCAGAACTAAAATCACCCTACATTGTCAGATCTAAATCCCCCCTAGATTGTCAGAACTAAATCCCATCTACATTGTCAGAACTAAATCCCACCTACATTTTCAGCAAAAATCCCACCTACATTGTCAGAACTAAATCCCCCCTACATTGTCATAACTAAATCACATCTACTTTGTCAGAACTGATTCCTGCCTACATTGTCAGAACTAACTCCCCCCCCCCCCCCCCCCCCCCGCTACATTGTCATAACTAAATCCCCCTACATTGTCAGAACTAAATCCCCCCTACATTGTCATAACTAAATCACATCTACTTTGTCAGAATTAAATCTCCCCTAGATTGTCAGAACTAACCCCTCTACATTGTCAGAACTTAATCCCCCTACATTATCAGAACAAAATTCCACCTACATTGTCAGAACGAAATCCCCCTTACATTGTTAGAACTAAATCCTACCTACATTGTTATAACTAAATCACATCTACTTTGTCAGAATTAAATCCCCCCCTAGATTGTCAGAACTAACCCCTCTACATTGTCAGAACTTAATCCCCCTACATTATCAGAACAAAATTCCACCTACATTGTCAGAACTAAATCCCCCTTACATTGTTAGAACTAAATCCTACCTACATTGTTAGATCAAAATCCCACCTGCATTGTCAGAACTAAATCCACCCTTCATTGTCAGAACTAAATCCGCCCTACATTATCAGAACTGAACTCCCCTTACATTGTCAGAACTAAATCCCATCAACATTGTCAGAACAAAATCCCCCTACATTGTCAGAAGCAAATCCCACCTATATTGTTAGAACAAAATCCCACCTACATTGTCAGAACTAAATCCCCCTACATTGTCAGAACTAAATTCCTCCTACATTGACAAAACTAAATCCTATCTACATTGTCAGAATTAAATCCCCCCTAGATTGTCAGAACTAAATCCCATCTACATTGTCAGAACTAAAATCCCCCCTACATTGTTAGAACTTAATCCCACCTACATTTTCAGAACTAAACCCCCCCCTACATTGTCAGAACTAAATCCTACCTACATTGTCAAAACTAAATCCCCCCCCTACATTGTCAGAACTAAATCACCCCTACATTGTCAGAACTAAATCCCATCTACATAGTCAGCAAATATTCCACCTACATTGTCAGAACTAAATCCCCTCTACATTGTCAGAACTAAATCCCACCTACATTGTCAGAACAAAATCCCACCTACATTGTCAGAACTAAATCCCACCTACATTGTCAGAACTAAATCCCATCTACATTGTCAGCAAAAAAAAACACCTACATTGTCAGAACATTGTCAGAACTAAATCCCATCTACATTGTCAGCAAAAATCCCACCTACATTGTCAGAACTAAATCCCCCCTACATTGTCAGAACTAAATCCCCCCCACCCCCTACATTTTTAGAACAAATTCCCACCTACATTGTCAGAACTAAATCCCACCTACATTGTCAGAACTATATCCCCCCTACATTGTCAGAACTATATCCCCCCTACATTGTCAGAACTAATTCCTGCCAACGTTGTCAGAACTAAATCCCCCTACATTGTCAGAACTAAATCCCCCCTATATTGTCAGAACTAAATCCCCCCTACATTGTCAGAACTAATTTTCTGCCTACATTGTCAGAATTTAATCCCACCTACATTGTCAGAACTAAATCCTGCCTACATTGTCCGAACTAAATCCCACCTACATTGTCAGAACTAAATCCTGCCTACATTGTCCGAACTAAATCCCACCTACATTGTTAGAACAAAATCCCACCTACATTGTCAGAATTAAATTCTGCCTACATTGTCAGAACTAACTCCTGCTACATTGTCAGCACCTGGCAAACAAAGTCCAAAATATCTAAAAAAAAAATTAATTATTTTCAATCATTTGTTTGCACCTTTTGTTACCAAGAAATATATGGGGTAGAGGTAACTAAAAATCTTGTTTTTTCTTTTCCAAAAGTTGTATAAGTGTATGGTAGTAAGCATTAGACAATTTTAAAATAAGACATTACATTAATTGTTTTTTGATGTTATCAAATATAAACATTTTCAAAATATTCAGTAATATCGCTTCATTTAGTTTATAATGATTTATTTTAGCTCAATTGCTAAATGAAAGCTGAAATCTTATATGAACCACTCTGAGTCCACTTCCTGGATAGAACCAGTACTGAGTGTTTTTTTTTATTATTTGAGAGGCATCAGGTCGATTTGGGGAATGAACCTGCAACCTCTGGAGTGAGCCACCAACACTCTATCCACAACACTACTGCCTCATGCCATATATTCATTAATTGATGTTATCTTTATGTTAATTGTTGTTATCTTTATGTTAATTGATGTTATCTTTATGTTAATTGTTGTTATCTTTATGTTAATTGATGTTATCTTTGTGTTAATTGTTGTTATCTTTATGTTAATTGATTTTATCTCTATGTTAATTGTTGTTATCTTTATGTTAATTGATGTTATCTTTATGTTAATTGTTGTTATCTTTATGTTAATTGATTTTATCTCTATGTTAATTGTTGTTATCTTTATGTTAATTGATGTTATCTTTATGTTAATTGTTGTTATCTTTATGTTAATTGATTTTATCTTTATATTGTTATCTTAAGTTAATTGATGTTATTTTTATGTTAATTGTTACTTTTATGTTCATTGATGTTATCTTTATGTTAATTGGTTTTCTCTTTATGTTTATTGTAATCTTTATTGGTATTGGTGTTATATTTATGTTAATTGATGTTATCTTTATGGTAATTATCATTATCTTTATGTTAATTGATTTTATCTTTTATGTTAATTGATGTTATCTTTATGTTAATTGTTATCTTTATGTTGATTGGTGTTATATTTATGTTAATTGATGTTATCTTTATGGTAATTATCATTATCTTTATGTTAATTGATTTTATCTTTTATGTTAATTGATGTTATCTTTATGTTAATTGTTATCTTTATGTTAATTGATTTTATCTTTTATGTTAATTGATGTTATCTTTATGTTAATTGTTATCTTTATGTTAATTGGTGTTATATTTATGTTAATTGATGTTATCTTTATGGTAATTATCATTATCTTTATGTTAATTGATTTTATCTTTTATGTTAATTGATGTTATCTTTTTGTTAATTGATGTTTTCTGTACATGGAGAGGGAACTTTACCCATCTGTTGTCAACTTGTCATATATCTGCTATGTGTAAAATACCAATTTGTTCAAATATTGATATCCAATTTGACCTTTCTCCAGTAAAGTAATTTCTCTTATCAATTTTATTTCATTCTTTCTCTCTAACAGAGTGTTATACAGGTAATGGAGAATCATACCGCGGGACTCATGCTAGTACAGAAATAGGAACACCTTGTATACTCTGGGCTCAGTCATCCAAACACCCACCAGAGAAATTTCCAGATAAGGTAGATTAGAAATACAGTTTTATATATAGATCATTTCACAATTACACTTAAATGTAACCATACAGTAAATGTAAAAACACGGGAACTGTGTCCGTAAAATAAGCAAACTGAATTCATGCATAATAACAGTTATGGCTTAAAGTTATAATGTGTGAAAGGACACTATACATGTTTATACATCATAGTGTCCAATATTTATGGCACCAGCATGTCCATGTTGCGGTGCATGTGTGAAACCACCTTAAGACTTCAGCATGCATATATGGAAAAACATGCCATACTCTTGCATTTTCCTTAACATATGAGCATCAAACAAATTTTGCATTAAAAATATGCTAGTGACAGGAATATTGTAACAAATTTTTATGAATGATAATCATGTTATTTTTAATTTTATCCTGATAGGGTCTTCAAAATAATTATTGCCGAAACCCAGATGGTGATAGAAAACCATGGTGCTATGTAGATGCCAACTTGAAGTTTGGTTTCTGTCCTATCCCACAATGCACCAACGCTGATGCTAGCCAGAACACACTTCCTCCCACAACAACAACAAGTATTGTGTTATATAATAACTGCATTGTTTTGATTCAGTTAGTCTTGAAGTATAACGTGCAGGGCTTACACATCTCACACCACTATTACATTTCCCATAGGGCTCCATTGTTACTGTAGTAACGTTTATGTCCAATACACAATGAAAAATCAAAATCAATCACTGGTTGAAGATATGCAGTTATAAAGGATAAAAAGCAAACCTTGACTAGGTTTGTTTTTTTAAGTTTAATGATTTGTGAGACCTATTAATTTCCAGAGTGATAATATGTCAACTATTCACCCCAGGTGCGAACCAAAAATTCTGAAATGACACGGAATTCTCCAGAAAGCTGGTATCAGTATCAAATTTTCAGAGGTGATTTCTAAAATACTGACCATTTAACTCATGCTAGGAAAAAATAAATATTTGCAGTACAAAGCCCTGAAAAAAGAAGAAAAAGAGAGCTAAAGTTTTATTTCTACCTCCTTCATCTGTAGGTCCAGAGTACTGAAGGGAGATAATAGTGGTGTGAGTCCTGAAGTCTTGCGATTAATGTAAACTTGTTATTTCATGTGAAAGCAAAGTTTCAGTTTTGTAATGAATGCTAACTTGCTTGTTTGTATCAAAGATGAAGGGCTTCTATTCGTGAAATAAATAATAACTTAATATTTCATGAGAAAGTAAAGTTTCAGTTTTGTAATAAATGCTTACTGGCTAGTTTGTATCAAAGATGAAAGGCTTCTAGTCGTGAAATAAATAATTACTTAATATTTCATGAGAAAGTTAAGTTTCAGTTTTGTAATAAATGCATACTGGCTAGTTTGTATCAAAGATGAAAGGCTTCTAGTCGTGAAATAAATAATAACTTAATATTTCATGTCAAAGTAAAGTTTCAGTTTTGTAATTAATGCCAACTGGTAAGTTTGTAACAGAGATGAAGGGATTCTGATTATGAAATAAATAATAACTTGTTATTTCATGTGAAAGCAAAGCTTCAGTTTTGTAATAAATGAAGGGCTTCTGGTCATATTCTATTTTGTATCCAAGATGAAGGACTGTCATATTCTAGTTTGTATCAAACATGAAGGGCTTCTAGTCATGTTCTACTTTGTATCCAAGATGAATGACTGTCATGTTCTAGTTTGTATCCAAAATGAAGGGCTTCTAGCCATGTTTTAGTTTATATCCAAGATGAAGGGCTTCTAGTCATGTTCTACTTTGTATCCAAGATGAAGGACTGTCATGTTCTAGTTTGTATCAAAGATGAAGGGCTTCTAGACATGTTCTACTTTGTATCCAAGATGAAGGACTGTCATGTTCTAGTTTGTATCAAAGATGAAGGGCTTCTAGTCATGTTCTAGTTTGTATCCAAGATGAACAGCTTCTTGTCATGTTCTAGTTTATATCCAAGATGAAGGGCTTCTAGTCATGTTTTACTTTGTATCCAAGATGAAGGACTGTCATGTTCTAGTTTGTATCAAAGATGAAGGGCTTCCAGTCATGTTCTACTTTGTATCCAAGATGAAGGACTGTCATGTTCTAATTTGTATCCAAGATGAAGGGCGTCTAGTCATGTTCTATTTTGTATCCAAGATGAAGGGCTTCTAGTCATGTTCTAGTTTATATCCAAGATGAAGGGCTGTCATGTTCTAGTTTGTATCCAAGATGAATGGCATCTTGTCATGTTCTATTTTGTATCCAAAATGAAGGGCTTCTAGTCATGTTCTAGTTTGTATTCAAGATGAAGGGCTGTCATGTTCTAGTTTGCATCCAAAATGAAGGGCTTCTAGTCATGTTCTAGTTTGTATCCAAGATGAAGGGCTTCTAGTCATGTTCTAGTTTGTATCCAAGATGAAGGACTGTCATGTTCTAGTTTGTATACAAGATGAAGGGCTTCTAGTCATGTTCTAGTTTGTATCCAAAATGAAGGACTTCTAGTCATGTTCTAGTTTGTATCCTAGATGAAGGGCTTCTAGTCATGTTCTATTTTGTATCTAAGATGAAGGGCTTCAAGTCATGTTCTAGTTTGTGTCCTAGATGAAGGGCTTCTAGTCATGTTCTAGTTTATATCTTAGATGAAGGGCTTCTAGTCATGTTGTAGTTTGTATCCAAGATGAAGGGCTTAAAGTCATGTTCTAGTTTTTATCCAAATGAAGGGTTTTTAGTCATGTTCTAGTTTGTATCCAAGATGAAGGGATTCTAGCAATGTTTTAGTTTGTATCAAAGATGAAGGGCTTTTAGCCATGTTTTAGTTTGTATCTAAAAGAAGGGCTTTTAGTCATGTTCTAGTTTGTTTCCAAGATGAAGGGATTCTAGTCATGTTGTAGTTGAATCCAAGATGAAGGGCTTCCAGTCATGTTCTAGTTTGTATCCAAGATGAAGGGATTCTAGTCATGTTTTAGTTTTATCCAAGATGAAGGGATTCTAGTCATGTTTTAGTTGTATCCAAGATGAAGGGCTTCTAGTCTTGTTCTAGTTTGTATCCAAGAGGAAGGGCTTTTAGTCATGTTCTAGTTTGTATCCAAGATGAAGGACTGTCATGTTCTAGTTTGTTTCCAAGATGAAGGGCATCTAGTCATGTTATAGTTTGTATCCAAGATGAAGGCTTCTAGTCATGTTCTAGTTTATATCCAAGATGAAGGGCTGTCATGTTCTAGTTTGTATCCAAGATGAAGGGCTTCTAGTCATGTTCTAGTTTGTATCCAAGATGAAGGGCTTCTAACCATGTTTTAGTTTATATCCAAGATGAAGGGCTTCTAGTCATGTTCTAGTTTGTATCCAAGATGAAGGGATTCTAGTCATGTTCTAGTTTGTATCCAAGATGAAGGGCTTCTAGTCATGTTCTAGTTTGTATCCAAGATGAAGGGCTTCTAACCATGTTTAAGTTTATATCCAAGATGAAGGGCTTCTACCCATGTTCTAGTTCATATCCAAGATGAAGGGATTCTAGTCATGTTCTAGTTGTATCCAAGATGAAGGGCTTCTAGTCTTGTTCTAGTTTGTATCCAAGAGGAAGGGCTTCTAGTCATATTCTAGTTTGTATCCAAGATGAAGGGCTTCTATTCATGTTCTAGTTTGTATCCAAGATGAAGGACTGTCATGTTCTAGTTTGTTTCCAAGATGAAGGGTGTCTAGTCATGTTCTAGTTTGTATCCAAGATGAAGGCTTCTAGTCATGTTCTAGTTTATATCTAAGATGAAGGGCTGTCATGTTCTAGTTTATATCCAAGATGAAGGGCTTCTAGTCATGTTCTAGTTTGTATCCTAGATGAAGGACTTCTAGTCATGTTCTAGTTTGTATCCAAGATGAAGGGCTTCTAGTCATGTTCTAGTTTGTATCCAAGATGAAGGGCTTCTAGTCATGTTCTAGATTGTATCCAAGATGAAGGGCTTCTAGTCATGTTCTAGATTGTATCCTAGATGAAGGACTTCTAGTCATGTTCTAGTTTGTATCCTAGATGAAGGTCTTCTAGTCATGTTCTAGTTTGTATCCAAGATGAAGGGCTTTTAGTCATGTTCTAGTTTGTATCCAAAATGAAGTGTTTTTAGTCATGTTCTAGTTTGAATCTAAGCTGAAGGGATTCTAGTCATGTTTTAGTTTGTATCCAAGATGAAGGGCTTTTAGCCATGTTTTAGTTTGTATCTAAAATGAAGGGCTTTTAGTCATGTTCTAGTTTGTTTCCAAGATGAAGGGATTCTACTTATGTTTTAGTTTGTATCCAAGATGAAGGGCTTTTAGCCATGTTTTAGTTTGTATCTAAAATGAAGGGCTTTTAGTCATGTTCTAGTTTGTTTTCAAGATGAAGGGATTTTAGCCATGTTTTAGTTTGTATCCAAGATGAAGGGCTTTTAGCCATGTTTTAGTTTGTATCTAAAATGAAGGGCTTTTAGTCATGTTCTAGTTTGTTTCCAAGATGAAGGGATTCTAGTCATGTTTTAGTTGTATCAAAGATGAAGGGCTTCTAGTCTTGTTCTAGTTTGTATCCAAGATGAAGGGATTCTAGTCATGTTCTAGTTGTATCTAAGATGAAGGGCTTCTAACCATGTTTTAGTTTATATCCAAGATGAAGGGCTTCTAGTCATGTTCTAGTTTGTTTCCAAGATGAAGGCTTCTAGTCATGTTCTAGTTGTATCCAAGATGAAGGGCTTCTAGTCTTGTTCTAGTTTGTATCCAAGAGGAAGGGCTTCTATTCATGTTCTAGTTTGTATCCAAGATGAAGGGCTCCTAGTCATGTTCTAGTTTGTATCCAAGATGAAGGGCTGCTACTCATGTTCTAGTTTGTATTCAAGACGAACGACTTCTAGTCATGTTCTAGTTTGTATTCAAGATGAAGGGCTTCTAGTCATGTTCTAGTTTGTATCCAAGATGAAGGGCTTCTAGTCATGTTCTAGTTTGTATTCAAGATGAAGGGCTTCTAGTCATGTTCTAGTTTGTATTCAAGATGAAGGGCTTCTAGTCATGTTTTACTATGTATCCAAGATGAAGGACTATTAGTCATGTTTTAGTTGTATCCAAGATGAAGGGCTTCTAATCATGTTCTAGTTTGTATCCAAGATGAAGGGCTTCTAGTCATGTTCTAGTTTGTATCCGATGAAGGGCTTCTAGTCATGTTTTAGTTTGTATCCAAGATGAAGGGTTTCTAGTCATGTTCTAGTTTGTATCCAAGATGAAGGGCTTCTAGTCATGTTCTAGTTTGTATCCAAGATGAAGGGCTTCTAGTCATGTTCTAGTTTGTATCCAAGAGGAAGGGCTTCTAGTCATATTTTAGTTTGTGCCATTCCAGTCTCCTGACAAATGTTAAATTATTAGTTTGTGCCAAAGCAGGACTTTCAGTATTGTGTTATTCTGACACCTGCCCTTTATTCTGGTCTATACCAAGCACATTTGTATTGAATTGGCCAAATCTGATGTTTTATATCTGAGTTCCAGTCATTAATTCATAAAAAATGTACTGTTAAGATTTGTGTACATCCTTGTAATTATACTTTTCTTTGTATATTGAATAAACTTATACATAATATCTCAGATAAGTTCTAGAACTGGCATGACTTTGGTTATCATTGTCTGAGTTATGGCCCTTGAATAACAAAAATTGCATTATTTGATTCTGTATATGCTTTAACATTGACATGATATATATAATAGTCAACTAATCCCTTTACTTAATATAGATGCCTTTGGACACCTCTAATATTGAAAGCAATAATTCACCATATATCAGCAATGGGTGAATTATGTTTATATTAACTGACAGAGTGGAAAACAGTGCAGAAAGTGTTCAGATTGCTCGTCACGAACTGAACTCTTCCTGCACTGTTTTCAAAGGCCTTCTGTGATTGGTGCAGGAAAACGCGTATCTGTGGAGTAAAGGGTTATATGAGGAAAACATTAAAAACATTTTTTACTCAAATCACAATGATTCTTAGTTGTAGCTTCCATATCTGACTGTTTAATTATTGATGATAAGATGACATGTGCATGGGAACATTTCCAGGTAGCCCTGCTGTTGCAGAATGTCCAGACAACAAGTTCTACTGTACAGGCAGTAACAAGTATGTACACCATATAATCAACATTTAGTAGATTTTTGTAGTTCAACATAGAAATATATTAATAAATTAATAAAGTATATCACTATAGCAGTGAAACATTCAAATTGTATGCAAGCCTGCGGATCGATGTATGCTTGAATATTTCTGAAGAATATACTTACATTGCAGAATATATAATCCATTATTTATAAGCTTGCAGAACTATTTCCATAAATTAATAAAAAATGATTGTTTAACTTTTCTTATATATTAACTTCCCTAAGAAAAATGTATCCTTAAATGCTTTTTCCAGTCCCCCTGCATGCCAATACGCAAGGTCCGAGTATATATCCTGTTTGAAGGTATGAGGTATTGTTGTAGATCATCTTCATAACCATCGGCTTTATGTAGGATTTGTGCACATGTTTAAAGGTGTCATTTAAGGGAGAACATCAGGAAAAAACTGTATAAATGTCTGAAAAGATAAAGTAATAATCAAAATGGATAAAAAATCGTCTTATTATCATTAATAGATATAATCCAAGTAGTATGTCAAATCCAACAAAACGTGACAAAATCAATATTTGAATTGAATTGGTAAACTTGAAACAAATTTCCTATTCTAAAAAAAGACTACACTTAAATACTGTTTGATGACCTATGCATTGTCATTTGGACTCTTTCTAAGATGAAACAATTTTACTACATATAAACCTGTATAGAGGATGAAATTGAAATCAAAATGAAATCACAACTCATTTAATACGTCACAAAGTGTATAGCCATATTAAGCAGAAAATCTATTTTAGTCTAACCTAGGTGCATAACCCAAGTTGGGAAAGCCCTTTTCAATATATTATATTGACATGATTAAATAGATATCCTTTTGGCAAATCAGGGTCAGTGAGTTTGTATAGGCATGGTATATTTGAAATAAAAAGCCAATTTTAACACGAAAAATTTATTACAATTTTAAAATTTTGAAAAATCCTGATATATTCCCTCTAACCTCATTACAGGTGTATAAGTAAACAGTGGTTTTGTGATAAAGAACCAGACTGTGAACTTGAAACACTTGAATATTGTATCTGATTACAGGTGTATAAGTAAACAGCAGTATTGTGATATAGAACCAGACTGTGAACATGAAACACTTGAATATTGTATCTGATTACAGGTGTATAAGTAAACAGCAGTATTGTGACATAGAACCAGACTGTGAACATGAAACACATGTATATTGTATCTGATTACAGGTGTATAAGTAAACAGCAGTATTGTGATATAGAACCAGACTGTTAACATGAAACACTTGAATAGTGTATCTGATTACAGGTGTATAAGTAAACAGCAGTATTGTGACATAGAACCAGACTGTGAACATGAAACACATGTAAATTGTATCTGATTACAGGTGTATAAGTAAACAGTGGTATTGTGACATAGAACCAGACTGTGAACATGAAACACTTGAATAGTGTATCTGATTACAGGTGTATAAGTGGTTACAGGTGTATAAGTAAACAGTGGTATTGTGACAAAGAACCAGACTGTGAACATGAAACACATGTAAATTGTATCTGATTACAGGTGTATAAGTAAACAGTCGTAGTGTGACATAGAACCAGACTGTGAACATGAAACACTTGAATAGTGTATCTGATTACAGGTGTATAAGTGGTTACAGGTGTATAAGTAAACAGTGGTATTGTGACAAAGAACCAGACTGTGAACATGAAACACATGTAAATTGTATCTGATTACAGGTGTATAAGTAAACAGTGGTATTGTGACATAGAACCAGACTGTGAACATGAAACACTTGAATAGTGTATCTGATTACAGGTGTATAAGTGGTTACAGGTGTATAAGTAAACAGTGGTATTGTGACAAAGAACCAGACTGTGAACATGAAACACATGTAAATTGTATCTGATTACAGGTGTATAAGTAAACAGCAGTATTGTGACAAAGAACCAGACTGTGAACATGAAACACTTGAATATTGTATCTGATTACAGGTGTATAAGTAAACAGTGGTATTGTGACATAGAACCAGACTGTGAACATGAAACACTTGAATATTGTATCTGATTACAGGTGTATAAGTAAACAGTGGTATTGTGACATAGAACCAGACTGTGAACATGAAACACATGAATATTGTATCTGATTACAGGTGTATAAGTAAACAGTGGTATTGTGACATAGAACCAGACTGTGAACATGAAACACATGAATAGTGTATCTGATTACAGGTGTATAAGTAAACAGTGGCATTGTGATATAGAACCAGACTGTGAACATGGTGAAGATGAGACTGGTTGTGGTAAGATACTTTAATAGATTAGACAAAAAGAAATATTGGAGAAGACTGTATTTAACTGTAAGAATGGATTAACATGCAAGATTTGTGATACTGTTTTTTTCTTCTTTTTTTTTATAAAGAAAGACCAAACTGCAATGTACTTTTTGTCTTGTTGGAATAACATGAGAAAGTGAGTCTTCTAGAATTATAACATCAATTAAAATGTTTGTACTGTTACTCGTATAGTAAAGTGATGTTTGTTATGATCCTACCTTTCAAAGAATGGTAAAGGGCAATATGGAAATTACTGCTGTCCGTCCGTTCGTCCAGCAGTCCATTTATCCATACATCTGAGGATTGGTTTCCAATTATGTTTTGAAGAAGTCCATATATTTCATTTATATTTTTTGTATACCTGTATAAATATAAATTACAGGTCAATTTTGATATTTATCAATCTCGGTCAAATTTTTTAGGAGCTATGGCTCTTTTTCGACTTGAACTTTTTGTAAAAAGAAATGGTTTCCTTTCAATTCTGTGGACATATTTCTAGTTATTTCTGTCTTTCTATCATCAGTTACATGAAATTGAGGATTAAGGCATGATTTTATGTCATTCTCAAGTTTTTTTTTTGTTTTTTTTTATATTATTGTCTTACCAAAGACTTTAAAAATGGTACTAGAAGCTTCCTCGCTTGGCGCTCAGCATTTAGAGGAGAGTTCTAGGTCTGGTCAGCCCGGTGTCAGTATAATGTGACTGGGTGGGGTATCATACCACATGTCTGCGGCATGATACTCCAGTGTGACAGCACTCAGAATACTGTCACAAGTAGACAACATCGCATTATGTCTGAAAAATTGTTGAAAGCGACGCTAAACGCCATACAACAACATATTATTGTCTGGTGAAACAGAACAATATAGTGGAGATAAAAAGTGCTAAAAAGTGATAAATTATGGGTCCTTGCAGTGTTTGGAAACTCAAACTTTATGTAAAACTAATTTCTCTCTGTCAAAAACGTCTCTGATACATCTAAGCTCTTGCTCAAATTATCTGATCTGAACCATAAAACACATAACCAATAACATACAATTTTATTTTTCAGATTACAAAATTCTACAGTTCAAAGAACTACCAAATAGAAAATTTCCATCACAGAGTGTTGTCAAGGAAAGTTTTGTGGGCGTATCTAATGAAACGGTACATATCCTGATTATCAATACTTTTGTACATGTACTGTAGGTCTTCTGGTAGACTGATTGCATTATGCAGTATCTAGTGTTTAAACTTCTTTGTTTTACATTGACAACTTAGACAAATCATGCTCTGTCTTCCTAGGTAAAACCATTACATCGCATGTGGGGATAAAGTGTCTTGTTCAAGGATATTACACATGGCTGTAGTGGGGCATCGGACTCGCAGCCTTCCAATCCTAGGTCTAATGCTCTACCACTTGACCACAAACTCCACATTGTAATTTCTACTCGTGGTATTCCCGTGTGATACCACACCCGGCCACAGTCTCCGTAATGATTGATATAAGGCATTGCATCTTATTGTCGTTCTTTTCTGATTATAGTGGAAATTTTTTTTGTCAGTTATTTGTTTTAAACTTATTATTTTACTTCAGTTGTGAAACAAGTTATTACAATTAAAACAAATCATGCTCAAGGTCTTCCTGGGTAGAACCAGTGCTAAGCTAGTGCAGATAAAGAGTCTTGCTCAAAGACATCACATATAGCTGTGGCAGAGGATCGAACCAACGACCCTCCGTTCCTATGTCCGATTTCTCTATCTCTGAAGCATGCACTTCACTAGTTACTTGGTTACCATCAGTTATATGCAGAGCAGAGATGGGTGTGTTTGAGTACTGGTGAACCTTCAAAGATCCCAGGAACCAGTGGTTTGTTAGCCCTTGATGGCACAAAAATGAACAAACAGATATTCACATATTTAATGTTTTCTCTCCATGGTTGGTACCTTGTTTATAGTGCAAGTTGTCGGGACCTGGATCTCTTTTATAGCTTTTATAGTTGGTAACGTGTCTGACTATCAATCCAGGGGTCATGAGTTTGAATTCTCACCCGGCATCAGTTTCTGTGATGATTGATATACAACATTGTGTCTTATTATCATTCATCTCTCACCACTGATTCAAATTGTGAAGTAATCAGTTACTTGCAGAAATGGGTGTGTGTTTGAGTCCTGGTTAACCTTACAGGATGTCAGAAAACAGTGGTTAGGTTAACTGATTGCCTGTTAGCCCTTGATGGCATAAAAAGGATGCTAAATATTCAATCAGTCATTCAGTCTTTTATAGTCTAACAAACTCCATTTTTTCACAAAGTAAAATTAGGCAACACAGCTACTACAACCTCAGTATATAAGTTATATGTATGTTAATTAAAATGAGCTGGTATGTTATTTAATTGGTTTCCACCTTAACAGTCTGCAATGAAAGAAGATCAACTGAAAAATTTATTTAATTCTCAGTATTTTTATATAGTTCTAGATGGTAATATACCCTCTACTTTATTCTTTTTCCAGTGTGCTAAGACTTGTCTATCAAAAGAAACATATGTATGCAGATCATTTGCATTCAACAAAGCTGAACGTCGCTGTGAATTGTCAGAGTCAAACACCCAAATAATGGGTAACCCTCCACTATCAGATGGGGACAATGTGTATGAACTTATTTCACAGACTGGTTAGTTTATGTTATCATAATGTATACCAAGGTATCCCTCCACCATCAGATGGGGATAATATATGAACTTATTTCACAAACTGGTTAGTTTATGTTATCATAATGTATACCAGGGTATCCCTCCACCATCAGATGGGGACAATGTGTATGAACTTATTTCACAAACTGGTTAGTGTATGTTATCATAATGTATACCAGGGTATCCTTCCACCATCAGATTGGGACAATGTGTATGAATTTATTTCACAGACTGGTTAGTTTATGTTATCATAATGTATACCAAGGTATCTCTCCACCATCAGATGGGGATAATGTGTATGAACTTATTTCACAAACTGGTTAGTTTATGTTATCATAATGTATACCAGGGTATCCTTCCACCATCAGATGGGGACAATGTGTATGAACTTATTTCACAAACTGGTTAGTGTATGTTATCATAATGTATACCAGGGTATCCTTCCACCATCAGATTGGGACAATGTGTATGAACTTATTTCACAGACTGGTTAGTTTATGTTATCATAATGTATACCAAGGTATCCCTCCACCATCAGATGGGGACAATGTGTATGAACTTATTTCACAGACTGGTAAGTTTATGTTATCATAATGTATATCAGGGTATCCCTCCACCATCAGATTGGGATAATGTGTATGAACTTATTTCACAGACTGGTTAGTTTATGTTATCATAATGTATACCAAGGTATCCCTTCACCATCAGATGGGGATAATGTGTATGAACTAATTTCACAGACTGGTTAGTTAATGTAATCATAATGTATATCAGGGTATCCCTCCACCATCAGATGGGGATAATGTGTATGAACTTATTTCACAGACTGGTTAGCTTATGTTACCGTAATGTATACCAAGGTATCCCTCCATCATCAGATGGGGACAATGTGTATGAACTTATTTCACAGACTGGTTAGTTTATGTTATCATAATGTATACCAGGGTATCCCTCCACCATCAGATGGGGACAATGTGTATGAACTTATTTCACAGACTGGTTAGTTTATGTTATCATAATGTATACCAGGGTATACCTCCACCATCAGATGGGGACAATGTGTATGAACTTATTTCACAGACTGGTTAGTTTATGTTATCATAATGTATACCAAGGTATCCCTCCACCATCAGATGGGGATAATGTGTATGAACTTATTTCACAGACTGGTTAGTTTATGTTATCATAATGTATATCAGGGTATCCCTCCACCATCAGATGGGGACAATGTGTATGAACTTATTTCACAGACTGGTTAGTTTATGTTATCATAATGTATACCAGGGTATCCCTCCACCATCAGATGGGGACAATGTGTATGAACTTATTTCACAGACTGGTTAGTTTATGTTATCAAAATGTATACCAGGGTATCCTTCCACCATCAGATGGGGACAATGTGTATGAACTTATTTCACAGACTGGTTAGTTTATGTTATCATAATGTATACCAAGGTATCCCTCCACCATCAGATGGGGACAATGTGTATGAACTTATTTCACAGACTGGTTAGTTTATGTTATCATAATGTATACCAAGGTATCCCTCCACCATCAGATGGGGATAATGTGTATGAACTAATTCACAGACTGGTTAGTTTATGTTATTATAATGTATACCAGGGTATCCCTCCACCACCAGATGGGGATAATATGTGTGAACTTATTTCACAGACTGGCTACTTTATGTTATCATAATGTATACAAAGGGAACCTCCACCATCAGATGGGGATAATGTGTATGAACTTATTTCACAGACTGGTTAGTTTATGTTATCATAATGTATACCACGGTATCCCTCCACCATCAGATGGGGACAATGTGTATGAACTTATTTCACAGACTGGTTAGTTTATGTTATCGTAATGTATACCAAGGTATCTCTCCAATATCAGATGTGGACAATGTAATGTGTATGAACTTATTTCACAGACTGGTAAGTTTATGTTATCGTAATGTATACCAAGGTATCCCTTCACCATCAGATGGGGATTATGTGTATGAATTTTTTTCACAGACTGGTTAGTTTATGTTATCGTAATGTATACCAGGGTATCCGTCCACCATCAGATGGGGATAATGTTTATGAACTTATTTCACAGACTGGTTAGTTTATGTTATCGTAATGTATACCAAGGTATCCCTCCACCATCAGATGGGGACAATGTGTATAAACTTATTTCACAGACTGGTTAGTTTATGTTATCGTAATGTATACCAAGGTATCCCTCCACTATCAGATGGGGACAATGTAATGTGTATGAACTTATTTCACAGACTGGTTAATTTATGTTATTGTAATATATACCAAGGTATCCCTCCACCATCAGATGGGGACAATGTGTATGAACTTATTTCACAGACTGGTAAGTTTATGTTATCATAATGTATACCAAGGTATCCCTCCACCATCAGATTGGGACAATGTAATGTGTATGAACTTATTTCACAGACTGGTTAGTTTATGTTTTCGTAATGTATACCAAGGTATCCCTCCACCATCAGATGGTGACAATATGTGTATAAATTTATTTCACAGACTGGTTAGTTTATGTTTTCGTAATGTATACCAAGGTATCCCTCCACCATCAGATGGGGATAATGTGTATGAACTTATTTCACAGACTGGTTAGTTTATGTTATCGTAATGTATACCAAGGTATCCCTCCACCATCAGATGGGGATAATGTGTATGAACTTATTTCACAGACTGGTTAGTTTATGTTATCGTAATGTATACTGTATGTATCTTTATGTTTTACAATCTTTCAAACAGACATCCAATAAAAGATTAAATCACAATTTGTTTTAAGCTCAGCTGGCCCAAAGTGCCACATGAGTTATGGCAGTCTGGCATTGTTGCCATCTGCCAACTTTGAATGTTTTATTTTTTTTCCCTGAAACAACTGAACCAAATGGAATGGAAACAAATTTATCAAAAGAGATCTTTAAATGATCCTGTACAAATTTGTTTTGATTGGGAGAAATATATGATGCTTAGATTGATAATGGTTTTTGATTGGCTACAAATTTTCTTCTCCAGAACAACTGAACCAAGTTGAACCAAACTTGGCATAATATGTTTCTTGGCAGACCACTGTGTGGAGGGATGTTGATGCAACATGGTAATTTTGTATCATTTTAGCACAATCATGCTTCCTTGAATTTCAGTATTTTACTAGATACAATTCCATGCTCATAATTGACTGTTCTGGCATGTGTTATAATTGACTGTTCTGGCATGTGTTATAGTTAACTGTTCTGGCGTGTTTACCTGTGGGAATGGTAGATGCATCGAGGAGAGATTGCTGTGTGACAAGACAGATAATTGTGGTGATCTCACAGATGAAGTGGATTGTGGTAGGTGAAACATTGCACTTCCAATAGTTGAATCTCATTTTTCTATATTGTTATAGTTTTCTTTTTTCTAATCTTCTTAAAATGTCATTTACATATACTGTAGAACATTGATGACTCAAACCGGATGGTACTGGACAAAATAGTTTGAGTTAAGGGTTGTTCAAGTATTGTTCAACCTCATACAATACATATATATATATATATGCGTCGTAATAGGAATCTGCCAGGACTAGATAAGTGGTTTGAGCTATATGTGGTGTTCCAGCCACCCGTGTTCCAGCCAATGAAGTTCTACTGTATGTTTAGATAGGAAAATAAAAATTCATGACATTTGTATTGAGAAGTTCAATGACATGTTATGACATATCAGAGTAAAAAAAAACAAGAGTAAAAAATACAGGACTTTGTATTAAAGGAACACATAGTAATTTTTATATATTTTCATTCAACGTTATTTTTGAAAATTACTTGTCTTCAAATGAAAATACCTCATTCATAATGATCTTAGACCCTTAATTTTTGGACTTTCATTTTACTTCTACTTTGAGAATGGGTAGAACTTTAATGATTTGAATGTCTCCTTTTATATTTGTGATAAAAATACTTCATTTAACTATATTTTTAATTTTATCATTTTTTATCTGTATGAGGGGGGAAAAAAGAAGAGTACTAGTTCATTTGATGTATATTTGTATTTTTAAAGATTTTTTATTCATATTTTCAAAACTTGCATGATGGTCTACTGGCATAAAATTGTTTATCCATCAGAAAGTATGAATTTAAGTAAGTTTCAGGAAGTTTTATTCATATACTGTAAAACACTTTTTATTAACAAGAACTTTTTTTTCCAATTATTTGCGAGTTTCAATCCTCGCAAATTCAAAGATTTCACTAGAATCACAGTTATGATCACTGTCTGAATATTTACAATACCTGTACTTGAATAAAAAGTACATTTCTAGCAGTTTCAATTTTTAATCATCACAAATTCAACATTTTGCGAATAAATAATATAGGACAAATCATAGCAAATTCGCAAAATAAAGTTCATGTGAATTTAAAGTGTTTTACAGTACCGTAGTTATAATTATGTTCACAACATTGGTTTTATGTGTGAACTCGGATTTCAACATTACTGTGTGTCCCTTTAAGTGTCTACCTGTATGGCATTGACATTGATTTTATGTGCAGATATGAGTAAACTCAGATTTCAACATTACTGTGTGTCCCTTTAAAATATGAATTTCACATGTCTACCTGTATGGCATTGACATTGATTTTATGTACGAATATGAGTAAACTCAGATTTCAACATTACTGTGTGTCCCTTTAAAATATGAATTTCACGTGTCTACCTGTATGACATTGAACCTGTGTTCACCAGGTGAGGCAGAGCCCGTGGAAGTGAGACTGATGAATGGAGATGAACATTCGGGGCGTGTGGAAGTGAAATACCTTGGAGAGTGGGGCGTAATCTGTGACGACCACTGGGATGAAAATGATGCAGCAGTTATCTGTGGCATGCTGGGATATACTAGGTATTATAATTGTAGAATATACTGACCAAACTAAGTATATAAATTTTTTCCCTGTTTAACTCACCATAACTGTAAATAATAAAAAATACTTAAACATTAAGGCCATAACAAATTAATTTCTAGAATTTTATACCACCCACCTTCATTTTTTACTCACTCCAACAACTTCTAATGTCTTGTCCATATCACAGATATCACAGATATCACAGGAAATAAAATTAGTAATTTAAGAATAGTATTGAAAACAATTTTGAATTAATATTGACACTTTTATAAGGGAAAAACTGAGAAAAATACAAACCGTTAGGGGGCACTGTAAATGAGATTCAGTGGGGCTATATTAAAAAGAAAACAAGGCTAAAATGAAAGCTGATATTTCATAGTATAAGTGTACAGATTTTTGATAATTTACTCTAGATGTCAAAAATTCCGATAGGAATGCCTCAAACCACCGCAATGCGTAATGAGAAATTAAAATTTTAGTTGAGAAAAATCTTAATATGTTTAGTGAAACCTGCCCCTGAAGCATTTTTAAAATTTGTACTATAAAAAGTAACCCACAAGTCAAATTTTGTCCCAATTGGGTACCACCACCTTGCATGGAGGAAGAAATATTTGGTAAGTACCATTTGAGATACATTAACATTGCTTCATTTGCTTTATGTTTGATAAACTTGTATACTAATCTTGAACAAGTTATCATAAAATACAGCCCATATAAGGTGTGTTCAAAACTTCACGTGCATGTGCAACTACATTCACAACTAAATTCGCCAGACTTTCAACGCTGTTATAGACAATAGAAAAGTTTTGTAAAAATTGTAGATGGGTCCAGAAATTTCTTTTTTCTATACTCTAATATAACCTGTCTTAAGAATGGACCCAGCTCTCCTGATTGGGTTCTTTAAACAGCAATGTTGCGAAAGCCACATTTGAGCACGTTGATTGGTCATTTGCTTCAACTGAAAGTTTGAATGACATAACAGTTTAGTAAATGTTCAATTGCTATGAATTGTGGGATAGGCATAGAATTCGTTGCTTTTTCATTGGTGGTTAATAGACCTGATTCCAGAGAAATCAGGTTCTGGGATAGACTAGCACACACCCCTGTTTAAGACCTTACAACTTGGAGAAATATTTTGGTTATATTTGAAAAGATATATGGTAGTCCGGAGTGAGCATGCCAACTTCTGTGTTCATTTTCCTTTAAATTCAAATTGCATTGGCTGCACAGTATATATAATTTTGGAAATTCTTTTATTCTTTGATTATATAGTGTCATGCTATTGTTTGTTCCATTTTCAGTGGTTCTGCCCAGGCTACTAGCCACTCAAAGTTTGGTTCTGGTAATGGTAAGATTATGTTAGATGAAGTGGGATGTACTGGGCTGGAAGAAAACATCGAGGACTGTATGCATCTCGGATGGAAGGTTCATGATTGTCGATCACATGAGGTGGCTGGTGTGATATGTGAAGCCAGGAAAGGTGAATTGTTTGTTTGTTTGAACATTAAGCATTTTTTTATGCCATCAAGGGCTAACAGGTAATCAGTTAACCTAACCACTCTTTCCCAGGATCCTAGAAGGTTAACTAGTGCTCAATGCACATCCATCTCTCAATGTAACTTATAACTTTTCCAATTGAACCAGCAATGAAAGAAGAATGACAATGAGACGCAACGTCATTTATCAATTATCACTGAGATTGCGGCCGAGCGGGGATTCAAACTCATGACACATGGATTAAAAGTCAGACTCACTACTGAATGAGTCAACCGGGGTGACCAAGAAAAGTGAGCTTGATCAAGACATCTTCGAAAAAAAATACAAATCAGAGCTTGTATGATATCACAAAATTACAAATTGTTATTTTAGGACATTTTTTCTTCATTATAATGATTTTAATGTCCTCATATTTTTATATTTATGCAAGCAGAATCTACTTGTTTTTAATGATGTTTACCTCAGTAGTGCCATTTTTAAAACAAGACTAGTTAAACATATGGCCTATCCAGTTTTACTGATGGAGGAATACCGCAGAATAAATCATAGTAGCCAACATCCTTCACACAAGTAACTCGTAAACTTTTTAATATAATTTTTTTAAATCAAAATTGGCTCCAACCCACAACCTCAGTGATGAAAGGTAAGTGATCATTCTATAACAGTGCCTTAGATCTCTCTATCATGGAGCATTCCTCTACCAGTTTCTTAATCCTTAAAAATTATTCTAGAAAAATTTATAATGAATCAGTGTTTCCAGTAACAATTTAAGCTGAGATGTAAGGGCACGTAGAACTATTTCCTAGAAGTTTTACTTTTGTGATATTATTAATTAACCAACACATCTTCAGCATCTATATGAGACATTAAGTGTTGCACAATCAAGACAAGTGGACAACACCTGCATCAGCAGTGGAAACGACATGTGTAACCCTTTCTATTTGCAGCATGTCCAACGGACCAGTACACATGCAGCAATGGACAGTGTATAGAAGCATCAGAAGTTTGTGATGGCACATGTCACTGCCAACCTGGCTGTGAAGATGAGAATGGAAATGGTGACATTAGCTGTAGAAGTGAGTGGCTTTAACTTAGGAACCAATTAGGAACTTAGGAACCAATTAGGAACTTAACTTAGAAACCAATTAGGAACTTGGGAACCAATTAGGAACTTAACTTAGAAACCAATTAGGAACTTATCTATGGCAAAGTTCTGAGAAATTAGCTATAGTGAAAATTCTTTAAAATATGATTTCCATCATTGAGCACTAAGAAACATACCTGTAAATTTCTACCAACTTAAGTCAAACCTTTCTTTAGCAGCCAGTCAAGGGAAGGAGCAAAAGTGGCCTTTTAAGACAGGTTGCTTAATACAGGTTAATTTTCCCTTAAAGCATAAAAATTGGAAATAACAAATGTGGCTGCTTAAGAAGAGTGGCTGCTTAATAGAGGTGGCTGCTTACAAATATTAGACTGGAGTTAAACAAAGGAGGAGTTCAGTGGGGGGGGGGGGGGGGGGGGGGGGGTACTCTCACATGAAGATAACTTTTTTTCAATAACAGTGGCTCTCTTGTAAAAATTGCCTCTATTATCTTTGATTTTATAAAATTTTGTTAAATTTTTTATCACATTGGTTGTAAAGCAAGATCTTACAACTTGATTACAGTTTAGTTAGATTTTAATCTTAGCTCAAAGTCTTCCTTGGTAGAGCCGTTTCTAAGCATATGTGGATAAATGTCTTGCTAAGAGACACAACTCATGTCTGTCAGATGCATACACTGACTTAATTCCATGCAGAGTTGCCCTTGCATATAGTAAAAT